>BTHU01000006.1:12076061-12699811 GCA_036184795.1 Tokudaia tokunoshimensis | reverse complement strand
GTCTCCCGTGGTTCCTTCCATGCCTACTGCCATTCCAGGAAGCGCCAGGGACCCCAGAATAGCCCTGAATTAAGGCGATGGTTATGGTAGAGTCTGGAGAAGCTACAGGCGTTTGCTTGACTGACCCTGGTAGGAAGATGAGGCAGAAACACCAGCCCGAGACTAGCAATGAGCTGGCTCGCCTGTCTGTAGGGACACCGGAAAGCAAAGGGTCTCCAGCTTTCTGGTCTGATGTGACACACAAAAAGGGAAGATGTCTTTCACTCAGACTCCTAGGGTCACAGGTGGCCCCGAGGCTCCAAAAAAAAAACAAAAAACAAAAAAACAAAAAACCAACCCAAGAGGACGTTCCCACGGAAGATGTAGATTGTGAGGAGCACCTGCTCCCGGCAAAGCTGGCTTCTTCCCTTCAGTTGCCCCCAAAAACAGAATGACAGAATGAGGTCGCCAGCTCCTCCTGACAGTCAAATCTCCCTCCTGAGGAGAAAGAGGAGGGAAAAAAGGGCAAGGTGGCAGTACCTCCCAGTTTTAGGGAGTTGAAAACAGCCAGCACAGGACTGGAGAGGGTTCAAGCAGTAAACACTCCATCCCGAGCCTGAGTCGGGCTCTATCAGGAAATGCTCTGGGAGTCCTAACTAAGGGATGCACAGGGTGGGGCTGCCAGGCCTAGGGCACCCTAAGGAGCCAGAGTTGAATTGCAGGAAGGATAGGTTCGCCTAAGTGGTGGGAGTAAAGGTTAGGGGCAAGGCTTATAGCGAAGGGTGGGGTACTGTGTTGGAAATCAAGAAAGAAATATCAACCTGGTGGCTCAGGCCTGTAATGCTTGGAGGCTGAGACAGGATCATGAGTTCAAGGTTAGCCTGGGCAACTTTGTAAGCCCCCGTCTCAAAACGTTAAAAAGGCCTGGGCTATAGCCTGGTGGTAGAGCACTCACCTAATGTGTGAGAAACAAAGTTCAACACCCAGTAATAATGAACATTAAACACACACACACACACACACACACATATACATGGAACATCTGATCTAACAATCCTGTTACTGCATGCCTGGGCAAAGAACCCAAGAGCATTGCAAGCTGTCTTGGAGAAGTGTCCGTACATTACAGCACTGTTCACAATAGCTCAAAGGAAGAAGCCATAGCAGCGGATGGTTAAATAATAAACACCAGGAGAATCCCTCCATGACCCCAGGAAAATGTAAAGCTGATTTGGTTACCCATGTTTTAGGGGTAGGGTGCTAAGGGTGGAACCCAGAGTCATACCCCAAGCCTCTCATCTATTTTTTGTGTGTGTATGGATGGATGGATGGATGGATTTTTTGAGACAGGGTCTTTCTATGTAGCTCAGGCTATCCTGAAACTCACTGTGTAGACCAGGCTAGCCTCAAAGTAAAGGTATGTGCCACCATATCAGGTTTGTGCCTAGTCTTACTGCATCTTCTCATGCCATATTCAGGACATCCCTGGGAAGACTGCTCTTTTCTGAAGGGAAACGGAGGAGCAGTGAATCCAGGGGAGAAAAGAGGTATGAGGGCTGGGGGTGGGTGGGATTGAGAGGAGTGGAGGAGAGGGGACTGCAGTCAGGATGTACAAGAGAAGGATACATTTAAAAAAATTGATTACGTTTTCAATTTCATTTGTATTTTCAATTATGGTGTCTGTGTGTGTGTGTGTGTGTGTGTGTGTGTGTGATGTGTGAAAGTTCAGTAGTCTGTTCTTTTTCCACGATGTTTTCTGGCAGGGTCTCTTGTTATTTCAACTTGAAGACTGCATACTCCAGCTCCCAGATCCGTTCTCCTGCCATCTGTGTCTCCCACCTCACTGTTAGGGTGCTGGGATTACAGACATGAACCGCCTCATCTGGCTCTCAGTGAGGGCTCAGGTGGGTCCGCATGGTGTCTCCACAAATGCTTTTGCTGTCTGTGTGTCTGTCTATCTGTCTGTCTATCTATCTATCTAACTATCTGTCTGTCTGTCTGTCTGTCTGTCTGTCTGTCTGTCTATCTATCTATCTATCCATCTATCTATCCATGATTTTAATCTGCCAAGCTATCTCACTATCCCCTCTGACAGACCAGTAAGTGTGAACTCGGTTTTAGCCGCTTCACCCGAAGACCACACTGTCAATAAGCAATGACTGCAATTCTCTTACTTTGTCTCTCTAGTTTCCGAAAGGTGAGCGATCGGTGCTCAATCACCCATCTGAAGAATGGGCGGCTCACAAGACCGAGCACCCCTCTGTGGATGGGGGCCTCCCCTCTTGGGGCTCTCCCGAGCCTGTTCTTGTTCTGTTTCTCCAGGCTTCCCCCTCCTTCCCACTTGTTCTCTGGTTGGCATCTGGCTGTCTGAAGCTGTATTTCTTCTGACCCCTAGCACCTAGGCCCCCTGAGCTGGGGTCTGGAGGAGGTAGGGCCTCTCCTTTCTTGGATTTCTACCAGTTTCTCATTAAGGTATTGTTCCTGGGTACAATGGGCTCTGGGCTCACACCTTGATGTACTTCCCTTTTCTCGTGCACAGGGAGCTAGCTGTGCATTCACCATGCCTCCTTCCCATTGTCCCTGCAGTGGGAGGTAATCAGACTCTCTACTTGAAACCTTGGGTGAGCCAAGGTCAGCAAGATGTGTGGCACTGAGATGCCACCCCGCCAAGGAAAGGGACTCCATGGTGGCTCACCTTGTTTGGGGCTTTGTTTGCGTTGCCGTGCAGTTGTAATGGAAAACGAATAAAAATAAAAATCCCAGGGCCCTTTTTGGCCAGCGCATGGGAAGTTAATCCCATTGCCCTGGCCAAATGCTAGCTCAGGTCCATGGCAGTCTGTCGGCCTCCTGCAGATCGCAAGGGGTGTCACTTGCCCCTCCCCGCCCCCACCCCCACCCGCAGCCCCTAGCTGTGACTGCAACAGCTGTCCCTGCCCCACCCGTGGAAGAGGCTGCTCTGGGAAGAGGGACAGACAAGACCTGGGGTCAGGAAATTAAACTGCTGTTTGCCGCAGGGGAGATCCGAGCATCTGAAAACTTTCACACACCACAGAGTCATTGGCTTCTGTCATTAAAAAAACGGCTTTCAAGAATCGCTAACGTCTTCCCAGACCTTCTGCGTAGAGTCCCTCCCTTAGTTTTAGGCAGATTTAAAATGTTTTTGTATCGAAAGTACCTCGAATTTATCTCCGTGGACTGTGCTGTTGGTGCGTCTCCTGATTGCTTCCCCTAATGCTTAGCTCTCTTTCTTCTATGAGATTTAGTATATTTTGTGATATGAGGAATTGATCTGTACAAATTCCATACAAATAATCATCATGTGTCCCCAACAATGTAACAGCCTTGGAGGAATCAAATAGGGAAAAAAATAGAGAAATATTTTTCTCCCTTAAAATAACCCACTTATTTTTATTTTATGTGTATGATTTATTTGCCTGAATGTATATCTGTGTACCACACTCTCCCTTGGTGCCAGCAGAGACCGGAAGAGGGCATGGAATCTCCTGGAACTGAAGTTAAATTTGGGTGTAAGTCACCGTGTGGAATCCCGGTCCTCTACAAGAGCAGTAAGTGCTCTTAACCACTGAGCCATCTGTCTCTCCAGCACCAGCCCTCCTCTCTGTTTCAAAACAGGATCTTACTCTGTATCCCAGGATGGCTCAGAACTCAATGGGTAGCTTAGACTGGCCTCAGACACTACAGTCATCCTGCCTCATCTTCTTGAACGCGGTGACCACATGTGTGTACCATACCTGGCACTGGTTTGTAAGTATGTGACTTCAACAAATAACAACCTGATAACTAATTATCAGATTCTGGTTGGGGGGGGTTAGACAGAAATGACAATGACACCTGACACCTGGACCTAAGGATAGAAGGACATGACACGTGACCCCTGAGCATACTTCAGGCATGGAGAGTTTGTCAAGGATAACATCTATCTTCCCAGTTTCTTTTCCCTTTTGGTCTTAATTAGCCTGATTCTCTCTGTGTATTTGATTGTTTTCTAGAATTATGTTATGTCCCATTGAAATCCTTGCTGGAATGTTCCAAAGGTTTCTGGCTCAAGTTTTATATTAAGAAGTCAGTACCTTAAAAGAATGAGATGGGGTGGGGGACACAGTTCAGTTGGTGACATGTTTGCCCAGCATGCACAAGCCCCTTGGTTTGGTTCTCAGCTCTGTGTGAGCTGAGAATGGTGGTGCACGCTTATAATCCCACAGATAGAAGCAGAAGGGTCAGAGGTTAAAGGCCATCCTCAGGTACCTAGCACTAGCCTGGGCTACATGAGATCTTATCTCAAAAAAAAAAAAAGCAAAAATAAAGAAATATATAAATAAAATAGGGCTAAGGATGAGAAAGGGGGAGGGGCAAGTATTTTGTGGACCTTCCTCATGTGGGTACATGTTTGTGAAAGTTGGGCTGTTACTCCAGCCCCTGCTTGTCTTTCCTTAGGTCCAGGACGTTCTTTGACCTTCAAACGTCCCCTCCCACAGGTTGCCAGGGCTGATCTTTGGGGTATATCTGAGATTTGAAGAGAAAGCTCCGTGTGAGGGCCGATTACTTTTTGGGTGGGGGTGGGGGTTGGCCTTGAATTTGCTGCCTTCCAGGAAGAAGGAGGGCTCTGCTCTCCTCTGATGAGTCATGGCAGAGAAACTTCCAATGTTTGCAAACATCCCAGGCCAAACAGAAACTCTGCGCAGCCCCCCACCAGTACTCCCTGGGCCCACCTGAGAGGCCCTCGGGGCAAGGTCAGGGGTGAGAGGTCCTGCCTTCACCTGTGGTGGAAGGCAGCCAAGGAAATGGGACAGTTGTCTATCTCGGGGCTCCAGCACGTGAGGCACAGGAGAGGACCTTCTCTACGGGGGTTCTGTCTACAAATCAGGCCCTGGTCTGGGTCCTACAAGAAGGTCGTGGGCAGGAAGTAGGCTTTTGAGGCAGCTCAGTTGGCGAAAGTACCTACATTGCTCCACGTTGGATACCCGGCATCATAAACCAAAACCACAAATTACCCTCCCCTTTCTCTAGAGGCCTGCCGCTCTTCAGAAGGTCTCCAGAGAATCCCAGAGCCCAAAGTGGATACCCAGACCCACGGAGAAGGGTATCGCAGAAAAGAAGGCAGGGCCGGGGGGGGGGAGGAGGAGTCTGCAGGGGTCTTCCTCTCCAAGGGAGACGAAGGAGAGAGGCCAGAGAGGGTTGGAGCTGTTGGTTTGCTGGGATCTGCCGTGCCTCAGCTCAGACTGCTGGAACCAGATGGAGCTCCTGATGCAGGCACCCAGATGGAACGGATCGGGCATGTCAGACACACTTCTCTCAGGATACACAGTGTTCCCCTCCTTCCCCCCTCGCCAAAATGAGGAATCACAAGGTGACTTCGGCCGGCGGCCAGACCCCCGGGATTTGTGGAGAGCTATCGGGTGACTAGAACGGGATCACAATAGACACCTAAACATGCTCAGGGCTCTACCAATCACCCTTTCGGCTATCGTGGGACATCAAGGGAACCAGCCGGTCAACCTTGGGAACAAAGATCCTGTTTTAGGAAATTGTCCACGGCAACCCTATCTGTTGCTTGCTCTAGCTGTCCTTGGGTTCCTGCCAGCCTGAAACTCTACCTGTACACTATTGCCACCGGGGCTGGGGAGTAGGGCCTTGGCATTAGCAGCCCCCCCCCCCAGCCTCCAGCCTACCTCGGAGAGTCTCATCATTCACTAGCCAGAATGGTGTTCCTTATTTTCTGTTGGGCTAGGAGATCGAGTCCTCTCTGCACTTAAAGAATTTAGCCATTTAAGGTCTAAGCACCTTGGGGTAACGAGGAGGGCACTGGACTGGGTGGGGGGCAGGCAGGACGCAGGGGTTGGGGGGAGACGGGCAGGGAGGACAGAGGAGAGAAACTTTAGAAATGTTTCCACAAAAATCAAAGAACAAGCCAGTGGCGGCAGGAATTGTTGCTATATTTAAAGTGCATTACCCCGTTGGGAGCCACAGCTTTGAAACCATCCCATAATACTTGGCTTTGCACTGCTCTGTGACTTTCCCTCTCTTTTCTTTTTTTTCTTTCTTCCCGAAGATGGCAATGCTTTGGTCCACCCACATGCCCCCCCTCCCCCAGAGCAGCAGCTGCAAAGAGAGAAAAGGGTTTTATTAATTAATTAGTTTGATATGTGCTGGGACCTGCTGCCCACTGGGCACTGTGCTGGATGCCTAAGACATCAACGAGAGAGGGTTAAAGGGTCTCAGAGACAAGGGTCATCACAGGTTTATCTGGCCACTTGTTGTTACCTGCAGACCCCCGCTCTCCTGTGCCTTATAATTTGTTGTCAGAAGAGAGGTGACGGTGGGTGGCATGCCTTATTATTATTCACATGTGAGTGTGCCCATTTATTATTCCTTCTGCCCCGAGGAGACTGGACTTCTTGGCCTTGGATATTCTATATTATTTATGGCTCAAGGTCATGACCTCTCGCTCACCCTTGTCACCCTCACACGGGGACCGGTGGCTTGGATGGGTGGAGCTGCAGACTGGCAGCTGAGCTTGTCAGTCTGGACGTGGAAATGTGTGTGTCATGTATGTACGTGGGTGGAGTTAAAGCGGTGTCGAAAGGGTTGATGATAGGGAAGAATGGCCAGTCCCGGGCCTTGATTCAGAGTCAAGGAGGGAGAGAGGTGCAGGCTGAAAATGAGGCTAAGTTAGTGGTGTGAGTACCCACTACTGTGCAGGTGAAGCTCTGTGAGCCGAGGCTAGCCCAGTCTACGCAGTGAGTTCCAGGATAGCTAGGGCTAACTTGGGAGATCCTATCTCAAAAATAAGTAAGTAAATAAATAAATCGCTTTGCTAAAGTAGTGAGTTAACAACTGGAGTCCCTAGGAACCACATCTACCACCCCCTGGGATGGCTGGGAGGTAGAGGTGACTTTTCCTGGGTCAGCCATTGTCAGTCTGGACTCCCAGGAAGTCTCATGTTCATAAACATAGGCTAAGAGATAGAGTTTCGAACACTCATCCATGAAAAGGCTACTTAGTGATGTACAGGGTCAGGGTCGGGGGGGGGGGAGGCGGGGATCCTAGAAAAGATGTTCTGTTAAGTTGTTCAGATGTTAGTTTTGTGGCACGTAGACACAATGGTGGTCACAAAGGGCTAATGTGTGTTCAGTGGCACGTGTCATGCTTGAGTGAACTTGTCTCCACACAAAGCCGGACAGAACGGCAGTTTGGAGCCCGTCGTGGACAAGGACTCCTGCGCATGGCTCTCCCATTAAATTCTCATGGATAGCCGAGGATGGTGGTGTGCACTGTTTAACCTAGCACTCAGGAGCCCGGGGCAGAAGGACCTCAGATTTGTAGCTAGCCATTATTTCAATACAGTGGCCTCCCTGGCCGCCATATCACTCAACAAGCACACATCCCGAGCAAGTGGGAGGTGGCAGATGGGACCCTGTCAGAGGTCTTGGCTCCTTCTGGCCTCTCAGTGTAAGCATTTCACGATGCCAAGTTTGGTCCTGGTGTTTAAATAGATATTTCTCATAGTACATGACCTTCAAGTTACATCAGCCAAGGGAAGGACTATGGATACTCCAACACTATCTGACAAGCTATCAGGGGATAAGTAGGCAGAAACACCCTTAAAGATCCTTACTTTCTTGGATTAGGAACCTCTGGTCAAGATGATTTATAACAACTGAAGAATCTCTTCAGATGATTAGCTTTTTTTTTTTAATTTAACTTTTATATGCTGTGGTGGTTTGGATATTGGAAATGGCAATACTAGGAGGTGTGGCCTTGTTGGAGTATGTGTGTCACTGTGTAGGTGGAGCTTGAAGAGAACCTCCTCCTCCTTCTAGTTTCTGCTGCCTTTGGATCAAAATGTAGAACTCTCAGCTTCTTCTCCAGCACCAAGTCTACCAGCATGCTGCCATGCTTCCTGCCGTGATGATAATGGACTGAACCTCTGACACCTTAAGCCAGCCCCAATTAAATGTTGTTCTTTATAAGAGTTGCCTTGGTCGTGGTGTCTCTTCACAACAGTGGAAATCCAAACTAAGATAGAAGGGTTGGTTTGAGGATGTCAGATCCCCTGGATCTGAAGTTACAGACAGTCATGAGCTGCCCTGTGGGTACTGGGGATTGAACTTGGGACCTCTGGAAGAGCGCTTAGTGTTCTTAACCACTGAGCCATCTTCCCAGCCCCTTATTAGTTATTTTTAATCTGGAATGAGTAGCTGAAAGTCCTGTTGGATAGTGACATAGTCGTTCTGCTAGTTAAATTGTGTGTAAATCAAATCTGAGATGTATCACTAAAACACTGGGGTTGGGGTTGGAGGGGTCACTGAGTGCTTAGGAGCATGTTTTGGCCTCTGTGGGCACTAGGCATGCATACAATGTACATATGTAATGTGGCGGTTTGAATAGGTATGGCCCCATAGACTCACGTGTTTGAATGCTTGGCCCATAGGGCGTGGCATTATTAGGAGGTGTGGCTTTGTTGGAATAGGTGTGGCCTTGATGGAGGAAGAGGGGGTGTGCCTTGAGGTCTCTTATGCTCAAGCTACCCCCAGTGTGACAGAAGATGTAGAGCTCTCAGCTCCTTCTCCAGCACATGTCTACCTGAATGCTGCCATGTTTCCCCACGTGATGATAATCACTGAACCTGTAAGCCAGCCCCAATTAAATGTTGTCCTTCATAAGAGTTGCTTTGGTCATGGTGTCTCTTCACAGCAGTAAAACCCTAAAAGCACATTTAAGAGGCAAGACACTCATACACTGAAAATAAATCTTTTCTTTCATTTCTCATTTTATTGAGAATAGATTATTTTTTTCAGACAATATATCTTAATTATAGTTTTCTGTCCCTCTGCCCCTTCTAGTTGCCCCCTCCACCTCCCCTGCCCTCCAGATCCACCCCCTTTCTGTCTCTCACCAGAAAAGAACAGGCTTCTAAGAAATAGCAACCAAACAAAACACAGTAAAATATAACATGAAACTATCATTTTAAAAGTGGAACTCTTCACAAGTTTGCATATCATCCTTGCACAGGGGCCATGCTAATCTTCGCTGTGTCCTTTCCAGCACAAGTCTAAAAATTTTGAGAGAGAGAGAGAGAGGGGGGGAGAGAGAGAGAGAGAGAGAGAGAGAGAGAGAGAGAGAGAGAGAGAGAGAAACAATGTCTTGCAGAGGACTTTAGTTCTTCCAGCCCCCATGTTGGATGGCTTACAAGCTGTAACTCCCGCTCAGGGGGATCTAGCGCCCTCTCCTGGTCTCCTTAGGTACCTGCACTCATGTGCACAGACCCCACACACAGACACCCACCGCAAACACAGAGTTCAAACTAAATAAATCTGGGGGCTGGAGAGATGCTTCAGTGGTTAAGAACACTGGCTGCTCTCCCAGAGGACCCAGGTTCTAGTCTCAGCACCCACACAGCTGCTCACAATCATCTGTAACTGCAGTTCTAAGGGATCTGATGCCGCCTTCTGGCCTTCACAGTGGTACCTAGGCATAGATGCGAGCAGAACATTCATTCTCTAGAGAATCTTTTTTAAAAGACTGCTTGAAGATAAAACTAAAAAAGATCATAATAAGCACAAAAATATTCAATTTTAGGCAGGGCTCAGTGCCTGGGACAGAAAAATCAACAAGCTAAGTATACCATAAATAGCTTTAACAGGACTATGATTGCACGCAAAGGGCTTGGTTTGAGTTCACTGCTTGTACTGTGTAAATGGAAGGACAGAGGTGGGTTAGGCTCAGACTTGTATGCTCAGTATTGGGCATGTCCAGAGAGGTTGAGGGGTTGAGACTTAGGCTATAGGAAAACAGCTTAGTGCCCAGCAGCTCTTTTTAGTTAGGAAAGGACACATTAGTGTGATAAAGATCTGGAGATACTCAAAGGGATCACATAAAGAGGGATTTAAGCTTGTTCAAGGTGGTTTCAGAGAGCTAAGTAAGAACGGATGTAGCTAGGAGAAGGTGGATTCAGCCCAAAACGGGGCTGCTTTAATGATGCACGCTGTCCAAATATGGAGCAAGCAGGCTGCCTCTTGTGGCCCCCACCACCTCCCAGGAGGCCTGCGGAGGGCTGAGACCTGGCCAAGGCCTCTTTTGCAAGTCACCTCCTGGTTTTTCTATCTCAATAGCTTTTTCAACCAACCTGCTTTCTGTTAGCTAATGTCCTCTTTTATTCGAGCCTCTGAAGGTCTTTGATCACACGTCATCTTTCTGCATTGCACGCTGTGTCTTTCCCTTCTCTTCCTGTCCTCAAGTGATTAAGTATGTGGCTATGAGCCTTGCTGGAAGACGGTAACCTTTCTTATTAAAGCCTTGCAGACGAGAAATGGGGTACAGCATTGCACATAAACTGAGTCCAATTTGCTCTTTTTTTTTTTGAAAGGCAGGTTTTTACTAAGCTGGCCTGGAATTCACTATGTAGACCAGGTTAGTCTAAAACTAATCCTCACCTGCCTCTGTCTCCTTGGGGTTACAGGTGTGCACGACTACACCATGGTTATTTCTCCTTCTCTTCTTCTTCTTCTTCTTCTTCTTCTTCTTCTTCTTCTTCTTCTTCAGTGAGATAAACCCTTTAATTTGTTTCTCCCAACTTTATTTCTACATAAAAGTAACCAGGGATTCCGCCTCTGGGAGTCTGGGTTCATGATCAGTTTTGCCAACCTCTAAGCAAAGAGGTCTCAGAGAAAACAACAGGTTGAGGAAACGAAGACCTAGCCTGTACGATCCTATGCCTGGGGCCAATGCTGAGCTAAAAAAGAGATCATACTATTAGCTTAAGAGAGCATTCCAACCTTCAGTAAAAAAGGTATGCAGAGAACATTCTAGAAGGGCAATGAAGATGGCAGCAGTACCTATGAGGCTGCAGGCGTTGTCATTTCTGGGAGCCCGAGAAGGCAGTTTTGCCTTCTTTTTGGTTTAAACCTAAGCTTCACAGTCATTCTCAGAGGCGAGTGGTCCAGAGGCCAAAATAAATCCAGTTTATTCATGAATGGAAAAATCAATACGCTGGAGTGGAGCAGACGTTTGCTGAGGCCTTTGTGCTGGCACAGCCCTTTTGCGAGTTACCAATGGGCTGAGGAGGGTGGGACTCTCATCCGTCTCATGCACTGAGAACTGTAGGTACTCAATAAACGATGAGCAGATGCTGGGGACTGTGCTTTGTACTGAGTGTGGACAAGACAGACAAGCTTTGTTCTTCTCAGGGATCTCAGGTCTAACCCTACAAGACACCAGGAGGCAGGCAGGGAGCGGCTAAACAAAATGTACAGTGCTAGAGGAGTGGAGACCCTTGAATGATGTGATAGTGGGCATACTGGAGAGGGGAGCAACTTTAGATAATTAAAGCATCTTTCAGGGGTTTAGCTCAGTGGTAGAGTGCTTGCCTAGCAAGTGCAAGGCACTGGGTTCGGTCCTCAGCTCTGGAAAAAAAATAAATAAATAAAGCATCTTTCCGGAAGGATGTGTAGGTGAGGAAGGTGGCTTGAGGGAAGAACCTTCAAGAAGGAAGAACCTTCTTTCAGGGGCTGAGGGTGCACCTACAGACCCTGAAAGAGAGGGCTACAATAGAAAAAAAAACCAAACAAACAAAAAACCCGGAAACCCAGTGAGCATATCAGACAGACTAAGAGAGGTCATGACCTTCCTGCTCAGCACCCCTTGATGCCGGTGTAAAAAGCGGGAAGGCAGGCAGAACTGGAATACAACTAGAGGAAGACCCACCGCTCTCCATCCCCACACCCCCACCTCGCAGGCAGTCACCTGATCCTCCTGAAGAGGCTGTCACCTAACCAGTTTCCACCTTGCTTCTAGGGAGCGCATTGCTATACACTAGAATTTTTGTTTGTTTGTTTCGTGTAGGGTTCTTTTGGTTCTGTTCCAAGTATCAATCAGAACTGCATGCCAGCCTCCACTCCTTGGAAATAATTAAATGAAATGACGTACTTGATTTTTTTTTTCAGTCGGGTAAAGCTCCGTGATTTGCATCTGCCGAAAAATCTATCTTAAGTCTTGAGGCGGAGCCTTGTGGGGACGTCTCAAGTGATGGGGGGGGGGGGGAAGCGCGTTGCTAAACACTCAAGTAGACAAAGTGCTTTATTTTGCAATCTATTCCCTTCATGAAGTCGCTTTTTGTGAAGATATTCGCGAATTTAATGCAAAGGTCCTCCTCCCTGTTTAGTATGGCTTCCCACCTTCCTCTGCTTTTTAATTTTATTTTTTATGTTTTAGACAAGGTCCAACGTCGAAGGCTGGTTCTAAATTCCTTAAGTGTCTGAACATGACCTTGAACTCTTGATCCCGTTGCTTCTACCTCTGTGCTGGGATCACAGGCGGGCGCCACCACACTTGACTCCGTATGGCTTCTTTATATTGGCAAAATTACCTTGCATGCTAGGCTCTGTACAGACCTCACCGACACAACAGATGATCTATGGTTTAAGAATAGATTTGAGATTGAAGGCTCCTTCTCTCCCACTGGGGGAAGTGGAAGTCTATATAGCAGCCTTCATTTTGAAGCCAAAGCCAAGCTACCTAGCATAGGCGTAGCTGCTACAGCATAACCTGTGACTTCTATGCAGACGTGTGTCAAAGGCTGTGTGAGCTACTAAAAACGAAATAAAACTTCCTCCTTCCTCCCCCAAGAGTGGGATTCCCTGTCGGGGCACAGAACCCGCAGGGGAAGGAAGGGCTGGTGTTGGCGTGCGATGGAGATGGGGCTTTCGGCTGGGGGTGTGGGATGCGGTGTTCCCGAGGCGACAGATGAGCGCTTTTGGCTGTGTGGGAAGGGAACTGCGGAATTCCTCCCCTTGGTTGCTGAAGGGGGCTCTGAAGGAGACATTAGGATGCAGAGCACGACTCGTGCTGCCCAGGGCGGTGAGGCAAGCCAAGGACACTAGTCCGAGCGCGCCTCAACCCCCGGCGTTCCGGCGCCTCCCTGCCACCGCGGGGTCCTAGGCAGACCCCCTCAGCGGCAGGACAACCAGCACAGGGCGCCCACCCGTGAGACCAGCGCTCTATTCCCGCGCGCGGACGAAACGGGAAAGCAGTGGCCGCTGAAGATCTGGCTCGCCCTCCGCCCGGGGCCCGCAGCGAGCACAACGCGAACGCGGAGGCGGCCTGCGCGCGCACACACGCGCGGCCTCGATCCGGGTTACTTGGGGAGGCGCGCGGGAGGAGGCGGGGCCTGCCGGCGGCGTGGGCGCGCAGCGCGCGCGCGGGAGGCCGCCGGGGGAGGGGGCGGGGCCGCGCCGCCCGCGCCGCGCTGGGCTCTCTCGGCCAATGAGCGGCGTCCACATGCCGCGGCGGCGGCGAGAGGGGAGGCAGCGGCGGATAAATGCTATTAGAGCAGCCTCCGCGGAGCCGTCCCCGACGCCACCTCCCGTCTCCTCCGCCGCAGTTTCCTCCGCCGCTGTCCGGGGTGCAGAGCTGAGGGGCTCGGACAGGCGCGCCGCGCAGCTCCTCTCCCGTCGCCTGCCTCGCTGTCCTCCGCGCCGAGGGCTCGGCCGGGCGCCCCTCCTCAGCCGCGCCGGGTCTGCTCGGCGCAGCGCCGGGGCCTGCGCTGCCTGCGGCCGGCTGGCAGCTGAGGCGACTCACCCTCGCGGCGGGGCCGGAGGCTCGCAGCCCCTCGGGCGGGCTCTGCGAGGCCCGGCCGCGTGCGGCGGTTTCTGGGGGAGGGGGCTCGGGTGATTCAGCGCCCGGTCAGGCGGAAGCGGCCGCCGCCGCGGAGGAGGAGGAGAAAGAGGAGGGGACAGCTGTCCGCGCCCGGGCGCCCGCGGTGGCACGAGCCCGCGGCCCGAGTGCGAGGCGGAGGCGAGGAGGCCGCGGGGACGCGAGGCGAGGCCGGCCGGGGCCCCCGCAGCCATGGAGAACGCTCACACAAAGACCGTGGAGGAGGTGCTTGGCCACTTCGGCGTCAACGAGAGCACCGGGCTGAGCTTGGAGCAGGTCAAGAAGCTCAAGGAGAGATGGGGCTCCAACGGTAGGTGCGGGGCGCCGGGGCTGCAGCGGCGCGGCGCGGCGCGGGCCCGAGCGCCAAGGAAGATGGCTGACCCGGCTCCACCTCGTGGGGCTTGGCTCGGCTCGGCGCCCGACGGCTGCGTGAGGCCGGGCGGTCCGCGCGCGGGTCCGGGCCATCGCCGACCTCTAGGGGTCTCGAGCCGGTGACCTTCCCGGCGCTCCGCAAGCCGGGGTGGGGGGAGGGAGGGAGGAGGCTCCTGCGGCTGGGCTGAGTCCCCCGCGGATTTATGAGGCGTCGGTGTTGTTGAGAAACCTTCGGACCGTTTCTTGTACTCCCCAAAGTTGCACATCTGGCAGAAGTGATGACCCAGCTGAAATGACTGCATGGTCCTGGAGGCCCGAGACGGCTTCCCAGCAGTTCCGAGGCCATTGATTAGCCGGACTGCATAATTTTCTCGGGGTATCAAAGTGGAGAGAGATCGTTGAACGTTCATATACCTATATCTGCCTTTCAGACAACGATGGTGGTGAATTTAGCAGTTTTTATAGAAGCGCTAATAAAATGTCTTCATTTTTCTTTCTCTTTTTCCTCCTGACACGCTGCCTGTCGAATTTTGGCATTCTAGAATTACCGGCTGAAGAAGGTAAATAATATTTATTAACATGGTATTTTGGAGAGATGATGTGTGTGTAGACTGATGTGGACAATTCAATTGGAACAAATGGGTTTTTTTCTTCTTTTCTAACAGGAAAAACCTTGCTGGAACTTGTGATTGAGCAGTTTGAAGACTTACTAGTTAGAATTTTATTGCTGGCAGCATGTATATCTTTCGTAAGTATTTAGAAAAAATATTTTGTCTATCCCTAAAAGTTGAAATTATTTCGTTGGGACACCAGGAAATAATGGCCATTGAGTTTCCATATTTAAAAATAAATAACCCAAGAATTAGAGGAAAAATTGATAGAAGCTGTTTTGTTTAGGAATAGACGCTTATACAGTGCAGTGAGAAATGGCCCCTGACTCTGCAGGGTATGTGGAATTCTTGTACCCTACCAGTTTTTAGTATCAGAAAGTTTCTTGTTGCAAGGCCTTTTTTGTTGGGGTTCTTCCATTTGTTATCATGTTGTAAGATCACACTAAGATGATGTTGGGCACTTTGTAAATAGAGCGTACAAAAGGAATATTCCAGTTGCTTTGCCTTCCTGGTAGTGGCAAGGTGACAGTTGTTCCTGACAGTGACAAGAATGATGACGGCAGTGATGGCACCACTGTTGACCAAATTTGGTCACTGACCTTTAGGGTGGCATCTAACCTGGACCCCTGTCTTGAGTGATTCCTAGACTGAGAGAACAAAGTTCAGTATTCTTGGTTCTAAATATTAAAGGGGGAATGAAGGTAGAGGTGGGTTTTTTGCTTGTTTTTTTCTTTCTTTCTTGTTCTGTATGTGCTTGAGCCAGTGTGGTTGCTAAGAAACGAGTGAAATGCAGAGACCTGCCTAAGAAAAACTAATAGAGATGGCAGGGTATTTCGAGGTTGTTAACATTTTACTACGGCATCTTTTTCCTGGGCAGTGGACTTCATAGTTTCTTTAAAATGGTGATAGTGGTATGCAGATATTCTTAATCTTCATAACATCAATTTTTGTTCTTAGAACATTGAATTCTTACACTGTGATAGGAAGTGAAAATCATGCAGTACCTTTTCAGGTTTCACAAAACTGATAACTGTATGGTTTCAATTATGTATTCACACATAAGCTGGCTCTCTGATCATGGCCTCTATGAAAACATTTTTAGCATAGAGGACTGTTTAGAGAACTTACTGAGTTCAGGTAAAGGAAAGATTAATTTTTAGCTATTTTTAAAATAAATATTGACAGCAAAGGTGACCTTTAGGAGCAATTGGGTACATGAATTTTGTCCTGAAACTTTAGTTTGCCATGTTATCTAAGTGTAGTATGGTCATTACTAATTCAGTTCTTAAGAATCTTAACCATGGTTTTCACCGAATAAAATTTAGACTCCCATAGCAGACCATTCAGCGTACTACTGAGTTATTTACTCTGTACTTCTTATATATATCCTTTTGTGATTTTTTTAAAAAATTTTGTCCAATAAGTGGTTGTTTCATTTGTAAGCTAGATAAATGGAGTTGATTATAGTTTGAGTGTGTTGCCATGTGCTAAAATAAATTATATATTTGGGGTTTTTTTAAAGTTTGTATTTATGTAGGCTACATAATTCTGGAAGTCTCTGCTTTGGCAGTTAAATGCTGGCATTCACTAAGGCCATTAAGGACGTAGAATTAGAAACTAACATACATATGATTATATATGTATAATCATATATAGATGATATATACAAGCTGTAGGCAAAATGCATTCTTACTGGTTCCTTTCGTATTATTATTTGAACCGGTCTTAGAAATGTGCCAAGTTACTTGCTATTGGATTTCAGAGGTCTTCAAATTGTGAGTGGACAGTGTTTTTTATCAAGCAGAATTAATGATTATAGATAAATTTTACTTTGGAGTAATTAGGAATTTATTGTAATTTTCAAATTTCAAGTGCTTCACATTTTTTATGATAGAAGACATTGCCTGTTGGTGCTAATGTTGGTAGTTGAAATATAAGTTCATTTTCAATAACTACTTGGAATTCTTGTTCAGGAAATGAACTAAACCTTTAAAGATAAGCTCCAAGATTGCTTTATTTCAAAGGAAAAAGCTCAGGAAACTGAGGCATCAGTACAACCTGGGTAGAATAAGACTGTTCTTAAAAGCTACAAAAATGGAGAAAAGAAAAATTGTGCTCTAGAAGATGGGTTTTGTTGATGTTCTTTCATGGAGGGTCGATAGTGCTAAAGGTACTTGATCTTTTCTTATGTTATTTCTGTTACTGCCTATATATGTATGTGTAATGTATGGGTATACTTGTTCTGCTATGTGGGTGTACTTGTGTGTGAATGTGTGTGCAGAGGCCAGAAGTTGATATAAGGTGCCTTGCTTAATAATTCTCCTCACCTTATTATGTACTGAATCAGGATTGCTGGATTAAAACCCAGAGCTCACTGATTCAGCTAGTTTAGGTAGCCTAGCTCTGCCTCCTGAATGCTGAGATTACAGCCAGGTTGCCATGGCTTGCTGGCCTTTATGTGAATACCTGAGGTCTAAACTCCAGGACCTTAAACATATTGTAAACACTGCCTGCCTAGCCATCTTTCAGTCCCTTTTGTTTTATATTGTTTTTGTGTTTGCTTTTTGAGACAAGGTTTCTCTGTGCAGTCTTGGTTGTCCTTGAACTCATCTGTAGTCCAGACTGACTGCCTCTACTTCCCAAGTTCTGGGATTAAAGGCGTGCGCCACCAGCATTTTACTCTTAGACTAGTCTCAAGCTCACTGTGTACAGCCCAGTCTTACTTGATCCTCTTGCCTTACTTAGCCTCTTAGACTCCAGTATTGCAGCCTTGTGCTACCAAATAAAAGCACTGGCTTATTTGTGGTGGTTAGTATATTCTTACTGGTGTAACAGGAAAATCACAGATAAATACTCAGGTTCTTCTGTAGAAGTGAATAGGCAGTTCTCATAAATCATCAGATTCTCCTTGGGTTAGAAAGATATTAATGATTTATTTCACATATCAGATTAGTAAACTGTTAACTACAGTTAATGTTTTGCTCTGGCCAAAAAAAACCCCAACCACATTAATGTTTTACTCTTGTGGCTCATGGGGACAATTTAATTTTTAGTATCCACCAAAAATTGTTTCTTTTAAAAGGGCCAATTCAAATATGGTAGTGCATGCCTCTAATTGTAATTAGTATTTGGTAGCTAAGTAGGTGGGTTAGGAGTTCAAGGCCATCCTTGGGTATACAGTGAGTTTGAGGTTAGCCTGTAGTACCCTGCAAAATACATCTCCCTTTGCACATGGGTTAATTTGACACCATTCACTATTTTTGTTTCATTTGGGTTTCCATTCTCTTAGGTTAGTAACTTTAAGTATTCTGCATATGGTTGCCTAACTGGAATGCCTGCCCACTCCTCCTCTCCCCCAGTTCAACACCTGACACACACACTGGGGATGACAGGGAACATGGGGCCTGGTGCTCTTGAGAAAGTAAAGTAAAGGGGCTGTGATAGAGGAGTCGGCTGTAGGGAAGAGGAGTGCAGCTTTTAATGGGTGGTTCTATAACCTCACAAGATGACCTTTGAATAAAGATCTGAAGGAGGTATCATTAGGGCTGTGTTGTCATTAGCTGGTCCATCGAGACAATAGTGGTAGCAATGCTGAAAATCTGCATATGTTTCTTTACTCGTTGCCCCAATTCCTTTTTTACACTACGTAGATTGATTCTAAAATACGTTTTGTTGTATTTTTTAGACAGGTCTGTCTTTGTAGTTCTGGCTATCCTGGAGACCAGGACTATGTAGACTGTGCTGGCCTTGAACTCAAGAGATCCTCTTGCCACTACTGGGTCGTGTGTATTTTTAGTATCTTAAATATAGGAATGAATTTGTTTCTAGGACTTTGAGACATTGATAAAATATGCTATCTAGTTTTACTTTGCTGGTTTCAATGATCTTCAGGAAGCATTTGATAGGGCATTTATGGTGATTGAAATTTTTTTAAAATTTTTCTTAAAATACAATTTAAAAGGTGGTTTGAAGATGAAGCATTAATGTTTTTCCTCCCTTTCCCCACTATAGGGTTATACTCTATAATAATCCTGTCATGCTATGATGACCCTCTCTCCCATGTATATAGCAGAACATGACCTTTTTTGTGTTAGAACAAAATTTGCTTTATTCATTATTCCTATTAGAAGTTAGCAGTGCCAGGTTAAGTGTGGTGACATACACTTGTAATACCAGTCTTGAGAAAACTAATGTAGGAAGACTGATTCAAGTTGGAGGTCAGCCTGTCCAGCAAAAACAGGATAGATAGGGGGTCTGGAGAGATGGCTTAGTGGTTAAGAGTACTTGTTACACTTGTAGAAGACTTGGATTTAGTTCCCAGAACCTTCATCAGGTGGCTCAAGCCATCTATTACTCCAATTCTCGGGTGGTCTGACACCCTTTTGGATTCTGTGGATACCAGCACACATGATGTGCATATACATATTCTCAGGCACACGCACATACACACAAAAACAACCTTTAAAAAAAGTATGGGCATTAGTAGTACCACAGTGCCATTTCTTGTGAATTTGGATGGAAGCCAAGACCCTTACATCTTTTAGGAAGTTACTCTACCACTGAGTTATACACTAATCCAGAGATACACTAATCCTCTATCCTACACTGCTTCAGCTTAAAATGTAGTGAGTAGTGCCCTGGAATAGGACTGGCAGGTTTGAACCTTTGAACTTACTTCAGGGAAAAGGCACTGTTACTGTAACAATACAGAGATTAGAGGGAAGAAGAAACACTGTCTTTGCCTAAAATTACACTTTGCTCCTTTTCTTTCAGTTGGTTACGTTTTGTACTTAGCGCAGAGTTCTTGTTTCATTGTCTCCCCGTGTGTCCAGTGTTACATACCGAGCATTATCTGTACACCAGAGCTTCCTCTGAGCTCCTAGGGATGTGACTGTAAACAAAGGCAGTACTGAGAGAATCCCTGATGTTCAACCTAGTCTAAAAGAAGTTTTTTAAGACACATTTCCCCTTTCGTGTAAATCTATTTTAACTTATGAAAACCCATAATTACAACTAAACTGACCAAACCCTAAGGGAGCATCTGTCCAGTTTTCCTTACACCTTCTCCCCATTAGTCATTTGTCAGGACTTTTCCCATCTTTATAACCTGATAGGGTTTCTTATCAATAGAGCTAACCACGAGACACCAAAAAGCACTGAGCATAGATTTGTTTTTAAGCAGTTAAATGTGATTGATCTTTAATGTGAGGTATGGGACTTGAGTTTCTGGGTTATTATTTTACAATAGACTTAGAACTTTTTAGATTATGTGCATTTATGTGTATGTTTGTGTGACTATGTCACATGTGTGTGGGCCCTCTGGAGGCAGGAAGAGGATTCCTGATTCCCTGATGCTGGAGTCACGACTGGCAATCATATGCTGAGCTGGAGTCCTGGAAGAGCAACAAGGGAGCTCTTAGCCACTGAGCTGTCTCTTCAGCCTCAGTTTTGTTTTTGTTTAATAAAGTATTCCAGAAACTGCGGTGAGAATCCCCGTCTCCTTTTGTACTGGAGACTGACTCCAGGGCTTGGCTTATGTTAAGCAAGGTCTCTAGCCACTGTACTATCTTGCTGGCTCTGAATGGATGGTCCTTAAACTTTAAATAGGTTTGAATGCCATTCTTAGCAGATTTGGCCACTAGTTTCTCACCCAACAATAATTAGTATATCTGTAGAACCTTCAAGTGTGGGTAACCTGTGTTTTCTATTCAACAGGACACGTGGAAGACAAATTTAGTGTACCAGTTAAATTAGGATTCTTGCATTTGATAAATATTAGTCATGAGAACAATGTAAATCTCTTGACTGCTAAAGCTTTCTGTTACTCTAGTAATTCTGACACTTCTCAGCCTTTCCTTCGCTCCAGCTGGTAAGGGATGGTGCCCTAAGTTGTCCCCAGGATTGGCTGCCAAAAAGGAAATTCATACCCACTTTAACAAGGTGTGAAGCTTATCTTAGAGTCACTAATGCCTCACTGACCTTTTGGAAAAGGCCATAGTCACTCATGAAGTTGAGCAATTTTTCTTCTTTAAGAGCTAATTACATTTCTTATTCTGATATGTTCTCCTTGGCAAATGTTTGAAAGACTGTATCAGCAGCTGTGATCCTGCATCTATCAAAATTTATAACTTCCTAGAGAAGTTTTCATTTTGGCGGAGATCCTGGCCTTAATACCGGGAATGCCCTGTTGAAAGCTTGCGGTAGAGTTTATCCTATTCATCTTGGTTGCCTCCTGCCCTATTTGTCAGTAGCAAATGACATATGTCAGAGCCTGTATACTTTTTCTTTAATATTCTTTGCTAGTTCAATGTTATTCCAATTTAGAGTTTTAATTACCTTTTGGTAATTTGCTATTTGTGAGTTTGTTTTGTTTTTTAAAAAAACCTAATTGAGAATGCTATGTGGGCTCATTTTGACTTTATTAATTTTACTAATAACACAGGGATATACACACACATACATATAAAATATGTTTACACATACACATTATATTTGTTTGGAGACAGGGTCTTTTTATTATGTTCTGGAACTCACCTTATAGACCAGGCTGGCTTTAAACTCTGATCCACTGGCCACTGCCTCCTGAGATCTAGGATTAAATGGGGGGGGGGGGGGGCGGTTGTATACAGAGGTCACATAACTTATGGACTTGGTTCTCTCCTCCCACTTTTATGTGGGTTCCAGGGATTGAATTCAGCTTGTCAAGCTTGTAGAGTAAGTGTCTTTACCTGATCAGCCATCTTACTAGCTCCTAGATAATCTTACAAAGAAAAGGTCTTTATTGTGAAATGTGTTCATTTTAAGCAATATAGCCTCTCACCTCACCCCCCATGTAAAGCAAAGCCCACCTCCCAGATTCAATCATTCAGGTTGGCAGGTTTCTGATAAAAATTGCCACTGACATTTATCAGGGCTTGGCCCTGGAAAATAGGAGGGAGCTTGTGTGCATATGTGACATGGACGTTGTATGCATGTCAGATGACAGCTTTCAGAAGTCAGTTATCAAATCCTTCTATTGTGAGCTTGAGAATTGAACTCAGATCATCAGACTTGCATAGCAAGTGCTTTACCCACTCACCCATCTCACTTGCCCTCCTGGTTAACTTAACTCAGATCAACGGTTCCCACCTGTTGGGTCATGACCCCTATGGGGGCCTTGAATGACCTTTTATAGGGGTTGTCTAAGACCATCAGAAAGCACAGGTATTTATATTACAACTCATAACAAGCAAAATTACAGTTATGAAGTAGCAAAAAATAATCTTATGGTAAAGAGTCACAGCATTAGGAAGGTTGAGAACCACTGCCTTAGATGTTCTTAACTTAATTAACTTACCATGTTCTCTTTATCATCATCATAGTGTCTTGGCTATTATAGTCAGTTGGAGTGAGAGGAAGGATGTTGCCTCAGGCTGGCAATCATCCTGTCTTGCCTCCTAGCATGGATTAGATCAGGGGTTTGCTTGTTTTTTTAAAAAAAAAAAGTTTTGCATGTGCGTGTGTGTGTGCGTGTGTGTGTGTGTGTGTGTGTGTGTGTGTGTAGCATACACATACTTTTTGGAATAGTTTTCCTGTTACCATGTGATTGAATTTAGACTATCAGGCTAGACAGCAGGCACTTTTACATAATATGCCACCTCCCCAGCCCAGTTTATTTTATTTATTTGGAAGGGAATTTTTGTAATTTCTGAAGTGCTGTATTACAATACTAGATGCTGTGGTAAATCGCTTTAAAAAATACATTCCTAGTCCCAGAACAACCTTGTAATTCTGATGTGACCTTCACTACCACTAGAAGTTAGGAATTAGGTTCTGCATTGAATTTGAGTGAATGGTCAATTTTTTTTCTCCAAATGTTTGTTTGTTTTTGGCTTTTCGAGATGGGGTTTTTCAATTTGTAGACCAGGCTGGCTTCTGACCTCTGCCTCTCAACTGCTGGGATTAAAGGCATGTGCCATCACGCCTGGCTATTTTTTGTCTTTTAAACTGTAAATTCAGGCTGTATATGTCTATGAATTGATGTAAATTTTTAAGAAATTTTTTTATTAGTTGGTGTGTATGGGTTTTTTTCCTACATGTATATTTGTATACCATGTGTTCAGAGCTCTGGAGGCCAGAAGAGGTCTTTAAGACCCCCTCATTCCCCCTCCACCCTCTGTTACTTGAGCTGTCTTGTTGTGCTGGGGATAGAACCTGGTCCTCTGGATAAGCAACCAGTATTCTTAACCTGAGTCGTCTCTTCAGGCCCTGATGTGAATATTAACTCAATCAGTGTGGGTGTATGTGTTTACCTGTTTACCTTTTACTGTAATAAAATCAGGATTTTTAAGTTTAATTTATTTGAAATAGTTACCTATGAAGTGAATGAGATTTCTTCTATCCACCAAAACAAACAAACAAAAAACTCCCACTATTTGTTCTCTGGAGTGCCATAAAGAAAAAAGAGGCTAAGTAATCTTAACTCAGGTAAGAAAAGGATATAAACCAACTGTTTCTGTTACTACATTTTACGTGATTTTTTTTTTTTTTTTATAAAAGACATTTACTTGGGGCTGGCTTACAGGTTCAGAGGTTTAATCCATTGTCATCAAGGCAGAAGCATGGCAGCATCCAGGCAGGCATGGTGCCTTTTGAGTGATTTTTAAGATGTAAGGATAAAGGGATTTTTTTTCTATAATAACTTCCATGATGTTAACTCCTTTTATTATGAAAGTAACTAAGTCTAAAAGCATATAAACAAGTATTTACATGTACAATTTTTCTTTTAGGTTTTGGCTTGGTTCGAAGAAGGTGAAGAAACGATTACCGCCTTTGTGGAACCCTTTGTAATACTGCTTATATTGGTAGCCAATGCGATTGTGGGAGTGTGGCAGGTAAGCAGAATTCAGTGCTACACTGCAGTCAGTTTTCTAAACATTAGCTTTTTAAGATTTATTTCATGTATATGAATACACTGTAGCTATTTTCAGACACCCCAGAAGAGGGCGTCAGATCTCATTACAGATGGTTGTGAGCCACCATGTGGTTGCTGGGATTTGAACTCAGGACCTCTGGAAGAGCAGTCAGTGCTCTTATCCTCTGAGCCATCTCTCCAGTCTGCATTCTTTGTTCTTTTTTTTAACACAAGGTCGATTCCCATAGCCCTGGCTGTCCTGGAACTATATAGACCAGGGTGGCCTGGAACTCACAGAGAAGTCAGGTGTGGTGATGCAGGCCTTTAACCCCCACCCAGTACTTGGGAGACTGGTGATCTCTGTGTATTCAGGGCCAGCCTCGTCTACAGAACAAGTTCCAGGACAGCCAGACAGGTACACTGAGCAACCCTGTCTCAAAAAAAAAGAAAAAAAAAGGTGGGGTGGGGGAGGTAGGGAGCTAAACAAAAAAGAAAACAGGAATGAACGTGGATGAGAAGCTGGGTGTGGTGGAGCTTCCCTTGTATAGCACTGAAGAGTTTAAGGCAGGATCTTCTGAGACTAGACTGGACAACAAAGAAAAACTCCATTTTCAAAAAAGAAAGTTGATAATGGAAAGCTTCAGAAAACCAAAGAATGTGAGGAATATAATCTACCCTTATATTTCCTGACGATTTTGAGGACTAACTTCATGAAAATGGCTTTTATTTAACTTAGATTGTGGAATAGGGTGGAGGCTGTAAGAATTCTTAGAACCTAGCTTGTTTTCAGTTTCTTTCCATTACATAGGCTTTGCCTGCACACCGGCTGAAAACTTATTTACTGTAGAACAAAAATTGCAGCTTCAAAATTGCTCTACAGGTATCTACCTCAAAAATGTCTATATTTTGCCTTTTGCTTAGAGTTTGACAAGACATCTAGACTGATGTTTCAGGTTCATTTTCAGGTTGGTTCCCATCCTTCAGGGTTTGAGTGTCTTTTATTTTAAAACCCAAGTTGTGTGCTTGACATTCTTTGGTTGGTTTTTAAAAAATACTTATGTATTTTTGGTAAAAGCATTTTAGCCCAGGTTAGCTGTCAACTCAAGAAAGGCCTTGTAGGTATCTGGGACCACTGGGACTGCACCAAGCTTGCTTTACAAACAGTCCTGGAATGGACTGTAAAGGATTGTAAAGCTGCAGCTCTCAGGAGCTGCAGGCAGAAGGAGCAAGCAGTGTGCAGGCCTCTGATTCAGTACCGCACCCCGTTTCCTCCCAGGTTACACATTTTGGGGCAGGATGGTGATCAGGCATACCTGTGTCATAAGACTCAGTTTTTATGGTTTTTGGAGTTTTGTTTTGTTTTGTTTGTTTTTTCAGTTCTTCAATATAGGGTTTCTCTGTGTAGTCTTGACTGTCCTGAAACTCACTCTGTAGACCACACTGCCTCAAATTCTAATGTGTTGTGTTTTGTTTTTGAGGAAGTAGCTCATAATGTAGCCCAGGGTGGCCTCCAACCTACAATTCTCCGGCTTCAATTTCCAAACTGCAAGGATTATAAGTGTGCGTTGCCACATCATATTATTTTTGAGACAGGGTCTCACTAGGTAATTATGGCAGGTGGGCCTACAACTCACAGAGGACCGATTGTCTCTGCCTCCTATACTGGGTTAAATTTAAGGTATCTTCTTTAGCCTAGCTTTTCACTGTATAAATAAGTTTGTAAATGTTTGTTGTGAGTTAGCTCAGTGGTTAAGAGCACAGAGGTCCTGAGTTCTATTCTCAGCACCCATGTGGGTGGCTCACAACCATCTGTACTGGAATCTGATTCCCTCTTCTGGTATCTGTGAAGACAAGAGCACTCATATATAAAATTAACAAATAAATAAACAAATTTTTTTTTAAAACACCAAAATGCCGCCAGGCAGTTGTGGCGCCATGTCTTTAATCCCAGCACTTGGGAGGCAGAGGCAGGTGGATTTCTGAGTTCAAAGCCAGCCTGGTGTACAGTGAGTTCCAGGACAGCCAGGGCTACACAGAGAAACCCTGTCTCAACCCTCCCCTCACCCCCCCACCAAAAAAAAAAAAACCACCAAAATGCCAATTGTTTAGTGCAGGTGTCATTAATATGCTTTTTAATATTAAGATTCTAAGTTTTGATTTCTAATCTAGAAATATTTAAACCAGGCAGGCTGGTTTACATACTTGACTTTTCTTTATACAGGAAAGAAATGCTGAAAATGCAATAGAAGCTCTTAAGGAATATGAGCCTGAAATGGGCAAAGTGTATCGACAGGACAGAAAGAGTGTGCAGCGAATTAAAGCTAAAGACATAGTTCCTGGGGATATTGTGGAAATCGCTGGTGAGTTGAGTTCATTTTTATTTATTCCTAGATTATATATTTCAGGTTCTTTTCTCAAGGTTCAGAATTATATTTAGCTTTTTGTGTTTAAATATTTTTGTTTTGTTTTTCAATTTTATGCATATGGGTTATTTGCCTGCTCAGGACTGTCTGTGCACTGCGCATGTGCCTGGTGCCTTTGGAGTCCAAAAAGAGGGCATTGGATTCCTTGGAACCTGGAGTAAGCTGACGTGTGGTGCTGGGATTTGAACTTTGGTCTGCCTGAAGATCAGTCAGTGCTCTACCACTGAGCCGTTTCTCTAGCCTTGTTTTTTCATATATATTTAAAAATATATTTTTTCATATATTTAAAATTAAAATTTTATAACAAGTGGGTCTCTATTTTGTGCCTTCTCCCTTCCACCTTTCCACTCTGTACTCCTCCCCCCTTAATTTTGTTTGTTCATTTTTCATGTGCTTGGTCTGCGTGAGGGAGTTGGATCCACTGAAACTTTAGTTATAGACATGAGCTGCCATTCAGGTGCTGGGAATTGAACCCTGGTTGTAGAAGAGCAACCAATGCCCTTAACCACTGAGCCATCTCTCTAGCTACCTCCATTTTCTTTTTTTCTTTTTTTAAGATATATTTATTATATGTAAGTACACTGTAGCTGTCTTCGGACACCCCAGAAGAGGGCAACAGATCTCATTAAGATTGGTTGTGAGCCATCATGTGGTTGCTGGGATTTGAACTTAGAACCTTCGGAAGAGCAGTTGGCGCTCTTAACTGCTGAGCCATCTTTCCAGCCCCTCCATTTTATTTTTATATATATGTATATGTATTGTTGGGGTGGTTTTTTTTTTTGCTGCTGCTGCTGTTTGTTTCATTTGTTTTTGGAGACAGAGTGTTGAAGTAGACCAGGCTGGCCTTGAACTCAAGAGATCCACCTGCCTGTGTCTCCTGAGTGTTGGGATTAAAGGCATTTTTAATATTTTTTTAAAAATGACAAGTTACTCAAAAATAGAAGTTGAATATTAAAAAATTAATAAAGATGAACTTTTAAATTTGAATAAATATAGTTAGTAGTCATTCCCTACATTTAAGGCTATGTTTGTCCGATTTCTGAATCCTTCGTGGGCAGTGCTAACACCCTGCTAGTTGGCCACTTCTGCACGTTTATTATGGGAAGCTTGGCCAGTGCTTTGGCCTTGTGCTCATGTGCTTGCGTCTTGGATTTTGATCATTCTAAGAGGTGTAGAACAGAGATAACTAGTTTTTACAGTGTTTTTAAGCCTCTTGTACGCCTTTCTTTCTAGGCATGTCCTATGTAATGTTGACCAAAACATGAAATCACAAGTATGGGGTAGATGCAGCTAATAAACATCTTTATCATAAAATTTGCTCTGCAGGACAGATCATAAATGTGTTCAGGAATAGGCACTTAAGTGAGTGGATATTTTGACAACCATACAAATGTTTGGTTAATAGCCACTAGTCACTCTAAATATGTCCCGCTCACCTTCTCTAGTTGAGGAAGATTAATCGCTGTAGTTTCTAAAGTATATACATGATAAACATATGATATGTCCATAAGTCACATTTCAATTTTTTGGTGGCTAAGGTCACATGGTTGACATGCCGTACAACCTTCTCTTCCACATACAAAGTTTTAGCCTGTTCAGAGTTCTGTAACCATCGTTAATTCCAGACTTTCATCCATTCAGAGAAAGTTATCTTTTTTAGCAATTGTTCCTTGTCTTTCTTTCACTATTCCCTAACAAATACTTGTTTGGATTTTTATGAGTTTACTTATTCTAAGATGTTACAATATGTAGTGCTTTGGTATCCAGATACACATACATATAAAAGTAAAATAAACTTTTTAAAAAAGAAAATTAAATTTTAATTCTGAGCTAATAACTTTTGTAAGGAGAGTTTGTGTGGACATTATAGATGGCTTATGTAAACCTTTGAACTATCTAGAACACATGGAGTCATGAAAAATTGACTAGGCAAAAAGTAAGATAACAACTATCATTCATTATTTCTACATTACTTTTAATATCAGGAAAATATTTCTGATGGATGGAAACAAAGTGCAGTGAAGCAGTACTTAATTTTCAGTACGGGGGCATCAGTGGTTTTAAATTTTCTATATTAATCTGTTAATTTTACAAATGTGAATTAAGCTATAATAGTAAAATGGCCTCTGAATTTAGAATTTGGCAGCGGCTTTGATGTCTGTCCTGGAGGGAATAGATTAACCTCTGAGCCAGTTAATGCATCTCTCCAGCCCTGTTTTTAAGTACAAAAACAAAGCTTTGGTTGGTTTTGTTTAGAGCAAAACCTAACTTTATGAGTAGGTTGATTATTTAAGTCTGAAATGGAGCTGGGTAGTTTCTACATTTCTAAAAGTTCCTAGAAGTCTGTCCCAGGATATTTGGTTTTAAAAGTTGTAGTGTAGGGAGCTAGAGAGATGACAGTTAAGAATGACTACAGCTTTTGTAGAATACCAGAGAGTTCAGTTCACAACTTCAGTTCCGTAGAGTCCTCTGGCCTTTGTGGATAGATACCTGCATGTACATAGTGTATATAAATTCAGACAGGCATATATGTGAGCATACACAGAGAAACACAAGTAAAATATGCAAGAAAAATTAGTTTTCCAAGATAAGATTTGCTATTTTGCCCTGGTTGGCCTGGAACTCAGATTATCTGCCTCTTTCAGAGTATAAATGTGTGTTCTATCATGCAGATCACATTAAAATTTTTAAGTATAGCTTAAACAGTAATTATTATACTGTTTAAGCAATTTACAGTTAAACAACTTAATGAGATAATTGTTTTTCTTTACAGAAGTTGAGATTTAGTTATACACACTCTCTCTCTCTCTCTCTCTCTCTCATACATACACACACACACACACACACACACACACACACACACCTCCACACCCCAAGAGGGCCTTCTGATCCACCATGTGGGTGCTGGGATTTGAACTCAGGATCTCTGAACGAGGAAACCAGTATTCTTAACCTCTAAGCCATGTCTCTAGCACATAGGTTTTTATGTGATTATAATTGTCAAACTGGACCAGAGAGATAATGTGGTGCATAAAAAGCACTTGCTATGCAAGGATAAGGACGGGAGGAGTTACGTGACCGGCACCCACATAAAACATGGGAATGCATGGCCTCTCTCTCCTCTAATCCTGTTAAGCCAGCAAGTAAGAAAAAGGAATCCCTACACCAAGTTGGCTAGCTACACTAGTTGGAGGTGAGCTCTGGGTTCATTCAGCATGGGACTCCTCACTCTCAGTAAATAAGGTGGGGAATGGTTGAAGACAACATCTGATGTGAACCTCAGGCCTCCACACATATATATGTCCTGTCCCATAAAGTTAAGGAAAAAAAGCCAGAGAAACGACCAAGTCAAGTGTTGAGCATGCTTGTTTCCCTTCAGCTTTTGCCCACCCTCTGCAAAATTGTTTCATAGTGAGGGGCGTGAGGAGCAGAGCTACCTGGAGAGAAAGAAAGGTCTGGGCAGCTAGGTTCAGCTAACACTAGAAATAATGTTGGTTGTTCCTAAAGATCACGTCCTAAATTCTTCATGTTAACTTGTATGTTAAGAAAAGCAAGGCCTGGAGATGAGCTCAGCAGTTACAAGTAGGCACTACCCTTGAAAAGACCCAAATTAAATCCTAGTACCTCACAACTGCCTGTAACTTCAGCTCTAGGAAGATCCCACACCTCTGGCCCTCTCAGTCACCTGCACACAACACACACATACACATAAATAAAAATAAATCTTAAAAAAAAGAATATCAGGGACTCCCAGTAAGGAGCACTGGCTGCTCTTGTAGAAGACGCAGGTTCATTTCCCAACAGCCACATGGTGGCTCAGGAAAACGAACTCCAGTTTGAGGGGCTCTGACACCCAGTCCCCGGGGTTCCAACACCTCTTGGCCTTTGCAGACAGACAACAGGCACACATGAGATTCACATAAATACAGGCAAACCCACCATATACATATAATAAATGTGATTCTCTTTTGAAAGTGCAAAATACTTTCTAAAAGCGAGTGTAGATATATTAAGCAGAGTGTTTTGAGGTCAAGACCCTTTAACACTGGGAGGTGAAGGGCTATGGGAGGTCCCCGCCCCCACACCCTCAGACCATGACAGACCAGTTGATCTTGAAGCTTGACCTGATTACATGGGGCTGGCATTTCCTGATTTCCCGTAATCACTCCTCCTCTCCGCATGACTCAATAGTAGTTTGTGTCAGTCTTCCCATTCTTGTCACTCAGATTAAGATTTGGGGGGAAAACAACTTAAAAAAAAAAACTAACAACCACCACAAGAAAGGGTTCACTTTTACTAAGATACTGTGACTTGAAAAATATAGTGTTTAAGCTTTGCTTATGCTAGAACATTTAGAGGTTTGGGATTTAGAAGTGGCCAGGATGTGAGAATAGAATGGTAATTCCTGCTTCCATGAATTAGTTTGCCCTCCAGAAGTGAAAGAAGTTCATAGTTCAACACTCAGTTTCAGGGCTTTCCAAAGAACTCCACCTGTTGAGCTACATGTCCAGCCTATTCCATTTCACTCAGTTGTCCATGCGTCCTTCTGCCTCAGCTCCTGAGTAGGTGTTATTACCAACCTGTACCACTAGGCTGGGCTTCTGGAAGTCTCTTAAATGTGAGTCTCTTCAATATGTGTTTTATTCATCAATAAGCACCTAGCTTTCTCTAGGTGCCAGGTATGGTGAGGCAGTGAAACATCCTGTCTAGTAAGAAGCTATTGAAAGTTTTAGAAAGACATTATTTCATATTTGTGTTTTTAAAAGAAAACTCCCCCAAAAGCCATAGTGGGAACAAATATATAGTGCTGTAGTACTTTGTAAAGGTTCTTCCCTGCTCATGCTGTAACAGTTTTAATTAAGAAAATAGGGCTTTCAAAAGTAAAGAATTCTGCATAAGCAGAAGATTTAAGAAATATAATTAGCATTCAGGAGGCAGAGGCAGGCAGATCTCATGAGTTCTGAGCCAGCCTGGTCTACAGAGCAAATTTCAGGGTAGCCAGTGCTGCACAGTGAAACCCTGTGAAAAAAACAAAAGTTTTATTATGACTTGTTTCAAGAGCCATTTAAACTTAAAGAGTAACATTTATAAAACAGTTTCTGATCTTTTTTTCTTTGAAAGGGCTTCTTAAAGTTATATATTTTTTTGTGTACATAAAATTGATTAATAAAAGTTTGGTGCTCTTTTGGTAGAAGTTCCTTCTGCTAAGCCTGACAACCTAAATGGGCTTCTGGGGCATGGTAGAAAGAGAACTGATGCTGTAGGTTGTCATCTGACTTCTACTCAAAGACTGGCACAGCACACAATTAATAATAAAAATGTAATTAAAATTAAACATTTTTTTTCTTCGAGACAGGGTTACTCAGTGTAGCCCTGACTGACCTGGAACTCACTCTATAGACCAGGCTAGTTTCAAACTCAGAGATCTGCCTGCCTCTCTGCCTCCCAAGTGCTTGGGATTAAAGGCGTGCACCACCGCTCCCAGCTAAAATAAAAATACTTTTTATTCACCCACATACGTGTATACTTAAACTATTTTCCTTGCATATATTATTTATGTTTAGCTTAAGTAGAAAAAGATGTTTAAGTATCCTTGCTTAAATGTTCCTTATAAGGTAAAGAAAACTTCCATTCATTTGTAAATTATGGCAAAATAATTTTTTAAAACTGACTCAACTGTATTCTTGGTAGGCTAACCTTTAAATTGTATTTTTGTTCAGAGTGAAAAATCAGTATTGTTATGGAAAGGAAAGAGCTAAGAACTTAGAGAGCCAAGAACTACATGTGAGCAGTGTCAGGTGTTAAGCAAATGGAAGGAGGTTTATAACAGATACTCTCATTCTTCCTGCCTCAGCCCAAAGAGAGGGGAAAAAATGCAGAGGAAAAAATTGCAGAGCACTCCCTTGGCAAGAACAAGAACTTTCCACTAGCATGTGCCCTCCGGCGCTGCCTAGCCCATTAGGGAGCTTTACTGGATGTGATCAGCAGCGTTGCCTTGCCTGCTTCCCAGGCATAGCCACTTCTGAAACTCACAGAAGCCTGTGGTGTAAAGACTATTGTTATTTTTCCTTTGAAAAATATTAGATCTTTAGTTGCATAGATTTTTTTTTTAAAAACTCCTTCATAGATCTATCCTGATGTGCCAGCCAAATACACCCTTAGCAAAGATGTGAAGCAGTCAGTCATAGCAAGTTAAAGGAAGTCTTTCATTACTTGAGCTTCCTGAAGTAAAACTCTCTACTTCCTGGCCTTGGTAAAACCAAGGTCATGGTTTGGCCAAGATGATGCACAGGTTCTCTAGCTGGAGAATGCTAGCACATGGTGGGTTATAAACTAACTCGGGCATACTTCCTTCATGTCTTTGCACAGAGATGATCCTGTAATGGGAGCAGCATAATGGCAACTTTAAGTCTAAGTGCTAAGCAGTCGGGCTTCCACCGCGGAAGCTAGAATTTCTGGTGTGCACGGAAATGTAATAGAAACTGTTCTGACTGTTCTGAACAAGCTCTTCTGAGCCTGTGGTTCTGAGGGTTTTCCCCACATTAGCTTTTTTAAATGTATTTGTGTGTGTGTGTGTGTGTGTGTGTGTGTGTGTGTGTGTGTGTACACACACACCAGAATGGTTAGAGAACAAGTTAGGAGTTCATTGTCTTCTATAGTGTGGGTCCTGCGGATTAGACTTCCACGTGTTCACTTGTCAGGCTTGGTGCCAGTCCATTTTAGCTGCTGAGTCATCTTGCTAGCCTGCTTTGTATTAAATTTTTACATTTGATCTTAGCTAAAAGGCTAAGAAGTGATGTAAGAAATAAGTCAGCAGACTGGGCAGTGGTGGCGCACGCCTTTACTCCCAGCACTTGGGAGGCAGAGGCAAGCAAGTTTCTGAGTTCAAGGCCAGCCTGGTCTACAGGGTGAGTTCCAGAACAGCCAAGGGGCTACACAGAGAAACCTGCCTCAAAACACCAAAGAAAAAAGAAAGAAAGAAACCAGCAGAGGAAAATGTACAAATAGATTGAGTTCAGCCCTGTCTGGCCTGAAACTCACTGTCTTTGAACTCCATGGAGATGTACCTGCTCCCAAGAGCTGGGACTAAAGGCTGTGCTGCCATACCTGGCATCAGTGTTGCCTCTGTATTCACGAGTCTGATTTATGTTTTTATTGTGTCTTTTAAACTGTTAAATGAAGTTCTTTCTAGATCAAATCACTGTCACCATGATCCAACACAAGATGAACTAAAAAACAATAGTCCTTTCTGAGTGAGATGGTAAACGCTTAATTTCAACATGGCAGATGTAGAGTACGGCAAATGTCTTTGCGAGTTCAAAGACAGCTTGGTCTACCTAGTGACACCTAGGACAGCTATGGCCCATGGAGATCTTGTCTCAGAAACAAACAACAAGCCGGGCGGTGGTGGCGCACGCCTTTAATCCTAGCACTTGGGAGGCAGAGGCAGGCGGATTTCTGAGTTCGAGGCCAGCGAGACAGAAAATAGCACCTCATAATCTTTATATATGAAGGATTACAATAAAGAAAATCTCTCACCCAGTAAATGGGGCTATAAAATAGGCCCATGGCTTCAGAAAATCTGCCACCCATGAAATTCTAGAAAGAACCCAATCCTTATATCATGGTGGTCAAGCACACATGTCATCCCAGCAGTTGGCAAACAGGAAGGTGAATCTTTAGGTTCAAGGTCAGCCAGGGCTACATAGATAGACCCTGTCCTCAGAGGAGTGAGAGATAGAAGAAAATATACCTGTTGGACTGGAGAGATGGCTCAGTGGTTAAGAACACTGACTGCTCTTCCAGAGGTCCTGAGTTCAAATCCCAGCAACCACATGATAGCTTACAACCATCTGTAATGCAATCAGATGCCCTCTTCTGGGGTGTCTGAAGACAGTGGCAACAGTGTACCTGTTTTTGAGGATTTTTCCTGGGGGGAGGAAGGTGACTAAGCGATATCTTTCTGGGAACCAATGAGTTTATTAGGCTTACTTAGAACAGACAAGAAATTAATAAGAGAAATGCGGGTAACCTAAAAGTCACACTGAAAAGTCTTTACCCAGGATGTAGCAGGGCTTTCCCGTAACCACATAGGTAGCTCTCCCTTTCTCTAGGCTTCCCAGTCTATTACCCTAGATCCTCCATAAGATCTTGAGGCTTTGTATGATTTAAGGTCTAATTATAAAATTGGCTGGGATGGCCCTATCTATTCCTCTTTTTGTTAAGGAGTATAACATTTAACCTGTACCACTGTGATCATGAAGGCAGCACTTGTTTAACTTAGAGCAGAGGCCCGGGGTTGTAAGAAATAGACACATTTACTTTTAACCTTATCTGTAGGGCAAATGACCAGCTGTCAATAGAATTTTATGTTTTCTATATGATTTACATATTAAGTATGAAGTAAGCACTATTAACAATGTTGCTTTGGGTTTGTTTGTTTGTTTTCTTAAAAACTCAGTAACCACATAAAATAACCATTTTCTCTTGGGCAGGAGTGAAAGGCTCCCTCAAATGAAGAGTTCCAGATTTCAATTGGACCTTTTGTGCAAAAGAAAAAGATCAATGACCCAGCAGTTCAGTTCAGCCCTGAGGCATAGAGGGCAAGCTGGTGGGGGCAGGCAAGAAGAGAAAGAGGGCAGTGGTAGTTAGATTGTGTAGACTGGGCATGAGGGAAGTATGTGGAGAAAGGCGGCTGAGAGATTTGGCAGAGAAGGAGCAGATACTGCAGAAGGTTTCATTGGAGGCCTTCAGTCAGAACTGTGTGCAGCAGTCTTCACGTTAGGTGAAGAGTCGTCGACTTAGAACGCTATCATAAATGCTTTCATTAGCATGTATGTTTAGGTTTTGGTTTATCTTACTCTAATGTTGTTTGTGTTATTCAGGAATTTTAACTTGTGTGTTTATTGCTGGGTGTGGAGGCACAGACTCAGCATCCTGGAAGCAAACAAGAATCTGAACGGAGACCTTGTTTCAGGAAAGCAAGGATTTGTAGTGGCTTCACTCAGCAGTGCAGGAGAAAGCACCTGCCTAAATGCCCTGGGTTTATCTTCAAGAACGTTGAAATGTGGGTGGGGTTAGAGAGATGGCTTGTCCATTAGAAACCCCACCTGCTCTAACAGAGGACCAAAGTTAGGTTCCTAGCTGGCACCTATGTTGGGTAGCTTCCAACCATCTGATGCCTCTTCCTTGACCTCCATGCACACACATACATCCCACTTCTCTTCCCCCTTCTCTCATCTTTTTGGGGCAGGTGAGGATAGGGTTTCACTATGGCTGTCAGTGTGCTACAGAGTGTGGAAATTGGTTCCCCTACTTCTCTATTTCCAACATGAGATCCAAGGACTAAACTCAGGTCCTCAGCTTGCTCTACGAGAGCTTTACCTGATGAGCCATCTTGTCAGCGTTAGATGAAATTTTTTCCTTTTTAATTATCTGTAGAGGTGTTGTGCCTACTCGTATGTCTATTCACCATATTTCCAAAGAAGCCAGAAGAGGGCATGGGATCCCTTGGGACTGGAGTTAAAGGCAGTTATGAGAGCAACTATGTGAATGTTGGGAATCAAACCCAGGCTCTCTGCACGAGCAGCCAGAACTTAACCTCTGAGATCTCTCTCTAGCTCCCCAAGGTGGAAATTTGTAAATACAGTTACTGTCTACCCCATCAGTTACAGCGCAGAGTTGCGAATAACACCAGCTATAGGTTGCTAACACCTCTGTACCTCATTGGACAGAAGTCTTGTCTGCAGCTCCCATAGGATTATTACATAAATCATCTCGGACATCAAAGGAACACTTGAAATTTTTCCATTTAGAGTTATAATACTTCCAGTTGACCTTGTACTCATTTCACAATGTTGAAAGGCCCAGGGAATTAGATTAATTTGTGATGTGCAAAAATAATACAATTAAAACAGTGGTAGTGGTATCACTAAGGATTTCGTCTGAGCAAGAGGATTGCCACAAGTTCAATGCTAGCAAGAGCCTGTCTTAAAAAATACCTAGTTTAAAAAAACAGAACCATACATTCCCGGACAGCCACATTCCCAGGAGAAGTTGGCCAACACAACACTAACTGGTATTTTTGTGGGGTTTTTAATTTTTATTTTGTCTTGTTTGGGTATTTTTTTAATCTTAATTTTTTGTTTTATTTTATTTTGGGGGAGTTATTTTTGTTTTTTGAAAGAATATAAAGTTGGTGAGTAGGGAACTAGGGAGAATCTGGGAGGAGAAAACATGATCAAATATATTGTATGAAAAAACTCAAATTTAATCAGAAACAAAACCAGAGTCACCAAGATGAATTAGCAGTAAAGGTGTCTGCTGCCTTCTGATGACCTGAATTCAATCCTTGGGACCCACATGATAGGAGACAACTGACTTCTGAAAGATAACCTCTGACCCTCATTCACTCACACACACATACAAAATAAATAAAAATGTAATACAAATTTTAAAGTCTAAAACAAAAAAAAAATAGTACAGTTACAAGTTTCTTGTAATTTAGTGATTTGTTTGTTGAGACAGGGTTTCACTACTTATCCCTGACTTGCTGAAATTCAGAGATCCACTTTTGCCTGCAGAGTGCTGGTATTACAGGCATGCTTGGTCTTCAACGTTTTTGTTTTTTGTTTTAATGTCTTAATCATTTGGATGTACTCCCTTTGGTATACCATGAACAGAGTAACATTAAAGTGGAAGGTTTGTTTTATTCAGTTGGAATGTTGCTCTTGGTTGCATAAGCATTTCCAGCAGGAATTCTACCTTCATCTGTGTGTCCCTGTAGTCACATGCAAGGATGATCTTTATCCCTAGAGATTTTGGACCTACAGCTTTGTGTGCTGTCTTGCTTTCTTAGGCATAGGGTCATTTCATGCATTAGAACAGTAGGGGTTGCATATGAGAGATCCTGCATGTCAGCTATTTACATTATATTTACTAACAGTAGCAAAATTACAGTTATGAAGTAGCTACAAAATAATTTTTATGGTCAAGGAGCACTACACACAGAATGAGGAAGAGTATTAAAGGGATTAAGCATTAAGGTTGAGAGCCACGCCAGTAAAGTTCTGGAGAAGGGCTAACAAGTGCAGGGCATCATACTTCTTGGATAGAATGGCTATTTTGGCATTTTCTAAACCACTTTGGTTGTCTTTCAAAACATCCTGGGAAGTTTTATACTTTGAGACTGGATGCAGTCCCAGGCACTGCTAAGCAGGCTGTCTTCTGAGCACGTTAGGGCTCATGCAGATGTTCATTTCTTTGGTACTGTTTGAAGACTACAGCTCTGGGTGCTGTTCTTGAGAAGTACATGGAACTTAGGTTTTATCTTTTACTGGGTATATTATTATAGCATTTTGCTTTATACTCACCAAGGGCTCAGCTAGGAGCCCTTTGGGGCTATTACAGGAACTCAGGAAACAAACTGTTGACTGAAAGATCTTCAGGTTATGCAAGAAATTTATTTGATAATTTAAAAGTACCAAAGGTTATAGGGTGAAATGTCTCTCTCCACTGTGGCCTGGAAACCCAGAGGTGTTCATCTGTTGCACATTATACCACTCCCAGCTCTTGTCTGTGTGCTTGAGCTCTTGTGATTTCCCATGGGATGTGTAGGTACCTTGGGAAATTTTCACTGTAGTGAATATAAAGTGATCATAGCTTCATTGCTTATAAAAATTTTGAGCAAAGTCATAAAAATAAGCTTTATAAAAGAATAAAAGTATTGTATGTTACAGCTTTTAGACAGCAACAAAAGTCCTGTCCATGTTTCATTTCCTTTGTATCCTGTATTTCAGTGTCTAGAAGCACAGGTAAACTATGATAATAAATTAGCTAGTCATACTTTGACACAAAATATTAGATGACCTTGTTAGTACATCTTACGTCGTCCTTTTTTAGCACTGAGAGAATTTTCATTGCTTTCTGCATTTGTCTAATCATACGTGCCTCTTGCTTTTTACATTTTTATTTGGAGGTCTAGGGACAACTTAAGGCAGTCTGTTCTCTCCTTCCATTGTGGGGACCAAACTCACCGTCTTCAGATTTGTCTTCAAGTGCCTACCCGCTGCGCAATCTCACTGACCTACGTCTAGCTTTTTACTTACTTTTTAAGATTTGTGTTACTGTATATGTGTGATGTGGGAAGAGAGGACAACTTTGTGGCGTTGCCCCCACCACCACCACCACATCACCCATGGGTTCTGAAAGCTGAACCCATGGGGCCTTGGAATTCTCCTTTCTATGTTTGCATGGCAAGCTGTAACTAACAACCTGCCCCTCAGCTTTGTTTGTCCTTCTTACCCCTATGGAAACCGGCAGGTATTTAGATCTTGTGAAGTAAGAATCTTATTACTATATATCTTTGATTCAGGTCTATTTTCTTATTTCTTGCCACTTTGAAGGTAAAATAGCATTTCTACTGCTTTGTATTTGTTTTGTGAAGTAATTGATCTTTTTTTGTTGTTGTTGTTTTTATTTCTTAACTGTGTTGTGTTTCTGATGAACCTTTCTATGTATTTCTATTCTGTGTATGTGTGTTTGGCCTCAGATCCATTGTACCGCAGAGGGAGACCTTGCAGTCTTGATCTTCTGGTGGGAATTACCTATGTGTGTACCATAGGTAGCCACTCAGTTCTAGGGACCACATCCTGTCTACCACCTGACCCCTAACCCCCATCTAGCTTGCTTTAAATATAAACTACATTGTAGTGTATGTTGTGTTTATAAAAAGATAAAGAGGAGGGGGAATATGATCTGTGGAGGTGTAGTCAGGTATGGGGGGAGGGGGTGCCTCAGCGGGCCCATGCTTGGCCATCCTTTCCCCTGAGGGACCAGCTACACACTGGTATACTATAGAATAGAGTTTGTTCAGGACATGGGGAGAAGGGGAGTCAAGAGGGTAGCAGAGGCAGAGAAAGTAGAGAAGTAGAGGAGTAGTGGAGCGGAGGGGGAAGGAAATAAGAGAGGAGCAAGAGAGCAAGGAGGGGGCAGTCAGCCCCTTTTATAGTGGGTCAGGCTGTTGCCAAATAACTGTGGTGAAGCTTAGAATTCTAACAGTGTATGTACATTGGCAGTATTCTACCCTTAATCTGTTCACTCTGCTCAGAATTAGAGACACATTCTGTTGTATTGTATGCAAGGTATTTAGTTTTAAAAAGCATGTTTGATATGGAATCAATCGTCTTTAGGTAATCACAAAAGTTGCTCACTTTAACTCCCCCCCCCTTTTTTTAACCTCTTAATTAGTTGGTGACAAAGTTCCTGCTGATATTAGATTGACATCCATCAAGTCTACAACTCTAAGAGTCGACCAGTCAATTCTTACTGGTAAGTATTATATATTGGAAAATCACTCGAATTTGAAGCCTCTTATCTCTCAGCTATATGTACCCTTTTATGGGATCCTACCCTCACCTTCTCTGAGATACTTAATTTCTTAGAGTTATCATGATCCAGGGTGGAGTGATGTCAGCAGGCAGGGTTGTCAGGTTTTAAAAAGTGTTGGCAGACTGGAGACAAAGCTCACTGGTAAAAGTATCAACCACTCTTCTAAAGGACCTGGGTTCAATCTCCTGCATCCACAGGCAATCACAACTCCAGCACCTTCACACAGACATACATGCAGGCAAAATACCAATGCATATAGAAAAAAGAAAACCACACAAAACACTGCTGATTAGCCAGGCGTGTGGCATGCACTTCTAATCCTAGCCCTTGGGAGGCAGAGGCAGGCAGATCTCTTACGAGTTCAAGGAGAGCCTGGTCTACAGAGCAAGTTCAGGACAGCCAGAGGTTCACAGAGGAAAAAAAAACCCCGTCTCAACAAAACAAACACACACATATCACTTTCTTCCCACCCCCATACATAAATTTAAAAAGAAAAAAAATTAAGTGCTAACCTGAATGGCAAGTAAATATAAATTTTAAAGGCTACCCAGATTTATTTGGGATCAGTTTTAAAAATAACTAACTGATGATAATATGGTAAGTCCATGCCACCTGAGGCTTTTTTTTTTAAAGATTTATTTATCTATTTTATATATAATCACACTGTAGCTGTCTTCAGACACCAGAAGAAGGCATCAAGTCCCATTGCAGATGGTTGTGAGCCACCATGTGGTTGCTGAAAATTGAACTCAGGACCTCTGGAGGAGCAGTCAGTGCATTAACTGTTGAGCATCTCTCCAGCCCCAGTCCAGTCAGCTGAGCTTTAAATAACTTGATTTTATATAAACTGCTTAACTAGTAAAATTCCCTTTAGCAACATCAGCTTCGGGTTATATAAGTCATAAAATGTTAGGGGAATGGGTTGTATACCTGAAATACTCAGAGTATGTCTAGAAATAGACAAGATTGAAAACTGAAAAAGTTATTAGAATCTCGAAGGTCCCCTTTTTTTCTTCTTGGCTTTTTGAGGCAGGATATCTTGTAGCCCAGGCTGTCCTCCAACTTGATGTATAGCTGAACGTAATCTTGAACTATTCTTTCTGCTGTCTGTACTTTCTACCGTCTATACTTCTACTGTCGGTACTTTCTGCCGTCTGTACTTTCTGCCTCTATACTTCTACTGTCGGTACTTTCTGCTGTCTGTATTTTCTACCGTCTATACTTCTACTGTCGGTACTTTCTGCCGTCTGTACTTTCTGCCTCTATACTTCTGCTGTCGGTACTTTCTGCTGTCTGTATTTTCTACCGTCTATACTTCTACTGTCTGTACTTTCTGCTGCCTGTACTTTCTAACCTTTGGGCTTCACAGCCTGTGCCACCACACTCAGCTTTATCTAGTGCTGGAGGTTGGTCCCAGATTTTGCATGCTAAGTAAGCACTCTGTCAACTGATTTACGTTCCCAGCCCAACTGAATGTTAAACTACAGCCATAGGTCAAACAAATAACCGTATCTTTGACTATTCCAGGAATAGTTCAGGATGTTATTTCAAAATTAGTCTTTATTCTTAAAATTATACTTTTTGTAATCTTGATATTCTTTACTCTGACGTTAATTTCCATTACAAAATTTTCCTAGTTTGCCCGTTTTGAATCAGTTGAGCCCTTTGTTCCTTTTCCCATATTGGAAATGAGTATGTACTTTGCTTGTTTTATGACTGGGTCTCACTCAAAACTGGATATGTAGCACATGGTGACCGTGAACTCGGAACTTTACTTGCCTTACTTCCTGTGTGTTGGGATTATAGGTGTATGCTACCACAACTGCTCACATTGGCAGTGATAAACAGTGGGGATGGGGTGGTGTGGGATTGGCTATGCCTCAGATAGGGCTAACCATTCCTATCTCATAACCTGCATAGGTGAATCTGTCTCAGTCATCAAGCATACTGACCCTGTCCCTGACCCACGAGCTGTTAATCAAGACAAAAAGAACATGCTCTTTTCTGTGAGTACTTTTATCAGATGTTGGGGGTAAGGTTTCCTGGGGTTGAACCCAGGGCCTCACCTAAGAGTGTACTTTATTTGGAGATAGTCCCTGTCTTAATTAGGGTTTCTATTACTGTGAAGACACACCATCACCACAGCAACTTTTTTTTTTTAAGATTTATTTATTATACACTGTAGCTGTCTTCAGACACTCCAGAAGAGGGCGTCAGATCTCGTTACAGATGGTTGTGAGCCACTATGTGGTTGCTGGGATTTGAACTCAGGACCTTCGGAAGAGCAGTCAGTGCTCTTAACAGCTGAGCCGTCTCACCAGCCCCACCACAGCAGCTTTTATAAAGGCAAACATTTAATTGGGGCTGGCTTACAGTTCAGAGGTTTTAGTCCGTTATCGTCATGGCAGGAAACCTGGTGGTATGCAGGCAGATATGGTGCTGGAGAGGTAGCTGAGGAGAGGTCTACATCTGGATCCTGAGGAAGTAGGAAGAGAGAGTGAGCCTCAAGGCCACACCTGCTCCCAATAATGCCACTCCCTATGAGTATATGGGGGCCACTTTCATTCAAACCACCAACATCCCAAAATTCTGATTTTTTTTTTCTTTTTACTTCAGACTTCAGAAAATAACCATTTATTCCAACGATAATTATTCTTTAGTGTGCGTGTGTGTGTGTGTGTGTGTCAGCTGTCAAAAAACCACCAACCAGCTAGGGATGAAGCAGTGATTTGCTGAGGGCATTGGCAACAAAACAAATGAACCAAACTAGAGACTGTGTAAAATGGTGGCATGTGTGACTTGATATTTTTTCAGTTGCTAGCTAATGAAATGATTGGTGCAAACATGTTTAAACCCTGTTTGTAACAGTTAAGAAGTAAGCTTTTCAGGAAACTCATCGAGCCTAGAAAGAATGCTTTTTACAAGATACAGGCCTGGCTGCTGCTTGTAGCCTGTGATTTAAAAGAATTCTGTGTTTGGAAAGAGCAAGCATGGTATACCATGTGAACCTCGGTGAAGAAACCCATGTGTGTTTAGTTTTTCAGTTGATAATGAAATTTTTTCAAGTAGTATAGAAAAGCATGTGTTTTGATTATTTACAATCTAGCTGAGTATTTTAAGGTTCGGGCTTTGCAGGTTAGTAGGAGAGTTTAACCATGGCAGTAAGTTCAGCATTCTAGTGAGAATAGTGCTGCCCTGTCATTCCAGCACTGCACGGTAGAGTAGAGTAGGGTGAGAACACTCAGATTTCACATCTGATTTCATTGACCTCAATACTGGTGCTGGAGTAGAAATTCTGAAACAGCCAAGAAGGCTGATTTGCCCATCCTTAGATGTGACAAAAGTGGAGAAACAAAGATTAAAAAAACGTACGTAGTGCTGAGACCTGTGCGGAATTTGAAATTTCAAGAGTTAGAGAACTACTAAGCCCAGAGCAGGTATGTAGGCCAGGCTCTGTGTTGTAGGGAGCTGTCCTGTCCCAGGGAGTGAGTAGGTGCTATGGAATCCAGTCAGCATACGACTGCACATCAGTATGTAAGTTGGGATGTGCTGTTGACCTTATGACCGGTTTTCCTCTTCTCCCTAGGGAACAAACATTGCTGCTGGGAAAGCTATGGGAGTGGTGGTGGCAACTGGAGTTAATACTGAAATTGGCAAGATCCGGGATGAAATGGTGGCAACAGAACAGGAGAGGACACCCCTACAGCAGAAGCTAGATGAGTTTGGGGAGCAGCTTTCCAAAGTTATCTCCCTCATTTGCATTGCAGTTTGGATCATTAACATTGGGCATTTCAATGACCCAGTTCATGGCGGCTCTTGGATCAGAGGTGCCATCTACTACTTTAAGATTGCAGTGGCCCTGGCTGTCGCCGCCATCCCTGAGGGTCTGCCTGCTGTTATCACCACCTGCTTGGCTCTTGGAACTCGCAGGATGGCAAAGAAAAATGCCATTGTTCGAAGTCTGCCTTCTGTGGAAACCCTTGGTTGTACTTCTGTTATCTGCTCAGACAAAACAGGCACACTTACCACAAACCAGATGTCCGTCTGCAGGGTGAGTAAGGAATGTCCTTTGTGATTCTTGTGTGCAATCCGTGGGTGATCCCACTTGGTGGAAGGAGAGAACTAATTCCTGAAAGTTATCCTCTGACCTCTGCGTGTATTCTCGACACACAAAAATACATGTTAAATAAAATTAATAATTCCTACCTGTCTTGGGAAATACAAAATAGCCATAAAGCTTATAAATTTTTATTAAAGAAGTAACTGGAGGTTTCATTCTCTGTCTCTAGATGTATGTGTCTAGAGGAAGCAACTAGTTAAATTTGCTGAAGTCAGTTGCTATTTTCATAGCACACTAAACGAAACATGCTTTCTCCCTGACACTTATAAGCAGATACTTGCTTATAAGTTGGCATTTTCTGTCAGGCTAGCCCTGCTTTTTTCTCTTGTTAGAATGTCATTTGAAGGAAAATAAACTTTTTAATGTGCTCAGTAAGATCTGAAACTAGGCACAGTGACCTACAACTTAATCACAGGTCCTGCAGGTGAGGCAGCAAGACCAGGAAGTCAAGATGATTCTTGGCTACATAGTGAGTTTGAGGCTATCCTGCGCTACCTGAGACATTATCATATTTAAAGAAGAAAGCAAAAGAATTGAGAAGCCAGGTGTTATGGCATATGCATATAGCATATTTGAAGCTGAGAAAATAGAATCTTAAGTGGTGTATGAGGGTAAAATTTTCAGTAAAAGGTCGTTAGATTTTTTACAGAAGATTGACGATTAACTCAGGCTTTGCTGTTTAACTTAGTAATTTGTGTAATCTTGATTGAACCTATTTTCCTATGATTTTCTATAAGATGAGAGAGAGCGCACTCGAGCGCGCGTATGTACATACGTACGTATCCATGTAGTGGTGCACACTTTTAATCCCAAAACTGGAGTTGTGGAAGCACACATAATCTCTGAGTTTGAGGCCAGCTACACAGTGGAGTCCTGTCTCCCACAAGGGGGGTGGGGCGATGGCAAGCTAGCAGCTCCTGTCCTGACAGACACTGAAGAGGGGCACCAGGTGTTCTGCAGTAGCTCGCCCTACTTTACTTGAGGGTTTGACTCTGAACTGAGTCTCTCCTTCTATGCCTGTTTTTAAAGCAGAACAAGGTAATGATATTCTCTGGGCTACTTGATATAGAATTCTGAGCATTTAAAACAGTGATCATTTGCTGACTTGTGAATCCCCCTATTTTTATTTGGGTTGTTAGACTGCATCACTGTTTACACAGGTAGTTTTGAAGACCGTCTGAGCTGTTGAATAAGAGCAGTGCTGTGAGGGCAAACCTGGGTGAGCATTGTTCAGACTTCCTTCTTTGTTTTTTGGAGACAGGGTTTCTCTGTGTAGCTGTAGATGTCCTGGAACTTTGTAAATCAGACTGGCCTTCAACTCACAGAAGTCTACCTGCTTTTGCCTCCTAAATAATGTGATTAAAGGCCTGCACCACTACCACCTAGCTCAAGCCACCTTCTTAAATGACAGGATTTTTCACTGTAGGCAAGGAATTATTGTGTGTATATCTTATATAAGAACTTTTATTTTGTATTTCCTTATAGATGTTCATTCTGGACAAAGTGGAAGGTGACACTTGTTCCCTTAATGAGTTTACCATAACTGGATCCACATATGCACCGATTGGAGAAGTGTGAGTAAGCTTCTCATCTTGGACTCTGTCATTGGGGTGACTGGTTGTTTAGATCATGAGGGATGGATTTAGAAGATCTTGGTGTTGACAGAGGTATGACTTAGTGGTAGATCTAAGGGATGTCTAGCATACCTGAAGGAGGCCTTACTTTGATCCCCAGAAGCACTGAATAAACAAATCGCAGGATGTGCCACAGTGACAGGCACTGTGGCAGGTTACAAGATCATAGCCAGCCTGGCCTCCGGGAGAACCTGTCTCAGACACGTGTGCTCTCTCTTAGACACATACAAAAGGAAGATGTATGTGTCTAATGATGTAGATGAGGTAGACAGCAGACTGGATCAAGCTGTGGTTTTATTACCTATCCTTTGAAGTCTAGACTTTTGGTGAAGGATCTGTTTTGTTCTTCACTTCTGGTGCGCAGTGGGGTTTTGATGAGAATTTCGGTCATTCGAACTTTTTTTTTTGAGTCTGTTCCAGTTTGTTCTTCCCAAACTCCTATTTTCATCCTTAGGGAATGTTACGTGCCTATGAAAGTTCAGAGCCATGCAGGGAAAAAAGATAGAAAAGTGAGTTTTACTTTCAGACAAATGGGAGTACAGTGTAAAAAGCACTTTCTCTGTAGGCGCAGCAGGGGAGTCCATCTCAGGAACCCTAGCGGTGAAAGGAGAGGAGGACCTTCCACGATTTGTCCTCTGACGACCTCTGTACAGACGTGGTGCACTGCGGCACACAGCCCTTGCTTAGGTTCTTTTGTTTGTTTGTTTTTATATAAAGTTGAGTCAAGTTTTGACCCAGAAATGTTTTTCTCTTTCAATAGACAAAAGGATGATAAGCCAGTGAAGTGTCATCAGTATGACGGGCTTGTAGAGTTGGCCACAATCTGCGCTCTGTGTAACGACTCCGCTTTGGATTATAATGAGGTAAGACTCCTCAGACTCTTCTGGCCCTGGCTCAAGGGTGGGGTGAGTGGAATTTTAAAACGCCATCTTCCTTACTCTGAAAGATCAAGTTCCTGATTTATTTCCAATTTCTGTTCCATGTGGCATGGCTGATAAAAAGCCAACTGCCCTTCCTGGGCACTGCAGTTGTTTTACTAAGATGTGTAGTGTGTTGTGATGTTCTGATCACTGATGCACCCTTTAAAGGACCAGAACTCAGGCTATAAGTCTTTCCGAGGATGAGGATTGTACTGTAAATATGGATTGCCGTGTGTCTTCAGTCACAGTCTGGAGCTTAAACAGTTGTTTTGGTGGTAGTAGTGAAGAGTAATAAACAGTGACCTGGAATGATCAAGGACTTGAAAGGAATAAACACCTTAATAACTCAGTTCGGTGTCTCATGGTTGTACTGTCTTTTCTCACATGGACCGGGAAGACAAGCTTTTCAATTGACATTGATTTCTTTTGACAATGCAGGCAAAGGGTGTGTATGAAAAAGTTGGAGAAGCTACAGAGACTGCTCTCACGTGCCTGGTAGAGAAGATGAATGTATTTGATACTGAACTGAAGGGACTTTCTAAAATAGAACGTGCAAATGCCTGCAACTCGGTCAGTATTTGAGCTTGGTGTATTATACCATTATTCTGTATTATACTGTTGATTATACCATTGTTCTTCAACATTTTTCCTCATAGTCACAGTCAGGTACAATGATCTCTTATGCCTGTATTCCTAGCACTCAGGATGCGAATATCAGAAGGATTGCCACAAATTGTAGAATGAGACTCATTAGGCAAACAACCAGATCACATTTTAAAAAACCAGAAAAGGGCTGGTGAGAGGGCTCGGCAGTTAAGAGCACTGACTGCTCTTCCGAAGGTCCTGAGTTCAATTCCCATCAACCACATGGTGGCTCACAACCATCCGTAATGAGATCTGACGCCCTCTTCTGGTGTGTCTGAAGACAGCTACAGTGTACTACTACTACTACTAATAAATCCTTTTTTAAAAAAAAGCCCACCCAGCAATCCTTACACTGTCAGTACACTGTCTAAGGTTATCACAAGGACTGCCTTTTCCAAGGAAGCTACAAGTGAGCCATCCCTAGTCCTGGGAGTGCCCCGCCCCTCCTGCCTGCATGTCGGCTTCTGTCTCTGCTGACTCTTCGGCAGCACAGAGAAAATAATTGTATGCTTTTTCACCTCAGAGCTGTCCCTTGCCCTAATTTTCATTTGACACCCCATTTGTTCAACTCAGTGAAAAGAACTGCTGAATATTCTTTTTCACTTCTGTTTTCTCAAATCCATTCCAGTTAGACTCTTACCTCCACCTACCAGTCCCTCAAAACCTCTTTTGAATCACTTACAACTTTGTGCTAAATCCAGTGGTTAATTTGTTTATAGAAGTTGTGGGTTTTGGAGCTGGAGAGACGGCTCCATTGTTAGGAGCACTGGCTGCTCTGTAGAGGCCTGGGTTTGACTCCCTGGCAGCAAAGAACTATTTGTATCTCCTGTTCCAGACGATCAGAGGTTGTCCTCTTCTGCCTTCCATGCACCAGGCAAATTAAAATGGGGGGTCTTGGAGAGATGACTCAGTGCTAGCTGCTCTCCCAGGGGACTAACCCAGGTTCATTTCCAGGAGATTTGACATTTTCACACATGCATACAGGCAAAATACTAATGTTCATTAAAAAAAATTAACATTAAAAAATCATTTTGAAGCCAGGCAGTAGTGGCGCACGCCTTTAATCCCAGCACTTGGGAGGCTGAGGCAGGCGGATTTCTGTCTCGGAAAAAAAACAAAAACAACATTTTGAGAAATGAAAAACAAAGCTAGAAAATGGGAGTTCTGATGTATCCGAGAAATCAGCCTATTGACGATTGAGATGGAAAATCAAGAAAGATTCAGAACATTACCAAAACTTGTTTGTTACTATTTTTCTCTTTTTTTTTTTAGTTTTTTTGTTTGTTTGTTTGTTTGTTTTCTGTTTTGTTCTTCCAAGACAGTGTAGCCCATACTGGAAGTAGCTCTGTAGACTAGGCTGGCCAGAACTCAAACTTGCCTGCTTCTAATCCTAATCCTAACCACCACACCCAGCTATTTTTCTTTTTGTTTCCTGTTTTCTAGTTGAGGTGGGGAGTGCTTTTTACTATTCTCAAATGCATACAGATGACTCAAAGTAGAAAATGCTGCTGTTCATGAAGCAAGACTCAGTAAATCATGAAGACTATATTTAAAAAAAAAAAACCACCTAATCCTGATGTTGAAGTGGACATTGATAACCATCAAATCCCTTATGACTTTGTTTTTAGAGTGTTTACTTCATGGATGGAAAAGCCAGCAGCAGCCTGGTGTGGTTAGCATTGCGTGTCCACAGGACACAACCTGCAATCACTTGGGATGGGAATGTCAGGGAAGAACTGTCTAGATTGGCACTTAAGGGATTCTTTGGAGTTAATTGAAATGGAAAGAAGAAGAGGGTGCTAAGGACTCGTATATATGCATCAGCTCTTTGCTCTTGACTGTGGGTGTAGTTAGTGCGTAATTCTCTCAAGTTCTTGCCATAGTGATTTTCCTGCCAGGTAGGCTGTGACTTGCAACAGATAAACTTCCTCCTCTAGGTTGCCATTATCAGGATATTTCATGGCCAACCAGGAAAGGCAGTCAGGTACCTATAACCCCAGGTTGGGAGGTTCTTGAGTTCATGGCCAACCTAACCTGGGCTGTTTAGTTATCAAGACACCATCTCACAGAGGTGATATAAAGTTAGAAATTAATACAAGTTTTGGTTGAAAGAATGTTAAAAATTGAAAACTATTGATTATAGAATTAGAATTATAACTCATCATGTGTTTAAGGATGCATAGCACGCACGCACACACATACACACACATACACGGATCATCTAAGAACTTTCAACACCGCCGTAAGGAAAGTTTAATAATGCTTAATTAGAGAAATTAAATCTCCAAAGTGTTTTTCTTTTCTTTTCTTTTCTTTTCTTTTCAAGACAGGGTTTCTCTGTGTAGCCCTGCTGTCCTGGAACTCACTCTGTAGACCAGGCTGGCCTTAAACGTCTGCCTCTGCCTCCCAAGTGCTGGAATTAAAGGTGTGTGCCACCACTGCCCGGCTGCAAAGTATTTCTTTAAAAACTTTCAACTCACTTGAACTGCAGAATCTTAATGGCAAAGGTCACCCAATGTGGCCTGTAGAGGGTGCAGGAAGCAGCCATGAATATTGTGTCACCTACTCTTTAGCCTTGAGCAGAGCCATGAGCTAGCATCAGCCTGGGCAACGCTGCCTGTCCAGGAACCACTGCCATCATACTAGAGCTGTCTTTCTACACTCTTCCTCTTCTTCAGCATGCTGTAGCCCATGAGATTAGCCAGTTTGAAGTTGAATAAAACAATTTTGTGGATGCTGACAGATATTTGCCACCTAGTCATTGTCTGTATAGATGGACCAATTCTAACTCCGCTTGGCTTAGAACCTTATGTAGAGATGAGGAAGTTGCTCGGTGGTAATGTACTTGCCTAATGTGCACAAGGCCTTTGTCCTGCTTAGGTCAGGATATTTACTTGGATAAGAAATGATGTACCGACTGGGAGAGAGTCAGTGTCAGTCAATGGGAGGCCACTGAGCGCTTGAAAGAAAAAACACTTGCCACTTTGCTCCCTCAAATTTGTGTTAAATTTATGTTTCCCCAGGCTTGGCGTCTCTTCCAGGGTCTCTTTGATCTCCCCTGGCCTACCAAAAAGTAGATATTCATTCCTAGTCTTTGGCCATTGTTGTGTCTAGTTACTCCCATGCTGTCTTTTGCTATATAATGTTGAATACTTTGAATGTTCTGAGTCTGGTGGGGTCATGACCAAGCTCTCTATAATACAGAAGAATGTATTTACTTGCTGTAACCACAGAAAGCATTCCGTGACCCTCACTGTGACTGCAAGGTTTTGGAGAATGTACTCTGGACCCACACCCTGTGCCATTGGACTAGTCAGCTAACTGTCACTATGTGAAATGGTGTTACATGTCAGCCTTTAAGAAATTCTTTGTTTTCAAATGAGTTGTTACTATGTAGCTGGGGCAACCCTTGAACTTGATATCCTCCTACTTTGGCCTCTCAGTTGCTAGGATTATAGGCATATAGCACCACACCAACTCTTTAGACAGTTCTTAACAGCCAGTGTTTATTTAAAGCTTTCCATGGTTGTCCTGCACGTTTTACACACACACACCTCACACACCTACCTTTCTCTCCCCGTGGCCTTCAGTATATCTTAATTTTACATTCTCATCTATTCCTAAACCAGAGACGCTTGTGAAGTTGGCTTGCTAACTTGTTCACTGCTGTTGAGGCTGCCATACTTCCAAAAGACCAATGTAATGAAGATACACGAACAGGCTCTGTCATACAATGAACGTCTAATAAGTATCTGAGCAGATGTAAAATGTCTAGAAATAATAATCCAACAGTGCTCTTCTACAGGTCATAAAACAGCTCATGAAGAAGGAATTCACTCTAGAGTTTTCACGTGATAGAAAATCAATGTCCGTCTATTGTACACCAAATAAACCGAGCCGGACATCCATGAGCAAGATGTTTGTGAAGGCAAGTACTGCGTAGACTTACGCTTTCTTACCAGGTAACCAGGCAGATGCAGTTGCTGATCTGAGTCTCACATTCTCAGGGTGCTCCTGAAGGGGTCATCGATAGGTGCACCCACATCCGAGTTGGAAGTACTAAGGTCCCCATGACTCCTGGTGTCAAACAGAAGATTATGTCTGTCATTCGGGAGTGGGGCAGTGGCAGTGACACGCTGCGGTGCCTGGCTCTGGCCACTCATGACAACCCACTGAGGAGAGAGGAGATGCACCTGGAAGATTCTGCTAACTTCATCAAATATGAGGTACCTCCACCTCACCAGCACAGTATTGTCCAGCCTCTGCTGCCAGAGGACAGGCAGATGTCCTTGGCCAGGTCACAGGAGTCACCCTTGTGTATTACTGCTTCAAACAGAAATAGTTAGGGATTTCGTACATCTGCTTTCAGAGTAGAATGAGAGGTTTCATTTCCACTTCTTCCTTAGACCAGAATTTTATATCAGGGCTGGAGGGTCCTAGAGAGAAGGAGCAGCTTTGCTGCGGCACTGCCTGCCTGAGCGCTCTTATTCCCTAACACACACTTTGTTCTGCCCCCCCAGCCCCCATGGGTAAAATTTTTAAATGTGAGAATTTAGACCAGAACAAGTTGAGGGTGTGCTCTGTTAAAATCAGTGGCGTGAGTAGCGCCACACTGCTTAGCGAAATCAAAGCCCTGGGCTCAGCGTCAAATTCCATAATACAGGGTGGACATGGAGACACGTGGAAGCAGCAGGCTGAGGCAGAAGACTGCCGTACTAAAGTCTCACGACTGTTTAGTGAGACCTTGTTCTACTAGGGCAAGCGGGAAATGACAATGTCAAACTTAAAGTTGTAGCAAGAGTGAGCGGCCAGGGCTCTCACGGTGGGGATAAGCTGTTTGAACGCCTGTGCCTCTCTCTCACTTTAGACCAATCTGACTTTCGTTGGCTGTGTGGGCATGCTGGATCCTCCCAGGATTGAAGTAGCCTCTTCTGTGAAGCTCTGCCGGCAAGCGGGCATCCGAGTCATCATGATCACCGGGGATAACAAAGGCACTGCTGTGGCCATCTGTCGCCGCATCGGCATCTTTGGGCAGGATGAGGATGTGACATCAAAGGCTTTTACAGGGCGAGAGTTTGATGAATTAAGCCCTTCAGCCCAGAGAGATGCCTGCTTAAATGCCCGCTGTTTTGCTCGAGTTGAACCTTCGCACAAGTCTAAGATTGTAGAGTTCCTTCAGTCCTTTGATGAGATCACAGCTATGGTAAGGTTTTAGACGCGAGCAGTGGTTTACATGACAACAGTGTGTGTGTGTGTGTGCGTGTGCGCATGACTCTTAATTCTGTGCTACCTAGTGAGATCCTGTGCCTGAAAACAAAAAAAGAAAAGATGTCATGTTCTTTTTTGGTTTTTCGAGACAGGGTTTCTCTGTGTAGCCCTGACTGTCCTGGAACTCACTTTGCAGACCAGGCTGGCCTCGAACTCAGAAATCCTCCTGCCTCTGCCTCCCAAGTGCTGGGATTAAAGGCATGCGCCACCACCTCCCAGCGATGCCGTGTTCTTAATCTATAAAAAAAAATAGTATGAGTTTGTGTCTGAGGTGTGTAAATGACCGTAAATTATGTGGCCACAACCACAAATGGCTCACAGGTGTTATTTTGAGGGTTGGTGTAAAGCAGTATAAGCAGATGTCAGTCCCCTTAGTTCTGACTTTCTGCGACTCTTTAGTGAGTTCACGTGGCTGCTTTTATATTTTCTCAGAAAAGTATTTGACACCAGCTACTGCTCTGTCCCATTTCCTTCTGCATCAGTCTGCCTCTGCCCAGAGGTGTGCCGTGTGGGTGATAGCTGAATCAAGTGCGGCTTCCCTTTCAGACTGGCGATGGTGTGAATGATGCCCCTGCTCTGAAGAAAGCTGAAATCGGAATTGCCATGGGTTCAGGCACTGCGGTGGCTAAGACCGCCTCTGAGATGGTCCTGGCAGACGACAACTTCTCCACCATTGTGGCTGCTGTTGAGGAGGGGAGAGCCATCTACAACAACATGAAGCAGTTCATCCGCTACCTCATCTCATCCAACGTGGGGGAAGTGGTCTGGTGGGTGTCTGACTGGAACTAAACTGTATCGTTCAGGCTGGGGCCAGGGTGCTGAGCTTTCTCACATTGCTACTTCTGTTATGGCAAATTTGGTTGTTGGCCTGAGAGGAGAGAAATCTCATGGTGCAGAAAATATCCCTTAACTTGGTAATTTAAAATCACAAAAGTTGCCGGGCGGTGGTGGCGCACGCCTTTAATCCCAGCACTTGGGAGGCAGAGGCAGGAGGATTTCTGAGTTTGAGGACAGCCAGGGCTACACAGAGAAACCGGGAGAGAAGTGATTTCCATAATTCCAAAACTCATTGCGTTCTTTCTCTTCTTCCCTCGGATGGAAACAGTATCTTCCTGACGGCAGCCCTTGGGTTTCCTGAGGCTTTAATTCCTGTCCAGTTACTCTGGGTCAATCTGGTGACAGATGGTCTGCCTGCCACAGCACTGGGGTTCAATCCTCCAGACCTGGACATCATGAACAAACCCCCCCGAAACCCAAAAGAACCGCTGATCAGCGGGTGGCTCTTTTTCCGTTACCTGGCTATTGGCTGTGAGTACAATTGTTTGTCCTTTGTGGGGGATGCTCTGTGTGGTGCAGGTCACTCACTGAAAGCCTCTGTTGAGCCTCCTGTCCTTCCTTGGGTCATAGAGAAGCAGCAGTTAGACATCAGACTTTTTATATTTTCCCCTGGCTCAGAGTGATACAGATACCAAGACGTGCCAGGGCCCTTCCCTGTTGAGAGCTCCAGGCTGAGATTTGAATGTGTTATTACCACCTAGGGAACAAGAAGAGTCCACTAGCATAGGCTGGTGCCGTTCTCTGTCATAGTTGAGTATAAAGAACATACAGTCTAGAGCGGCTTGCCAGTACCTCTGGCCTTCACGGTATCTCATGGACCAGCTGCCCTTTGGGCAAATAAAGATTTCCACTCCCTGTCTTTTAATTAGTGCCCCGGTAGACACCATCGTAAGTCCAGGTTAGCTGTATGCTCTGCAGTTGGTTAGGTGATTATGACCGTGGATAAACCGGTCTCGGCTTCGTAGACTTCCTGAAATTGATGAGCAATGACCTCTGCCTTAAACCTGACCTGACCCTGCTGCTGAGGGCTGGGTGCCAGCACTGTAATGGCAGTTCTGTGCAAGGGTTCTGCTTGGCCCAAGCCGGAACAGTGCAGCTCCATAGGTCACAACGAGGTCACATCAGTTTGCCTATAAGCTGTGGTGTGACTTGGTTCCCTCACTGTATGTGTTCTATCTGATGGGATGTACCTGAGCAGCACCTGTTGTCGTGAAGCATGCCTACGCTTGCTCTTCAGCTCTGGCACATGCAGGGTGTGGGTTGGGTTCAGCAGGAACGTTTCCTCACAAACTCTAGAGAGATTGCCTAGTTCCTTTTTAGACCAGAAACACCCTGTCTGTAGTCAGCTGCTCTGGTCTGTGTGTTAACCTGCAGTTGGCAGTGCTGTCCACAGCCCGGTGTATGTTGGCAACATGGTTACATTTCCAGGTTACGTTGGCGCTGCCACTGTGGGTGCTGCTGCATGGTGGTTCATCGCTGCTGACGGTGGTCCAAGAGTCTCCTTCTACCAACTGGTATTTAGCACTTATTTTTTTAGTATTTTTTTAACCCCTTGCGGTAGAGTGAGTCCTTGTAAGCCCTTGGTCTTTGTGTGGTTTGGGATCATCTTCAAACCTTCAAAACTACTTGGGATTAAGTAGTTGCTTCATGTAGCTCTCGGACCCAGGGCTTCTGCTGAGCTGTGTCACATTGGTGCTGGGCCTTGAACTTGGTGTGGAATTGGTATCTAGATTTGAGAAATATTCCCAGCTGATGGAATGTTTGGCCTTTTGTTGCAGAGTCATTTCCTACAGTGTAAGGAGGACAACCCAGACTTCGATGGAGTGGATTGTGCAATCTTTGAGTCCCCATATCCAATGACAATGGCACTTTCTGTCCTAGTAACCATAGAGATGTGTAATGCCCTCAACAGGTTAGTGAGTCTTGTAGGCTATGGTCCTAGGGTTTATGAGTCATGGCTGATGGCTCTTCCCTCCCAGAAAATGACAAACAGTTTTAAGCTATTGTCCCCAGGAAGCAGTGGGGGTTGTCACCATCACGGGCTACTAATGTGGCAGGGTGTAAGAATGAGACCAGCAGTCCATTCTTAGGTACGCCTGCACCCTAAGGAGGAGGGGAGTACAAGAAGTTCCATCCAACTAAGCTACTGATGGAAGTTTCTAAATGCCTGTCTTTGGCCACCACCAGCAGCTTTGAGCTGAGACGAACCTGCTGCACCCAAGCGTACAGCCTGCACCGCCTGGGAGATCCAGGCCTCTAGAGTTAGGTCCGCAGGCGTTGCAGCTACATCGCTAAGCCCTTGCACCCTTTCGTGTCATTGACATGCGCCTTTGCCTTTGGTGAGGTCACCTCTCTCCTCACTCTAGCTTGTCTGAGAACCAGTCTCTGCTGAGGATGCCCCCCTGGGAGAACATCTGGCTCGTAGGCTCCATCTGCTTGTCCATGTCCCTTCACTTCCTGATCCTCTACGTGGAACCTTTGCCAGTGAGTCGTCACGGACCCCGGGCTGGATCTACTGTGGTTCCTTTCTGGCAGGTCCAGAAGTTTGACAACCGCCTTCTTTGTCTCAGCTCATTTTCCAGATTACACCGCTGAATCTGACCCAGTGGCTGATGGTGCTGAAAATCTCCTTGCCTGTGATCCTCATGGATGAGACGCTCAAGTTTGTGGCCCGAAACTACCTGGAACCCGGTAAAGAGTGTGTGCAGCCTGCCACCAAATCCTCCTGCTCCCTGTCGGCATGCACCGATGGCATTTCCTGGCCGTTTGTGCTGCTCATTATGCCCCTGGTGGTCTGGGTCTACAGCACAGACACTAACTTTAGCGATATGTTCTGGTCTTGACTGACAGCGCTACATACAGAAGATGTTTAACTTAATCAATTAATTTTTTATTGTTTAAAGCAACTGTCTATTTCTGCTGAATTTTCACATGAACATATTGGCTGGTGAAGGAGGTTTCATATCTAGATTTTGTTTTGCTTTTTCTGACTCCAGTGGGACAAGATTTTCCTTTTTTTATACACATAATTAAAGTGTCCATTGACATGTACAGAGAACTAACACTATTTTATGCAGATATTTTTTTGTAGATGAAAAAGCATGTACAGTGTTCTGTTTAATACTCATACTTGTACAAAGATAGTTGAGCCAGCAGACATTGTCAGCAAATTAATTGGCAGCAGACCTAGGAAATGAATGTGTGTGGTTTTTAAAAGAAAAAAAACTAAATAGCATGTATTGTGTCTTTTGCATGATTCTCTGGATTTAATTTGGTATCACAGTCTAATTTTTATTCATAAGCCAATTTTTCTGCACTGAGCAGAGTCCTGCTACCTCAGTCAGTATTTTTGGTTTGCCACTTCCTGCACCCTCAGCCTCTGTCACCCCCAGCCCGCCCCAGCCCGCTCGGCTTCTTCTGTAGGTCTGATGGCTCTGTTTACATCCGTCTTCACGAGGTTTGCCTGTCTCGCTTGTGCAGAAAACATTGCTCCAGATTCAATCGACTGGGTTTCTGTCCCTTCGCCTAGTTTTTAAGGTTATTTATTTAAATGTCTAATGTATTTTATTGTAACAGACATTGTTTTGCCAACATTGCCTATTCAGTGGCACTTCACAATCTAGTTTAAAAGAAAAATAAAACATTTTAAATGGACAGAGAAAAATAACTGTCTTGTTCTTAATGGCCTTGAACTACCTATAATCAGTTCAAATTTCTGAGCTTCTCAGCTTAGAGCCTTAGTTTCCTGTTCCTGAGAAGAAGAATCCTGTTCTGCTGCATAGTAGGATTTTATTTATAATGTATAGGCACGGTCTGTCATGTGATATATACATTTACTCAAGTTTCTGCTGGCCTGTTGTCTGTAGGTTGGTGTAAGGGCAAGTGTGTGTGTATGTGTGTGTATGTTTTGTAAAATCTGTAAATAGCACATGACCAAATGAACATATTGTATAGAAATATTTTTATTTGAATATGGCACTAACCACCACCACGACTGATGAACGTTTGCGCATGTTCAAGGTCAGTCTTAACGGCAGTGTGAGTCATTAACAGTCCTAACTGTGGTGTTTTCCTCCAATGCCTTCCAACATCCATCAACTAACGTGAGTATCTACCCTGTGGGACTGGGGTGCTGTGGCCTGTGTACAGATGGTGCCACTGAATGACATGGCCCCTTATTGCTAGTGACCTGCACGGCTCCTGTGTCCACCAGGCAGCCGCTCTCTGCACAGGTTACCCTAGTGTAGACACTGACCAGGACTGTGATTCCTATGAGCTGTGGGAAGGAGGGTCTTGTGACCTGGCTGACTCAGGCTGAAGGTAGCTGTGTCACTAGTACCACACTGAGACCATGTCACAAGGCTTTGGATTTTCACTGGCTGAGAAAGCTAGCTGACCCTGCATAGGCAATTTTTGTCATCCTTCTAGGACATGTCTTAAAACCTTCTGGTGTGTAGAGGCCTGGGGGCTGCTACCTCCCTAAGTTGCAGGAAAAAGTGAGAGGTTCTGAGGGAACCCAGCTGCAGGGAGTAGTGATTGTCAGGAAGCAGGCAGGCTTTGCCATTTTTAACAGGATGGAGTGGGCCAATCACAAAGGTCCAGCTGAGTCAAAGACCAAGTCAGAATGATAGCATGCTGGGCCCTAACACCATGCCGACCGAGGCTGGGCCCATCAACTGTTCCTGATGTGCTCCTTAGTTCAGTGACGTCTACAAATGTGTGGGCCCCTAAAGGAGACAGTTCTCATCCCTGAGAGTGCTGGATTGCTCAGTGTCCAGAGAGATTATTGGGACCTGTTGAACACCAACAGATAGGCTAGATCACTGCTGCCCTGAGCCCGGGCCACTTGACCCCTCCAGCTTCCCCTGGCCACATAGGGGGCCACAAGGCTAACAGCAAAATCCCAGCCACAGGCCGCCTCCTGCATGTCCTCAGCCCTGCCCTCTCCCGGCCCCCTCAAGAAGGGACAGCATTTATTGTGTCAGCAACATCCTCAAGCCACTAGGGCAGTCTAGCCTGGAAGTCAGCCTTGGGCCTTCCCTGAATGGCCTCTTCAGCAAAGCTGTATAAAGGTTCCACCCTGCAGCCCATTCAGCAAAATTCAGGTGGTGACTCCCCCCAAAGAGCTAGAGGGGCTACTAAGGCTGGAGAAGGCAAGTCACCTCACAGCAGCTGCTACCTCAGGACCATCTGAGACCGCAGCATAAGCCGAGAAGCACGTTTGCCTTTTGTCATGAGTGGCCGGATCCCATCAAGACCAGCCCTGCAGTTGGGAAGCCATTGACGCAGAGCTGAGCCCAGAGCCCAGGACTGGCTGCCATAGAGAACGATGGGGGAGGGAGCAGGAAGGCCGTCCCTCCCCTGGTGCCATGCCACTCACTGCTCCACTGCCTCACCCTCTGCATGGCTCTCAGCCCTCGGACCTGACATGCCTTCTCGTTTCTGCCTCCTGGAGCTTTGTTAGGAGCTGATGGCAGGAGGTGGCCTGGGGCAGTCACCAACCACTGCTTCTAGACGTGCCCGGGCAGCAAGCACTTCAGGACACTTAGTCAGAAAGGCTGGTTTTGCGTCTAGACCAAATGCAGTGTTCTTTCTGTCTGTCCCTGTTGTTGTCTTGGGAAGTTGTTCTAACATTGCTCTGTTTCAAGAAGCTGATTTCCTCTCTCTTTCCTTTTCAGCAATACTGGAGTAACCGCTTCCTAAACCATTTGCAGAAATGTAAGGGTGTTCGGGTGCGTGCATGTGCGTTGTTAGCAACACATCTACCAGCCCTCTGCATGACTGAGGTTGGGGAAAAGAAAAATAGAAACAGTCCCCAACTCACTGTGTGATGTGGAGGAAATGTGTATTACCAGTGGGGTTTTAGCTGTTCCATCAAAATAATAACAATTTAGCATAATGAATCAGAGAGACTCTCCAGAGAAGTTGGTTTCTCTGCAAGAAGAATGAGGTTCTGAAACCTTATCCAAGAACAGAAGCCATCAGCCAAGTCTCCACATTTCTCTGCAAAATGTCATAGCCTTTATGATAATTGTAATATGATAATTGTAATGCATGCCTTCAGTTGTAAGTGGCCAGATTGCTATAGTGACATTGAAACATGCTTTCTAATTGGCCCTGTACAGTTTGCTTATTTATAAATTCATTTAAAACACTACAGCTGTTGGTTATAACATAGGCCTCCGGTCCTAACTCGAGTTGTTTTTTAGGTGTGCAGCCAGCTGTTCCACACTGTATTATTGTAACTTATTTAATGAACTCAGAAACAGTAGACAGATGTTGGTGCAATACAAGTATTGTGTGCATTTATTGTAATAAAGTGCTCAGCGTCAGTTCAGTTCCTCACAGCTTCTCACAGTGCATGTTTGACTGTAGTCTGTAAATAGAGGTCAGTTTCTGTGCTGGTAACAGGTGTTGCACAGACATGATTTCAGGTAAATAAATCTATTCTACGATAAACCCTCAGCAGAGCAGTGGCTGTTTATAGGAGGGTGGGTCGCACACTGAGGTCTCTCCTGGGAGACTAGTTTTGTAGTTAACCAAGAGGGGAGCAGAATGCATGTCACCAGCGGCCTTCAGCTGAAATCAGACCTTTCAGCTCAGAAGCTGAAGATTCTACAATACATGACTAGCCTCAGAGCTGTATGACTGTTCAGATGCAAAGTGACTGTGCTGTAGCCGCCTGCTTAGGACAGGAGACAGATGAAGTAGACTTGAAAGGATCCTGAATTCTCACCTTAAACTATTCTGGCCTTACTTGCCAGAGATAGACTTCAAATAAGTCCTGGCTGCTCCTGTAATAGAACAGCTTTTTGACAACACCTAGGGCCAAGATGGCTCAGCAGGTAAAGGCCTTTCCCTCCCAAGTGCATCACAGCTGCCCAGCACAGCTGGTCTTAGAAGACCAGATGTCAACACAATTGTTTTAATCTAATAGGCTTGTTTTGCATGGACAGATGGGGAAGTATGCCAAGCAGGTAGTCTGAAGGCCATTCAAGCTCTTGTGCTTGGCAGAAACACTCCTGTATCCTTAGGCCCAGTCTAGTACAAATGGATCAAAAGGTTTTAAGGCCTAAACTACACTTTGGGAGAAAATGCCTTAGGAGTGTGCAGGATGCTGTTCTCTGTAAGCTGTGCATTTTTCATGGCTGGTGGGAGTGCCATGCTCCCTGGAGAACAACTGAGTGTCACCTAAGAAACCCAAAGCCCTTCATGGCCCAACAGGTCTACTCTAGGCCTCACAGAAAGCTGCAGCACAGTTTGTAGGAAAGAAGCAAAACTGTCAAGTGTGTGTAGGAAGCTTGGATGCTTGAAGCATGAATCAGAATTCGGGGTCAATACAGACCCAGCACCCATAGCACTAGGGCCTCAAACAGTGTGTGTGTGCTAGGTGAGAGAGACCTCACCAGGGAGCCTCTCACATCCTTGTATTTTTAAAATACAAGGAGGAAACTTGGCCTTTCTTGGCATGACCTGAAACTCTGATGGGGAGGTGGGGAATGACAGAAGATAATCTTAGCCTGAAGACAGGTGATCAGAATTTCTTAACACTACACTTCAGAGTCAAGAAAACAGATTTCCCATACACTGAACAGAGAAGTACTCTAATGGTATTATAGGGGTTTGCTATCTGACCACTCTTGAAGGGGTTGCTTATTCCCAAACTCTTATTTTCTTAAAACTCTCATACTGTGGTCTAAAACTCAAGTGAGGCTGGCCTCAAACTCAAAGGCTGTTCCTGCCTCCCAAGTGCTGGAATTAAAGGCCTGCATCACCATGCCCAGCTTTTGGTGATCTATTTTTAAGTGCCCAAACCCAACACTTCATTTTGCAGTTCACAAATATGTTCAGACAAGAATAATCCATTTTAGTTTTTTAGGTAGAGCCTCATAACCTGGGCGGGCTCAGGCCCAAATTCAGTATACAGCCGAACCTGCTCTTCAACTGTTCCTGCTGCCTCCACCTCCCAAGTGGACCTGCCATGCCTGGTTTCCCACTATACTATTGGCTTGCAAAAACTGGAAATAATTTGCTGCCACCAAGAAACAAGATCTAGAGCAGTGGTTCTCAACCTTCCTAATGCTGTGACACTTTAATGTAGTAGTGACACCCAACCATAAAATGTTACTGTGTCATAAACCGATTTTCCTAGTATTATAAATTGTAATAAATATCTGATATGCAGGACAGTCTTAAGAGACTCCTGTCAAAGGGTCATTCAACCCCTAAAGGGGTCAAAGTCTACAGATTGGGAGCCACACTGATCTAGACCATCCAAACCATGGAAAAAGACAAAACCTGAAAAGTAATCAGGAAGCAGTGAATGATGCAAATCCACCTAAAATAGCTTGGTACAGAAGGCTGGTTTCACCTTTCTGGAGTCGTGTGTGCTACACAAGACCCACCTGCGTCTACCTCCTGGGTGCTGGGATTAACAGTATATATAACCACTGCCTGGCTCAAAATCCTTGCACCCCCTTTAAAATCTCTTAAAGGAAACAAAAATTAATTCCTTGCTTCAAAGGTTGTGAGCCTAAAGACTCCAAAGTAGCAGATTACAAAGGCATGGGGGTGGGGGGCAAGATGTAAGAACCATCAAGTCATGAATTGAGTGGGCATGGATGAGTTCTGGCTTAGCGCCACCCACCTAGAGCAGAGTGAGCAGGTTCCTGACAGAATGTACACCTGGCAGCAGGGATCACGCATGCTCCCACTCAGACTTCCTGAGACCACTTCCCATGGCAGGTTCCGAACAGTATGGGGCATAGTAAAAGACAAGTACAAGTGCAAATATTCACAAGTTGGCACTGGCATGAACTAAGGTTAGAAGGGCACAGCAAAAGCTGCATAGTTGAGATTGACCAGCAGTGGTGAAGGCAGCGTCCCTCCAAAAGGAGGCTGGACTGTGTGGACAGGGAAGACCACAAAGCACAGACCAGGCAGGTGCTACTTCAGCCAGGCAAGCAGATTGAACACACCCCAGTGGTAGGGAAATCCTGAGGCAAGCACCTTGGTCCCTAGAGTGCTTCACACCTCAGGACAATTACAAGGAAAACATCTGACAAAACTCCAAAATAGAATTCCTCTTGAGAACCCCAAACCTCAAGATGACCCAAAATTCGAATGCGTGTGAGAAAAAGGTGGTCACGCAAATCATGGACTTGGAGATAGGGTGGGATCGGAGACAGATCAGCAACTAAAGTGGAGAAGACACTAACCAGCATGTAGCAGGGACCATGGACATGTGGATGCAGGTGACAGCATCAGACATGACCGTGACACTTCACCTTTGTGAGTTAGAAAGTTGTATCCTGCCGGCAGTGTGGTACACGCCCTTAATCCCAGCATTTGGGAGGCAGAGGCAGGAGGATTTCTGAGTTTGAGGCCAGCCTGGTGTACAGAGTAAGTTCCAGGACAGCCAGGGCTACACAGAGAAACCCTGTCTCGAAGAAAAAGAAAAAAAAGGAAGGAAGGAAGATGGATGTGTCCTCTGAACAGCAGAGAATGTTCCAGAACTGGTAAGAGACCATGATCTGTAACTGGAAGAATAACTTCCACACAGGACTCAGAATAAAACAGTGCTGAGACACAGTAAGCTGCAGAACACAGAAAATCTTTCACAGCTGGCAGTGGGGGTCGGGTGGGAGGGAAAGGGATCCTTTCCAGGAATGACAGTGAAGCCACCAGAGGGGACTTTCAGCAACCTGGAAAGACTGCACAAAATTACTGAGGTGACAAGGTATTTCAGACAGACCATAATTCAGTTGGGACAACAGGTAGACTTGGACATCTGTGTTGCTGTCCCAAGGTTGCTGCTGAGAGGATGGAAGCACCTTAGCCATGGATGAGACCTGTCTAGCGGCAGGCTAGACCTAGAAGGACCTGAGTCAGGTTTCCATGTGACACACTCGCTGAACTGTGGCAAGGGTCCACAAGCTAGATGTCACTCCAGGACAGACATGTCACTCTGCTCACAGTTTCCGTGCAAAACTCCCCACCCCCCAACCCCCAGCATTGGCTCAATGACCAGCTGTGCTCCAGAGGGGGAATAGTGTCAGCATGTCCTCTGAGCCCCACAACTGTGTAGAATGATTGTTTCTCCATGAAAATTAATAGCAATTATGAAATGTGTAAGTGGAAATGTCCCCTGTACAGCTTGACCTTTATACTTCTTCTCAATAAAGTGAGAGAAAGGAAACACTGTATTCCCTGGGAAGTGGTAGGTCTGGACCCATTGGAGGGTGCCGCATGGCTCTGAGCTCAGAGGTAGCAGGCCCAGTCTGCCCTCCATGGCAGGGATGAGGGGTAATGGCCATTCTTCCTTTCTCTGGTTCCCACTCAATTCCTGAGGTAAAACTCTGCTGTCTGTGGACTCACAGAGGCAGCATCCATAAGTGCAAGGAGATCTGAGCCTTTCCCAAAGCAGACCTGGCCTACAGATGGAGGTCAATCATGTCCAGGGGAGGCTTGACCCCAAAAGACCAGCCACATGCTCTACCCTCGGCCTCCAGGGATGTGCTGACACTCAGAACAGGCAGAGGGGACACAGGCATAGAGAACCTAAGGCCCTGGGAGAGACCAGAAAGGAAGAAGCCTTACCCCACACAGAAACATACCCAGGAGTCGCCCCTCAGCCTTTAGGCAAGGTGGTCTAATGTAAGCACCACCTTGGGGGAATGAATTCTTCCAAGGCAGAGCTGGACACAAGGAATTATCATAATGAGACCCCAGGCCTGAGAAAAGTCACCCCTGGCTCCCAGCACCAGTGAGGAATGGTTGTCATTTCAGACAGGGTCCTCATTTGTAACCCTAACCTAAAGCTCAAGAATGAGTACCTACAGGGAGATGGGACAACTGGAATAAGGCACGAAGGACACAGGTCCAGCCTGGGCTACCATATTCTTATAGAGTGGACATCTGGCCATCCCCCTGGAAAGTTCCAAGGAGGATCACTCCACACTCTGCAACAGGCTGCTAGGGATTTACCCAAAGAAGGAAAGGCTGCGAGCTGAGAAGCCGCCAGAGGGCTGTTTATAGACAGGCTCTAAAGATCTAAGCTGCGGGAGAACCGGTCTCAGACGCCACTGCCCGGAACAGACTGGCTGGCAGCCTGGGCGCAGCGAGCCTGGGCTCTGCCAACTGTTCAGAAGACAATGCCAGAGCACGGGGGGCGAGAGGTACCTTGGGTCGGAGGACCATGCTCCGGGAGCCACAGCATGTGACCTCAGGGTTGAGCTGGTGCCAACCCAGAGGCCCATACATTAAAGGCCTGGTGAGCCCCAAGCCAAGGCAGGTTGGGTTGTCTTGGAACAGCAAGGGTTCTAGTCTGTCACCTGAGAGTGACTGCCAACATCCATGATGACTTCATGGCAGATACCAGTCCACAAGAATGTGACCTCCTCCTGTCCTGGGGCTGTTAGATCAGAACACGTCTCTGACATCACAGACGAGGCTGAAGACAACCATCGAGCGACAGCACACCATGTATCAACTGTAGCCAGGGGACAGAGCGGCCCAAGAGGCCCAGGTCCAGCAGAGCCTGGGTTTCCACTTCCACTGTGTGCTAGGCACATATATCATTTCACAGATTGTGTTAATGGTTTAGCTGGGGGATCACAAGTTATGTCTATACATTTAGGGGTAAAAATATCCAATTTACTTTTAACTACTTGTCAAAGCCTTCTCACAGGCCCGAGCTGCATTCTTGTGTAACAGCCACCCACAGCGCTGAAGCAGCCCCAGCTGCAGCTCTCCCCGGCCCAGTGAGGGGACTTTGACTCTTCCAGGTGCTTGGGATGAGGACCACTGTATTGCCTGTCCTGTGACTGGGTACTTTCCTCTAGCGTAGCATCCTCAAAGAGCGCTCGTGGTTCCAATTTTGTAGCCGGACCCTATCCTGTGCACACACTCTTAGTTGGAAGCCTGGGTTGTTCCCACCTCTTGTCAACAGTGAACTCAGGTGCACAGGCCCTGTCTGAGCTTGTATTCCCTTGGGCATCTACCCAACATTGGAATGGGGGGTTTGAGTGTTGAAACGTTCGGTCCACCAGACTTTTCCACACAGCCTCGCCTTCTCCATCCTACCAACAGAGTGATACTGTTACTTAGCAATTGCCATTTCCTATTGATGGCCACTAAGGAGGCAATCTGTAAAGTTCTGGATTCTTCTTGGACTTTGTAGGGGCTGAGTGGTTTGTAAAATAAACTCCCTGCTCTGCCAATGAGGAACATTTAAGAGTCTAGGCAAACCCTACACCCCAGCCCCGACCCCGGCCCCAGCCCCCAAGCACGTTGATTCTGCTGCTGATTCAGGCATGGAGGGAGCTTGGTGACAAAAGTCAACCCTTTGTGCCCCTCTCCCTCCCCAAGAAAGTGGTGGCAGCTGACACCCCACCCTCTGCCCCAGGGGAAGGAGGCTCCGGGGTGGAAAGTCTGAACACGATGCTTACCTCAGCAGCTTCCCCAGAGGCCACGGTGAGGTGTATGTCCAGTCTGGCCAGTGTCTGTCATCAGCAAGTGATGTGGTCCCTGAGAACTGGTCTCAGCAGAGCTTGTAGTGACCGTGCTGAATTTATGCTGGCAGCAACCGTGTGATGCTAGCGGCCCGAACCTGCCCAGGTGAGCTGGATTTAAGCTGTAAGACCCGGATGCCTCAGGCAACGCCTGTTAAGGCCCATTTTCCCTACTAGCAAATGGCTACAGGGTGGAGCTCCAGGATCTCTCTGAGGTCAGGCTTCAGTCCAGTAAGCTTGCCAACAACAGGAGGCTGGGCAGAGCAAAACTGCCCACTCCCCAGTCCAGGGTCCCAGACCTCCAAATGTGTGGTGCTCAGAAGCACGCCCAAGTGCGCGCTCGGCTAGACAGGGCAGAGGCTGAAGCTGGCTGTGTTCCAAGGCAGGCTCAGAAACAGACGTGTGGCCACTATGGGTCCTGCGGATGGATCACACGTACCAGACCCCTAGGCCCAGCAGGGACTCAGCAGTGGGGAGAAGCCCGTGGCTACAGATCCCACTGGTGAAGATTAGCTACAGGCATCTAACCAATGGCATCTGTTGTGTTTTACTAAGAACGGCCCCCATAGGCTCGTGTATCTTAATGCTGATACCAGGGAACAGCACTATTTGGAAGGTGTGGCCTTGTTGGAGGAAACCCACGCTGGGCCCAAGCTGGATCTCTGCCTATGGATCAAGATGTAGCTCTCCAGAACTGCTGGTCTACACAGCAAGATCCGTCTCAAAAAATATAAAATGAGCCAAGCCTCACGAACCTGCCTGCATGCCGCCACACTGCCTGCCATGACAGTCATGGACTCCATCTCTGACCCTGTCAGCAAGCCCTCAATTAAACGTTTGCTTTTGTAAGAGTCGCCATGCTCACGGTGTCTCTTCACAGCAACAGTGACTGAGACAGTGTCAGTGTGCCGTGCCAGGGTCTCATGCTTGCAGGATCCTAAACCTCGGAGTCGGAGGCTGCAGATGTAAGCGTTCAGCGCGGCTGCCCCAACCCTAGGTGGGGAGTGACAATGGCACCAACACTTCACCCAAGCTGTGACACACTTAAGTCACGAGGTCCCTGTGGCACTCATGCATGCTAAAGGACACCTCCACTCAGGCTATCCTGATTCCTAGAACGATGTTCGGGTGGACAGCCACAGGGCTGACAGGGCTGCTGATCCTGATGTCGCTGTGACTGTGGAAAAGCCAACACTATCCTTTGAAAGGGGCAAGTGTCTTCGCTCCCGAGGTGCTTCCAAACCATGTGGTCACTGCACTCTTTCCACCTCAATGTAAGGGGCACTGAAGGGGTCACACCGGCCCAAAGGTTCCCAGCAATGACGAGCAGGAAGGGGAGGGATTCCAGAACACTGAAGGGAGCTGAGGACCCATCCTGACCTGTGGGAATCCAGCCTGGCATGATGACAGGAGGGTGGACTAGGTTCAATCTGTGGCTGAAAGGGCTTTGCCTTCTCTCTCAGCACTGACTGGTCAGTGGGTCTGCTGGTGGGGCCAAGTCAGGAAAAGCACCACCCACATGCTGCCTAAGGGGAGCCTCAGAGAGGGCTCAGGACGGCTAGTGCGCACAGGCTGAAGCTCACACTGATGGACTTCATGAGACCTGGTCCATGGGATTTATCATGTATCTTAAGACAACCCTTGCTATGTAGCCCAGCACATCTGAACTATCATCCTCGGCCTCCCGAGTGGCTCCCGAATGTGTCCCACTGACTCCCCTGGCCTGCTTTTCACAGCAGACAATGATCTCAAATTGCCGACTGAGTGTTTACAATGAAGCTCTCACATTTCTAGCACCTTGATTTGCATCTTGAAAGGCGTGGCATCACACCTGCAGAGCCCAGGATGGAGGGCAGGTCGACCTGTTCCCAGTCGCTGAGTGATGCTCCAGGCAGATGCTGAGAGCAGACCCTGCCCTGGGAACTGAAGAGCCAGGCTGGTTCCATGTGACACGCTCAGGGCTCTGCCTCCCAGCACGTGGGAGAAGAGTATATTTATATCAAACTGTCTAGGCCTCCATGGCTACCTCTGACAAGGAGGAAAAAGGAAGAGTCTCTAAGGGTGTCCACTGTGACATATGACACCACACTCAACAGTTTTATTAGTTGAACCTGTCCTGTGTGGCCATCATCTGCTTCTCAGAACTGCCCACTGAGGGAGGCCAAGCGCCGCTCTGCAGTCTGTGAAGCACAGTAACCGCGGCCAGAACACCATTACTACAGGGGAGTGTGGCGGTACCAGGACCATGACTCCCAGGAACCAGATTACCTCTGACAGGGCCACCCAGGCGCATGTGCCCTTAAGAAGATGGCTCAGTCCTGTACACCCGCTCACAAAGAGAAAAAAGCGCCTTCCACTGGGTACATCAGAACCATCCGGAAAGGTGAGTCTGCAGCTTGGAACTTGCTCAGCCCTCAGCACAGCAGACAGGTAGACACCAGTCCCGACTACAACTTGAGGACACAGGCGGGGAGTCCTGCTGTGAACACACTTCCCACAGCATCTGCCACTCTAGGAATGCCAGCGGCCGCGGCTGTGCCTTCACTGCATGCCGAACCACTGCTCCTGGTCAGCCCACTGGGCTGCCTCGCTGTCGCTGCCCTCCAGGTCTCCTTCCTCCCCACTCCCTTCCATGTCGTCCACATCTTCCTCCTGAGTGGCATCCGTGGGACTCTCCTCCTTCTCCATCTTCTGCATCCCCTCAAGAGACTTCTGGTCATTAGGGTCCAAACTAAGGAACAACAAAACAGAGGAGAGGCCTGAATCTCTGTCCTGCTTCTTGGGACTGTCAGTGAGCTGGCCCAGCAGTGAGAGAGGCTGCAAACAACTGTGGCTACCATTGCTGGATCCAGGGACTCCACCAGAGATGAAAAGGGACACTGTTCTAAGTTTTAAAATTTTTAACTTGCAGGGGCTGGAGGGGTGGCTCAGTGGTTAAGAGCATTTGTTGCTGGGTTCAGTTCCCAGCACCCATATGGTGACTCATGACCGCCTGTGACTCCAGTTCCAGTATCTGATGCCCTCCTCTGGCCTGTCTGGGCACCAGGCACATTCATGGTTCAGACATACATGCAGGTAAAACACTCATCTCCATAAAATAAATTAATAATTCATTTTAAAAATGGCAATTAAAAATTCCAACTTCACTAGCACTCTGCTGGAGGCAGTGGCCAACAGGAGAGAGTGGCGGCGCTGACAGGAAGCCTGGTGCACACAGCCCGGCACATCCAGGAGGAGAACAGGATCAGAACACCAAGGTCAGCCTCAGGTACTTGATGACTACTCGGAACCTGCCTCAGGCAAGTTGTTCTTCCGTGTGTAACACGGTTCCACTTTATATCATGAACTGTAGACTACAGCCATCAATCATGCTACACCAGAGCCCCAGAATCCTCATTTATTTGGATCCTAAAAAATCTTTAAAAGAAAAAAAAAGGCCTGGAAAGTAAAGCTCAGGCCTTACACAGTCTAGGCCAGCACTCTGTGCGCTGAAGCAAGTCCCAGGCGGCAGCAGCCTCTTTGCCCAGGAAGCCCACGGGTCCACGGACATCCCCGAGGAAGTCTGCTGCGTGATTTCTCATTCCAGGCCACCAGGCCACACTGGATCCTGTTCCTATTCAGACACAGTGGAGTCTGTAACATCTCTTCTTTACCCAAACCTTCCACGAAACTCTGTCCACAGAGGCTTCCACACTTTAGCCCAGCCCTGCAGACTGCTAGGAGTACTGAGTACTGAGTGCCACTAAGCCTCAGAAGCGCTGCCTCAACTATCTCGTGGACCAGTGAACAGAGGCATGTGACACCTGCTTCTCACAAGCCTCAAAGAATCCCTTCTGCACTGAGCAGTTCAAATACCTATAGGCATTACTTACTACATACCAGGCACAGTGCTGAAAGCTTTCTATTGAATACTCTGAACCCTTATCCAGTCATTTATTTATCTTAAAAATTAAGGCCGAGCGGTGGTGGCGCACGCCTTTAATCCCAGCACTTGGGAGGCAGAGGCAGGTGGATTTCTGAGTTCGAGGCCAGCCTGGTCTACAGAGTGAGTTCCAGGACAGCCAAGGCTACACAGAGAAACCCTGTCTCGAAAAAACAAAAAACAAAACAAAACAAAACAAAAAGAAAAAAAAATTAAGTTTATTGGGGCTGGAGAGATGGCTCAGCAGTTAAGAGCACAGACTGCTCTTCCAGAGGTCCTGAGTTCAATTGCCAGTAACCACATGGTGGCTCACAACCATCTGTAATGGGGTCTGATGCTTCTTGTGGTGCGTCTGAAGATAGCTACCAAGTACTCATATTTATAAAATAAATAATTCTTTAAAAATTTACATTAAAAACATTAACTGTCTTATTATTGTGTGTACATACACACACGATTGTCTGTGCATTGTGTAAAAGTCATGGCATGCATGCGGACGTCAGAGGATAACCTTGGAGTCAGTCCTCTCCTTCAACCTTTACATAGCTTCTGGGAACTGAACTTGGGTCTCCAGGATTATGTGGTAAGCACCAGTACCTTCTGAATCTTGATGCCCCTAATTAATGCCCAATGTAGAAGGTACAGACAAAGAAATTGGTTAGTATTTTGACCAAGATGACAAGTAAAAGCTATATTCAAACTTCATAGTAGACAGAAACACAGGAACACACTTAGCAATACTGAGATTTTAAGAAGCAGAATGTAAAATATATACGAAGCATAACCCTATGAAGCCATGGGGCGGGCAAGCACAGGAGAGCTGTGGGCTGGAGAAGAGGAGCACCTTTAATTCTGCAAATATGCTTTAGGAAAATATATCATGAATCCACGAATACCTTCTTTCTCATTACTATTCTCATCCTGCTTCAACCCTGGGCACACGTGTTTGCAGAGCTGCACACAGGCCCTGCCTCCTCTCTTTACCTCCCCTTGGAGGCTGCGCACCTACCTCAGTGCTATACTGTACTGGTCCATTGCTTCCTGGTACTCATTCACAGCTACTAGGAAGTCCCCCAGGATTCGATGCAGGACACAGTCGCTCTGGTTGGCCAGCGCGTTTCTCAGCAGAGCAATTCCATCTTCATATTTCTGTTCCCTGCCTACAAAGAAAAACAATCGTCACTGCTCAGCTATTACACAGTCACACCCACTATGCTATGACAACTTTTTCAGAGACACCCTCAAAGGGGTGATGCCGGGTTTATGAGGGGCATGTGCACATAATCTGTATTTCATTGGGAAAGTGACATGAGTATTAAGTCTTTAAAAAACATGTGTTACATTAATTTCTATGGAGGGACGAGCACGCCACACGCAGCATATTTATATTATATATTAACTGATATGGAGGGGCGAGCACACGAGTCATATTATATATTATATAAATTGATATGGAGGGGCGAGCACATGAGGGAAGGTCAGAGGACATCTGTGGAAATCACCTATCTTATGTAGGTCATGAGGACTGAACTGACATCGCCAGTCTTAGTGGCATCTTTACCCAAGCTACTGAACCTGTGATCTGAATCTTTAAAAAAAAACTTTTGCAGACAGGCTGTCTTGGCACTCACTCTGTAGACCAGGCTGGTCTCAAACTCACAGGGATCTTCCTGCCTCTGCCTCCCAAGTGCTGGGGTTGAAGGCAGCACACCACTGCCCAGCATAAATATACTCTTAAACTTAACAAAATAGAAAAGAACAAATTCAATTTTATCCCCAAACCAGCAAAAGCCCAGGAGTTTATTGTGGATCAGAACAAATGTGATGCCCGTAGTCATGTGAGGCCCTGTGCTGCCTCTGGACTCTGGTGCTAGCAAGAAGGCCAGCACCAGACGAGGCCAATGACCCTGCACTAGAACCCTGAGCCAGAACACCCTCTTCATAGCATCATATAAACGTCTGAATATACCAGAAGCAAGAAGCAAGAGAATCCACATAGCTCAGAACTAAACCAGCGATGAACTCAACAACCACCAAGTGATGTTAGCTGGTTTAAACCAACCCAAGCAAGTCTGGCTGATCCGTAAGCTTCAGGGAGGAGACGAGGGTGAGGACAACCGGGACACAAATGTGGCACTCACTGAGCAGCTCTGCTTTCTTCACTACGGCCTTGACAAAGTCCGGCCTCTGCGCCAGGGCTTTATCTAACAAAGTTTTGGCTTTCTCCTGTGTCACTGGATCTTCCAGGCACACGGTGGCTAACAGGGTAAGCGTCTGAGCATTTGCACCCAGAGTTTTGTAAACATTGTTGGCCATCACCATTGCTTCTCGGATGCTGTTAGAGGCTAAGTAACATTCTATGAGACCTGGAAGACAAAGAGCAGAGAAGTGAGACAAAATGGCGGCCAGTGCTCCCCTGCTCTGCCCGAGCTGCACCCGCCCTAGTGCCCTCCTCCACTCTGGCCTTCTAATGGGCTGTAAAGAATGACCCAGCAGAACGCTCTCGCTATGAAAGCAGACTTTTTTTCTTGACTTCAAATTTTTCTCTTCAAATTTGAACTCGTCTTCCTGTTACGAGACAAACTACTGAGCTTATTTTTAAATTCCTATAAAAATGTTTTAGAGGAACAGAATCCTGTAAGAGCTATTTTAGTGTCAGTGACTCAGTCACCAAATGTTGCTAACCCTGGCACAGCTCTGCTGGGCTGCAGTGACATCCAGTCTCAAAAGAAATACTAACAATAAAAAATGTTTTAAAAACAACCCATCTATCAATGCCGGGGAAACGCAGAGTCTGGTTTACAGCTGCTTTCCCCCAGTGGCCACGCCTCTAATACACAGCAGAGCCAGCTCTGAGCAGCAGAACCTTTCACCTGGTGCAGCGGTCAGGCCTACAGCCACACTAGCAGGTCCCTGTCTTACCTTCGTAACAGTCTAAGCGACAAGGCGCAAGCCTTATGGCCTCCCGAAAATGTATTATAGCTTCCTGGACTCTTCCCATGTTTCTAAGCGCTGCTCCTTTGAGTAGCAAAGCTTGGACACTGTTGCTATTCAGTTGGATGGCCTTGGCACCCAGGTACAGCGCCCGAGAGTAGCGCTTGCTATAGAAGCTGTGGCACCTAGGGAAAAACACAAGTGATTTGAGAGAAGCGTCTGAAGACTTGACACCAGACTGTAGAGACTTTCTGGATCCCTAGCACTTGGGAAGCTGACAAACTGTCTTTAAACACAGCTGTCCAAATGGCCCAGAGAGTCAAGGTGCTTGCAGCAAGCCTGATGGTTCCTAAGACCTCACCGCTCTTGCTAATTGTCCTATGACTTCCAAATGTGTGTGTCAGGTATTGACACACAAATGTTTTTAGAAAGCTCCATCCATAATCAGAAGTCTGTATATGCTTCTGCTTCTTCTTCTTTGCAAACACCACAAGGTGTATGATGCTGGAGGACCCGGAGACTCAGGAGCAGGAGGCCGAGGTGGCTCCCAAGGATTCAGCAGCGGCCTTAGGAGCCGAGGTCATGGCAGAGTCCTCAGGGCTCATGGAGGTAAAGATAAAGACAAGGAGTGGATCCCCGTCTCCAAGCTGGGCCGCCTGGTTAAGGACATGAAGATCAAGTCCTTGGAGGAGATCTACCTGTTCTCCCTGCCCATTAAGGAGTCTGAAACCATTGACTGTTTCCTGGGTGCATCCCTAAAGGATGAGGTTCTGAAAATCATGCCCGTGCAGAAGCAGACTCCGGGATAGCCAGCGGACCAGGTTCAAGGCTTTTGTCGCTATTGGGGACTACAATGGTCACATTGGTTTTGGTGTTAAGTGCTCCAAGGAGGTTGCCACTGCCATCCGAGGGACCATCATCTTGGCCAAGCTCTCCATCGTCCCTGTGCGGAGAGGCTACTGGGGGAACAAGATTGGCAAGCCCCTCACTGTTCCCTGCAAGGTGACAGGCCGCTGTGGCTCTGTGCTGGTGCATCTCATCTCTGCCCCCAGAGGCACTGGTACTGTCTCTGCTCCTGTGCCCAAGAAGCTCCTGATGATGGCCGGTATAGATGACTGCCACACATCAGCCAGGGGCTACGCTGCCATCCTGGGCAACTTTGCCAAGGCCATCGTTGATGCCATCTCTAAGAACTATAGCTACCTGACCCCTGTCCTCTGCAAAGAAACTGTGATCACCAAGTCTCCTATCAGGAATTCATTGATCATCTTGTGAAAACCCACACCAGAGTCTCTTCAGAGGACCCAGGCTCCAGCTGTGGCTACCACAGAAGAGTTTTTATACAAGAAAAATAAATGAATTAAGTGTGTTTAAAAAAAAAGTCTGTATACATGATCACAGTTACAAATTATGCTTACACCTACAACCCAGATATCAGTAAAAAGCAGAACAAAATATACATAAGCCAATTAAAAATTAACTTCCAAGAGAGGATCTGAGACAGGAGTGGTCAGGCACACCAGCAACGCCAGTCCTTGGAAGGTGCAGTCAAGAGGCTTGGACGCCCGAGTGCGTGAGGAGGAGCAGAGTGCTCGGCCGTCAACGGGATCTCCATGTCAAATCCCCTTCCAGAGGGACCGTGCAGAAGAGGTCAGAAGGAATATTAGAGGCAGAAATCTGGGAGGATTGGAGCAAAACAGTGTCCTCTGGACACGACGGGTGGCCGCTTGCGAGCCCACAGAGCCGTGGAGCCTGCTCAGGATCAACATCCCAGCAGGGAGGGAGGCTCATGAAATCCACCCCTACGTGAGGACCGGCAGGCAGTTGTCGAGGAAAGGAGAGCTGTTTTTTTTAAAAGACTGACTTAGTCCGGAGGTTGACTACACCCCAGTGAATTGCCCCAAACCCAGAAGTAAAGGAGAGTATAAACTATAGTCACAGGGCTAGTAAATAAAATATAAAATAAAAGAGGATGCCCAGTTGGAAAGCTAGGGAGGGTGGACCAGTACGAGGAGGAGTTTGGAGTGAATATGATCAAAATACACTGTACGAAGTTCTCAAAACAAAACATCAATTCAAGGCAAGTTAGCCTCAACTACACAGTAGCCAGACATAGGGTAGATGAGACTGTCTCAAAAAACAAAGTCCAGCCTAGCATAGTGACACACATCTTTAATCCCAACACTTATGAGGCAGAGAAGGAGGATCCCCTGTGAGTTTGAGGCCAGTCTAGTCTACATCAAGTTTTAGGACTCTGTTTCAACCTACAGCAGTGGAAGAAAGAAGCTGAGGAAGGATGGCAGACAGCATCCTGCGGCGCTGCAATGCCATGCACTCCTGCAGCTTGGCTCTAGGGCCACCACCTTTAGAAGTCGACCAATGACAAATGTAGCTGCTCTGCCGAGCATCAAAGGAAAGTGTAGCTGGAGTGCCAAGGCTAAGAGACAAAATACTACTAGGACTGGGCCAGTGGGGAACCTAAAAATTGTCTATCGAAGATTAAGACATGGATTCTGTGGAAGAACAATACCTAAACCCAAGAGGCCAGCTGGTGCAGCATTCAGTTCACCTTGAGGATTTCAATTGTCACAAAAGAAATGTTCTGGTTTAAAACAAACACAACAATAGCCAAAACAAAATACCAAAATACATACACATACAGATATATACACAGAGATAAGCGCACATGTATACACACACACACACACACACCTGGCTATCACACACAAAATAGTCCAAAAAAAGAAAAAAGGGGGACCAGAGGAAGGCTCAGCAGTTTGGTCCCCAGGACACAGCCAGCTCACTACTGCTGTTAACTCCTGTTCCAGAGATCCAACAGTCTTTCCTGACCTCCACAGGCACTGCACATACTCAGGGGCTGGAAAGACTTAAGAATACTTGTTCTTGGGGCTGGAGAGATGGCTCAGTGGTTAAGAGCACTGACTGCTCTTCCAAAGGTTCTGGGGTTCAAATCCCAGCAACCACATGGTGGCTCACAACCATCTGTAATGGGATCTGATGTCCTCTTCTGGGGTGTCTGAAGACAGCTACAGTGTACTTACATATAATAAATAAATAAATCTTTAAAAAAAAAGAATACTTGTTCTTGAAGAGAACCCCGGTTCCATTCACCCACATGGCCACTCACCCTCGTCACTCCAGTTCAGGGACTGTGACCACTCCTCTGGGCACCCTCTTCTGGCCACTAGGCACTCATGTGGCGCACAGACATACATGTGGGCAAAACCATCCCTATACATTAAATAAAAATCTTAAGAAAAAAAAAAAAAGAAAGAAAGATGTATCACAGGCCTAGGAGGACACCTGAGAATTGACTCATAAAGCTACGTTGTTGCCATGGTTTCATCTGTGTGTGAGGCCAGTGCTGACCGCCCTCACCCTGAGAAAGGCCCACTAAACACAAGGAAGGCACTGGCTCTGTGCCTAACCCTGGAAGTAGGTTCCTTATCCTGGTCTCCAAATGAAAACAGACGCAGGGAGTCAATAAATGTCTGCCCAAAGTCACAGAACCATACTGGGCTGAGTCAGCTCTCAGGACTTAAGATTTCAACTTACATTCTCTCTTGCTTCTTGTTTTAAAAAAGACCCTGTGAGGGTCTGACTGACTGGAACTTGTTGTGTAGACCAGGCTACCCTAGAGCTCACAGACATCTATCTGTATTTACCTCCTGAGAGCTGGGACTAAAAGCCTGCACCACTATGACTGGTTTAATTTATATCCATCCATCCGTCCATCCAGTTTGTTTTTCAAGACAGGGTTTCTCTATGTAATCCTAGAACTTACTCTACGGACTAGGCTGGCCTAGAACTCACAGAGATCTGCCTGCCTCTGCCCTCAAGTGCTGGGAGTGTAGGAAAGCACTACACTGCTTGGCTCAAACTGATATTCTCTTAAAGAGAAAAAAATCTCTTTTCAAAAACTCTATTAAAAAATGGGAGAGGAGTGTGAGCAACCGTACCCGGAGACCACCCAGGGCTCTGCATGCTGGTCAGAGATGTTGAAAAGGCGGCAGCCGAGGTTCTCCACATCCTCCAGCCGCCCCTCTCGTGCCAGGAGGTAGCCGTAAACATCCATCCCTGAAAGAAAGGACACAGTAAGAGGCTTTTCTATCACAGCAGAAAAGTCCTCAGAAAAGGCAAAGAAGAGGCAAGGAAAATGGCTCAGAGGTAGAATTCTTTTGGCAGAGGGCCTGGGTTCAGTTCCCAGCAACCACACGGTGGTGGTTCACAACACATGTAACTCTAGTTCCAGGACAAGTAACTTCCTCTCCTGACCTTTGAGGGCATGAACTCACATGGTACACATACATGCATAAAGGCAGAACACTGTCACATAGAAGCTGAAGAGAAAAGGCAGAGACGGCCTGTGAGATGGCTATGGGTAAAAAAGACTGTCACCAAGCTGCATGAATCAGAGTTTAATCCAGGACCCACATGGGACAGACAAACCACTTCCCAAAAGGTGACCTCTGACCTACTATGCACATATATATAATTTAAATTTCAAAATTAAATAAACGTGTGGAGATGGAGCTCAGTTGGTAGACTGCTTGCCCAGTATGCAACAGCTCAGGGTTCAATCTCTAGCACCAAGTAAATTGGATGGTGGCACGGACCAAGAATCCTAGCATTTGGAAGTTGGAAGCAGGAAGACCAGAAGTCCAGGGTCAATCTCAGCCACAGAAGAGAGCCTGAGGCAGACAGGGCTACAAGACATCTTGTCTCTTAAGTGACTGAATGAACAGCAAAACCATCCAAAACAAGAAAGGCCCTCTTCTGGTCTCTGTGGGCTTCTGCACACATATGTTGAACATGAACTTGCAAGAACACACCACACACATAAAAGAATGAGAAGAAGGCAAAGGAACAGCAGGCCCAATGTCACAACTTAAAACACCAGCCATGTCAAAAACTGTCTGTCCCTAAGTCTGCAGAGTGGTAAACAGCGCCCAGAAAAGCCATCACATAAATGTTGGTATTAAAAGAGCTCCCAGCTACTATGCTAAAACTGCCCAGCCTCAAAAACAGATGGCCACGCCCCCAACTGCTATAGTTTCATTCTAAAATGTCAATCCTCACATTCCTCCCCCTGAGCCTCTTTCATTCCTCTCATGGTTTATGAGGCCCCACACTGGCTCTCGTGCACCTCTTACTACCATTCTCTTTGCTCTCCATCCCTTCAAATCCCCATTCCTCTCAGAGCAAGTTCACAGTCACACTCCTGCTAGCCCGGGCCTGGGTATGAACATCCAACACCAAGCGACCAATGTCACCAGGCTAGCATTCCTAAAACGCTAAATTGTTTTCCTCTCTCTGTTGTTGTTGTTGCTCCAGACAGGGGTTCTCTGAATAGCTGTGGTTATCCTGGAACTCAACTTTGTAGACCAGGCTAACCTCGGACTCCTGAGTGCTGGGATTAAAGGTGTAGGACACCACCATCTGGCTTCTCTGTTTTTTTTGGGGTTTTTTGTTTGTTTTTTTGTTTTTGGTTTTTTGAGATAGGGTTTCTCTGTGTAGCCCTGGAACTCACTCCAGGCTGGCCTCGAACTCAGAGATCCGCCTGCCTCTGCCTCCCAAGTGCTGGGATTAAAGGCGTGAGCCACCACTGCCCGGCTTCTCTGTTTCTTTAGTGGTGGATCTTAGGTGGTAGGTCGAGCTTGAACCTTTGACTCCTTTTTCCATCTCCCAAGTCCTGAGCCTACAAGTGCGGCTAGAGAGGCAGCTCAGAGTCAAGAGCAAGCACTGCTCTTTGTGGATCCCACATCAGAAGGGTCCTAACTCCGAGTCCTGGGGACCCGATGCCTCTGGCTTCCAAGGGCACCTGTCCTCACCTGTACACGTGTACACACACACACACACAGCCTAAAAACAATATCAAGGACCAAGAACCAGCACCAGGTGCCAGTGCCACGCTCAGTCTTTCCTCTTAGCTGCCTTTTGCCCCTTATAGTCCCTCCAGGCCGAACTCACCTTTTATCAGGTAAGGATCCAACATCTGTGCCTGCTCAAACTTGAGGACCGAGTTCTTGTTGTCTCCTGCTCTGAAGTACAGGTCTGCCAGGCTCCCTAGCAGGTCCACATTGTCTCGCAGTAAGGATTTCTTCTCTAGTGAACTTACAAGATAAATACTAACCCTTAGACTTTGTTACATTGCACCTGGGGGTGGGCATACAGATGACTTTTCTGTATGGGTGAAATTTTTGATAAAAAGGCTTTTTGGGGTTTTTGTTTTTTGAAGTAGGATCTTACTACATTACCAACGTTGCCCCTGAACTCATGATCCTGCTACCTCCACCTCCCAAGTCCTGACATTATACACGGGCACTATAACTCCTAATTATAATAGTAATAATTAAAGAAAAGAAACTTTAGTAAGCCAGTGAGACGCCTCAGCAGGTGACAGCAGCACTTGCCACCAGGTCTGATTATCTAAGTTTGATACTTGGAACCTATGTCATGGAAGGAGAGACCCGACACTTCCCAGTTGTCCTCTGACCGCCACACAAAGCACATGTGTTCACATACAACAAATAAATACAAATTTAACTTTAAAAACTTTTTAAATGAATTACGTAAAATGGACTTTAACCTCAGCTTTAAAGGTTACATAGGGTCTGGAAGGCTCAGTAGTTAAGAGTATCAGATGCTCCTGCAAAGGAGCCAGATACAATCCTAGCACTAGCAGAGCAGCAGAATCGGTGCCCTCTTCTGGTCTCTGTACACTAGGCAAGCACATGTCATACCAACAATATGCAAACAAAACAACCATCCATATGCATGAAATAAGATATTTAAAGTTATATAATGACTTTTATATATACATATCTCAAATATATCACTTAATATCTACAAAAGGTTTTGTGGTTATAATTTTCCTTTTTTTTGAGTCAGGGTTTCACCAAAGAGCCCTGTGCCTCAGCCTCCTGAGCACTGAGATTAAAGTTGTGCACCACCACAACCAGCACAGTTATAATTTTTTTTAAGAGGACAACAAAAATGACTTTTAATACAGCATTCACAAGTGAGAGCTACTTGTGACAAATAGGTAGGTAGGAGGTACATGATAGATGACAGATAGGTAGGTAGATAGTTGATAGATAAATGATAGGTAGGTAGGTAGGTAGGTAGGTAAGTAGATAGATAGACGATAGAGAGATAGATAGATAGATAGATAGATGCAGCCTTTGGTCCTAGAACTTTGTTTAAATAAAAAGAAATCTCTAACTGCAAAGAGGTATAGCCTATGTCAGGTATACAATAAACAAGTCTACCAAGTCAAAAAGGCATGAACATGACATCCTCAGCAGTTTCCTCTTTAAGGAAGGCCATCTTCACAAGAACAGAGCAGAGCTCAGTCCAGCTGTTCATTTTTACAGGTTCCAACAGTTTATTACATTTGCAACCACTCAGTGCATTAGAAAAACATAACCAAGACAACTGATGCACTGCCACGCAGTAAGCAGCCCCTCCGTCTTCTGTGTCACCAGATGTATCACATCTCTAGACAAGGAAATCCAAGATCCTTGGATTCAGTCAGGCTTGGTGGCTTGTGCCTATAGTTCTAGCACTAGGGACGTCCAGGCTGGAAGACTGATGTTGTGGTTAGTCCTGGCCTTGTATTTTGATGCTAATTCCACTCCTCAGAGGGGCTGCAGATGAGGAGTTGCCTTGTGAACCTTCTCCCCACCTTAACTTTTCAAATAAAGGCTTGAGCCAATGATTGGGGAGAAGGAAGGGAGAGGAGCTACGAGGGATCAACAGAGAGGCTGCAGAGAGAGAAGCTCGTGGCCTGGAGAAACTGCAAGTTATATGGGATAATATAGATGGGAATAGAGTAGTGTAGTATGAGATCTGCCCAATCTAGGCTTCTAGCTTGTCTTGTTACTGATTGAGTTGAAACTTCTTTTACCAGGTAATTGGGTTGGAAACAAAGTAGCAACAGACTGAGGCAATTTCAAGGGCAACCTGGGCTATGCAGTAAGATATGACATATCTCAGACTGTGCCTCCCACCAAAATAACCACTGAGTTGACATCTTGGCTCTCACCAGATGGTGTTGATTGCTCTCGAGTTGTCACCGGTGTGCACAAAAGCATACGCTTTAATCCACACGGACAGCCAGTCCAGGTTGGGCACAGTCTGGATCACATTCATGGTCATTGATGCCACCTCTGCGCCTTTCACAGACAGGGATAACAAACCTGGCCCCAAAAGCAAGAGAAACGTGAGGCACAGCATCCTTCTCTCACGGTGCAACCGACAGCAGGCTACACAGCTGCCTTCCGTCCTCTAAGTATTTTAAACCTACTCTCCAGGCCGTAAAAAACAGCTCAGTGGTAAAGGGCACTTGCTCCTCTTGCAGAGGATCCAGGTCTGATTCCCAGCATCCACATGATGGTTTACCACCATCCCATAACCCCAGCTCTTAGGGTTCCAATGTCCTCCTCCTCATTATGGGCACTAGACACTACACACATATAGACAACACCCTCATTCACATTAAGATAAAACTAAAATCTGAAAAAAGCCCTACTCTATCTAATGCATAGTCGTGACTGAGAACTATCATTGTTGACTGCAAACATCCCAAGCACCGAGTAGAAAACTTTCTGTACCTAGAATGGCGTCAAGGGCCAAAGGGCACTGCCGCAGGACCTCCTTATAGCTGGTGACTGATGGGCGTTCCTGACCAGCCTTCTTGTACAGGTTTGCCAACATCATGTTTATCTACACACAGAAAACAGAGAACAGTAAAGCAATTGTATCTGCAAAGGAAGTACTTCACCATGAGCACGTTCTGGTTTTGATTTCTAACTACTATTCTCCTTTCTAGTAGAAAAACCAACCCACAGCCCTGTGCAAATAAAGACCAGCTCCTCAAAACAAAGGACTATGATCCTTGTCTCTTAGCCACGTTATCCTCCCGAAACACCTCCTAATATCTGAGCCAAAGATGCAGCAAGGACTGGATCCCATAAAGCTGAGGGGCTTTTTGGTTGTTTTAACTTAACGCAGGGATCATTTCAAAGTACCCAGGAGGCAGTTCACAACATCAGTAACTCCAGGTCTAAGGATCTAGTGCCCTCCTTTGCCTTCCACTGACCCCAGGCAGACATACAAGCAGGCAAAACACAACACTCATACACATAAAATAAAAATAATATTTAACCAAGAGGGGGGGCAATAAGTGGGATGTAAAATGAATAAGTAAAAAATAAAGCTGGGCAGTGGTGGCGCACACCTTTAATCCCAGCACTTGGGAGGCAGAGGCAGGCAGATTTCTGAGTTCGAGGCCAGCCTGGTCTACAGAATGAGTTCCAGGACAGCCAGGGCTACATAGAGAAACCCTGTCTCGAAAAATGGGGGGAAAAAAAACAAATAAATAAGAAAGAAATAGAATAAAAAAATATGTAATTAATTTTTACTGTTCTTCTAAAGTGAAATAAAAAAAAAATGGATAGACACCTGTAGTGGCTATTCCTGGCTGTCAACTTGACTAAATCTGGAATGAACTAAACAAGAACTGGAAGGCTCACCTATAATCCTAATCTGGAGGCTCAGAGATACAAGTTTCTGACTTGGAGATCTTGATGCATAGTGACTATGAATCCCAGATTAAGATTAGGAGATCTCTGAGTTCAAGGTCATCTGGGATTAAAGGCGTGGTGGCACATACCTTTAATCTGGGCTACACCCTCTGCTGGAGACCTATATAAGGATTTTGGAAGAAGGAAGATTCACTCTGGCTTTTTCTGGCCTGCCTCGTGGGACAGAGTAACTGCTAGATCCTCGGACTTCCATCCACGGCTGCCTTGTGGGACTGAGCAACTGCTAGATCCTTGGACTTCCATCCACAGCTATTGCTGACTGTTGTTGGGGAGTTCAACTACAAGTTGTAAGTCACTGACAAATTTCCTAACTATATAGGGACTACCCATACGTTCTGTGACTCTAGAGAACCCTGACTAATACAACACCTAAATTATTTTTTTTTTTTGGTTTTTCGAGACAGGGTTTCTCTGTGTAGCCCTGGCTGTCCTGGAACTCACTTTGTAGACCAGGCTGGGCTCGAACTCAGAAATCCTCCTGCCTCTGCCTCCCAAGTGCTGGGATTAAAGGCGTGCGCCACCACCGCCCGGCAACACCTAAATTATTAAGGTTTATAAGACAGGATTTCATCTTTTTCATATATATATATATATATATTTTAAGGAACAGTACTGTACACACTAGCTTACAGTTAGGAGTAAAGCTGGTGGTAACATGCTTCTTGGCATGCACAAAGCTGTAGGTTCAATCCCCACTCCAGAAAAAAGAATAAAAGATAAAGCATTACTTTTACATCCATGAACTTTCAGGGTTTTTACAAAGGTTAACAAAGAAAATGCTACTGTCCACATTAAAAAATTAAAAAAAATAAAAATCACAGATTGCTAAGTTGCCCTCGCTGCCAGTACACAAAGGTCAAATGTCTAAACTCAGAACGGATGACAGAGCCTCCAATTCTAGTTGAAGGCACACTTGTTAATACACTGCCAAACTAAACACAAAAAGATATTCTGCCAGTAAGCACTAAGGGATTAGTATATGTATTCCTGTGGAGATGCACACAAATGTGTGTGGGTACAGACCTGCATGTGTGTGTGGAGACAGGTCGATGCTGACTGTCTGCTGGGATAGTGCTTCTTACTATGGGGGGTGGGGGGGCACAGACATGCTCCAGCTATGGGCTTTTCACACCGGTGCCGAGGAGCCACACAGGCCTCGGCCTCGGGTTTCCACAGCAGCACCCAACCCACTGAGCCACCTTCCCAGCCCCAAGGGGATTTCGCAATTTTGACTTCACAAAGGCAGACATTAACACAATTAAATATTCCTAATATCAAATGAATACACCACTGCACCAACGAATATTTTTTTAAAAAGTTAAAAAAAATGTTTTTGCATCTGCAGTGCTCTTCAGATCGTTATTCCTGATGGAGGAAAAGGTCAAACAAGGTGGAGAAACCCCCAGTATCAAGAGGATGCACTATGCTTCCAGAGGACTTAGTTCAGTTCGTAGCACCCACATAGGTAGCTTACAACTGCCTGTAACTCCACATCTAGGGGTATCTGACACCCCAAGCTTCTACTGGTACATACACCCCCCCCCACACACACACACAATTAAAGATAATAAAAACAAATATAGCCAGCTGTAATGATGCATGCCTTTAATCCCAGTACTTGGGAGACAGAGGCAGGTAGAGCGCAGTGAGTTTGAGGTCAACCTGGTCTACAAAACGAGTTCCAGAATAGCCTGGACTACATAGTGAGACCTTGTTTTGGGGAAAAAAAAAATCTTTAGAGGGCTGGAAAAAATGGCTCAGAGGTTAAGATCACTAACTGCTCTTGTGGAGGACCCAGGTTTGGCTCCCAGCACCCACATGGCAGCTAACAACCACCTATAATTCCAGTTTCTAAGTGTCCAATGTCCTCTTGTTATTTCTGTGGGCACCAGACACAAACATGGTATATATACATACATGCATGTAGGCAGGCAAAATACTCATACAGGTAAAATGGGCTTTTTTTGGTTTTTTAATTTTAAAAAATAAATCTTTAAGGGGCTAAAGAGATAACTCAGTGGTTAAGAGCACTAACTGCTCTTCCAGAGGACTTAGGTTCAGTTCCCAACATCCATATCAGATTCACAAGCGACCTTTAACTCCAGCTCCAAGGGATCCAAAACCTCTGGACTCTGCCAGCACCTGCACTAGCATGCACATACCACACATACACAAAATAAATCTCTTTAAAAAACAAACAAACAAACAAAAGATGGGAAGGAAGAAAGAAGGAAGGCTAAGAAATAGTTGGCCCTGGTGGTGCAATCCCAGTTATTAGGTAGGCTAGGGTAGGAAGAGCCAAAGCCCAAGGCATTCTGGGTTATTCAGGGTGGTCGTCTGAATAGGAATGGCCCCCACAGTCTCCTGTGTTTGAGTGTTTGGCACACAGGGAGTGGCACTGTTAGGAGTTGTGGCCTTATTGGAGGGGGTGTGGCCTTGGAGGAGGTGTGTCATGGTTGGGTTGGGCTCTAAGGTCTACTCTCCCACCTCACCCTCTGTGGCAGTCTCCTGCTGCTGCCTGTGTTCAACTCTCAGCTCCTTCTGTGGCACCATGTGGCACCTGGCCATGCTTCCCACCATGATAAAATGGAGCAAACCTCTGAAACTGTAAGCCAACCCTAACTGAATGTTTTCCCATGGTGTCTCTTCACAGCAATAAAACCCTAAGAAGACACAATTTAAGGACAGCCTGAGTAAGTTAGTGAGCCCGTGTCTCCAACTGAAAATTTAAATGAACGGACAAGAATTGAGGCTGCTACTCAACGCCAGAGCGCTTACTGAGCACGCCCGAGACCCCGGGTTGGATCTCTACTACCACAAAACCGAACCAAACACTTCTGGTATTTGTCTGTTTTGAGATAGCCTGACCTCCTGGTTTTCCTGCTTCTGCTTCTCAAGTGCTGGGGTTAGAGGTGAGTGTCGCTACACCTGGCTGAACCCTCAGGGTTCCTTAATGAAGTAAACTGTTACTCGTCTGAACCCTAACTCCACTGGGAAAAGTTAAGAGTTCAGACTTCCTGAAACGTGGAGAACAGAGATGATGGGGAAGGACATTGGGAAGAGGGACAGTGAACTTACTTTGGGAGTTCTTTGTCTTGAAGGGATCCCATCAAGTATAGCAATGGCATCTTTGTCTAGTTTCAGCATTGTATAACACTCAGCCATTTTGTATTTCACTTCAATTTCAGATGGAAGACACTAGGAGATAACAAAACACCTTTTGAAATATGATCTCAACAACGTGACAGTTCTTCAAAATAAAAAGAATAATCTTATAACCTTATAGCAATTCTGCTCCTAGATATGCAGTCAAGAAATGAGAATAAACATGGCAGTGGTGGCACACATGTTTAATCCTAGCACTTGGGAGTCAGAGGCCGGTGGATCTCTATGGGTCTGAGGCCAGTCAAAAAGCAACAAATAAATAAATAAATAAAATAAAAAAAAAATATATGAGAACAAGCTCACCCAAAACCAGCACACGAAACATCACAGCAGCATTAATCATGATGGACAGGAAGAAGCAACCCAATGTTTATTAATAAAAAAGATAAAAAGCAAACACACACACACACAGAAAAAAAAAGATGAAAAGCAGCATGTGGAAACCATGGAATATCATGTGATAATAATAAAGAATATAGAACTGTTTCATTCTATAACCAATCAACTCATCACTGGAAGAAGTACTTCAACCCTGTCTCTTAATATGTATATATATATATATATATATATATATATATATACATATTAAGATATGTCTCTTCAACCCTGTCTCTTAATATGTATATATATATATACATATTAAGATATATATGTATATATATACATATATATACACATATATATACATATATATATACATATATATACATATTACTTATATGAGATATGTCTCTTCAACCCTGTCTCTTAATATGTATATATATATATATATATATATGTGTATATATATATATATATATATAAAAATATACGTTTACAGACTAGCGAGATGGCTCAGCAGTTAGGAGCACTGACTGCTCTTCCACAGGTCCTGAGTTCAATTCCCAGCAACCACATGGTGGCTCACAACCATCCATAATGGGATCTGATGCCCTCTTCTGGTGTGTCTGAAGACAGTGACAGTGTACTTACATATATAAAACAAACTTACATATCCTTAAATAAACAAACAAATAAATAAATGTAGACACACACAGACACACAGACAGGTCAGGCAGTGGTTGCATACCCCTTTAATCCCAGCACTTGGGAGGCAGTCATGTGGCTCTCTGAATTTGAGGCTAGCCTGGTCTACAGAGTGACTTCAAAGACAGCCAAGACTACATAAAGAAACCCTGTCCCGAAAAATCAAAATAAATGAATAAATGAGTGAATGAATGAATGAATGAATGAGTTTGCTCTGTCTTAATCACCTGGCTCTGTGGAGTAGATGCAGAATTTCCAGTTGAAGGTCGCACTTTTGAAGTTTTACTTAAGGCTTTCTTCTGCTGTAAAGCCATGGTATACTTACTCACAGCATTGCGGTATTCCTTATCATGAAAGAGAGAATCTGCATGATACACCAAAAGCTGGTACTTCTGAGACGGGGAAAACAGCTCACTACAACATAAAGGAAACAAATCCTACATGGGTGATTTTGAAAATTAGAAAGAATATTTTGGTGTTTACCTAAGCCTAACACAAAAACCTTCTATCATGTTAGCTTGCAAAAAAAAAGCTAATATTCCTATGCCTACTCAATAAGACCTCTTAATTGGCTCGGCGGTTAAGAGCATTGACTGTTCTTCCGGAGGTCCTAAGTTCAAATCCCAGCAACCACACGGGCTCATAACCATCTGCAATGAGACCCGACGTCTCCTTCTGGAGTGTCTGAAGACAGCTACAGTGTACTTACACATAATAAATAAATAAATTTAAAAAAAAAAAACCCAACTCTTTAACTTAGCACTGCTTTACATATACCTATATTATCTTAGGTTAGCATCAAATCTTATGGATATTACCAAAGGAGAGCAATAGTTACAAACAACCTAGAGATTCTAGAAAGGAAACTTACCATTCTGAATTCTTTTTAGAAAAACTCAACAAAACAGGCACCTGAAAACTTCAAATACCAAAGGAAAAAGCCAGTATGAGAACAGAATTGGAAAGCCAAAATGGCAGAATGAAAAAGGATTCATCTTAATAAGTCTTTTTTAAAGAGTAACTACTATTATTTATATGTGTATGTGCACATGTGCATGCTGCTACCCAGAAGCGAATGCTGGATCCCCTGCTAGGAACTTGACATGCTTGCTGAGAAATCCAGGTCCCCTGCAAGAGCAGTAAGCACTCTTCACCATAGAACCACCTCTCCAGGCCCTAAAGTCTCTTTCAATTTTACACACAAAAAGCAAACATGCCCGTACTAGAAGCACTGTTTGTTACCTGGACTCTCAGGTGTCTGAAGTCAATGTGAGGGAACCCATGTTTCAAGCTTTCCTTTCTTTGCTTTGTGCGTGTGTGTGTGTGTGTGTGTACACATGTGCATGCGCTTCACACTGAGCCCAAAGCTTCACAAAGGCTAGGGAAGCCTATCACAGAACTTCAACCCCTACCCTCAAAAGATGCAATAGTCCTTATAAGCAAGGTTAAATGCGGAGACACTGCGTTGTTTGTCCTGCCCAGGGTACCAAACCAAGGCCTCTGCGTGTTATGCGAGCATTCCATCCACAGCTTTATCTGCAGCCCTGGTTACCACTCTTATGTTTATACCTCCAGCCCCACTCCTTCCCAAATTAAGAGATGTTATACATTTTTCTCTGAAAGGTAAAGAACAGACTGAGACAAGGAATTCTATAAAAGGTACTTATTTCATGTTATTATTTTGTTTTGGCTTTTTGTCTGTTTCAAGACAGGGTCTTACTGTCCTGGAACTTGCTCTATAGACCAGGTTGGCCTCAAACTCAGAGATCCACCTGCCTCTGCCTTCTGAGTGCTGGGATTAAAGGCGTGAGCTATCATGCCTGACTCAAGTATTTTAAACATAGGGGAGCGCTGGAGAGATGGCTCAGCGGTTAAGAGCACTGTCTGCTCTTCTGAAGGTCCTGAGTTCAAATCCCAGCAACCACATGGTAGCTCACAACCATCCGTAAGGAAATCTGACTTCCTCTTCTGGAGTTTCTGAAGATAGCTACAGTGCATTTACATATAAAATAAATAAATTTAAAAAAAAAGAAAAAGTCAGGCAGTGGTGGCACATGCCTGTAATCCCAGCACTCCAAGGAATTTGATGCCCTCTTCTGGCCTCCAAACGCACCAGGCACATAACATAAAAACCAAAGTAATTCCAAGTCTTTTGGCATTTATTCCCTAATCTGATTTCATTTAGCAGGGAGTAATCTACAGTACCTTCTTAAAAAATAAATTTTATTATTATGTATGTGTACTTGGATATCTGTGTATAAGTACATTTAACAAAAACAAGAATCATTCAAAAAAGTTAAATGTGATAGAACGAGTCCATAATCTCAGAACTTGAAAGTAGAAGGAGGATCAAGGGTTCAAGGTCAGCCTCAGCTTCACCATGACCCTGCATCAAAAAGTAAAACAAAACCTGGCAGTGGTGGCGCACACCTTTAATTTCAGCATTTGGGAGGCAGAGCCAGGCAGATTTCTGAGTTCGAGGCAGCCTGGTCTACAGAGTGAGTTCCAGGATAGCCAGGGCTATACAGAGAAACCCTGTCTCGGAAAAAAAAGAAAAAAAAGATTAGTGTGCTGGCTCACTACCATTAACTCCAACACCCTGTGGAGTCAGAGGCACATGGATCTCTGAGTACCAGGACAGCAAGGGCTAGACAGTCAAACTGAGGTGGGGAAAAAAAGACACAACAACAGAAGATTCAAACAGCAGAGTAGAGGCAGAGTACTGCTACTTCAGTTTTCAACCTTACCGAAACACAGTCCTTCTCCAGAGAAAAAAACTGTTTTTCATGTATCCAGAGACATTACTAGGAAAGTATGTTACAATGTATAAACATCTGACCACTTCACACATAGAGCAGTATCTCGGGGATCATACTCTCATTCTTCAGTGAATACATACAATAATCAGGCCTCCCAAGAATTTGTTTTGCTATTGACCATGCCATAAACCCTTATACATGCTAGGTAGACTCTCCAAGTCTGAGGTACAACTCTAGTCTCAGGAAAGCTGTCACAAACCAGTTCATCCACACCTTTCATTCCTTGAATTTCCTATGGAACTTTATACACGGTTTGGCCAGCTTGCACTTTTTGGATATATTTTAGTAGTGCTAAAGATGAAACCTATATTTTAGGTAAGAATATAGATCTTATTTTGTTTTTTGAACAGAGTGTATGTATGTACACTGTCTCTTCAACAAATATCAAAATATAAGGGATAAAGGTCAGAACTCTTCTGCTTCCTGTAGCTAAGAAATTGCCAATCTAACCTAATGTGAAAAAGCATGGGTTAGCCAAATCCAGTCTAGCTAGAGAAGCAAGCTCTAGAGCATTCGAATAATGCTAAAACATTGTCAACACCCAAGAGTAAAGATTAGGACATTAATCCCCAATACAGGAAACTGTCTGCTATGACACATCACTTAAGATCCAGGGAAAAAGTCCTCAGTATCAACACAGAAGGATGACAGAGACCAGTGTTCCTCATGTCACACTAAGAAGATGGTGACCAAATGATGTGTGTGACTAGTAGGTTTAAAGCACACTAATGAAGTGGAGTGGGGGGGATAGTGACTCAATTACAGGCCCCTCACAGTCTTTAGACTAGCTTCAGCCAAGCCAAATGCAAATGTCTGCAGAGAGTAGAAGACTATTGTAATGTTATTTGGAAGCACTAGACAGTGGTGGGCTGAAATTGAAACTATCTCCCATCATAGACAACTAGAATTCAAATCCACTAGCTCCTCTATGTTCTCCAACGTGTGATCTTGGTCGACCTACTGGACCTCCTCCCTGTAATATACACATTTCCCTAGCATTTTTACTAAGTTCAATAGTGCTTTCACACACTGGAAACCGCTCTCTTTCAACGGACAGCAAAAGTGAAGGGGAAAAGATTAAAATGGAGCGGTTCTGGAGGTAGGAGGTCCGTTTAAGAAGCGGCTTCTGAGCCGAGAACTGAACCAGGAAGCAGTTCTAAAGCGAAGCCACAGGTGCCAATGCCTGGAGTGAAGAACTAGCGTGTGCTGAGAGCTCGGGCAGGAGGAGAAATCAAGAGAAAGGAATGAATAGGTTGACTTGGGGAGCCACGTCGAAGAGGGAACAATGATGGGGAATTTTAAAGCAAGGCCCTACAGGCACTCAAGGCTACAACTGTCCTGTGCTTCGTCTGAGACTCAGTAAGCCGGGCTAGAAATGTCACTCCGTTGGTGCTGTTTGCCTAGCACGCATGAAATCCCTGGTTCGATCCCCAGTACCACACGCACGCTGAGCAGGGTGGGGCAAAACACCCAGGACCCCAGCTTCTGGGAGGCGTAGGCAGGAGGGTAAGGAGACCCTGTTTGTAAACAAACCAAACAAAACCAGCCACTCCATGGCGGATGCGTCGGGCCTTACAGAAGTCTGCCAGGATCCTTTATAAAAAAGGCGCCAAGGGTGTTCTCAGACTCGAAAGCGGGGTCCCCTCCCTACGCCGGAGCGGAACCTCCATGTCTGACACTAGGTGAGCTGGGGCTCTGCGACCCAGAGGACTTCGTTGTTTTGCAAGGAGCCAGTCCTCCGAGGCCACGGAGGCCGGAAGAGGCCCCCGCCGCCCGCGCGGAACCACACCGTCCGCCAGCACCTCAGCCCCGGCTCCCCGGCCGCCACTGCCCGCCTCCACTCACGGGTTGTTATTACTCATGGTGAGCAGCAAGCTGCTGAGGAGCCGCACGTTGGAGTGCAGCCCCGCGGCCGCCATGTCCCGCACATGGTCTATCACACTCATCCTGCCCGGTGACACCGTGGCCCAGCAGCAGCTGACAAAACTCCCAGGAGCAGAGCCGAGTCTCCGGGAAAGTTCCAAAATGGCGGCGGCGCTGGGGTCCTTCCGGTCCCGACGCGGCTCCGCCCCCCGAAGGTATAGGTAGCTACGGACGTGCCTGAGTAAAAAAGAAGCTGTAAAAAAGGGTTTTCTCCATCATCTTAAAGGATAAACCTTATTGAGGACTGACTGCACTAGAAGCCATCCATCCCAATAGGAAGAGTAGTTTTGCTGAGATAAAGACAACCAGAGAGGAATGGATGCCTCCTAGAGGTTAGTAACAGTGCACAGGAGTTCATCATAAACATAGCCTAGGCGGAAAACTGACAGTTAAAATTGAATTTTTGAATCAGGCGCCCAAGGGCTGGCTTTTTACAACTACGCCTGCGCTCCAGGCGAAGGTGCCACGCCCCCTCGCCTGGCGGCTTGTGTTCCTGTCATTGTGAGCAGATTCCTTGGTACAAGGCATGGTTTACCAGTCAAAGTGACCCGCTGGATCCAAGTCCGAAGAAAGGATAGATACAGGAATGAGCTGGATCTCTGATAGCCCCACTGTCAACATCTCAAGCCTTTACGAACTCGTTACTGCATTGCATATTCACAAATTGCAACACCATTCCCATAGAGGAAGGAGAGCGGACTCAGAAGTTAAAACTGCATGCTCCTCTTGCAGAGGAAAGCGGTTCCTAGCACCTACCTGGTGGCTCACAATGATCTGTAAGTCCAGCTTCAGGGCATCCGACTCCTTCCTCTGGCGTCTCTGGGCACATATAGGCATGTGGTGCACACAGACATACACTCAGGCATGCATGATAATCATAAAAATAAATTAAAAAAAAAAACAACTTTGGCCGGGCGGTGGTTTAATCCCAGCACTTGGGAGGCAGAAGCAAGCGGATCTCTATGAGTTTGAAATCAGCATGGTTTATAGAGTGAGTTCCAGGACAGCAAGGGATACACAGAGAAACCCTGTCTGAAAAAGCTTAAAACAAATAAAAAATACATTGAATTGTCAGTCCCTCTTTGCCAACGAAGAAACCAAAACTTTCAAATGTTGAAGCTGGGCAGCCTGAGAGTAAAAGCACTTAGCAAGTCTAGCTTTCTAAATTCAATCCCTGTGCTCGCTTCGGCAGCACATATATTAAAATTGGAAAGATACAGAGAAGATTAGCATGGTCCCTGCGCAACGATGACACGCAAATTCGTGAAGCGTTCCATATTTTTTTGAATGTAAATTAAAAAAAATAAAATAAAATAAAAAAAATTCAATCCCTGCCCCGGCCGCCCCCCCCCCCCGTGTCCAACATGGTGGAGAGAACTGACTCCTTCACGTTGTCCTCTGAGACGGCAGCATGTGCCTCTCACTCCCACAAAATAACTAACTAAATGCAAATAAAATTTAAACAACTGAAGCTGTTTGCTTAAATTTGAGATTCAAGGTCTTTTTTTTTTCCCCCAAGACTTAATTATTTATGTATATGAGTACACTGTCGCTGTTTTCAGACGCACCAGAAGAGGGCACCAGATCCCCTTTACAGATGGTTGTGAGCCACCATGTGGTTGCTGGGAATTGAACTCAGGACCTCTGGAAGAGCAGTCAGTGCTCTTAACCACTGAGCCATCTCTCCAGCCCTTGAGGTCTTTTTAAAGATTTGTTTTCAGGTTTTTTTTTTCTTAATCAAGGAGTGGGTGGGTGCGTGTGTGCATGCTATTTCTCTACCTGTCTCTCTATCTCCCCAGTGCTGGCATCACAAGACAGTCATTATTCCTTGCTTACTCACATGAGTGCTAGGTTAGAACTCACATTCTCATGCTTGCATGATATGGAGATGGTCTGAAAGAGAATTGCCCCTGTAGGCTCTGATATTTGAATGTTCGGTTCCCATTTAGTGGGTTGTTTAGGAAGGATTAGAAGGCGTGGCCTTGGGGGGAGGTGCACCTCTATGGGTGGACTTTGAGGTCTCAAAAACCCACACATGTCCAGTCTCACTCCCTCTCTGCCTCCACCCTTTAGATCGGAATGTAAGCCCTTAGCTGCTGCTTCAGAGCCTGCTTGCCACCCTGCGTCCCACTCCGATGATCACAGGCTAACACTCTGAAACTGCAAGGCAGTCAGTCCCCAATTAAATGCTTTATTTTGTAAGTTGCCTTTGGTCACAGCGTCCCCTCATAGCAATAGAATAGTATCCAAGGCACACAGCAAGCACTTTACCAACCGAGCTCTGCTCACTTAATTTTAAAGAAACAGATGCAAAAAAAGAAAAAACAAAAAAAGTCTATTTATTCTAAGAAAAATCATGACAGAAATGCGCGCGCGCACACACACACACACAAATGCTCCCTCTGCATGTACAGCTGCATGCCAGAAGACATCAGATCCCATTACAGATGGTTGTGAGCCACCAATATGGTTGCTGAGAATTAAACTCAGGGCCTTTGGAAGAGCAGCCAGTGCACTTAACCACTCAACCATCTCTCCAGCCCTTAAATGGCTTGTTAAGGGCTGACAGGATAGCTCAGCAGGTAAACGAGCTTTGCTGACAAGATGATGGCCTGATGGTGGGAGAGGAAAAACAGCTCCTGAGAGAAATCTGCCACAAGGTGTCTACACGAACCCACACATTACACACATCCACACATTACACACATGCACATACAGACACACATGCACACACTACTTGGGACTGATTATTATCCTTGCATTGTCCTAAAAATAAAATTTTCTTTCTTAGAGAAAGAGAGAATATGCTGGGCAGTGGTGGCACACACCTTTAATCCCAGTACTCAGGAGGCAGAGGCATGTGGATCTCTGTGAGTTTGAGTTCAGCCTGGTCTACAGAGTAAGTTTCAGGACAGCCAAGACTACATAGAGAGATCTTGTCTCAGGAAAAAACAAGAGAGAGAGAGAGAGAGAGAGCTGCTCTGAGTCTCAAACATACCAGGCAACCACAGTATGTAACACATTTAGAAACTGCCCAGCATATAGTAAGCGCCATATCAATGTTTGCTATATGGGGTCTGGAGAGATGGCTCAGCAGTTACTAGCACTGGCTGTTGCAGAGGACCCAGATCTAGTTCCCAGTACCCATGAGGCAGCTCACAACTGTCTAGAATTTCAGTTCCAGGGGATTCCATACCCTTTCTGGTATCCATGGGCACTACCTGCACGTGGCGCACAGACATGCAGACAAACACTCATAATCATAAAATCCATCAAGTGCTGGAGGGAAAGTTCACTGGTTGCTCTTTCAGAGGACTCAGGCTAGGTTCCCAGCATCCACATGGTGGTTCACAACCATCCGTAATTCCAGTGCCAGGAAATCCAGTGCTCTCTTCTGATCTCTGTGGGTACCACACACACATGTAAGGTACACACACACACACACACACACACACACACACACGTAGGCATAAATGTTAAAATAAGTAAACATAAATGTTAAAATAAGTAAATCTAAAATAAATCGTTTTACAAAAATGTTTGCTATTCTTTTTTTTTCTACATTTGGAATATTTCATAATTAAATCCAAGTCTGACCAAATATAGTGGCACATGCCTCTAAACCCAGAGGCAAGAAGCTTTCAAGTTCAAGTACAGCCTAGTTTCAGGCCAGCCTGGTGTGTGTATTGGAAGACCCATGTCAGGAAAAAAACATGCCAGGCATGATGACAAACTCCTTTATTTGTTTGTTTGGTTTTGGTTTTTCGAGACAGGGTTTCTCTGTGTAGCCCTGGCTATCCTGGAACTCTGTAGACCAGGCTGGTCTCAAACTCAGAGATCTGCCTGCCCCTGCCTCCCAAGTGCTGGACTTAAAGGCGTGAGACACCACTGCCTGGCTGACAAACTCCTTTAGTGGCAGCACTTGGGAGGCAGAAGCAGAAGCAGACAGATCTCTGTGGGTTCAAGACCAGTCTTGCTAACTACATTAGTAAGTTCTAGGACAGCCAGGAATACATAGTGAGACCATTACAAAGCAAACAAGCAAACAAAACACATCCCACATCTTAACAGTAGCCACATAATGGAAATGAGTGTTGAGCAACCAATGAAGAGTCAAATGGATACATTGTAACCCTACTGAGGAAAAAGAAGGAAAAAAACTGAAATAAGAAAAACCGGTCCCAAATATATCATGCTAAAAATAAAGTTCCCATTGGTGAAGGAAGCCAGATGGAAAGTGCTTGCAAATGCCAACTCCACTTATGTGAAGTGTCAAGACACAAACAAACCCAGAGAGCCAGGAAGTCATCAATAACACCAGGGCTCTCCTGCACGGCCCTGGCCCTAGGGTGTGAGGACTGTCGGAGCTGAGAAAATGGAAGAAGCCAGACCTGAGACTGAGAAGACATGGGCCAAAGAAGTGGGAAGAAACTATGAGAGGGAGGAGCCAAAAGAGGGCGGCGCTAAGGGAGGGCGGTGCCAATAGAGGGGGCGGTGCTAAGAAAGGATGATGCTCTGCGAGCCTGGAGAAAGACTCGAACAAAGTATTGGTCAGAGTGGTCTAGAAAGTGAGTTCCGGGACAGCCAGGGCTACACAGAGAAACTTTGTCTCCTGTCTTGGTGTGTGGTTGTGGGTTGTGGGTAGAAATTAAAGGACACTGGAGGATTTAGCACGCCTTACCTCTGCAGTGACATTTTTGGCGAGGTGGTGAAGACTAGACAGCTGGCGCCGGGCGTGAAGCAGTAAGTTCCCTTTGTCACTAGTGGTAAAGGCTGGGGACTCCCAATGAGAGACCAAACTGAGACCATTAGTCAGACCCAGAAACTCTTCAACATCAGAAAAATAGTCCAGAGCAAAGTACAGAGTTGGTAGGAGTTTAGTGCAGGTTAGTCTATAACTCGCTATGGAGCTGTCTAATCCTCCTGCCTCCACCTCTTAGTCATAGGCTTACACCAAGTTTTCAGATGGATTGAGGCATAAGTGCATTAATAGGCTCAGGGAAATGTACAAGGTTCATGGCATAGGGAAGCCATTTGTAGGCTGGAGAGATGGCTCAGAGGTTAAGAGCACTGACTGCTCTTCTGAAGGTCCTGAGTTCAAATCCCAGCAACCACATGGTGGCTCACAACCATCTGTAATGAGATTTGATGCCCGCTTCAGGGGTGTCTGAAGACAGCTACAGTGTACTTATGTACAATAAATAAATAAATAAATAAATAAATAAATAATCTTTAAAAAAGTTTACAAGGTTCATGACATGGAGAAGCCATTTGTAATTATACAGAGGACGGCTACTGGTCATCTTGGTCTACCATGCAGGGCCCAGCTTAGCTGGTTTGGAGTATTTTTTCCCCGCAGCTTTCCCCCATGACTAGCCTACTTCACATTACGCAGTCTTTGCCCCCTGTGGGTGCTGCGGCCCTGGGGTGGGGCCCGGTGGCCTGTGAGGGAGGCTTCCATTTTACTCTAATAATACGAATGCCCATGAATGTCTGCTGGCATACTGCATGACGCCAAATAGACGATCCTAGCAAAACTAGTTGAACCTCCGAATGGGTCTGGAACAGGGCGGTGGCTGCTTCCCCGCCCACACACCCCACGCTCCATTTTTTAATGAAGTCCCCTCAGGTGCTGACAGTCTAGTCCTCCCCATCGTGTCAGTGGGATGGTTGGCTACTCCGTAGCTCATGTCGTTGATTCCCCATTGGTCCAAAGGCTGTATTAAAAAAAAAAAAAAGCAACGGGGCAATATAGTAAGTAGATCCTTAGTCTGTAACCCAGGCTCATGACTCCGCACCCCGCACCCCCCCCCTCCGATCCGGTTCCTACACTCCCCACCCTCACCCCCGAGAGAGTTTCTCTGCGTATCCACAGCTGTCCTGGATCTCACTTTGTAGACAAGGCTGGCCTCCAATTCAGATATCCACCTGTCTCTCTGCCTCCTGAGTGCTGAGATTAAAGCCGTGCACCACCATGCCAGACTACATCAAGCGGTTAAGCGACTTGCTGCACAGTGCCGGTACTGCACTGGGGATGGTTTGGAACTCTGGGCAATAATTGGTAATGTTTTATTTATAAAGTTGCAACAAACTTGAAGATCTAATTGGTACAGGGCAAGGTGGTGTCGGCTGTAATCCCAGCTCGTGGGTTTAGGAAAGTGGAAAATCCAAAATTGGCCTCTGCTACAGAGTAAGATCAACACCAGTCTGGATATTTAAGTGAAATTGTGTGTGTGTGTGTGTGTGTGTGTGTGTGTGTGTGTGTGTGTGTGTGTATCAGTGACTAGAGAGCTGGTTCAGTGGCAAGGAGTCATTGTTGCTTTTCCTATGATGTTGTTTTGGAGACAAAGTCACATTTTGAAGGTCTGGCTGAGCTGGAACTCAGAGATCTGCCTCTCTCAAGTGCTGAGACTAAAGGTATCTCACCATCCCTAGCAAAACATAAAAATTTTAAAAAAAATTAAGTAAATATGGGAGTCAGAAGCAAGTGGATTTCTGAGTTCAAGGCCAGCTTAGGCCTACAGAGTGAGTTCCAGGACAGCCAGGGCCATACAGAGAAACCCAGTCTCAGAAAAAGAAAGAAAGAAAGTAAATAAATAAAAGTCTGGCTATATAGTGAGAGCCTATCTCAAACACAATCACCAAAGTCTAAAAGGTATGAGCCCAAATTCTCAGTAAAAAGCCATATGCATATAAGATTTTACAGGGCTGGCTGACTGATTGATTAGGTTTCTATGACTGTGTTGAAGATCCAGAGCCAAAATTATCTTGGAGATAATCAGGTATTGTGTGTATATATATATATATATATATATATGTATATTGTATATATGTATATGTATACATATATACAATATGTATATATGTATACATATACATATTGTATATATATATATATATATATATAACCAGATATATACATATACATACATATACCTGGTTAGCTTGTAACTCACTGTACAGACCAAGCTAATCTCAAACTCATAGACATCCACCTGCCTCTGTCTCCCATGTACTGGGATTAAAGGTGTGTGCCAACATGCCAGTTTTTTTTCTTTTAATGTATATGTGTATAAGTCCCTGCATGCTTGTCTGTGTACCATGTGCCTGTCTGGTGTCCAAGAATGCCAGAAAAGGGCATCAGAACCCCTAGAACTGGAATTATAGCCAGTTATGCACCATTATGTGAGTCCTGAGAACTGAACATGGGTAGCACGTGCTCTCAACTGTTAGGCTGTCTCTCCCGCCCCTCATTCTTCTTATGCAAGGAATGAGGCTCCCTGAACTTTAGGTAGGTCACACGGCAGCACACAGTGACAGGGAGGAGTCACAGCGGAGGTGACCTGCACACTCTGGGCCATATCCACATGCTTAGCTGCCCCACACGAGGGGACATCTCTCCCAGATGTCATTTCTTGGTCGTCCTTCCCACAAGAGGAAAAACACAACGCTGTAAGCTGTCCCAAAGGAAACACGGCTTGACTCTTCTAAGTGTCTCCTGGAGTGTTCAGCTTCCCACCCGTGGGGAAGTAACTTCAGGACAAAGAATTTGCCTGAACAACGTCAGGGGATGAATAAATCACACCACCTTTCCAGCCAGCTAGCTGTCTCTCTTCTCATGGAAGGGACTGAACAGCAAGGCAGTACTTAGGGCTTCTCAGATGCCCCAGGGACACCTGTGCAAGGGACAGACAGTGATTCGAGGCAGCTTTGAGACAGGCACAACATGGGGTAGCCTGGCCCAGCCAGATTCCAGTTATCATGGCTCCCGGACATGGGAGCCCTGTCTCTCCTGGGCCACACCCATCAATCCTCACTTCTCAGACATGGGCTACTTCTTAAGTAAGTCCATTTGTCTCAGGGACCCTAGTCTCTGGTCCATTGGACCTCCAATCTGTCAAATCTATTTCCATTGAAGAAACCCCAATTGGTTTATAAGAGAAAGCGACTAAGGCTGAAATACAATACTAAGATGCAAACTCCAAACTTAATGATACAATGAAACATTTCTGTCTTTTCTTTCCTCTTTTCTTTTTTGAGACAAGGCATCACTGTGCAGCCCCTTGGCTAGCCTAGAACTCATGGAGATCAGTATGCCTCTGCCTCTAGAGTATTGGAATTAAAGGTTTATACCACCCACACCTGTAAGGGACAGTGTTGGTTTTTGGTTTTTTTTCTGTGACAAGGTTTCTCTGTGTAGCCCTGGCTGTTCTGGAATTCACTTTGTAGACTAAGTTGGCCTCCAACTCAGAGATCTGGCTGCCTCTGCCTCCTGAGTGCTGGCCTTTAAGGTGTGTGCCACCAAGCCTGACTAGGCTTAAACTGGATGTTAAAGTCTCAGCACACTGCAGGTCGCCTGTGAGCTGGAGCTGCGAAGCCAAAGCAAAGTGGAAGCCCATGGATGATTCACCTCAGTGCTGACACAGAACAGATGTGGCCTGGAATAACGCCCTCCTAATGGAGAGGTCACCCTAACAGCTGCAAACACAAAGGAAGAGAATTGCTTTCAGCCTGAGTCTTTCTGGACAGAGAGCCAACTGTTTTGATTTTTTTTTTCAGACCTCCAGTACTAATAATTTTTGGAAGAAGGAAAAGTCAGAGTAAAAGAATTCAAATCCATCTTGTCCGAGTATTTCTGTGCACTATGACCTTTCTTTACCCGATGACAAGGGGCAGCTGGGCAGCTTTTTTTTTTCATCATTATTATTATGGGAATTCAACCTAGGGCCTTGTGCATGCTAGTCAAGTTTTCTTTTTCTCTTTTCTTTTTTTAGATTTATTTATTTATTATATGTGAGAGTCACTGTAGCTGTCTTCAGACACTCCAGAAGAGGGTACCAGATCTCATTACAGATGGTTGTGAGCCACCATGTGGTTGCTGAGATTTGAACTCAGGACCTGCGGAAGAGCGTCAGTGCTCTTATCCGCTGAGCCATCTCACCAGCCCCAGTAGTCAGGTTTTCTAACACTGGCCTATAACCCTAGTTTCTTTTCTTCCTTCCTTCCTTCTTCCCTCCCCCTCCCTCTTTCCCTCCCTCCCTCCCCCTCCCCTCCCCCCTCTCCTTTCTGTGAGACAGGATCTCACGATGTCCCTGAACTCTCTATGTAGCTGATGACTGTAAACTTCTGATTCTCCTTCCTCCACCTCCTGAGTACTAGCATTACAGGGCAATGTTGGGAGATGGAATAGAAGAGAGATGGCTGGAGCCTTTTCTGGTGGATTTTGTCATCACAGAGCAGTGAGTGACTGGATCAAGAAGACTGAATATTTAAAGTCTGATAGCATTGGGTGCCGGTCAGCAGGAGATCTGGTACAGTTCCCAACACACATACAATTTTGGATGCCTATTGCTAAAATCTCTTCCTTTAAAACTGTACCTTCCAGTGTGGTGGCACACTCTTTTAATTCCAGCCCTGGGGAGACAGAGGCAGGTGGATCTTTGTGAGTTCAAGGCCAATCTTTTCTACACAGTGAGTGCAAGGCCAGCCAGGGCTATGTAATGAGACCCTATCTAAAAGAAACAAATAAATTCTACAAATCCAGGGTGGGATTAGGGAATGTCGGTGGTGGTAGTGTGTCTGGGATGCCTCAACAAATAAAGGCGATTGTTTCTGGGCAGGATAACCCGAATTTAATCATAAAGACTGACATGGTGTGAGAAATGATTCTTAAAAGCCCTAGGGGGTTGGTGAGATGGCTTAGGGATTAAGAGCACTGACTGCTCTTCTGAAGGTCCTGAGTTCAAATCCCAGCAACCACATGGTGGCTCCCAATCATCTGTAATGAGATCTGATGCCCTCTTCTGGTGGGTCTGAAGACAGCTACAGTGTACTTACATATAATAATAAATCTTTAAAAAAAAGAGTTATCCCCTAGCCAGGCATAAGTCATACCTCTTTAATCCCAGCACTTGGGAGTGAGAGGCAAGTAGATCTCTGTGAGTTCAAGGCCAGCCTGGTCTACATATCCAATTCCAGAAGAGCCAGGAGGACTACATAGAGAGACTTTGTCTACCTCCATTCCCCGCCCCCACATCCAAAAGAAATAGTTGTTATAATAGCCTTTATACATGAACCCACCCACACATAAATAACTATAACAAAAATAGCATCTTCTAATGGTCTCTTAATGTCAGTGTTTGGATTAGAACTTTATATTTTGTTGGAGGCAAGGTCTCACTGTGTAGGCAAGGATGGCCTGGAATTCACTGTGTAGACCAGGCTGTCCTTCAACTCAGAGATCTGCCTGCCACTCTCTCCCAAGTAATGGGATTGAAATTATGAGGACACCCTGCCTGGCTAAAACTTTATTTTATGTGTATGGATGTTTTGTCTGCATGTGTCTGTATACCACCTGCATGCAGTGCCTGCAGAGACCAGTATTGGTCATTGGATCCTCCGGAGCTGGAGTTACTGTGAGCTGTCATGCAGATGCTGGGATCTGAACCCAGATTCCCTTCAAGAGGAGTAAGTAAGTACTCTTAACTGCTGAGCCATCTGTCCGGCCGCTTATTTTGTTTTTGGTTTTGTTCTTTTTGAGACAAATCCTCATTATACAGCTGACTGGCTTGAAATTCATGGCAATTCTCCTGCCTCGGCTTATAGACTGTCGGGATTACAGGTATGCACTGTATTCATCTTATAGCTGTACTTCAGAATTCATAATACTTCATGTAAATTGCATTCTAAATCGTTTGGAAATTGTTCTGTGAGGTATATTAAAAAACAAAATGCAGGTGAGCTGATATTGAGATGGAAAGCAAATAAATAAAATAATAAACAAACAAACAAAACACAGAGGCAGGGGACGGTGACACACTGCTGAAATCCCAGTACTCAGGAGGCTGAGGGTGGGGGATGGAAAGTCTGGGGCCAGCCTGGGCTATATAGTGAGACCCTGTCTCAAAACAAAACAAAGCAAAACAAAATGACCAAAAAACCCCAAACTACCACTTGTCATTACAGGCTGTGTGTCCCACACAGGACAGCGTCTGTGTAGCAGAGGTGGGCAGAGCTCTGAATTCAAGGCCAGCCTGGTCTGGTGGTCTACACAGAGAGAGCCTGTCTCCAATAAACAATAAAATTCTAATTCAAACATAATGCTGACATTAAGAGACTGTTAGAAGATGCTATTTTTTTTAATTACAGTTATTTATGTGTAGGTGGGTGCATGCATAGGTGAGTGCATGCATGGTAGGTACATGCATGTATGTATAGAGGCCAGAGGACAGCTATTTCTTATGGCAGGGAGTGGGGGATGACAGAGTGTCTGCCTCTCTTTGTCTCTGTCTCTCTGACTCTCTTTGTCTCTCCATTTTTCCATCTCTCTGTCCCTCTCCTTCTCCTCCCTCAAACCTCCCCCCCCAGTCCTCCTGGCTGTCCTGAAACTTGATATGTAGAAGCTCCCACGCAGGACTCCTGCACAGCGAGGGCACCATGCTCCCCCTACTGAGCCATCTCTCCAGCCCCCCATTTATTTTCTTAAGATTATTTGTTTGAGATGGCTCAGTGGGTAAGAGCACTGACTGCTCTTCTGAGGGTCCTGAGTTCAAATCCCAGCCACCACATGGTGGCTCACAACCATCTATAATGAGATCTGACACCCTCTTCTGGTATATCTGAAGACAGCTACAGTGTACTTACAGATAATAATAAATAAATCTTTGGGCCGAAGCAAGCAGGGACTGAGTGAGCAAGGTTAACTGGACCAAGCAGGGCCGACTGGAGCGAGCAGAGGTCCTAAATTCAAATCCCTAGCAACCACACGATGGCTCTCAACCATCTGTACAGCTACAGTGTACTTATGTACATAAAATAAATAAATCTTTAAAAAAAAGATTATTTGTAAGCCCAATGTATTGGCACACACCATTGATCACCAGCACTTGGGAGGCAGAGACAGGAGGATCTCTGAGTTTCAGGACAGCCAGGGCTATATACACTTTTTAAATAAAGAGTATCTATTACTGTGGAAAGTGGAGATAGGACAACCTTGGGGGTTGGTTCTCCTGGCAATGGTTCTGAAGATTAAATTCAGTCAGGCTTTTGTGTAGCAGATTTGTTCCCCATCTGGCTGTCACAAATCCCCCAAAAAAACCCATCCAAATGATAAAACTGGTCAAACTTCTTTTTTTTTTCTTTTTTCTTTTTTTTTTTTAGACAGGGTCTTGTTATGGTGCCTAGGAGGGCCAGGAACCCACTCTGTAGCCTAGACTAGATTCAAATTTATAATCCTCCTGCCTTAGCCTCCTGGGTGCTGGGATTACAGGTATGCACCACTCTACTGGCTTAAACTGGTCAAATGCAGAACTGATTTCAATGTTACTTGAGTCTGCGATTTGAGACTCTAGAGATAGAGCTACACATTCATGGTCAACTGATTTGGGGGTGGGATTGAGCGACGGTCTTTCTATGTCGCCCTGGCTGGCCTAGAGCTCACTGTGTAGACCAGGCTGGCCTCTAATTCAGAACTCCCCCTGCCTCTGCCTCCTGAGTGCTGGGATAAAAGTCATTGGACCCTCATACCAGGCTTCGGTCAACTGATTTTTGACAAGGAAGCCAAGATCATTTAATAAGGTCGTTTTGATGAATGAGGCTGAGATAATTAGCCACAGGAAAGAGAACAAAGTATCTTACCTCTCTTCACATACAAAAACTAACAAAATGTGGGAATAGAGGGACGGCTCAACCCAAGAGTGCTCGTTGCTCTCACAGAGATCCTAAGTTCAGTTCCCAATACCTCTATCAGCTCAACCACATATAACTCCACCTCCAGGGAGTAGATGCTATCTTCTGGTCTTTTGGGGAAGTGCATGTGGATGCAGTTGCACATGCACATGCACTTCCCTCTCTCCCTCGTGTGTGTGTGTGTGTGTGTGTATGAAAAAGTAATTTTAAATTATTAAAATGGGTTAAAGAACTACATGTAAGAGTTTATGCATAAAGTCAGCACATCTAGGAGCTGGAGAGATGGCTCAGTGGTTAAGAGCACTGACTGCTCTTCCAGAGGTCCTGAGTTCAATTCCCAGCAACCACACGGTGGCTCACAACCATCTGTAATGGGACCCGACCTCCTCTTCTGGTGTGTCTGAAGAGAGCAATAGTGTGTTCATATACATTAAATAAATAAATAAATAAATCTTTAAAAAGTCAGCACGAGTAACTAAGTTAACAGACAAATGGAACTTGAATCAAAGTTCAAAACTATTGAGCTCAACAGGATCCTACAAGCAAAATCCACAAAATGTGAGACAGGCTTTGCAAATGACATATCCTCCAAGAGTCTAGCAGCCAGAATATATAAAGAGCCCTTATAATTCAACAAATGTAGCAGAAGTACAACTTGGCCTTCATGTGGGTCTCCCAACCACTGGAGTGGGGGCTGTCCCTGACTCTGTAGTCGGCCTCTGGATCTTGTTCCCCTAACTGGGCTGCCTCAGGGGGAGAGGATGTGCCCAGTTCTGCAGAGACGTGATGTCCCAAGGTGGGTTGGTATCTAGGGTGACTCTTTGTGTGGGGAACTGGGAGGTGAGGGGACCTGCAGTCAGGATGTAAATTGAATAAATAAATAAATTAATGGAAAAAATTCAACAACAAGAAGGAAAATGGCTTAAGCCACTTGAAAAACGGTTGAATCACTAGGCATAGTGGTGCACACTTCTTTTTTTTGGTTTTTCGAGACAGGGTTTCTCTGTGTAGCCTTGGCTGTCCTGGAACTCACTTTGTAGACCAGGCTGGCCTCGAACTCAGAAATCCTCCTGCCTCTGCCTCCCAAGTGCTGGGATTAAAGGCGTGGGCCACCACCGCCCGGCGTGGTGCACACTTCTAATCCAGCACTTGGGAGGCAGAGGCAGGCAGAATTCTGTGAATTCAAGGCCAGCCTGGTCTACAGAGTGAGTTCCAGGACAGCCAGGGCTATGCAGAACGACCCTGTCTTGAAACTTCCTTACCCCTCCCCAGAAAAGAAAATAAAAATGGACAAAGTCTAAGTAGTTGTTTGGAGAAGGTGTATAAATGGCCACATGCAAAGCAGCTCATGGTCTTAAAGGAAAATACAGACCAGGGCACGATGAGATTCCACATCACAGCCCCTGGGAGGCCAAAGGCAAGTGTTAGTGAAGTGTGGAAGAAAACAGAGCAGTCAAGTTACTGTGGAAACAGAAAACAGCGCAAGTGTGGAAAAAAAAAACAAAAAACACGCAGGCCTTCTCCAGTTCCTATGTGACTCAGAGGTTCCACTCTGAGGGATATGAGAAGCAAGAAAAATGAAAACTTGTGTCCACATTGGGAATATCCACATGGCTGTTCTTGGCAACAGTGATTAGTCAGAGCTCCAAGATAGACACAACACAAATATCCACTGAATGATGAATGAATAAACAAGTGATCTGTATCCAAATGGAATATTACTCGGCCAGAAAAAGGAACGAACTACACATGGATGAGACACCGTGGTGGGTGAATGTTGAAGGTGCTGTGCTACATGAAAACAGCCAGATATGAATGGATAACTATTGTCTGACTCCACTTACATGAGCTATGGGGAGCTGAGGGGATGGACTTAGGAACATGCTAAGTGAAAGAAGCCAGACTGGAAGGCTGAATTATCCACTATAGGACTCCATCATATGAAGTATCTAGAATAAGCAAGTCAATGAAAACAGAGAGTGGATTAGATTAGTCCAGAAGTTGGAGGGCAGGGAGACTTAGGAGTAGAGGAAAGTCACTGCTAAAGGCACTTCTTTTGGGGTGATGTAAGCGTTGTAGAGATATAGGTCATGGTTATGAAACTGTACATATATACTCACAACCACCAAACTGTTCATTATTTGAAAGGATTTGATGGATCCCGGTGTAGTGGAGGACTCCTCCAATCCCAGGACAGGGAGTCAAGGCAGGAGGACTTGGGTTTAAGGCACGCTTGGGAGAGAAAATGAGCCGCAGACCAGCCTGGACTACACAGTGAGGCTATCTCAAAAAGACAAACCAAATCAAACCATGAAAACAAACCAGAAAAACAAGTTCCACCCCTCAACACATAAAAGGTACAGTGTTGAGTAAGCTTTTTCTCAAAAATGTTTTAATTCAATGTCTAACATAAGCAGCGACATTTATTACATTTTAAGTACCAGCCTGAAATTGCCAAAAAGTTCAAATCAACCGACAGCCACCCTCCAAATTCTTGACCAAGAGCTTTTTCGGCAAAGACAGGCTCTCCTCTCTTCGAGACACACTGTGAACAGACACACGGAACTGTGTACACCTCGGTGTGGCGCTGCCCACGGCTCTGTGACGGTGGCGGCGGTCCAGGCTCCTCTCACTGCCCAGGCCCCGAGAGGCTCTTGTTCATGAACTGTCTCTTCACAAAGCAAGTCCACCACTGTCAAAGGCACAAGATAGAGCATACGCTCAGGGTGGGCCAGCATTCCAGCCGCTTTACGACAAACAACAGTGTAAACAGCCGGCCCCTCCCACTAAACTCCAAGGTGGCCCCACAGAGCAGGGAGACGTGTCCACTGGGCCTGCACAGGCATGAAGCTCGCATCCACCCACGGGGATGAAGGCCTGTGAGGCAGACACGGTAGCATGCCTGTGTACTGCACAACTAGGGGCTGAGGTAGAAGGAGCTAAGGTCACCTGTGGATCACAGGCGATCTGGTCACAGTCAGATCAAGCCCAGCTATGGCCACTGTCCCAACCCCCCAACCAAGGGGCCCTGGCACGTACTGAACACACACAGATCGCTCCCTGTGGCTGTTCCCTACTCGATGCAATAGAGCCTCCATTTACATGGCATTTACAGTGTACTGTAGATGTGGGTAACCTGGGGCACTTCAAAGCCCAGGGGATGCACACAGGTCATATACAAATGCCATGCCATCTCACAGCGGGGACCGACAGCCACACACTGTGGCTGTATGGCTACCAAGGAATGAATACACGTGCCATACGCAAACCTTGCTCACTGAGACGGGGGCAGTGAGCTCTATGCTAGCCACTGCCTTCCGGGTCAGGCAGGAGTGAACACTCTCAACAGCAGATCTCAGTGGTTTGGAAGGCAGCAGGGCAAAGGATCAAGCTCCAGTTAAAGAGGCAGAAGGGAGCATCTCACCTTGCTGGGTTTATCATTCTGAGGGTCAAAAACTTTCTCACAAAGCCTCAGTCCGGTCTCTTGCCTTAGCTGCTGCAGGTACGCCCGCATCATTTCTGCAATACAAGGAAATCTGTGTGGGGGAGGTTTCCTAAACATGCGGCTTCTAGACCTTGGTAAAGTATTTGTACACATTCAGAGAGCTTAGGAAAAGAAAGACTGGCCTAGATGGTCATGGTCATAGTCTTGGTGTCTCTGTCTCTGTCTCTCTCTGTGTGTGTGTGTAACACATGTGTGCTGAGCACCCCACTGTCAATCTGAGCACCGGTCAGCGGGCTGGGGAGATGGTTCAGAGGACAAAGAGCCTGTCACGCACTAGAACCAGAGACAGAATCTTCAGCATCCACATAAAAGTATAGTGGGCACGGTGGCTGGCCTGCGATGCCGGCCCTTAGGAGGCAGGGGCAGGGGATCCCGGGAGCAAGCCGGCCAGTTACACTAGCTCAATCAGTGAGCCCCAGGCTCAGAGAAAGAGCCTGCCTCAATACACAACGTGGACAGTGACCAAAGACCCGACGTCAACCTCTGGCCTCGGAGCACACACGCACACAGGCATATTCACACGCACTTGACTTGCCCATGCCACAAACACACACAAAACATTAATACCAATCAAGGCAAGAAAACCAGTGAGCAGAAAGTGAGTCGGAGAAGCTGGATAAGACACGGTGCCAGAGCCTTGCAATCTCAGCACCTAGGGAGCTGGGGCAGGAGGATCGTGAGTTCAAGATCAGTCTGGACCACAGAGAGAAATCATGTCTAAGAAACAACCCCAAAACCAACACCAAGAGTAAGAGAGAGACGGGATGGCTACACACAGGCAGGCAGGCACATAGGCACACACATGTGCACACACGCACACGCACGCACGCACGTACACACGCTTCCAGTCCTGTGCTTACCATCCTCCTGTTTGTTCGCAGGTTTAGCATAAATGGCATTGAGAGGAAAGCCAGGCTCTCCGGGAATGGGGAAGTTGGTGATTCCTAGCGTGTACATTTCTTTCTCACCTTGGCTCTTGGAGTTGCACTAAAATCAAAGGACACAGTTGGTAAGAAAATGTGAGAATAATTCCCGAACTGCAACCCCTCACTGCACGCAGCTGCCAGGGGTGTGTGTGTACGTACGTGTGTGTGTGTGTGTGTGTGTGTGTGTGCGCATGTGTGTGCGCGCGCATGCGTGCGCACGCGAGCTCTGTGAGTGCCCGTCTGTAGTGCGTGAACCTGCAGCCCTCTTAGCTCACTGCTCCCAAGAAATAAGCCCAGAGAAACTACTGCAATAGAACACAGAAGTTAAAATATTAAAACCAAACTTGCCACATAGGCACACATTTCTCTTTATAAATGCACACAATAATATCTTTTAATTTTTTTTTGAGACAGAGTCTTAGTATGTAGCTTATGCTGTCCTTGAACCCATGACATAAACCAGGCTGGTCTCGAACTCACAGAGATCCGCCTGCTTCTGCCTCCTGAGCGCTGGGATTAAAGGTGTGCGCCTCTACCCAACGGTAGGCTCTTACTAGTTAAATTCTGAAGCAGTGATGAATATGGACATCAGAGTCAGCTCTATGAAACAGCTGAGACCTTTACATGGGGGAGACTCTAACATGGCTGTGCTGCTGTCCACTGTTCTCAGAGGATAAAAGAGACTCCCATCTGCACATGTCCAACACCTCCCAGGCCTCTGCCCCGGCGTCAGTCCCCTGTGGGTTCAGAGATCCACAACAGAGAGACCTTCAGCTTGTCCTCAGGTCTTGGCAGGCTTGGGTGGCTGCGAGGGGTAGCCTATCTCTCTCAGTTGTCCTCGTGTGTGAATAGCCAAGTCTCATTACCTTTTGGAGTTTCTTGAGACACTCAGAAATATAGAGCGTGATGTAGATCAAGGTCCTATCCGCTTCATTCTACAGGGGAGAAGAAAACAACACAAAGACCATGTGAGGTGGACCCTTCAGAGCATCTCTGCCTCCATTATTCTCTGGCATCCAAGGGTGCTCGTTTCCCCAAACCCAGATGTGTGGCCACCCTGGCCCATGGCCCCTTCCTCACACTATGGAAGGTGGGGACTGGAAAGCTGGGGTGACCCCGGGGGGCTCATTTTGAAAAACCTTTTTCCCTTGAGTGTCTCTGAGAACAGACACATCCCTTCCTTGGCAGCGGGAGAAATCACTGCACGAGTGACGCATTCTGGGAGAGTTCTACAGGCCTACTGTCTCCACCAGAAGAACCGAAGACAGCGGGTGACCGCTGATCGCATGTCACCTGTGCCCCAGTTTTACAGTTTTTTTAAAGTTATTATTTATATACGTGCATTGTATAAGACACACCAGAAGAGGGAGTCAGATCCCATTATGGATGGTTGTGAGCCACCATGTGGTTGCTGGGATTTGAACTCAGGACCTCCGGAAGCGCAGTCAGTGCTCTTAACTGCTGAGCCATCTCTCCAGTCCCCAGTTTTACAGTTACAGTAAAAAAAAGGTCACATGTGCCTCCGCTCTGTTTTGTTCTGAGGAAGGGTCTCTGCTCCACAGTCCTGACTGACTTCTCGTTCTTGAACAACCTCCAAGCCTCTGGCTCCTCACAGGCGAGCCGTGCATCTAGCCTGCCCATCATACCTCGCAGACACAGCACAGGCTGGCTGTTGGTCACAGACGTGCTGCTCAGTCACTGGTCAGCGCCCACATCAGGATGGACCCTGATATCCCAGGGTGGAGCAGAAGGTGAAGCCACAGTTTACAGCACTGTTGAGAACGTCCCTTGCCCTTTGTGCCTGGCTCACCACAGTAGCTTGGGAGATGTTTGTCTCATACCATCCGTCCCCGTTGTAGCCAGGTCCTCTACTCTCCCACTCACCACCCTCCTCACAGGGAGGGAAGGGAGGACGAGGTCCCAGGGAGGACCAGGGCACATGTTTCCCTCCCCTCCATCCCAGGTCTACTGCACAGCAGGGCGGTAGACCACCTGAAACGCTTAGGACCACAAGTGGTCCAGATGCCAGAGAAGTCTGGACTTGGGGATATCTGCACAGACTTCACCAGTTAACACCCTGAGTCAGAAGCACCCCAATGTCCAGTTTGCTGTTTAGGACTCTGAGCATTTCAGGATTGTCTGTCTTAAGAGTCGGGGAGGGAGGTCATTGTTTCTGAAACACACTTTCAGCGTGGAACTCACAACCATCCTCTCACCTCAGCTTCCCAAGTGCTGAGATGACAGCAATTTATGGTCAATGTCCAATCTGCATCCAAAAAAGGAATGGGAGGCTGAGGCAGGAGAATTACCCCAAGTTCCAGACCAGCTCTGCCAATATAACAAATTAGCCAGGGCTAATAGCAAAACTCTGTCTCAAATCAAACAAGCAGCCTGTGAAACTTCTGACCAGTTCTCCATGAATGTGAGTCTGGTACGCCATGGGGGGCTTAATCAATACAGAATAAACAAAGATTCCTCTAGACTGGAGCTTGGCAAATCCTGACAAGGCCGGATAATAAGCCGTTGGGACTTTGTGGCTAATGACCAGTTGTGACTGGTCAGCCAGTGTTCAGTGTGAAAACAGACACAGGGAATGCGTAAACCAATTGGCATGGCTGTGCTCCAGTGAAGTTGATTTGTGAAAACAGGTAGTGGGGGATTTGTTGTGCATGGCAGTAAAGAGTATAGAAGAGAAAGAATAAAAACGAACGGAGGGGCCGGGCGGTGGTGGCGCATGCCTTTAATCCCAGCACTTGGGAGGCAGAGGCAGGAGGATTTCTGAGTTCGAGGCCAGCCTGGTCTACAATGTGAGTTCCAAGACAGCCAGGGCTACACAGAGAAACCCTGTCTCAAAACAAACAAACAAACAAACAAACGGAGGGATGAGGAGAGGGCTCAGCAGTGCAGAGCGATTGCTTCTGCAGTGGACCTGGGTTTGTCCCAGAACACACAGGGTAGCCTGCAGTCATTTCTAACTTGAGTTACAGGGGATTTAACTCCCTCTTCTGGCCCCTAAGGGCACTGAATACATGGAATGCATATACACACACACATACACTAAATTTTTTTTTTGTTTTGCTTTTCAGTTTTTCAAGACAAGGTTCCTCTGTGTAGCCCTGGCTGTCCTGAAACTACCTCTGTAGAGCAGGCTGGCTCCAAACTCACAGAGATCCACCTGCCTCTGCCTCCTGAAATGTGTTGCCACCATACCCAGACTACAATAAATAATCTGAAATAAAGAAAGCAAGAAAGAAAGGAAGAAAGAAAGGAAGGAAAAGAAACTAATACAGCATCCTCCTCAGGGTCTCTCCTCAAATTCTACAATCACCTCACCATTCAGCCCTCACAGCAACCCTGCCTTCGAGGTAGATTTTTATCCCCATCTGAAAACTAAGCATTCCCAGGAAGTTACCTTAATTTCATAGTTCTTGAAGAAGACGTTGGCCTTGAAGTAATAGATGGCTTCATCCACAATGTCCGTGTCTTTCGCTAAGCAGGAAACAAGAGAAGGCAGAGACCGTTACCAAAGGCAAACCTCACACCCAGAGGCTGTGAGCACAGGTATCCAAGCCTAATTATCACGAGATCTAGGGCTGGATAAAGGAAACCAAGGAAAAAGCTCCAAGTTCTCTGCTGGGTTCAGTTCCCGGGGATCTGGCGCCCTCTGCTGGGCTCCCAGGGCACCACGCTGCACACATCCAGGCAGTGGTAGCACACACCTTTAATCCCAGCATGCTGGAGGCAGAGGCAGGTAGATGTCTTGCTTGTAGGCCAGCCTGGTCTACAGAGCAAGCGAGTTCCCAGACAGCCAGAGCTACACAAGGAAACCCTGTCTTGAAAACCAAAAGCAAAACAAAAAAACCTCAATCGAACAAAAGCCTTACACGTGTGTCTGTATGTATGCCACATGTGTGCAGATGTCCACAGAGGTCAGAGGGCATCAGATCCCTTGGAGCTGGAGTTACAAGTGATTGTGAGGTCAATGTAGGTGCTGGGAACAGAACTCTGTCCTCTGGAGGGGCAGGAAGTGCTCTGACCCTCTGAGCCGCCCCTTCAGCCCGAACACAGTGTAACCAAGTGTCCCATATAATTTTATTCGAACCCACACACTGTCATTTCAGGAGAATTGCTCAAATTATTTAGGAACACTGGGGACATTTCCTTCTTTTTATGAAAACTATGGCTTAAATCCAGCACGTTCTAAGTCGCTGCAAACTGAGGGAAGCCAGAGCACTCTATGACAGACGCACAGCTCGTTACACGATTTCTTTGGCAGTCTGTTCCCTCTTTTTCATTTTGAAAGGTCAGACTTCCTGGGTTTGACGAGCAGCAGCTGGCGACATCAGCACCACTGACATCCTGGTCCTGGGCTGCCGCCATTCTTGAACTGTGCAGCTCACAGCAGCCCTGCGCCTGCAGCAACTCCCTTACAGCCTCGCTGGTGCCTCTGCCGAGGGTCCTGTCGGAACTTTAACTCCACCTTCCTGTTCTCAGCATTCTGCTCCTAAGAAAAGGAAACTTCTTCCCAGCACCTAAGGGTGATGGCGGAGGAGCGGAGACCTAGACAGCCTGGCACACAGAGGCATAAAAGATACCTATACAGCAAAAAATGATTTTTCTACAGTCGAGGCTTGAACCCAGGGCCTCACAAATGCTATACACAAGCTCTATCACGGGGCTGTGCCTCTGCCACAGAGCTCAGCTCAGCTCAGCTCACGACACAGCTATCTACTCCAACAGTTCCAGCCCCTCTGGGAAGAGGGACAGTCACCCTCACATGTTCCGTTTCTCACAGTCTCATTCTTCCTTGAGGACTCAGTCCGGAAGGTGGTTAGGGTGTTCTCCATTCTGGGTTGGCTGTGTCTTCTAGTGCAATGTGCTTTCTGTAACCGTGTGACGGGGCTCGTTGGCCAACGCTCTTTTTCTCTGGCCTGTAACTTTTAAGTGCTGTTCTCCTCAAGTCTGTCTTTTTCCATCTGCTCCCTTTTCTCAGAATCAAGGAAGCCCTGTGGTGACTTGCCAAATCTATTCAATTTATTTCTATTTCAACCAGTGTTGCAAACAAAGTCATTTAAGAGGAAGTCAAGTTGAATAATCTGGCAGAGGAAGGGGGTAAGGGCAAGGATAAGAGGTCACAGGTGGGAATTGTAACTGTGTGCTTGGAGACCAAGAATGGAACTCAGGCCAGACATTCGCAGGGTCTGGGCGCTGTGTCTGCAACAACAGAAAGGACACTGGTGGTGGAACATCTCGAGACATGTCAGTGTTGGAAAAGGGGCTTCCGGAACAGTGAAAAATCGCCTCAGAAATCGAATGTGGGATCCGGAGTGCAGCTGAGGGCAGAGTGGACATTGTGCCCTGATGACTACAAACAATAACAACAGCTAGTAAAGGTGTGTGACTCCAAAATTCTCAGACCAGACTGGGAAACAAGGCTGTGATCAAATATCAAAAAATCAAAACAGCAGCTCGTGGTAGTTGTAATATGCACACCTTTAATCCCAGTACTCGGGAGGCAGAGGCAGGCAGCATCTCTGTGGGTTCGAGGCCTGTCTGGTCTATAGTGCGAGTTCCAGGACAGCAAGGGCTACACAGAGAAACCCTGTCTTCTCACACACACACACACCACCACTACCCCACACAAACTAAACAAAAAACCACCAACTACCAATCAATAAGTGGACTACTGAACAGACACTTTTCAAAATAAGAAACAGAAATGGCCAGTAATTATTTTAAAAGTGTTCAACATCCCTGGTCTCAGGGATACACATTTAAACTGCTCGGAGACACTACCTCACCCCAGTCAGAAGGCCAATCATTACGAGGTGTAGTGGCCAGCCAAGGCTAGACAGCAAGACGTGGGCTGGAGAGATGACTCAGCAGTTAAGAGCACAGGCTGCTTTGCAGAGGACCTGGGTTCAGTTCCCAGCACCTACATGGTGGCTCACAACCACCTGTAACACCAGTTTTAGGAACTCCAATGCCCTCTTTGGCTTCTGTGGACACCAAGCACAAATATGGTATATATACATCCTGGCAGGCAAACATTCACACACACGAAATAAAAGTAAATTCTTCTGTATTTTTGTTTTTCAGACAGGGTTTCTCTGTGTAGCCCTGGCTCTCCTGGAACTGGCTTTGTAGACCAGGCTGGCCTCGAACTCACAGAGATTCGCTAGCCTCTGCCTCTGCCTCCTGAGTGCTGGGATTAAAGGTGTGCCCCACAACTGCCCAACTAAAAAACAATTAAGTTAAATTAAAAAATATATATATTTTAAAATCAAAAAACTAAACCTGCTCTTTTAAAAACCTAACGACAAATGTTAGGGAGAATGTGGGGAATAGGGACGCCTGATTCACTGGTGGTCAAAGTGCAAATTAACATGGCCATTGTGAGAATCCCAGCCTATAACACCCCTGGGTAAGCAGGTGTAAGTGTGCACAGAATAAAGTCTGTGAAGGAGACCAAGAACCAGGAACACCAGTGAGAGGGAAGGACAGACAGCAGGTCAAAGGACTCCAGGGCATAAAGCTGCTTTTCCCATTTTCAGCTCTGTCCTTAGTAAAAGCGTAAAGTGGCCTCGGAATGGCTGCTCTAACCACACAGAAGGTCACGGAGGCTGACGGACTTGGAGTGGCTTCCCTAAACCAGTTGGTTTTTCGTTTTCTTTTAAAAGGCAAAATTTAAAATAAAAAAGAAAGAAAACAAAACAAGCCACCACCGAAAACAAACAAGTTAAATAAGGAGCAAGCAAACAGCAAAAAAAAACCACTAAGAAAGCAAAGAAGTAAAAATCAGAAGAAGAAAAGGTAGCAAAGACATAAACAGTTTCGAGCACGCGGGAGACTTGGGGCTGGAGCGTGGGGGCACACGCCTGTGAGCCCAGCACTGGGGAAGCAGCAGGAGGGGCACCGCCAATTGAGGCTGGCTTGGTTTGACCTCCAGGCCCACCAGGGTTTCAGAGATTTGTCTTCTCACGTCTCCAGGAAAGGTCCAACACTGGGGTCTGGTAAGAATCCGACGGAGGGGGCTGTGGAGATGATACCTGCGTTTGGATCCCCCCTGAACCCATGTAAGAACCAGACGTGGTTTTATTACCTTCTCACCTCCAACTGTGTGTCGTGGCTCACCTGGGCCCTCGGTCACAAATCAGAATCAAAAGCACGTGACTTTTTTTTTTTTTAAGTTGACCAAAGAAGTAATAGCTTTGGTGGGACAAGGTTCATTTTCCTTCTGTTTTTGGAGACAGGTTTCACCCTTTGCTTAGGCAGGTCTTGAACTACCGGACTCCAGCCACCTCCTACCTCGGTCTCCTAGGTACTGCCCGTGCCCACGTGACGCTGTCTGTTGCTCTAATTTTGTCCAGCATGGTGACAGAAGAAGGCTGGGGACCTGCCATTTAGTCAGTCCGAAATGACGGACAGTGCCTGTGGGGACTGTGGCCAGAACTCAACACATTTCCTCTCTTTCTTTCTTTCTTTTCTTTTCTTTTTTTTTTTTTTTTTGAGACAGAGTTTCTCGTAGCCCAGGCTGGCCTGGAACTTGCTGAGACTGACTTTGAACTTCGGGTCTTCTTGCCGCCTCCTCCCAAGTGCTAGGATTGCAGATGTGTGCCACAACACCTGGCTCTCGAGGTACAACCTGGGGTCTCCTGCATGCCAAGCAATGTCCCTACTACCCACGGGGCCACGGCCCCAGCCCACATTTCCTTTCAGCTCACGCAAACATCCTGGAGGAGTTCGAACCCAGTTTCCTGTGGAGCTCAACAGGCAACTGCGGGTAAAGCATAACAGGAAGTCGAGTAAGGCTGACTCAAGCTAAGCTCTTCCCTGCTCTGAACCCAAACAAAAGAACAGGGACTCACTCTCCCGAGGGGCGGGTCCTTTGAACTGGCTTCGGATAGGCAGCAGCGCCATGTTGCCGATGAGCTTGGTGTCGGGGTCCATGAGGGAAGAGTGGTAAGCCTGCAGGAGCGAGCCCCGGGGGAGAAAGAGAACAAGTATCACCAGGAGACAAGGCTAGTCCTCCCAAAGGAAAATACCCTCAGGACCAACTGTGGGAGGAGAGGGCTGGCTGCGGCTACGGGGAGCCAGTGCCCTGACTCTAGAGACCCAACTGGGTAGATTCTGAGACATTCTGTCAGCTGGTTGGTAAGCATAGCCGTCCCCTCAAACTAAACAGGACATGCAGAACAAAGGCAGGTAATACCTAAAACCTCATCATTAAAAAAAAATTACACTTTACCACCGTCTCTTACTACATTTATCTTTTTTTTGGGGGGAGGGGGGCGGGGTTCCCTGTGTAGCCCTGGCTGTCCTGGAACTCACTCTGTAGATCAGGCTGGCCTCAGAAATCCACCTGCCTCTGCCTCCCAAGTGCTGGGATTAAAGGGGTGTGCCACTATGCCTGTCTTTATTATTTATGTTCTTTTAAAAAAAATAACTTTTTTGTAGTTTGTGTACATTGCCTGGATACATGTCTGTATGAGGTTGTGGGGAACGGGGTGCTGGGAATTGAACCCGGGCTCTCTGAAAGAACAGCCAGTGATCTTAACTGCTGAGCTGAGCCATCTCTCCAGTCAGGCCCTGTCTATGTGCTTTAGATATATTCTCTCTCATTCTCTCTCTCTCTCTCTCTCTCTCACACACACACACACACACACACACACAGAGTTTTTGTGAGACCAATTTTCCTATTTCTGTGGTGTGTGTGTTCATCTGGGTGCCCATGTGCGAATGTCAGAAGCCATCATCAAGTGACTTCCTCAGTTGCTGTCATTGAACCTGGACAGACAGGCGGCCAGCAAGCCCCAGAGATCCTCCTGTCTTTGCCTCTCCAGCACTAGGCTTGTCACTCATGTTTGAGTGACAAGCGTTTCACCAACTGAACCTTCTTCCCAGCACCGACTCTTTTTGACACAGGGTCTCACTAAGCAGCCCTGGCTGGCCTGGTAGACCAGGCTGACCTCAAGCTTACAGAGATCTGCCTGCATGTGCCTCCTGGAATTACAGCCTTAGGCTAGACATATGATGTGGAGAGATGTGTTTCCTCCAGTTCTGCGTTCGGTGACACGCGCAAGCAGCTAGCAGGCGCGTTCCACTCCAGCAAATCAGGACCCAAGCCCTAGTTCTAAAATCTGCCACTTCCTGTCTTTAAGACCACAGCATGATTCTTCCTTGAGCCTGTTTCCCCACCCCACCCCCTTCAACCACAACATGTAGCCCAGGCTGGCCTCTCACTTACTATGTAGGTGAGGATGACTTTGAACTTCTTATCCTCCTGCCTCTACCTCCCCAATACTGGGGTGATGTGGGTCTAGATAACCACAGTCCTGGCGATTAAACCTAGGGCTTCAGGCATGCTAGGCAAGTGCTCTATCAACTAAACTCTACTCCGGTTCCCTCTAGCCTCTTTCTAAACTTGTAAAGTGAGTAAGACACACGACACCTTTGGTGAGTAGGTATAAGATAAAGGAGAAGGAACTGTATTGATGAACAATTTTATATGCTGGTTCCTAGTTTTACTTTTTATGTCTCCTGTGAGTGAAACCATTCATTCATTCATTCATTAAATGACTGCTCAGCTCCCTTTTATGCAAGATACAATGAGTGACAGTGTGATTTTTTTTTTTTAAGATTAAAAAACTATCTTGGGGCTGGAGAGATGGCTCAGCGGTTAAGAGCACTGACTGCTCTTCCGGAGGTCTTGAGTTCAAATCCCAGCAACCACATGGTGGCTCACAACCATCTGTAATGAGATCTGACGCCCTCTTCTGGCGCGTTTGAAGACAGCGACAGTGTACTCACATACATAAATAAATCTTTAAAAAAAAAAGAAGATATCTAGTCTCTTGCCTGTGGGCTCTGTCTGCATGTATGCCGGCAGACCAGAAGAGGGCATCTGATCCCATTATAGGTTGTGACTTGCCCTGTGGGTGCTATTAACTGAACTCACGGCCTCTGGACGATAGTGCCATCCTGTGCCTCGGGGGCTCATTTGGACAGTAACTCTGGGTCTTCACATAATACCTCAAAAGTCAGTAACTCTAAGAATCGTAAATCTTCCAAAGGTAAACATGGTGATGCGGGGCAGGCTCAGCATCTCAGCTACTTGGGAGGCTGAGGCAGGAGGATCACAAATACATGCCAGCCTGGGCAATTTTATGAGACCCCCTTTTCAAAAATAAGAAAGATGTGTGGATACAGCTCAGTGGTAGAGCATCTATGTAGCATGCCACGAGGCCCTGGGTTCAATTCCCCACTGTTGCCCAAACACATACACACAGCTCAAAGTTATGCCTGCTCTCCTGTTCATTACTAATAAGCTTTATCTATGCCAGCCTCTTGCCCACATCCTGGGTTCCCTGTTACCCCAACCTGTCACCAGGCACTGGTTAGTTCTCATTTTTTGCACATGATCATACATGCATATGTATCTGTGTGTCTGTGTGTGTGTGTACAGAGGTTAATGTTGGGTGTCTTCCTCAAGTACCTCTAGTTGTGTGTGTGTTCATGTTCACGTGTGTGTATATGTGTACATGTGCATGTCCACAGGTGGAGGTCATAGGTCTCTTTCTTAGCTGCTTTCCACTTTATTTTACAGACAAGGAGCCTCAGGGAACTCTATACATCCCCAGCTCTGAAATTGCAGACACGAGTTGCTTTCCCTGTCTAACTTGGGTGCTAGGCATCCAAACTCAGGTCCTCAGGCTTGTACCACTGAGACACCTCCTCAGCCCTTCCTATTTGTATTTGTGTGTGTGTGTGTGAGTGTGTGAGAGACAGTGTCTCTCATTGAACCCAGAACTTGCTGATTTTTGGCTATGTTGGCCGGCCAATGAGCTCAGAGGATCTGCCTGTCCTTTGCCTCCCCAGAGCTGGGGTCATAAGCATGAGCTGCTGTACACCGTAACCCCACCTCCTGCACAACAAGCTCTTTCCCCAGCCTCTTCAGCCCCCACCCTCCATTTCTTGGGAGACAGGCTTTACAGCTATGTAGCCCAGGCTGGCCTAGAACTCACTACATAGTCCACATTGGCCTGAAATTTGCAATCCTCCTGCCTCGGCCTTCAAGTGTTGGGATGAGAGATAGTTGCCACCAAGGGTAGGCTAGTTGCCATCTATCTGTTTTCATCACAGCATCTGTTAAGATCTGAAACTACTTCCTACTTATATTTACATGGTTATTGTCTACCCGTTAAAATATAAGCTCCTTGGGTGGGCCTTAGTCGCTGCTGGCCTCACAGTGAGAGTTCAGTAACACTTGTCCAACGTAGGTAGACATTATTCAAGCGTCCATTTACTAATCTGCAATCAGCATCAATTTCCTCCCACTCGGATGCACACGAAAAATGAAACTCCTGGAAACCAGCGCTGACTCGGTGGTGGTCTGGGAGTCGGGTGGGAGTTACAGCAGGGAGGACGAAGGAAGGGGTCCATCAGGGAAGTGAAATCTGACAGGTGACTAGTAGCAGGCCGACCCACTCCCTGGGGCGGAGGAGGAAGTGGAAATGACAGGAGGAAGAAAAAAAGGAGAAGCTGGATCCTAGACTTAAAAATAAAATAAAAGCCGTTGTTCTTAGGTTCGAGGCTCTAGGGTGGAATCTGGGAACGCTGCAGGATTAGGTGGGGAGCAGCGGGGCGAGAGAGCCGATGCTGGAGGCAAAGGCTAGAGAACAGGGTGGAGGTTTCCTCTCTCCCAGGCCTTCTGACATAGGTCTCCTGCCTGCCCTCAGGCCCTCGCCCCGCTCGGCTCCCCGCCCTTGGGACTCGAAGCCTTACCGGCATCTTGACGGTGTCCGGATTCGATCCAGAGGAGCTGAATCCAGAAAGCGTAGCGTTTCCGGCGAACTAGCCTGGGTGGAGTGGGGTGAAGTAAGCCGGAAGAGGCGGGCGAAGCGAATAAACGCACTTCCGGCCGCGCTTCCGCTGTTGTTTGCTACCCCTGCGCTGCTAGCAAGGGACGCCAGGGGGCGCGCCAGCATTAAGCTCTGAGCACGGCGCATGCGTGAAACGCGTTCAGAAAAAATGGGCTGGAATTGAAGAGTCCCTCTCAAGTAGTCAAGAATCAACTCCCAATTTTTGTTCATTCCCTGGCTTCAGCTTCAAATACAATACCACTCAGTTGCCTGATTTACCCTTCTGCTATGTCCAGTTTTTTACTTTTACCACAGTGCAAGTGGGGGAAGTCAGATCTTTCCACCATGAGACTCAAGTCTCATTAACTCAAGTCTTCAGAAACTTACACACTGAGCCGCCTCGGCGGCCATTATTTTTATCTTTCAATTTTTGTTTTGTCAAGAGTCACATGTAGTCCAGGCTGGCATAAACATATATACGAATATGAACGTATCTGCCTCCGCTTGTATCCAGGAATTACAGCTGTGTGCCCATCACTCCTGATATTTTTTTTTTTTTTTTGGTTTTTCGAGACAGGGTTTCTCTGTATAGCCCTGGCTGTCCTGGAACTCGCTCTGTAGACCAGGCTGGCCTCGAACTCAGAAATCCGCCTGCCTCTGCCTCCCAAGTGCTGGGATTAAAGGCGTGCGCCACCACCGCCCGGCTACTCCTGATATTTTTATTTATTTTTGTTTAGTTTTATGATGCTTACTGTGGTGTTTCTGTCTCCCTATCTTTCCTTGTCATGTTAAGACAGTCAGGGACCACCACAGGGGTGAAGGGCAGAAAAGTCCTGGGCCTACCCTTTGACTGGTCTGTCACCCACTAAGTGTGTATCATCTATTATTCCTATGGACTAAGTGGTCATGAAAACCAAGCGTCATAAGGCCTGAGTGATGCCATGTGTCTGAAGGAATGAAGACAAACCCATCACTGACACCCATCATATATGTATGCAAGTATGTATTTTGAGTCTCACTGTGTAGCCCTGGCTAGCCTGGAACTTGCTTTGTAGACCAGGCTGGCCTTGAACTCTTGAGATCCACCTGCCCTTGCCTCCCAAGTGCTGAGACTGAGGGTACAGGCTACCACCACACCCAGCCAGCCACTTCTTGTTTTTGAGACATGGTATTAAGTATGGAGCCCAGGCTGGTCTCTACAATGTCTGGCTTGTACCCCCTGTTCTCACATGACCCTTGAGGAGCCAGGTCCTGGGTTTGACTCCTAGAGGATTTCTTTGGTCAACAGACTAAGGCAGCCGCGCCTTCTTACTCCTCCATCCCCTTTTCAAGGTCAGTGTGGCCAGGGTGTGTGTGAGGATCTCCACTCCACCTGTTTGTATAGCTCTCTTCACCTCCCGGAGGTGCTCAAATCTCTGAAGTCTTTAAAGCCCAGATGTCCAAGGAAGACAGCAGAACTGTCCCCACTCAGACCCCACCTCCGCCACACACAGTAGACTTTCTGAGACGCAAACTAAGGAGATGGAAATTACCAAAACAAACCCTAACACCCTCCCCCCACAGGTGTTGGTTCCTGGGAACCTGTTTAATGGGAGTCCAGAGACCAGAGACCAGGATGTTTTCAGCTCTCCATACTCCTTGGCCACAGAAAGTTGGCAGGCAGCTCAGCCCATCCCCACACCAGGCCCTTGTGACAGCTCAGCCAGTCAAGGTACAGACAGACACATGACTCTTCCCGGGCCATAGCCTCTGGGTGCCAGCGACTACTGATTCAAAGGGAACCTCAGTTGGCTTTATTGAAAACGGATCAAACACAGCACTACAGACCAACATGACATTCGACCTGAGTTACATTTCTATGAGGGTTTAATTAGAGTCACCAGGTTGGTTGGTCACCAAATAGTCAGAGGAGCCCTTGGGCCTTGTTGCAAGGATTCAATGAAAAAAATTATGGAAAATGCTCTGTAATGTCATGTCTAACTGGGCATAAAGAGATCCAGCCTCGCTCTGCCAGAGCCTGGCCTTTGAGGGATGCTGGAGCTAACCTTCCAGCTGGCTGCTGCCAAGACCTGCACCACACCTGCTGCCAACGGACAAGGTGAACGTACGTTAAAAAGAAAAACTATTTCTCCTGCTTTAGGGTACACAGTATTCCAGGAAAAGCTAAGCTTTTAAATTCTCAGGGACTATAAACAAACCAAATTTGGGTTTTTTTTTTCTCATTTTTGAAACACAGCCTCACTCTGTAGCCCAGACTGGCACTGGTCTCATGACAATCCTACCTTAGCCTCCTGAATCCTGAGACTACAGTCACGAGCTACCATGATCACATGGATACACACTAGATTTCTAAACAGTCACTGCCAACATTCTGACCCCCAGGGAAATTAGCCTGTTTAAGGGTTTTTCTGGAATTCGTATTTCACAGTCTGCCTAGGAAAGTAGAGTGTAAAGAGGCCCTGTTTCCTCTTTGTGTACATTCATATATATAAAAAAAATCTCAAACACAATTTTTATTTTATTTTATTTTTTTTTGGTTTTTCGAGATAGGGTTTCTCTGTGTAGCCCTGGCTGTCCTGGAACTCACTTTGTAGACCAGGCTGGCCTCGAACTCAGAAATCCTCCTGCCTCTGCCTCCCAAGTGCTGGGATTAATGGCATGCGCCACCACCGCCCGGCCCACAGTTTTCATTTTTAATTATATAAATAACACGTTTGGTTTGGGAAAATAAGATTTATGTATATCCTTCCAATTTTTTTTCCATTTTGATGTAGATGGGGCTTTTTTGTTACAATAATTTGTACCTCTCCAAAAACAAACAAGTAAATCAAAAGAAGACTCCTCAAAAAACAAAAATCCAATTGTAAAAATGAGGTTACATTGGCTCATAATGAGTGCACACGCAGCCCCCCACACACACACATGCACGCGCATATACAGCACACATTGATGATGTATGTGTGTAGCTAGGTTGATTTATATTATATACAAGTCTGTGCATTAATTTCTACTTTGATTTTTTTTAAAAAATGCAAACAAAAAACAACAAAAACAAAACAAAACAAAATCCAAACAATAGTGTCAGGATAAAATCTCCTGAAAGAGCAGCACTTTCAGAGCTCAGAGCACAGAGCACAAGCCAGGCTCGCTCGCCCGATCGCTCGTTCACCCCCAGGGCCCAGCGTTCTTCACAGACACAAGCAGCAACTTCCCACGGCCACATCCTCCAGAAGAGCATTCCACAACCCGGCCACAAGCGGGAGGGTGGCTTCATAGCCAACCTCACTCATTCTGCCGTTCTTGAAAGTACTCATCGAACATGGAGGAAGGTTCTTCCTCTTGCTCCCTCGGCTCCTTGAACTCCAAGTCCTCCCCGTACTGAATGGCGAAGTCAATGTGCTGTAGCACGATGTTCATGCTCTCCTCATCTGACTGGTCGTACGGCAGAAAGCGGACCATGCTGTAGTCGTCAACCTACAAATGCGGGTTTGGAGAAGCAGGCGATTCCCACTGCAGGGCCTGTTTAATAATCATATCTATGTCTCCTTAAAAGTACAGGCGCTAGGCTGGCAGGATGGCTCAGGGGTACGGTGCTTGCTGCCACGATCGCTAAACTTAACAACCTGACCTTGATCCTTAAAATCCACATGATGGAAGGAGAAGATAATCAACTCCTACAGATTGTTTTCCTGGCACACATGCTCCCATGCACGCAAATAAGTAAAGGTAAAAAACAAGTAAGCAAGCAGACACGTGCGCTAGGCTGGGAAAAGGAGAAAGACAGCGCCACCTGTGGCTGACCTCTGACCTCTGACCTGCTAGAACTGAGCAGTCCCACTGCTGCCTGTGCAACTGCCTGAACTAACCGTCAAGTCCCTCCCCAGTCCCAGCTTTTCATAGGGGATAGCACTGGACTGTGCTGCACACAGGTGGACACGGGCTGGCCATGGGCAGATACCCGAGGAATCACTGGAGAAGGCCTTAAAGGAACCACGGGGATGCTTACCAGGCCACACACAGCCTTCGTCAACTTCTTGAACTTTTGGCTTCTTAAGTCACCTGTTGAATCTTCTAGCAGAGAGTACATGTCTGGGTCTAGAAACCTTTAAAGTGAGAGGGAGACAAGGAGGAGTACGTGAGGGAAGAGACCGCACCCCGAGGCTGTCTCAGCAGGCAGAAGGCTCGCCCCACAGAGCTCTGCTGGGGACAGAACTCACTTCTCAATTTCCTTCTTGGCTTTCTTACTCAGCAGATCCATCTTCGTCATGATGTTAACCTGTGGGATCTCTAGAGAAATCATGGCACTCAAGGCCGCCAGGATGCCAGAAATAAACTGGGGAAGGAAAGAGAACAAAAACGACCGGTTATTGCCAACAAGGGCCTCCTGACTCACTGGAAGGACCCTGGTACCCAACCCAAGAGACTAATCTTACAGGGAAAGACACTTGCTAAAAAGGTGGTGAAGGCCTGCCTAGCCTTGACGGAGAAGGGAAGATGTAACCTCATCTATGTAACCAGAGGGGTGTGGCAGGCCTTTAATCCCAGCTACACAGATGAAGATTCAGTTCTGCGCCAGTCTTTGCTATACAGAAAGACTCTGTCTCAAACCCATCAATGAGTCACCTGATCTACCTTGATCACATCTCTGGATTTTCACCATGACATAGGCCTTCTTTCCCACTAATACCCCCCACGACTACTAATGAGAAACAGGAATAAAGGTCCCCAGAAAATTAAAAGTACATTTTTCTGCTTATTTTTAATCTTTATATTTGAGATACTGTCTTACTCTGTAGCCCAGGCTAGCCTTGAACTTACAGCAACCCTCTTTTTTTTTTTGGTTTTTCGAGACAGGGTTTCTCTGTGTAGCCCTGGCTGTCAAGGAAATCGCTCTGTAGACCAGGCTGGCCTCGAACTCAGAAATCCGCCTGCCTCTGCCTCCCAAGTGCTAGGATTAAAGGTGTGCGCCACCACCGCCTGGCCATTTACAGCAACCCTCTTACCTCAGGCTCCTGACTGCTGCGATTGCAGCATAAACCACCCAGCTCAGTACTTTTAAATACACTACCTAATACAGTGCCCGCCTGCCTCAATTCTTATTTCAGAAGCAGGTCCCCCAATCTATTTTTCGAGCCAGGGAACTCTGGCTAGCTTGAAACTTGATTTGTAGTCCAGGCTGGCCTTGAATTCAAAGAGATCCTTCTGACTCCGCCTCCTGAGCCCTAGGATTAAAGTCATCACACCCAGCTGCTTATCTATTTCTTAGGTAAACATACATTCACACAGCGATTTGATCACTGGAGATACTAAACGTTATAGCCTATGAAATGTGGAGACTCACACAGAATGAGCAGGGACTGTCACTTGCTTTCTACCCGGGACTGAAAAATGTACAAGAGATTCCTCCTCAGACCTTGAATGACTCCACCATGAACTGAGAATCAACAAGGAACACTCCGCACACTCGGAACTCCCACTGTTCGAGCTGCTGGACCAGCTGCTTCATCACAGGCAGGTGGGTGTAGAGCTCAATCTGACCTGCAGGGGGAGTACAACGGCAGTCGGGACCGGCTACGGCAGCACCGGCCTGCGGGTGATGGGGAGACGGGGGTGGGGGGTGGGGTGGGGGTAAAGCAGGAAGGGCACAGGGGACGCATGTCTAGTGCATGTCTAGTGCGTGGGAAACCCTCGGTTCAAGCCCTGGTATTGAAAGAGGACGCCAGATCCTGCCACACATCCGGTGCTTTGCTTTGTGTTGTCTGTGCTGGGGACTGAACTGCGGCCTTGTGCACGCTAGGCAAGTATGCCACGCCGGTCCATCCGCTCAGACGATGCAGTTTATCCCTTGGATTTTTGGGGGGCTTTTGCATTTTGTTCCTGAGCTTTGTTGTTTTGAATTATGTATGTCTGTATATAGTCATGTGTTTATGTATGTTTGTATATAGTCATGTGTTTATGTACGTCTGTATATAGTCATGTGTTTATGTACGTCTGTATATAGTCATGTGTTTATGTATGTCTGTATATAGTCATGTGTTTATGTATGTCTGTATATAACCATGATTATGTATGTCTGTATATAGTCATGTGTTTATGTCTATATATAGTCATGTGTTTATGTATGTCTATATAGTCATGTGTTTATGTACATCTGTATATAGTCATGTGTTTATGCATGCTTGCATGTCATGTGCTTATGTATGTCTATATGTCGTGTGTGTGTATGTCTGTATGCCGTGTGTGTTTGTGTATGTCTGCATGTCATGTCATGTGCTTATGTATGTCTATATGTCGTGTGTGTATGTCTGTATGTCGTGTGTGTTTGGGTATGTCTGCATGTCATGTGTTTGCAGTTGCCTTTGGAGGTCAGAACGGTGTGAGAGCTGAATTACAGAAGCTGCTGGGGACTGAACCTGGATCCTCTGGAAGAGCAGGTGCTCTAAACCCCTGAGCCACCGCCCATTCCTGGTGCCCAGCTGTTATGGGACATTACAGGCTCCAGGACAATCACAGAACTTGGTGGGTTCAGCTACCACAGGGACATCAAGCAGAGTATTTTTACATTTCTTTGTTCCAGTGCTGGGGCTGAGGATGTGACCCTGTGGCAGACTGCCACCGTGGCATGGCCAACCCCGGGATGCAACCCTCAGCACAGAAGAACAGTAGTACAAGCACAGAGAGACAGCTTGGAAATATTCACACCTGTCACACGCGCACACGCACACACGCGCGCGCGCACACACACACACACACACACACACACACACACACACACACACGTGCGCGCACATGCTCGAGCTTCTGAGGGAGGCCATGTGTTTAATTAAAAGCAAGAGAAAGCAAGTGAGTGAAGGCCGCACACGAGGGAGACCAGCCAGGCTGCAGTCCACAGCTCACACGTCACCTGTCCTTCCCAGTTTCACCTCACAGCACCTCGGCTCGCCCAGCCACCCCTGCCTCCGTCTGCCGATAGCTTCCTGTCTGAGGCCCTTTGCCTGCACAGCTCTCTCAATTTTGTCCCACAGCCTAGTTAAAGGATCACTGACCAGTTGCCTCCTGAACGCTTCTTCTGTAGGACAGTTTATATTCCTTCTGTGGGTTACCCGCCAAAAATATTAATCCTGGGGTGACTGTTCTCCCGCGTGCTTGCCACTGAACCATAAGCTCTATGGCCCTGGCCCTGGCTCCCTTACTCCTAAGGCTGATCCCAGTAAGCACTTGTAAACCTAAGGGATTTACTGAGCCAACTGGGTTCCACAGTGTAGTTGTTCACTACTGTCCCCACAAGGACACAATGTCACAGCTTCGGGGCAGACAGGACATGCAAGTTGTTGATGTACCTGGACAGTCAAAAAGGATGTAATCATCCTCAACGTGGCCCAGACAGTTCTCCAGCCAGTCAAAGTTATTGGCAAAGTACTCCATGCAGAATACCAAGCCTCCGTTAGGACCAAACCGCAGAGAATCGTCTTCCATCACATCGTCCACCTCGATCAGTTCCCGGATGTCTGGAGAGCCAGGCAGGGACCAGAATGAGTATCCACTTGAAAAACTTAAATCAACGGGTATATAAAAACCTCACACACGGGGTTGGGACGACAGCTCAGTGATTAAGCGTGTTTGCTGCACAATCGTGAGGACCATGTAAAAGCTGGGCGTGGCCACACATATGTAACTGCAGTGCGGTGGGCAGAGACAGGAGGGTTGCTAGGGGGATTGTGTCCAAGGTTCAGTTAGAGACCCTGCCTCAAAGGTGGAGAGTGAGAGACCAAGACAGCTGACTGAGCATTACTGTAGAGACATCACACAGTACAACTATGTAGACATAAGAGGGGAGGGAGGCTCTTTTTTGAGTGTTTGGTGTTTTGTTTTGAGACAAGGTCTTAGACCAGGCTGTCCTAGAACTCAGAGAGACCTGCCTGCCCCTGCCTCCCTACTGGGATTAAAGGCATTCACTGACACACCCGGCTTGGAGGGGAAGCCCTTAAAGCTCTGCTACAGAATAAACTCCCAGGTGTATCATTAAGTGAAAAATTTAAGGCACAGAACTTCCTGTAAGAATCAAATGTGCTGAAGAGAAAGGCTGGCCGTGATGGCCCGCACCTGCCATCTTGGGAGAGTAAAGAAAGAGGCCTATACAGCTAGGTCCTGTTTCAAGGCAGAAACCAAAACCAGACACAACAAAATATAGAAGTCCACTACACACACTCTCTATATACACTCAGGCTGGGTTCTAGATGCACGAGCTGCTTAGGGAGGAACACATGAGAAACCAGCCACGCTGGCTACCTAAAGGAGCAGGCTTGATGGCTGGGCCACGATTCCAGAGATTTTTCTGGACACGTCCGGCTCTGTGGGGCTCCCGTTTGGAACCATTTGGCTATGCAGTGCCGGTATCAAGAAGTAAGCTAAAATGAAGCCAAGTGCGATCTCTTAACTTGATGACCAAGAAGCCAGTTAACTCCCGGGCCTGAATACACGTTGGAGGTGGGGAGGGGAGCACTCACCCTGGGGTGGGAGGATGGGAACTGTGTGATGGACCTCCAGAAAGGTGTTCAATCCACACAGAACAGGAAGTTGCCCGTGTGAGGTCCCTCAAACATCTTTCTGCTTGAGGAAACTGAGGGCTTTCGCCCACATAATCCCAAAGCAGCAGCCTGCCTTTCTCTCAGAGACGAGAAGGTGTTTTACGCTTCCGCCTCAGCCTGCTCCCCCACTCCACCTCCTAGATGGCCACACACTCCTCAAGAACGCACCCCTAGCTCACATCTGTGATCCCAGCAATCAAAGGTAAAGGCAGGAAGTTTTAAAAGTACAAGGCCATCCTTGGCTGCATAAGGAGTTTGAGGGCAGCTCTAGCTACGTGACTCTATTTCAAAACTCAAGCTAAAATGACAACATTCCGTGGCAGCGTCCACACTGCAGCACCTTCTCCCGTGCTCTCCGTGCCCTCCCCACCAGTTGTCGGCCCCACTGCCTCACTGCTAACTCTGGTCACAGCTGCCAGTGCCACCATGGCCCCACACCTGTCACCGCCTTACACAACCGCTCAGTTGGACCGATGTAAACAACGCCTCTTTCTTGAGAAACTCCCTCTGGTCCTTTCTGAAGCTCCTCCCCCAACAGCCTCCAGAGAACACAGAGCTTCAGGGCTTCTGTCCCTCTTCTCTAACCAAACTCCCTCCCAACAGGGAGGAACTTAATGTGCCCAGGTTTGATTTCTGTTTTTAATGAAAAAAAATAAAAAGCTTTGTTTTTTTTCACCAAGCACTGAGGTGACAAGTGAGTACCACCTCACTTGGTGTTCTGTGGCTCTGAGGATAAAACCCAGGGCTTCACATACCCTAGGAAGCTCTCCACCACCTAGTCACGCCCTAGCCCTGAGCCTCACCTTTGTTCTTGTTTAAAGATAGATTATTGATTGATTGATTGATTGTGTATATAAGTCTTCCTGCATGTACACCTGCCGTCCTGAAGAGGGCATGAGATCCCATCCCAGATGGTTGTGAGCCTCCATGTGGTTGCTGGGAATTGAACTCAGGACCTTTGGAAGAACAGTCAGTGCTCTAACCACTGAGCTGTCTCTCCAGCCCTGAGCGGCAACTTCTTAAGCCAGCACAGGTGCTGTTTACTGGGGGACAAACCATCTTACTCCCAACTTACCAGAGTAAGCAACGCAGGGACCAGAGGGAAAGGCAGGGAGGCAGGAGCCCACTCACCTTGGAGTCTCCCAGCAGAGACCAGAAAAGGAGGCCATTGTCCCTGCACCCACAAACACCACCGAATAGTCTGTGGCCTCATCTCAGTCATCATGAAACCAGGGGTGGGCAAGTGAGTGACTGAGCACCAGTCCCTGGGCTCAGCAGCCAGCTTCCAGTGCCTTCTGAGCTTTACTGTGCCTGAAGAAGGTGGCCCCGCCAGGACTTACCAGCCATCACAGGGTAGCTGAAGTGTTCTGCCGCTGGGTCCAGGTTGACTACCTGGACGGATCGGTTGAGGGCCTCACAGTGCTGAACCATGGTGGAACAGTAGGTGCTCTGTAACGTTAAAGGTAGGGGGTTAGCACCCAAGGCAGTAGAGTGCCACCCTCCAGACCCCCAGACACGTCTCCCCTCTCTGAGTCAGTGTCCACCCAGGGAAATGCTGGGAAGGCGGCAAAACCACAACTGCAGATCAAGATGCAAGGCGTGGGCTCAGGGAAGGTTTTTAACACATTCCACAAATTAACAGATTATAGAAATGACCTCCACTGCGCTTCCTTTTGACATCCTGTTCTCTCTACCTGGGACAGCTCCTCCTTACAGATGCACTGTAACTGGCGGGTGAGCTGTGTACCTTCCCAACCAGATGACAGGCCCTGTGGAGTCACATGGACATCTCTGGTACTCTGAATACTGTGTTTATTAAATACTAAAATGATACAAACACTTCCACAGACTCGGTGGTGGTGGTGGTGGTGGTGGTGGTAAACACCTTTAATCCTGGCAGGAGGATCTTTATGAGTTCAAGGTCAGCCTGATCTATAGAGGGAGTTCTAGGATAGACAGGGCTACACAGAGAAACCGTGTCTCAAAGGGGAAAAAAAAGCTGAGTCTACTGGAGCACACCTTTAATCCCAGCACTTGAGAGGGCAGAGGCATGCAGATCTCTGAACACTAGGCTAGATAGCGCAATATACACTATACAGGCCGCTTAAGAGCTAATAAGACTCTGCTTCAGAAACAAAAAACAACAAAAAGACCCAACCTCTCCCCCGCAACCCCCACACGAAAGGAAAGAAAGCCTGTTATAAGCATTCTTTGGGGATTGGCGAGATGGCTGAACACTTATGAGCTCTTGCAAGTGACCTGGGTTTTCTGTAAGTGACTGCCTCTTCTGGTCTCTTTGGGCAGTGCCCACAAATGGTGCATATATACAAACATATACACCTATCAGAAACCCATACTCCAAATTTACCCTCCACCTCCTGCTGTCGGAATGGAACCCAAGGTCCAAACTTCTGAGAAACAGGGAAGAAAAAAACCTCATACTGGGTGTGTGGCAGAGGGCCTGTTCTGGAAGTAGACAAAAACAGACTGAAATTCTGGGCAGAACTACGCGTATGATTCCGAGCAAATAAACCTTTCTGTGTCTGTAATCTGTAGATTGGGTATAAGATCAAGCACACAGAGTGGTTTTGAAAACACCTGGAACCACCAGGGCAGATCCTGGAGCAATGGTATCCTACTGCTATTATTTTAAAGGTACGTGTCATGTGTGGGTACGTGCACATGAGTGCACTGTTCGTGGAGGCCTGAGACTGGAGTTAGAGCTCTCTGTGGGTGCTGGGAGAGAGCTACAGTCTTCTGGAAGGTCAGAATAAGCTCTTTAGCGCCCAGCCATCTCTCCTGCCGCCCAATAGCTATTAAAGCTGCCATTACTCCCAAACAAAAACAAGGTATAAGCAGACAGCGGAAGCGAATTACCCAGGGTGCCCCGGGGCCCAGCCGCCCACGAACCGCAACTCCCCGAGCCTCACCTTCCCGCTGCCCGCGGGGCCCATGACAAGCTGCGCATACCGAGGCATGCCGGCTCTCCGCGTTCACACAGCCGACTGCAACCCTCCCTTCGCGCGAAGGCCACTGACTTCCGGGAACGTGTGCAGGAGCCAATCGCAACCCAGATCATTCGTTCATCAAGGGTATTTACTACACCTAGGGCTACGGAGCGTCCCGAGGGCCAAATGCCCTACGAAACGCTGACGGTGCAGAGAGGAGGCGGAGACACGAGTTCACGCGTGCGCAGAGAGAGCTGAGAGCCGTTGTCGGTTGGCCCACAAGCGAAGGCGGTTGCCTGGGTGATAGCGGGTCGTGAATAACGCTCCGCGCCCCAGGGCCGCAGCACCGGTTCTCGGGTTGAACTCATAGGGTGACAACCCAAGGTTTGCAGCTCCTCCGAGCTCCGAGGGTCCAGAATACTGAGGTGGAAGGCTCCTTTTGCTTTAGGGTGCGTGTGTATGGATTTGCCCTGACGCGTCCTCGTCACGGAGCGATGCCGAGGCGCAGGATCCTGGTTACCTGAGGTTACTCCGCCTCGAGTCTAGCTCCAGGATCTCGGGTCTTCCTCCGCACCGCCCCGGAGGCGCTAGAGCGGGGTCGGCGGGAAGAGCCAGAGGCCGCGGACTCACAGCGGGTGTGGCGCACGCGTGCGGACGGGATGCGGAGCCGTTGTCCCGGGGTCGCGGGGCCGCCCGCCTTGGCCCGGACGGAAGGCGGCGAAGGGTGAGGCCTGGGGAAACCCTTGCGGAGGGGGCGCGAGACGGGCAGAGGGCTCCAGTGAAGTCCGGACTCGGGCTGCCGTGGCGGCCGCGGAGCAGGACAGCGCGACCTAACCTGGCGGGGAGCCGAGGGCCCAGCCGCCCCGGGCCTGGGACGGTTGAGGACCGTTGACTAATGATGTCACAGCTGGATGCCATGCTTCCCTGTCCTCCCTCCTGGCCTCCTTCCTTAAAATCAAGAGCAGGGATGACTGGGATCCAACTAGGCCCACCATCATGACTCTTGTAGAATCTGAATCCGTGGCCATGAAATAAATAAATATTGGCGTTCATTAAATATATACTTACTATTATCAAATTTTATTTTATTGTACGTTATATATTGATGCTAAGACTTCTTAAACATGCGATGCGGTTCCTGTTTTTCTTCCCTGTTCTTCACAACGCTTGGAAACGTGCTGGCTCAGTGGATTCACAGTCACTGAGAAGCTACCGGACGCAATTCAATTTTTTTTGAAAAAAGTAAAAAGGACGGATACGAGATTGGGAACACTACAAAGCAACATATTAGTTCCGGCACAACAGATTTTTTTTTCCAGGACAGAAATTACTTTTATTAAAGAACTAGAAAGATATCATGTGGATAAATACAGGAACCGAGCAAACAACAGGCTTGATCTCACTGTAGAATTAGACTAGGAAGCTATGAAACTAAATTTAACTAAGTCCTTTCTGGTAAAGTAAAAATTGCACTATGGATCCAGCTCAGTGGTAGTAGAGTACTTGCATAGTGTTGGTTAGCCCTGGGTTCTGTCTTCTAGTAACACACTCACACGTTCATCCTAACATGATAAAAATCTGACCAATCACTTAGAAAAAGCTTTATTCCTTTTTTTGTTTGTAGCCAATGTAGAGGAGAAAATTTGTAAGACATTGATGAAAACAGGAAAAAGTTTGTCTTTAGACTGTCAGTCCTCAGTGGCCCTCAGGCTGCCAGATTACATATTATCCGTGTCCTTTTCTAACAGATCAGCTGGACATTCTTATCACCAGAATTCCAGAGGCCCTGTGGAGCAGCTTAAAGCAGGTAATGCGTGTGGATGACAGACTCGAGAGAAGCCAGGTTACCTGTAACTGAGCACACAATGGAGTTTTACCAATAGGCTCAAAGGACTGGCAAGATGACCCTGCAGCTAAGGGCACTGTGGTCATGCTGGACTACCTGAGTTCAGTTCCCCAGAACCCACAGGTTAGGAGAGAACTCTTTGAGTTGTACTCTTTGAAGAGTTTCAAAGATGGAGCTCTTTACCTTTTGTTAATATATAATGATTTTTTAAATTTTTTTAAAATTTATTTATTATATGTAAGTACACTGTAGCTATCTTTAGACACACCAGAAGAGGGAGTCAGATCTCATTACGGATGGTTGTGAGCCACCATGTGATTGCTGGGATTTGAACTCAGGACCTTCAGAAGAGCAGTCAATGCTCTTAACCACTGAGCTATCTCACCAGTCCTTTTTTTTTGTTTTGTTTTGACAGGGTTTCTCTGTGTAGCCCTGGCTGTCCTGGAATTCACTCTGTAGACCAGGCTGGCCTCAAACTCAGAAATCTGCCTGCCTCTGCCTCCCAAGTGCTGGGATTAAAGGCATGTGCCACCACTGTCCAGCATGATTTTTTAAAAGTACCAATGAACTGTAAAAGAAATATGCTCAGAATTAGCAATGGTTGGAAAGCGCAGGGCATACCTGCTGTTTACGCATGGACTAAGGGAAGAATCCTGCATAAGCAGCTTCAAAACCCACAAACTATTTCACGGGAAGCACTGTCAAAATACCTCTTTTCTGATCAAGTTAAAGAGAGAGAGAGGGAGAGAGAGAGAGAGACTCTAAAGGCTTCTTATTAATTGTGCAGGCTAAGGGTTAAAGGGAGGTAGAGTGTGCTGGCTGTGGTGACATGGGCGTGTGCAGGGGATGGCAGAGAACAGTTCTGTGGAGTCACTTCTGTCATTCTCTTTTACAGTCCAGGGACTGATCTCAGATTGCCAGACACGCTGGGCAGATCCTTTACCATCTTGTTAGGCCTGCATCTCATTTTTATTTGCACTGAACTGCTGATGGGTGATTCCGAGCATCTTTTTATGTTGATTCCAGATGTTTGTGTACTCTGAAAATAAAGGGCATATTGTATACTCTCTCAAAATTTAACTCCGACTTAAAATACTATAACTGCTTCAGGATAATCACTGGTAGTCATAAACGTGTATTATTAATAATCTTTGCCTCAGAAAGTCATATAATGTCTTTGCCTACAGACAGAATCAAGGAGGGACACAGAGTGTACTCACACATTGCCAAACTGCAGGAGTTATGGAAAACTACTCAAATCCAAACAATTCATATTCCTAAATCAATGACGGATGCGTCTTTTCTAAAGGTAAGACAGAATTTAAAATCTTAACTGTGTTGTGTGTGGAGGTCAGAGGAAAACTTGTGAGAACCAGTTCTCTCCTTCCACCCTGTGTATCGGAGAGGTCAAACTCAGGCTGTCAGCTTGGCAGCAAGCGCTTAGCTTGCTGAGCCATGTTGCCAGCCCCTGAAATGTTTCTGAAGGGCGCCTAATATGAGGTCCAGGGCCTCAGGCATCCAAAGAAAGCTCAGCTACCAACTCATGTCTGAGGATAAACTACTTAGATAGAGTTGAAGGCCCTGCAGTCGCGTGGTCTACCTAACACACTGTCAGTGAGTCCGTGAAGGGAGCCCCTGGCAGAGCTGTGGTGGTGTGACAGTGTGGAGCCCGTCCACTTCCTTTCTTCCTCTAGCTCTTTCCTTTGAACGCCCTTTTCTTGACTCTGGGCATCTGTACTTATGTACATATAGACCTACAATTTTTAAAAACTTAGGTTGGTAACCAACTCAGAGTATGTTCCACAGACATAGCAGATATTTTTCTGCTTCTGGAAAAGATGTTTCTTTAGTTGAGACAGAGTAAACTAAGGTGCTTTCAGGTACCACCATTTTATACTTCAAAAATCATAGTAAGAGCCGGGCGGTGGTGGCGCACGCCTTTAATCCCAGCACTTGGGAGGCAGAGGCAGGAGGATTTCTGAGTTCGAGGCCAGCCTGGTCTACAAAGTGAGTTCCAGGACAGCCAGGGCTACACAGAGAAACCCTGTCTCGAAAAATCAAAAAAAAAAAATCATAGTAAGAAGGCAAAGGCGGGAGATGGCTCAGCCAGTGACGGTGCTGGACGCCAAGCCTGAGCCTGCATCTCAGTCCTGAGATCCAACAGTGGAAGAAGACAACCAAAAGCTGCAACCTACACACACACACACACACACACACACACACACACACACACAGAACACAAAAGCAAGCAAGCAAGCCACCAAGATGTCCAACTTGAGAAGACAGATGGGGTCTAAAGCTTATGGACAGAGAGCATAGCCCCTCTATTTTAGTTCTAGGTTCCTTTGGTTTTCAAAGCTCAGAAGATATAGGAATTGTTGTGGGTGGCAGCTACAGCCATTTGCATGACTTAATAAACTGTCATTCCTTCTCCGGGCAAGTTGAGATAACTGAATTTGCTTGTGAACCATAAAGATGAGGTGAGACAGCCCTCAACATCCATCCTTTTAGTAAGAAGACTACCGACCTGTGTTCTATAGTGTCAGGGGTCTCTGCAACCATCAAGGCCAGCATTATGTCAGTCTATGCAAGATAAAGCAGTTCACCTCAGCACAACTCAGTAGCTGCTGCTGGTTCAAACTTTGAGAGTCTTTCCACCTAGAGTAGTTTATTTTAGGCGTATGTAAGCACAGCACCATTTGGGAAAATGTTTTCTGTGATAAATAGCTCAACCCCATGTATACAGCAAAACTTAAGACATGTCAACATCAAAACTCTATAAAGTAGAAGACAAGTACTATAGATTAACTGAGGAAAGAGGCTCAAGGGTCTTTCCTTGACAAGGGTCTGGAGGAGCATTTCGTGTTCCCCGGCAACACAGATAATACAATGGCTCTAGATTATCAATCACAGGTTAAATATCGACAAGTCCTTTAGAAGAGACGAGTCTGTGTGTTTGACATTCCTAGCTCTCCCAATATTTATCCGTGGACACGAGGGCTGACATGCCTCCTACACTGCAGTGGTCCGTAGCCCCCATTCTATCTTTCAGCATCCAGAACTCACGCAGGGCCAGAAGCACTATCTGTGCAGCATTGCTAAGATCTGCGGCTCCAGCTACCTGAGGGCCTTGATGAGGAGGCAGTGCGTGCATCTGTTCCATCACGGGTCACACAAGCCAGGCAAGCGCGCCTCCACTTGATTTCTTGTCAGTTCTTAGAGAAGTGAGAACGTCTTCTAAGAGATGGTTTGTGTTCCAGGTGTCCTCACTCACCACAGAGGCCATATCAGCTCTCGCTACTCACAGAGGCAGCATTCCCCCTGTACTACATGGAGGCACCATCTGGAGAGAGCAGACTCTCTGAGCATTGCAGCTGGAACACCTGAAATGATCATACATTCCCTTTGGCGACCCCTGAGACACAAAGACGGGTCTGTCTGTTTCTTGAGTTTAAGAAGGAAAAAAATGTACCCAGTGTGTGTGAAGGGGATCCTCCTGAGACTAAAACTCCCATTCCTAATACATTTACTCACGAAACTCAGATGAAGAGGCTACTTCCTCTTCACTGCAGTGAGTAGAATATGACACTCAAGGGCGTTTGCGTTTCTGTTTCCGTGACAGGATATATAGCCCAGGTATACCTCAAATGCAGGGTAATCTCTTGCCTCAGCTTTCCACATGCTAGCAGTACAGGTGTGTTACCACACCGAGTATCCCACTTTTTTTTCCACAGTATAATCTGTGGATTTATAAACATTTCTTGATCAGGGCAAGAAGGTTCAGCAAGTAAAAATATTTGCTATGCATGCCCAGCAACCTGTATCTGATCCCTAGAACCCAGGGTAGAATCTGGTAGAACAGATTCCCCAAAGATATTCTCTGACTTCCATACATGAACCATAACACACGTACCCATATTCAAACACACAGTAAATAATAATAAAAAAAAAATCCTGGATCAGCTAGAGATAGACTGCACTTACCATTCAAATTCCAAATTGCAAATGTCTCCAGAAACACGTATTGTGCCTGCAGAGGGGAGGAGTACTATACAGCCAGGAGAAAGGGGGAAAAAAGCTATCAGCAGGTGTAATGGCGTAAGCCTTATCTCTCAGTATTTGAGAGGATCAGGAGGTTAAGGACATCTTGGTCTACTTAATGAATTTGAGGTATGCTTGGACTATATGAGACTGTGTTTCAGAAAATAACACACAGCTTACAACACAAATGTGTTAGTATCCAAACTATGATAATTGTGTTATACTTCAGATCACATAATACATCACAGAAGAGTCTGGGGAATGAGGGAAATGAGGAAAAATTCCAGCAGCTAGTAAAAAGAATCTTATGCTGAAGACTGACAACACTGTTCACTTTACTCTCTCCAATTAAAATATTTCCCCTTATCACAGGTTAAAAATTGGATATGCATCTAAAACAAGATGCAAGTCCCTGAAGATTTTGAGAAGACCAGGCAGAGTGTTCTTGCTACCAGGTAAATGTGGAGCAAATGTGGTATTAGAGACACACACACACACACACAGAGAGTTATGGATTTTTGTTTTTGAAACAAGGTCTCATAGAACCAACCAATCCTTCTGTCTCTACCTCTAAGCACTAAGATTATAGGTGGGCAGGATTACCATGTCTGCCTTGCACTTTTGAACACTTAGCTTAAAAAAATACTAAACCACATAACAGTCATTTTAATTGTCTTGATTAAGCATTTTAAGTGTGATGAGCTCTAACCATGGTGGTACAACATAGGTCCCAGGGCAGAATCAGTGAATCTGTGAGTTCCAAGGCAGCCTGGTCTACATAGCAAATTCAGGACCACTCAGAGCTGCTCAGTGATACCCTATCCATCTCAAAAATCAAAACAACTAAACATGAAGTAGCTTATGTTTCCATTCAGAAGAACTCACTACTCAAGAGAATGAGAGTCGAGTGTCTTTTTTCCTGTGCTAGGCACGTGCTCTGCTCCTAGACCTCCACTCCTAGTCCTTTGGGTTTGTTGTTACTGTTGGTTTTGTTTTAGGCAGGGTGTCTCTCTAGCACAGACTGATAACCAAGTACTGGGACTATAGACTTGTGCCAGCTTCCCATGAACTGTGTAGATGCCTGCCAAGCATATGCAAAGTCCTATTCTAAGACATCAGGGAAAGGGCAGGGAGGTTGTTAAGTCTGGTCTAAAAGGCCAGGGAGACCCCGGCAGAGGAAACATTGCTGAGGTCCTCAAACCATGAGAAAAAACCTAAAGGATATGGAGACATTGAAAACATAACTGACAAATTATCTTAACTCCTAATTCCCTCAACCAAAAGACTTTGAAAATCAGTGGGAATAGTGTTTACTAAATGTGCTACCCACACTTACAGTGCTGACTTTACCGTAAGAGAGACTGGGGGGAGTGGAAGGTGACTTAAGTTGAAAATAGTAGGGATTTTGCCTGTGCTAGAAGCTTCATAAGCTGAGCTATTTTGAAGCAGCGTTTAGAATTGACTTCCAGGCATGTGTGTTGGTGTACACCTTTAAGCCCTACCCTCAAGGTGCAAAGGCAGGTGGAGCTCTGTGAGTTGGAGGCCAGACAGTTCTGACATCAAGTTCCAGGACAGCCAGGGCTACAAACTGTCTCAAAAATAAGTGAATGAGGCTGGAGAGATGGCCCAAAGTTAAGAGCACTGGCTGCTCTTCCAGAAGACCTGTATTCAATTCCCAGCAACCACCACTCCAGTTCTAAGAGATCTGATGCCCTCTTCTGCCATCTGTGGGCACCAGGCACACACACAAAGTACACAGACATACATGCAGGCAAAACACCCATACACATAAAATAATAGTAATAAAATTAAAGAATTTTATTTCCAGAATATATTATAAATGCTTATCTTCCCTTCAGTTTCTTCTAATGATTATCAACAATGCATGAATGAAGAAACAAAGGAAGAGGATCTACTGAATAAGTGCATGCAGTCCATGTCCATTCAAGAATAAGGCTCATCTCACGTCAACTTGACAGTCTAATCCTCCACCAAGTTCAGCCATCAGCTAATATCCAGAGGCTGAGTGGACAGGGAAGAGTTGGGACCATGTTTGGGATAGTGCTAGTAGGAACTGGTATGTTATTTTGGTTGTTGAGAAATTTATAATAGCCTTCTTCATCTAATATATTTCTGTTATACTGTGTAATGTATGCTTGTTTCTAGCTAGAACAATTAAAATTTTACTTGCCACATAAAACTGAATTTTAAATTATCTTTATGTGCATTGGTGTTTTGCCTGCACATCTGTCTGTGTGAAGGTCTTGGAACTCATGGAGCTGGAGTTCTAGACAGTGCAGGCAGCCATGTGGATGCTGGAATTGAACCCCAGTCCTGGAAAAGCAACCAGTGCTCTTAAACCGACATTGAGCCATCTCTCCAGCCCCCTGAATCTGGCAAATATATTATTTCTTCTTTTAGTTTATAAATTTGTAGTTTGAGTTTATAAATACACGTGTGTGTGTGTGTAACTGTTGATTATTCCATAAGATTTTTCTTTCTCTTTTTTTTTTAAGATTTATTTATTTTTATTAAGATTTATTTATTTATTTATTATTATGTAAGTACACTGTAGCTGTCTTCAGACACTCCAGAAGAGGGCATCAGATCTCATTATTGATGATGGTTGTTAGCCACCATGTGGATAGATGAGCAATCAGTGGTCTTAATCGCTGAACCATCTCTCCAGCCTCCAAGGTTTTTCTTGATTAAACTAGAAAACTGAAAAATATTTATACAGAATAGTATTTGCAGATTTCACCTTGAAAAGCAGATTAGTCAATATTTGCTATTAAATATAATTTAAAAACCTATGGATAAGATAGGCATGGTGATATACACCTTTGATCCTAGTGCTTGGGAGGCAAAGACAGACAGAAAAAGATTTCTGTGAGTTCCAGGCCAGCCTGAACTACACTGTGAATTCAGGTAAGCCAAGGTTAGATAGTGAGACACTTTCTCAAAAACAAATTGTTAAATCCAGACAAACACTCGTGCAACAAGGCTGAGCTGGACAGTGGTAGCCATACCTTTAATTCCAACACTCAGGAGGCAGAGGTTTGTCTATGTAGCCCCAGCTGTCTAGGAACTTAGTCTTTAGACCTGACTGGCTTTGAACTCAGAAGATCCACCTGCCTCTGCCTCCCTAATGCTGGGATTAAAGGCGTGTGCCACCACTGCCTGTCTAATATCTGTGTTTTCTAATGGTCTCAGGTGACCCCTGCAAAAGGATCATTAGACCCCAAAGGGGTCTCGACACACAGGTTCAGAACAACTGCTCTAACACATCTGCAATTGTGTGTTCCTTCACTCTAGCACATCTGCAGTTGTGTGCCCTTCACTAGCACATCTGCAGTTGTGTTCCTTCACTAGCACATCTGCAGTTGTGTTCCTTCACTCTAGCACATCTGCAGTTGTGTGTTCCTTCACTCTAGCACATCTGCAGTTGTGTGTTCCTTCACTCTAGCACATCTGCAATTGTGTGCCCTTCACTAGCACATCTGCTGTTGTGTGTTCCTTCACTCTAGCACATCTGCAGTTGTGTTCCTTCACTCTAGCATATCTGCAGTTGTGTGCCCTTCACTAGCACATCTGCAGTTGTGTGTTCCTTCACTCTAGCACATCTGCAGTTGTGTGCCCTTCACTAGCACATCTGCAGTTGTGTGCCCTTCACTAGCACATCTGCTGTTGTGTGTTCCTTCACTCTAGCACATCTGCAGTTGTGTGCCCTTCACTAGCACATCTGCAGTTGTGTGCCCTTCACTAGCACATCTGCAGTTGTGTGCCCTTCACTAGCACATCTGCAGTTGTGTGTTCCTTCACTCTAGCACATCTGCAGTTGTGTGCCCTTCACTAGCACATCTGCTGTTGTGTGTTCCTTCACTCTAGCACATCTGCAGTTGTGTGCCCTTCACTAGCACATCTGCAGTTGTGTGCCCTTCACTAGCACATCTGCAGTTGTGTGCCCTTCACTAGCACATCTGCAGTTGTGTGCCCTTCACTAGCACATCTGCAGTTGTGTGTTCTTCACTCTAGCACATCTGCAGTTGTGTGCCCTTCACTAGCACATCTGCTGTTGTGTGTTCCTTCACTCTAGCACATCTGCAGTTGTGTGCCCTTCACTAGCACATCTGCAGTTGTGTGCCCTTCACTAGCACATCTGCAGTTGTGTGCCCTTCACTAGCACATCTGCAGTTGTGTGTTCTTCACTCTAGCACATCTGCAGTTGTGTGTTCCTTCACTCTAGCACATCTGCAGTTGTGTGCCCTTCACTCTAGCACATCTGCAGTTGTGTTCCTTCACTCTAGCACATCTACAGTTGCATTTGGTTTCTCATTTTTATGTCCTTGTGTTTGTTTTGCTTTTTTTGAGACAGGGTCTCCTGTGCAGCTTTGGCTGGCCTAGCATTGCCAATGGAGACAAAGCTGGCAAAAAATGAGAGACCACCCGCCTCCACCTCTTGAGGGCTGAGATTTCAAGTCCATGGTTTTTAAATTAAACACGGGTTTTCAAGAGAGTCTAAATGGAAGGTACATATTTATTACCAGAGAAGAGAAAACATACACACAAAGTCTGGTTCTTTCTCTTCGTGCACTACTTTTGTAATGAAGTCCAAATACCAACCAGGAAGATATTTACAAGGACAAACTTCCTAACGAGGCCCTGCACTGTGGGGTGGGCTTCTTTTTATAGAAACCATATACTGCAAACTAAATATATTCTTAACAGTTTACAAGAAGCTTTAGAGCAACTATGTATTAACAGAGAAGACTTTTTAGTGCAAAATATTATAAAAGTGATACAACTGTGTGCCTCTTAAGTGTTTAATTATTTGATTTGAACAAGGAAATGAGAAAAAATAAGCGGCAGAGACCGGCCCGGCTTTACGACTTTTTATACTCAATTCGTTCTACTTTCACGTCGTCTCCAATTAGCTGATAGACGTAAGTGACCACAGTAGAAGCCTGAATGTCCATCAGCACAAATGACGGAATAATATTTCTGGAAGAAAAACAAGATCAGTGTTTCATACTAAAGCAATAGCACTGTAAATTTCAACTCAAGATACTGAACACAGGAGAAATCTGATTGTTACCTGCACACTAAAAAGAATAGAAGCTGGGTGGTGGTAGTACATGCCTTTGATCCCAGCATTTGGGAGGCAGAGGCAGGTAGATCTCTGTAAGTTCAAGGCCAACCTGGTCTACATAACGAGTTCCAGGACAGTCAGGGAAAAGATTGTTGATAAAGACTTATTTACCTTTACCTACTTAGTGTGTTATTTGAGACAGGATCTCTCTATGTAGCTCTGGCTGGCATTGTACACAAAGAGATCTGCCTGCCTCTACCTCTGGAACACTGGGATTGAATCTGTGCACCACCACAGCAGCTCTTATTTAAAGGTTGTATTTCTCTTTATGAAACATCACCCACATAATTACTACCTTTTCTAAAGCTCTAAATGCCTATGTTCTGGTACTTACGTTTCCAAGGCATTGTAGGCCCCAGTGGCAGAACCTGGGTTAATGTAGAATTTATTTTCATGCTCAAATGCTTCAAATTTGTGTGTGTGTCCTGAGATAAGAATGTCCACATCAAACTGCCTCTGCAGCAGGGCTAGGCTAGCCATGTCTCCCCACGGGATAACTTGGTGTCCGTGGATCAGACCGATCTTGAACTGCCCCACAGTGACAACCTTCTGTTCTGGGTAATTCAGATTCTAATAGAGAAGAGAGACAGAATGAAACTTACATTCAACCTCACATAGGTATCTTAAGACAGCATCTTACAACAAATACACTTAAAGTTTCTCATCAACCTGTGATACTGCAATGGTGCTTAAAACAATTCAGCTGATGTAAACTGGAAGCTGTCAAACTGCTTTACTGACTTAATTTCTGAAGGGGTTCTTTAGGGCATGCTTTAAACAATAATTAATCCTACATTGGTGAGATGGCTCAGCAGGTAAAGGTCCTTGTCAACAAGCCTGGAATCTATCACTGGATCCCACATCATGGAAAGAGGGAACTGATTTCCACAAGCTGTTGTCCTTTGACCTTCACATAAGCACTGTGGCATACATGAACAAGTATATACAAATACTGTAATAATCCCTTATACTTGTGATTTTTCACAACTTAAGGTACACATCATATAAGCTGGCATTTATTCAAATTATATTCCAGGCTTTAATAGTCATGATACCCATTTTATGGATGCAGAAACTAAGGCACAAAGAAGCTGAAATAACTTGCCCAAGGTTATATGCCAATAAGTGGTTGAGGTGAGATCCAAACCCTGGTTATATGGCTCTAGAGTTTGTGCATTTAGCAAACTAGAAATGAAATTTAGACTTGTTAAACTTTTTTTAACACAAATACAGAAGCCTTAATGTTTTTTAAATAAACTAGACCTACATTCTAATGAACAAGTAGGCTATTATCTAGCCGGGCAGTGGTGGCACACGCCTTTAATCCCAGCACTTGGGAGGCAGAGGCAGGCAGATCTGTCTAGACCAGCCTGGTCTACAGAGTTGAGTGCCAGGAGAGCCAAGAGTAGACAAACTCTCAAAAAACCCAAAGAAAAACAAGGAGACTGTCCTTTCCTGTCTCCCTAGTCCTTCATCACCATATTTTACCCCAAATCTTATATCTGCTAAATAAGAACCTTGTATGTTCATTTTGTGTGATATAAAGAAACTCTGGGGTTTTTTTGTTTTAGTTTTTAGTTTTTCTGTGTGTCGGTTTATGTGCCATTATACACATGTGGCGGTCACAGGACAACCAACCTAGTGTTAATTGTCTTCTTCCGTCATGTAGGTCCTGTGGATCACACAGGTCATTAGGCTTGATGGCAAGCACCTTTACCCACTGAGATGCCTCAATGGTCCTTTGAAAGCACCAACCAAATTGAATAATTTTTGAAAAGCTTAAGATTCCTAGAAGCACAAAGTAATTTCTTCATATTGGAATCAGGTTTATTCTTGTGAATTATGCAATTCCAATCATATTTATTGAGGGTCAGAAGAAAAGGAACTTGTCAAGAATCACCTTATTTAGTAACTAATGGGCAAAGCTTAAATTTAAGAACTATCTTTCTCCATATCTTATTTCATATCCCCATCTTATTTCATAGACTCAGCTGGACTGGAACCCACGTTGTATCTTCAGGCTATGCAAAAAGTATATAGGAATGAAACAAAATGAATGTAATGTTTAGAGCTGGTTCTTATCCCCAATAACTCATTATACTGAGAGTGTCAGAGTCCAGAACACTTCTCACTGCAAACCAATGGAGACCTCACTAGGAACTTTATACCGGGGAGACATAATTGTGATGGCGAGAACTGAACCCAGGCATTGTGCATGCTTAGATGAGTGTTCTGCTGCATGTCTAGTTCCTAGAATACGTTTTCAAAGGGGCAGGGGAGGAAGAATGGAAAAACTCGTCTAAAGGATAACGTTTACACAAAGAAGTAAGAAAGGAGCAAAGATGGGAGGGAAAGGAAAATGGCACCTCATCGAAGTCTCCTCTCACGATGTGGACATCACCAGCCAGAGTCTTGAGATAGTCATAGCTCTCCTTGGTACAAAGGTTTCCAGTGCAGAGAATGTGCTGGATTTTTCCTGGCACCAGGAGTTTTTTAAATTTGGCCGGTAGGCTGTTGCACCGGTGTGGAATGTGCAGATCTCCTAATACCAACACCAACTTTCGGGGGTCAGAGTGAAAAAACACAGCATTAGACTTGATGTCAACCGACACGATCTTCCCATCACCACCCCTTTAAACAGAGATCCAGAAGAGAGCAGAAGTCACTCAGACAGTTCCTATCGTGGGTCAACAAACACCATATCTAGTCTAAGCCAATATCATCTTGGAGTCAAATTTATGTTATTTACCAATAAAAGGATAAAATCAAGTATTCTAAAATGATTCGTTAGCCAGTTTTAAGAGCATGCATCTATAATCCCAGCAGAGAGAGGCAAGAGGACCACCACAAGTTCAAGGCCTACCTAGCTATATAGGGAGTTCTAGGTCAGCCACCACTATATACAGAGCCTTTCTCAGAAAAAGTAAAAAAATAATAAAAAAGATTTAGAAACCTATAAATTATATTGAATAAAATGAAACTGCAAAATGAACAACATACTGCTGCAATCTATAGCATTTGGTAGTTTTGAAGAATGACAGTAATTCTTATTTCTGCAACTATATAATAGAAAACCTATTTAAGTGAAAAGCATTGTTTAAGGAAATTATTGGAAATGGAATAATATGGGCCTAGAGAGATGGTTCAGATGTTAAGAGACCTGGCTGCTCTTCCTGAGGTTTCAGGTTCAGTTCCCAGCACCCACATGGCAGCTCAGACCCATACGGCTAAGAATAGTGGTTCACGCCTTTAGTCCCAGCACTCAGGAAGCAGAGGCAGGTCGATCTCTTGAGTTTGATGACAACTTAGTCTACAAAGAGAGCTCCAAGCCAGCCTAAGATAACACAGTAAGACTCAAAAAGGAGAAAGGGAGAGAGGAAAAGAGAGAAGACAGGAGGGATAGGAGGAGAGAGTGAGAGATTGATTGATTATGTGGGGTATGGTGGTTCGTGCTTGTAAATCCAGCACTCAGGAAGGTGAGACAGGAAGATTACTACTTCAAGGCCAACCTGGGCTACATGGCAAGCAAGTTCCAGTTCTAGGCCAGCCAATGCTGCAAAGTGAAACTATCACACACCTTAAATACATACATCTATATAGGTATGTATGTATATAAATATACAAATGAAATAATAGAACAAATGAAATAGTAGGGAAAAGGTTAATTTTATAGTTTATGTTAAGAACTCTTTGGAGAACATTAGCCAAAAATAACTGAATTTGTTACTTCAAACTCTTAGCAGTGTACTACAGGGCACCAACGCCTATGCTTAGAGTCTCAGTAGATGCATGTGTACATCTGATTTTTAAGTTTTACTATCTTTGCTTTCTTTCACTAGAAACTACCACTGTCATATCTGTATAACCTGGATAAAACAGCTTCCTCCATTCCTTCAGTATAGTTTGTAAACTTAAAACAACACTTTCACAATCATTTATGTGCATCAAAGAAGTAAAACAAACGGAGTGGTAAGTTTAGAAGAAGGTAGCTGGGAGCTACCACAGAGTCTCAGATAACAAGTGTTATCTGCTCTGAAATATCAAAGAATTAAAAAGCCAATCCTAAGACAAGCATGGTGGTGTACACCTCTGATCCCAGTCCTAAGGAGGAAGAGCCAGGCAGATCTCTGTGAGTTTAGGACCAGCCCAGGCCTCAAAGCAAGTTCCAGGCAAGCCAAAGTAACAGCAAAATCCTGTCCAAAGTGTGTATGGGGTGGGGGGTGCAGTCCTATGAAACTTTAAATTAAAAAAATTCAAGATTGAACAAAATAGAGAATAGTTTAAAAGTTCATTTAAGGACAACACATGTCCCCTGAGAGCAACTGAAGACTTTCCCTGTTGATTAGTAGAAGCACCTTCCAGGATTTCCTCATACAGACTTTCCATGTGTCAGTACACATATTCTTTACCTGCTGTTCAAGGCATGGCAATCCCTGAATGGTATCAAAGGAAGCATTACATGTTTATTATGATAAAGCAAACAGTTCTGCCACCATAATGTTAAAACTAATTTAAAATAGTTAATTTGGCAGCTGGGGAGTGGTTCAGTGGTTAAGAGAGCTGACTGCTCTTCCAGAGGATCTAGATTCCCAGCACATGGTGGCTTACAACTGTCTATAACTCCAGTTCCAGGGGCTCTGACATCTTCATAGCTGGCCTTGGAGGGTACCAGGCACATATAGTACACATGTAGTACAGACAGGCATGCAGGCAAACACATCCAACATAAAATAACTAAATAAAAAATTTTAATTAATTAAAATTTAAAATCAATCAAAAACTAAAATGTGGCTGAGCAGTGGTGGTGTACACTTTTAATCCCAGCACTCAAGTGGCAGAGGCAGGTGGTCAGAGTTCGAGGCCAGTCTGGTCTACAGATGGAGTTTCAGGACAGCCAGGACTACACAGAGAAACCCTGTCTTGAAAAATCCAAAACCAAAACAAACAAAAAATTTGTGAAATGAGATGATTACAAAGACAAACTTGATTCATCTCATAACAAAACCAAAAGGAACAGTTAGCAGGATACAGAGTAGCTGAAGTAAAAGGTGGATGGACACAAAATGAGCACACTTTAGGGAAGACCTTTGACTAAAACCACTACAGAGTATCCACCCTCATCCATAGACATGCCTTGGCACACACCATCTTCATTTTAGGGGAGGATCCCTTCAGATTTGGATTTGAGGACAGAGTTACTGTGGGATGCTAACAGTTGAGGAAAAGGGAAAGAAAAAAATTCAGTATTAAAGAGTTCCGAACTCAGGGTATATGTCTAAAACAGGTTCAAAATCTCAGGGACTAAAAATGAATTGTTCAGTGAGAATGTACCAGAAAGAACACAGGTGAGATATAACACTGCTATCCTGATTGAAGACATAAACTCTATAAGGTGCCACAGTACCCTTGACAATTAGTGTGTGAAGACTGTGACTGGATGAACGGCCTTGCAGGCAGCATCGGCTCCACGGTAAGACAGAATCCTATGGTTTTCTGCTGGTGACCAAGTTAAGGGAAACATCTCAAGAATGCCCTTGCATAAATCCCACAGCAACAGATCAGGTTACATGGACAGTAGAGGCAGCAAAGGATCAGGAAACCAAAGACCTGTCAAATTCATATATAAGCAAAAAAACCCAAACAAAGCATGGGGATTTGATTACTCCCTCTCTGACAGAGCTGGAAAGAGTGAGAAACCCAGTCAGTTATCAGTCACCCAACCACCATTGTTAGTAGGAGCAGAGAAAAACTTACTCTGTGCCCAGCCTTAGTGGAATGAAGAAGTTGATTGCAGACAGGGGAATGGAAAAAAAAAGGGGGGTGAAACATGACCAATGTTAAAAGAAAGCAACAAAAGTTAAAAGAAAAAAAAAACAAAAACAAAAAACAAAAAAACCCATACCAAATATGCAAAAATTGTTAATGATTTTGGAATGTTATGGTAGGAAATGTTAAAAATCAGCTGTGCAGAAAATAACTCCCAAAGGACTACTCACTTTCTTTTTAAACATAGGACAAGCACCCACACACAGCAAACTGTCGATGTCGTTCTATATTTCTAATGTTGCTTTCCACACCGACTCCTGTCCCTTTATTTCTCATTCTCTCTATTCTCTATAAGATTCGATATTTGTAATTTGAAGAATTCATCAGGAATAGGTTAAGGTTAATATTTTCTCGTTTTGGGGGGTCTTGTTATCTCTAGATATACTTGATATGTGTGTATGTTTGAGGGTGTGCTATAGAGGACATTACTAGCACGAGTCAAGGAAAGACCAAGCTCAGTGTGGTGGCACACTCCTTTGTTGCCCATGCTCGGGATACAGAGGTAGGCAGATCTCTGAATTCCAAGCCAGTCAGGGCTACATCATAATAATCTGACTTAGGCAGGAGGAGACGGTTCAGCAATTAAAAGCACTTGCTGATCTTAAGGAGGACCCGGATTTGGTTCCCAGTACCCACATGGCATCTCACAACTGCCTGTAACTCCAGTTCCAGGGGAATCCGAAGCCCTCTCGTCTCCAAGTGGCACCTGTACTTGTTCAGTGCACATAAACTCATGAAGAAACACATCCACAAAAATTAAAAATAAGATTTTAAAAGAAATGTGATGCACAGCAGAGCAACTGTCCTTAAACGTAAGCGTTCACCTCTCAAAACGACTTCAGAGACGTGATTATGGAATCATCCCAGCAAATTCTTCGGCCTTGCAAGTGTCTCCAAACTGCCATCAATGAACTAGTATACCTTACACTGGAGTCTAAAGCAACAATTCGCTTTTAGAAGCAAAAATCCAGTGAATTTACACATGAGTCTTTGGAACGGCTTATAAAGTCACCTTTTTTAAAGGTTGCCTGCACACGAATAATCTGTGAAAACGCAACGTGTGCCCATCAGCCAGACAGGTGCCTTCACTTTAACCTTCTGCCGCATGACTAGCAAAGGTCACAGAAACCACCCATTCCCCCGCCAACTTTAGAGAGCAAAGAGTGCCTTCGAAGATCTGGTTACAGGGACGTGTCTGCTCTCCAAACTTCACACACAGAAGTCGTAGGGGCAGCAATCTATCGGGGGGCAAAGGCCTGATGCGGACTGGGGAAGCTAAGGCTCTCCAAATAACACGCGCGTCTCCGCAGACCTCAAACGATCCCCACGAGTTCCCTCTAGGGGGTCGCAGCGGCCGCAGGAGACGAGCCGTCCCTTTCCGGGTCCCCGTCCGCAGTGGCCAGCGCGGCGGCGACTTCGCGCTCTGCACCGAGGCCGACTCACCCCACCCAGCAAGCCGGGGAGGAACGGGATGGAGACGTGCGGCCACAACGACGGCCGGAGTCCTCCCCGGGCCGCACCGAGCCGATCTCGTGACAGGACGGGCGGCCGGGTCCGTCTCGTACGCCCTCTGGCCGCTGGGGCGAGGGGCGACGCCAGGCCGAGCCGCACCCTCGGTCAGCCGCGATCCTCCCGTTCCTCCGCCGCGGCCACCCGGATCCTCCTCGCCTCCCCCAAACCGGACGCCACAGCATCCCGGCCCGACCCTGGTCGCCGCCGCCGTGGAGCTCACCATCCTGTCACCGGGGCTCCGTTCAATCACCACGAACGCCGCCGCCCTCTTCCTCAGGCTCCTCGGTGACCCGCCCACCTCTTCCGCCACCAATGAGACGCAGAGTTTGCGAGACTATGCTACGGGGGCCCGTGAGGGTCCCTCCCCGTCAGAAAGCAAAAAAAAAAAAAAAAAAAAAGGCGCTGTGAGAAATTCCTCGCGGGTGGGGCGAGGTAGAGGCTGAGCTCGCGGAAAGTGCGGGCAACATCCGGGCACCTGCGGCCGGCGCGCTCCCGCCCGCCATGCCTGCTGTGCCCGTAGCCATGCTGAAATGCGGGATGACGGGCGGTCAGGTGAAAGGTGGAGCAGCCATTCTTGTTTTACTTTTAGAAGAGGGAAAGCCTAACGCCTGTGCAGGGTCTCCATCGTCCTCTTACGCCTCCTCTGCCATTCGTCGCCACGACTGACGACGCGAAGCCAGGCCATAGCGCCCCTCACGAGGGCCCTGCTGGGCTTCGAATAGCATGCCAGTCCCGTCCCTTTTATTTATGCCTAGTATTTAATTTGGTGACCAAGAAATGAATTGTGGCACTGGGCCTTAAGCTCGGATTGATGAGGGAGGATTCGAGGGGAAAATAATACTTGACCAGCAAAAGTATTTTTCAGGCGGAGAAAAAAACAACCTCCTCTTTATTCGAGATTCTGCTGGAGACATTTTTGTTGGTTTGGTTTTAATATATGATCTCGAACAAGCCTCTCTGTCACTCATTCGAAAAATGAGACTAATATTAACTAACACCTTAGTTAAGAGAGGTTCCTAGAAGCTTGGACTAAAAAGTACACATGATGAGTTCAGTAATTAGAAGGAAGGACTATGTGGAGAACTATATTGTACACAGCCTTATAAAAGGGAATGCTTGGGCTGGAGACGGGGTTTGTGGGTAGACAGACAACTTGCTTGGCAGGTACAAGGAAGGTCCTGTGTTCCAGCCCCCTGCAGAGGTTGGGAGAACTAAAAAAAAAAAAAAATGAGAGCATTAGCATGGAAATTGGCTTCCAGGAGAAATAATTTTGTTGAGTTTTATATCGATGCATATTTATTGAATTCTTACTTTGTATGTAGGTAAGGGTATACAGCATTTCCTAATGTAAATTAGTCTAAAATGCTGTGTGGATCAGCTGAGCAACTTAACTCTCGGGTGTATTTTGAGCTTTGTTCTACCCTAAAAGTTAAATGTAATTACTCAATGAGAAATTTTTCAGACATATTCAGGAGAAAGAATTTCAAACCACTGTTTCCAGCTTTGTGGCAACACATACATTTGGACACGTGTGGTGAATTCCTGTCATAGTGATTCTTCTCCTGGTGATGCTCTTTGCTAGGGCTTGACACAGCGTCAAAGTTGAGACCGTTATAGTCTAACATAGCATAGTATGTTGGAAGCCAAGATGTTCAATATTGTTATAGTATGTATAGTCCATGAATCAAAAGAAGTGGTAACCAGTTACTTTCCAGCCTTTAGCCCAAGATCAAGCCCAGAGCCTTTGATACAGCCAGGATGAATCAGGTTAGTCAGAATAGGCCTTGAAGTTTGGGTAGGATGGTTGCCAACAATTTCGGATAACTAGTGTTTTGGTTGAGGAATAGTCTTGTCTCTGTAAAACCAAAATCCCCTATTTCCATCTCTGGCAGTCTGACCCACAGGGCAGTACCAGAGCTCAGCAGAAGAATCAATTGAATTTGACAGGCATGATTAAGTTGTTCAGTCGATCCCACCGTCCTTTCCGGTTTTCACTTGAGACCTGTGCATGCAGAAGTAGTCTTGTGATTTATCTTTACCGCTTGGGAAGACTATGAACGGCGTCTTTCTTTTCCTCCATAGTATTTGGGAAAGCAATACAAACTCTGTCACGAGTGAGCAATGAACTGTGGCTGGACCCGTCTGAGAAAGGTGTAAGTAAGTCAAAAGGCCAGTTGTGCCTCAGATCCCAGCACTCGGGAGGCAGAGGCAGGGGGATCTCTGTGAGTTTGAGGCCAACCTGGTCTACAGAGTGAGTTCCAGGACAGCCAAGGCCACACAGAGAAACCCTGTCTCAAACCCTCCCCTCCCCGTCAAAAACAAACAAACAAACAAACAAACAAAAACAAAAAAGACCGGTGTGATGGCACAGGCTACAGAGGCAGAGGTCAGCTGTACATCAAGTGTGAGACCAGTTTGAACTATGAGAACCTGTCTTACAAGCCAAAATCAATTAAATTTAAAAGAATGTTAAGTGACTGGTCATATATTAAAGCAAGAGAAGATGTTTTAAAAGTGTTAAGTCCAAGCAAGGTGTAGTGGGTAAAATCTTGAGCTCTTAAAAAGTCCGAAACCTGACAGTTAGAGGCCTGCATTCCCAGGACGGCTGAATTAGGCGATAGCTTCTCCCCTTGGGCAAGGTGTGAGCTCTGTCACTAAGGGGTCCTCTCTATTACTTTCCAGTACTTCGTACATTAACATATGGTCACTGTGGACATTTACAGTTTTATGGTATCAGAGCTTGAGATTATACATTTTGTATATGTATGTTCAATATAGATACATACACATATGTAGGTACCATGTGCAAATTCAGTGCACGTGGTTTTATTTGAATGTATTTGTGGCATTACATTCACAATAGGATCGAACCAGGATAGAAGTTGGGTTTTTTCTGAAATAGCTAACTTATTCTTTTCCAGCTTGCTCTGAGATCTGTGAATTCTTGTCATTCCACATACGGCTATGTCCTGTTCTCGTCTATGTTTTTTCAACATTATCAATGGTCACCCTCAGCCACGATGAGTGATAATGACATACCACTGAATTTAAATTGCAAACTGGCAATAAAGGTAAAAACAGTTGGCTTTCTCTTACATGGGAGAAATACTCCTTCTGTAGGACTTAACGGCTATACTATACTTGATCATTTTGATGCCATTTGTGAACACACAGACTTTCATCTGTTGGGTTTTTAAAAGTTAATGGGGCAGCCATAGTAAGTGCATGTTTAATGTTTACAATGTGTTTGTGTTGCAGTCGATTCTGCCAATCTTTAGATGTCTGAATTACCTTGAAAGAAGTGTAGAGAAGTGCACAATAGTCACCAGAGCGGATAAATGCAAAGTCGTCATTCAGTTCTTTGGCAGGCATGGTAGGTGCGGCAGAAAGCAGCGTGTTTCCTAGCGTCTTTATACGCACAGTCTGAAGTGGCTTCTGTACCGGGATGGAGTGTGGCGGCGTGGCACCTGTCCCTGCAGGGGGAGTGTATGTAAAGTGGTCACTGTTGCCTCCTCAGGACTAAATGGCACAAGCTCGCCTGCATGCAAAACAAAGCAGCTTTTTAAAACGTCCGACTGGGGAGGTGGATCAGTCAGCCTTGCAAGCCAATGATCTGACATCATGATCAGACCCATGGGGGGGAAAAAAACTGTAGGTACGGTGGCACATGCTAGTGGATCCAGTGCTGCAGAGGCAGAAGCAGGCAGGTTCCTGGGGCTCACTGTCCCCAGAGCCTAGCCTACTCGATGACTTCAGAGCAGTGAGAGGCCATCTTAAGGAAAAAGGACCCCGAATGGAAGACAGGCCCTGAGGAATGACACCTGAGGTTGACCTCTGGTTTTATGTCTCTGTCTCTGTCTCTCTCTCTCTGTCTCTCTCTCTCTCTCACACACACACACACACACACACACACACACACACACACACACAAGCATACATGACACATGCTCCCTACACAAATGTTCAATTGAACCAGAACTGGTTTTTCTACCTGGACACAAGGGCACACATCTCTGAACCTAGCACTCAAGTGGCTGAGACAACAGGGTCATGAGTTCGAGGCCAGTGCAGCAATATAGCTAGTTTTAGGCTCTTACCTATGGAGTGAAATCCTGGCTTAGAGAAATTAATTCATGCTTGTAACATTGGTCCAAATCTTCTGTGTTCAGGAATGATCTTTCCATACAACTGTTAGAATCATATTTCTTAATTTTGATTTACACTTATGTTAATAATATATTTTTATTATTCCCTGTGTGTTTATAACCCTTGGATTTTACTCTATAAATACAAATGGTGTAGCAGTATTTCTCTTTCTTTGGATCTAAATCCATGTAGTAGCAAACCACATAAGGAGTATACTTAAAGACAGCCAGGCCGACCGTCGCATTGTAGCTGTGAATTCTTTTCCATGACTGGTTAGCTTTGTGGAAGAACGTAAGCTGCAGGAGCCTTCCCTTTCCCATGTGTACCCTGGGAGTGGCTTTGCCCTCGTGCCACAGGCCACTGTGGGGAGAAAGTGAGGTCTTACAGGGACAGACCTGGGCACAGAGCCTGTTGCAGAGTGAGTGTTCATCAGCCATGACTCCCGGTGGATTTCAGAAAGCCAAATGTCCAGTGTCTGAATCGTCTCAAACATGGCTCTGTTAGAACTATTCCCAGCAAATATTTCTATACTAGGCTTAGTGGTGTGTGTCTGTAATCCCAGTACTTGAGTAGGTTAGAGGCAGGGGATCAGAAGTCCAAGGTTATTCTCAGCTATATAGCAAGCTAAAATACATAGGCCAGCCTGAAATACACGAAAACTCATGCCTTGAAACAAAAGCAAAATTTGAAACAAAAATATTTGTGATTAATCCATTTAAGATAGTTTTTGTAGGGTGCTTTTATTGTGCAGGATGCTTTAAGAATACCCTTACAAAGAACAGAAGAGAAAAGTCAGACAGTTTAGCCCAATAACATTAGCTCAGGTAAGGGTCAAAGTTCAAAGTTACCTACTGGCACGGCTCAGTTCAGGCTGCCCCAGCTGCCGCCGCTTCTGTTTCTCATGCCTTCTCTCCCTTCTTTTCCCTCTTCCTTTTCTTCTTCCTCCTCCTTTCTCCTTTTCTTCCTTTTCTCCATCCCTCCTCCTCTCCTTGCTCCTCTCATCCCTCCTCCTTTTTTCTACTTTCTCTTCTTCCTTATCCTTCCTTCCTTCCTTCCTTCCTTCCTTCCTCCCTCCCTCCCTCCCTCCCTCCCTCCCTCCCTCCCTCTCTTCTTTCCTTCTTCTCTCATTGTCTTTTTCTTTCTTTTCACTCACCGGGTTTAGTTCACAGCACACAATGTCAGTACCACCAAGAGCTTTCTAAAATTTACCTTGTACAATGCTTGACTCTGCTGTGACGAGACCAACCCGGACTCTACCTGGTTGGCTGTGGGCAGTGTTGTCATCCATCTGGCTAGTTGCCATATCTGGCAGGACTGTGGCATGGATGCTGCCCAGTCCCGGGCTAGTTCTACCCAAGGCTGCAGAGATTTGCAGTCCATGCTTGCAACATTTTGTCAGTTAGCTAGTGGAGAAACACTGTTCAGGCTCAGTTGAGAAAAATCTCCTGAGAAGATACTCAACTCGGTGGACTGATGAAAATACAGATAGGGACTTTGGGGGAAAATTAAGTTAGTAAAGTCAGTTTAGTTCTTTTGCTAGTAGAAAACAATTGCTCAGACCTGAGCTGCCAGAATAAATTAGTAACCTTGACTCAAACCATAAACAGCCTGCAGAAGGGCAGTTGCCAGACATCTGCTAGAAGGGAAAGACTGTGGTTGTGGTCCTCTTAACGACCCAGGCCACCCGTCGATGCCCCTCCCAGTGTCTGCTTTCCTTTTGCACTGGCCACAGAGTAGCTCAACACAAATGCTGCATAGTCCCTGAAGAATCAGGCTCTTCACACGAGTCCTGTGTAGCTCAGAGACAGGCCTGCACAGAGAGGGGCTTCCGAAGGGTCCCGTGGGTCTGGAGAGAATGGAGCTCTGACTCATACACGTGCATTCAGGAAAGTGGGGACTGGAGTTGCTTAGGTTTCTGTTGCAAGGTAACTGTAGGTGTGCTGATGATTTCAAATGGGTTAAAAAATTAAAAAAATAAAACAAAACAAAAAAAAAAACACTGACTAACCAACGACTTTGAAAGCACAGCTCCACAGATAAAGTAGCTGTGTAATAATGGCGAATCCTTAGCTTAACTGTTTCGGTGTCTCAGGAGTTCTCTGAAGCCACGGAGAGATGTTCTGAACTTTGTGTGGATGAACCTAAAGTGCGCCTCCCAGCCACTGTAACTACCAGTAGCTGCTGCTACACATGTTTCCGCCGTGGCACTGTGACTCAGCGCAGCATAGGTGACACGGAGATAGTTTTGTGGCAGAGATTTGTCAACTTTTGAGCTTAGTGTTTTCCCAAAACAGCAGCCCCAGTGCTTTCCTTTAAAATAGGTCAGATGAGGCAATGTCTTTAATGCCAGCTGTCAGGAGGCAGAGGCAGGTGGAACTCTGTGAAATGGAGGTTAGCCTGATCTACATAATGAGTTCTAGTTACAGGACAGTTACAGGGCTACATAGTGAGGCCTTGTCTCAAAAAAAAAAAAAAAAGTCATACTGTCGAGTGTAGCGGTGGGACACAAACCTAACCCTCCAAAGGCTGAAGCAGAGGATTTTAAGTTTGAGGCTAGCCTGGCCTACATAGTGAGTACTAGGGAAGTTGAGGCTAAATATCAAAACCCTGTCACACACAGAGAAAGAGCCAAATGACTGATTATATCATCCTAGAGTTCAGAACTCTGAAATATCTTCTCATTTACTCAGAGACAGGCCAGTGACCTCCAAACGCCCTATACCCTTATCTAGGGACCAAGAGCTATAGCATGTTTCCCAGTATGTATGTTCAGCTCCACAGCCTATTGTTTTACAGGTAAAACAAAACAACAGAAAATCCTGTCTGTTTTGTAAGGTGTGAAGGGCCAGTAAGATGGCTTAGCAAGTAAAGTTTCTTGCTGTCAAATATGATGACCTGGGTTCAGTCCCTACAACCTACATGGTGGAAGGAGTGAACTGACCCTAAAAATTATCATTTGACCTCCACACACATGCCATAGCATATGTACTCCCCCACATACAAAACAAACAAAATCAAATACTTAATAAAACTTAGTGGCTGGAGAGATAGCATAGTGGTTAAGAGCACTGGCTGTTTTTTTCAGTGAACCAGAGTTCATATCCCTGCACCACATTGGGCAGCAAAAGCACCTGCCGGAGCAGCTCTGGAGCATCTAATGCCCTCTCCTAAACTTCTTGGGCACCTACTTGAACATACACATATATGCATATATATATATATAAATAAATAATTTTAAAATAAAAAGGTCTGAGAACATAGATTTTATCTGATTTGCTCTCTGCTAGTGTTACAGAATTAAATTGCCAGTGAGAAATCATGCCAATGCTTAGAGATTAATAAAGGAAAACTCTTAATAATAGCAGGTGACTGGTTCTGGCTAGTACACAAAAGGGAACCAGACCTGAACAAAAATCCCATCAGTTTACATAGTTTCATGACCCCAAGTTACACTTTGCACAATTAAACATGTTTCATAGAGACCAAAATTCCAAGGTTTAGCTATGTGGACAAATGGAGAGGCTTAGATTTACAATGTAAAATATTGTCATAGTTTTCCTGGGGCAAAGCAGGGCTGCTTTTCCAGGGCCATAGTTAACCAGGGCCATCCTTCCTGGCTGGCAAGAATTATGCTATTTCAGCTAAAAGAACCTGGACTTAATAAAGGGTCAGGACTTAATGGCTGCCCTGACCCACAGCTGCCCACTTTGAACTGCATGCACTGCAGAGGCATGCTCTTTAATATGGGCATGAGTCTAATGGCCAGCTGTGTACTGGGAGTGTCTCCTTTGGTTTTGGATAGGGCCTAATTGGAGGCAATCTTAGTGAACACATCTTAGTAGAAACAAACACTCAGCAAACCTACACTTCAATTATCTACAGAGCATGGTCAGTACTGATCATCCTTGAGCACTGCTTTAACTAAATTCTACTTTGTGTAACTTAGTATTTTCTAAACAAACTTCCTAGATCCATTATAACTTCAGTTTACCATTCCAGTTTCTCCTATATCGCTAGTTCAAGATCTTAAAACCGACTCTCTATGGTCGCCATCAAAAGTTGCCATATTCTCTGTAGCCCCTCACTTCAGAAGTTGGAGTCTGTCTCCCCACTTTGAATCTCAGTGTTTTTTGTTTTTTTTTGGTTTTGTTGTTGTTGATGTTTTGTTTGGTTTTAATATATACGGATGTTTTGCTTACATAGATATGTCTGTGTACCATATATCTATGTAATGCTTGAGGAAACCAGAAGAGGGCATCAGGTCATCAGGAACTAGAATTATGAATGGTTATGTAGGTCATGTGGATTCAACCCAGGTCCTCTGGGAGACCAGCCCATGCTCTTAATGACTGAGCTGCCTCTCCAGCTCCAGCTTACGGTGGTCTTATTTTTATACCAGCAGTGGTTTGCCTGGGTTCCCAGCCTGGGCCTCCCAAGGCTGTCGTCATCAACACTGCCTCAGAACTTCTTTATCAGCAAGAGAAGAAGCCAGGGGTAGACTTCTGGGATGGACTATATGGCTTCAGCCACCCTTGTTGCTCCCACTGAGGTCCCAGACAGACAATGAACCCACCTCAGATGATCCCCCACAGCTAAACTTATGTTAGACCTCAAGAACCACTCGGTAAAATCATGAGAAATAACAGGTGTTTCCTGTTCCAAGAAACTCAATTTCAGAGTGGTTTGCTATGCAGCCAAAAGAACAGAACATGATAAACATAAATGTGCATGTTTACTAAGTTCATAAAGTAGTGCACACCCAGCACTCGTTGGCAAAAGCAGATTTACTAATTCTTGAGGCCAGCCTGGTATACATAGTGAGTTTCTAGCCACATCAGTCAGTCCTTGTTATTCATTAAAACAAAACAGCAAAGAATCTCACCAAATATATAACCTGAGAAATGTGTCAAGTTTTATTTATTTGAGACCAGGCCTGATTAGCTCTGGGTAGCTCTAGCACTCACTCTGTAGACCAGGCTGGTCTTGAACTTACAGAGATCTGCCTGCCTCTGCTCCCTGAGTGCTGGGATTAAAGGTGTGTATGACCATGTCTGGCAGTTTTTAAAGAATTTTTAAAGTTAAAAAAAAGTGTAAGAGTGTGTGTGTGTGTGTGTGTGTGTGTGTGTGTGTGTGAAGCATGTGGCATGATTCAAACTAAAGTTATCAGTCTTGGTAGCAAGATGGTCTGAGGCATCTCTTTTGACCTCATAGAGCTTACAACTGATGGTAACTCCAGTTCTGGGTATCTAGAACCTTCTTCCGGCTTCTGTGAGCACCAGACACACATGTAGTGCACAGATATACATGCAGTGCACATACATAAATAAAGGCAATAGTCATAGACATTGTTCCAGTTCTCCAGACCCTGAAACACCAAGCATTTAGGACAGGAACACTCGACCCATATTGCTTTTTCTCCTACAGTAAAAAGAAGTCACTGACCGGGCAGTGGTGGTGCACACCTTTAATCCCAGCACTTGGGAGGCAGAGGCAGGTGGATTTCTGATTTTTGAGGCCAGCCTGGTCTACAGAGTGAGTTCCAGGACAGCCAGGGCTACATAGAGAAACCCTGTCTCAAAAAAAAACAAAACAAAACAACAACAACAACAAAAATAAAAATAAAAAAGCAAAGCAAAACAAAACAAAACAAAAAATTGTAAAGAAATCACTGACCAGATTTAGAGGTCTAACTGCCAGAAGTCCTATAAAGAAAGACTAGTCCTGAATGAAATATATTCAAAAAGAGCCTTGTAGATACATGACCTGCAGTACCAGTTACTGTTTCACATGTGTTCAAGACGTTTCTTTTCAGGGGCTAGACACATAGGTAAGTTTTCAGAGTGCTTGCTTATCATGCAAGCAGTCCTGGGCTTGCCTTCCAGTATTTGAGTATGATGGTTCATGCCTGTAACTCCAGCTCTTGGTAAGTAGAGGCAGGAGCTTCAGGAGTTCAAGTTTATCCTCAGCTACCAACAAGTTTGAGACCATTGGGCTGGGTGAGACCTGTCTAATTTGCTGAGAAGATGTGACATGTTGCTCCTTTTCCACTAGGGGGCGACAACACATTTCATAATTAGGGCCACATTCCACTGCAGGCTGTGTGCACCTGCCACACAAGAAACAGTAATTTTATTGCTCTAATTTAGCTGTGAAAGGCAGGCTTTTAAAGCCTGTTCATTTTGCACTTACAGTTATTAAGAGGTTGCTTTGTTCTCTTTAAGGTATTAAAAGAACTCACAATGTGTATTTTCAAGACAGCCAGCCCTTGAAAATTCTCTTTGAAAAGAGCTCGTGTGCGAATATCCTGATGATTAAACCAAGGTAAAGGGTCTCCTGATGCCTCTTTCTCTTCTGAACACAGTGTCCTCATGCACTGAACAGTTCACCCTGGAGCTTTTCTTTCTTTTCAAGATTATTTTTAAGTCAGCACACAAAATGCTGGGGTTCTGTGTGGCATTTCATGCTGTGTAGTGTACTTTGGCCACACTCACCCGGTACTCTGTCCGCTAGCCCCCACTTCCTCCTAGAGCTTCCTAGCCAGTTACATTTTTACAAAAGGCATTGTCAGTAAGAAACTTTAGAAAGATGGGTGACAGGCTTAAAGGCAGCAAATTCCGTGTCTGGGAGCTCTGAAATAGCCCACCCATGGCTTCACACTGCAGTCCAGCCAAAGAGGAACCTCGATTGTGAGACTTCACACCTATACAACTTCCCTTTGAGCCCTAGGATACACAGCCTGAGGACATTTGACCATTTTAATGCAAATTGATTTTCTTATTTTATTGTTTTCTAGGTAATGGAGTGAGCCACTTTTGTTCAGGAAAGGACACTCACTCAGTTCTGTTGCCACATTGACTGTTAATTAGCAGGACTCTGGAGGAAAGCTATTCTATCTTACTGCTTTTTTAAATTACAAAAGGAATCCTTGCAGCAGGTCCACACGTACTGAAGTATGCAAGGGACCTTGAGCCTCTCTCCTCACCATCCTCTGTAGCTCACGTGGCCGGGTAGCTCTGTTAGCAGTCTGGTGATTCCCTGTGGTACACATCTCCCCTACCACCACCCCCAGGCTGTGTGTGGCTTTGCGTGCTACTGCGCATGTATGGAGGTCAGAGGCCAGAGTGGAGGAGTCAGGTCTTTCCTTCTACCTCGTGGGTCCTGGGGATGGATGGCATCTCTCTGACCCTAAACTTGCCTTTGAAACTTAAGCTCTTGTGAGGAACTCTACATTTCATTTAAGTCAGTGTTATTTTGAGTAGTTGCTTTTTCTTTACATTGTGTGTCTGAGCTATAATTTCCTACTGATGACCTTACAAGGTAACAGTTAGATAGCTTCCTCATTTTTGACATCAGAAACAGTAATGTATAGTACACAGGTTGTTATCTATTCCTGTGGTACAAATTTTCCCCAAGTGTAGAGCCTTCACAAACCAGGCAATTATTAATCTGTTGAAATAGCTGGGTCTCATCTGGACGTTCCTGGATCAAGGCCTCTCCTGAGTGTGAGGACAGGTACAACTAGGACTACAGTGTCACCTTGGAAACCACTGCTGAACTCACTGGTATGGCTGCTGGAAGCTCAGGAAAATCCATTCCAAACTTGCAGGTGCTCCTGAAAGTCCTCACAAATTCCAGACAATGATGGAGATGGCTCCCAAGACAGAGCCCTCTACACTCTCCTGTCAGGACTGCTCCGCATAGTGCCTGCTATTTTTTCAGTGAATGAGTTTAAGTCCGGCTCACACTCCAGGGAAGGGATTAGGGACCAAGGACAGGGAGGTGAGGATCATTAGGGCCCTGGTACAGGGTGCCCAACAGAGTTGTAGAATAGAATTCGTGGGTCACAGCTCATAAACTTTAAACTCCCGAGTGCTCTGACACCATCTGAACAGTTTGTCACTTCACACTCTGACCAGTGCAGAGTCTTTCTAAATAGAGGACATTATAAATCTTTACAAATTCTGACAACCTCATAGGTAAACTTGTTGCGTTTTTATTCTTAATAGTCTGAAAATTATATATTTATTCACAGCTTATGTTTTTCTGTTTTTTTAAAAAGACTTTAGAGACAGGGTCTCATACCTAAAGCGAGCGTCCAAATGTTAGGACTTTAGGTGTGTACCACCAAGCCTGGAACTTTCTTCTTTGAATTGCACATTCATGTTGCCTTTTAAAATCAAGTTTATTTGGTATCATGTTGTCTGGGGCATAACAAAGCGATAGGAAAAACTCTTGCTTGACATGTACAAGTCTCTGGGGTTTGTTCCTATAAACACAAAGGAAAAGGTTGCTTGGAGCCCCAGCACAGGGTAAACTGAGGCAAAAGAAGCATGAGCTCAAGTCCAGCCTGGGCCACAAAGCAAGGCTCAGGCTCAGAACAAATGCATTTGGCATGGTATAACACCTCCACTTTAAACAAGGGAGAAGTCCCCAAATGAACTTGATAGTTGCTCCTAGCATTCTGGCATGAAGATACACTGTTAACTAATGTCTAGCATCAGGCTGACAACTAAGACTGCATAAATTCTAAGAACATCATTTTTATCCCACAACACCTCAAGCTCGAGAGGACAACAGAACTTGCAGTTTCTATTTGTTTTGTTATAATGCAATTTTATTTTATTTTATTTTAAAACATTGTATTTTTATATAGAGAGATGTTTTGTCTGTATGTCTATACACCATGTGCATGCCTGTCCCCAGAGGGCAGAAGAGGGTATTGATCTCCTGGAACTGGAGTTACAGGTGATTGTGAGCAGGGATGTGGATGTTAGGACTAGAACTCAGGTCCTCTGCAAGATCAGACAGTGCCCTTAACTGCTGAGCTGTCTCCCCAGCAACCCAACTAGAAACAAGCAGAGAAGACCTGAGCATGCACAGAGAGCACAGGAAGATGCTCGTCGGTGTCATGGTCACTAGGAGAGCAAAAAGCAGAGCTCAAGCCTGAGAGCCTCGCCTTGAGTTCTCCAGAAATACGTGTGCTATTCAGAAGGCATGGTAGCTCTCCCTGCAATCCCCTCAGGAGGCTGAGGCAAGAAGACTACCTTGAGTTCCAGACCAGCCTAGGCTACAGACTGAGGAGACCTTGTCTCAGAAAAACAAACAAAAGAAGAATACAACCCAAAGGGGATCTATAATAAAAGGGTATTTGGATGCCAGGAGAATCTTGAGGTGACTGCCATTAATTAGATAGTCTAGGAAGAGTAGCAGAAATCCAGACCATAGGCTATGTGAGAACTTCTACCTGTTATGTGGATTAGTTACTTTGCAGTTGTTGGGACAAAACACCATGACCAGAGCAGTTTATCAAAGAAAGCAGCGCTGGGCATAGTAGTACACACCTTGAATCCCAGCACTCAGGAGGCAGAGGCAAGAAGATCTCTGCCAGTTCCAGGCTAAGGTTGTCGACACAGTGAGTTGAGCTCCAAGACAGCCAGGACTCCATAGGTAGACCCTGTCTCAAATAAATACATAAAAATAAAGTTTAATTGGGCTTACAATTTCAGAGGGTTAGAGTCCACTGTGGCAGCAGGAACAGCTGAGATCTCCCCTATCAGAACTGCAAGTAAGAGGCAGAGAAAACTAACTGCATATGGCACCTGTCTTTTGAAACCTCATAGCCCACCCCCAGTGTCACACCTCCTCCCCAAGACCACACCTCCTAATCCTTCCCAAACAGTTCCATCAACTGGGGACCAAGTTATTCAGACATCCAAGACTTACAGGGGCCGTGTCAATTCGAACTGCCACATGGGTGTCTGGCTTAGTTCACCTCAGCTGTATTTGAGCAGCTCCATCTTCTACTGTTTCCCTTGTGGCATGGAACCAGAATGGAAGGTGCTGTCCCTGCCTTCTACTCACACTGCAGCCTCTGCCTGCTTTCCCAAGGTAGTACCAACATCTCACATGCCCTGGATTTCTAAGCTCTCTCAGTTGGGCTGCAAATGAAGGCACAATTTAAAAATACTCATAATAAGAAAGAAGGTAGACCTTTGAAGGAAGTCTCCTAAATAATCAACAGGCCTGTATATTTCCAGATTTGAGACTTGAATACCAGTAAGGTCTTAGCCGTTTTTCAAATAACGTTAATACTTTTCACCACATTTTACAGAGTGCTGGCTGAGGCCATTGCTCTTCTAACACCAAGCCAAGAGGAAGTCACCTTCTCAGTTACTCCAGGAAACTTTTGCCTCAAGAGTTCGAGTGGGGACTCACTGGGTAAGGCTGATGTCTGTGCTGGGCTGGGCTGGGCTGGGCTGGAATGCACTTCCTGCTTCTTCCTGGGGCACATGGGGTGCTATCACTGGTGTGATGGCAGCTGCCTTCTGAGAAGCAGCTAGATAGAGAAAAGTGGAGGAACACATGGACGGGTCTGGGGGATTCAGACGATTCACAGTTAAAGTGTATGGCTTTGAATTTCAGGTTACTTTAAAATGAAGAGTGGTTATTGAAAATATATGTATTTTCATGTTAGGACTGACTTCCTGTTATTCTCCCTCCTAACTAGCTCAGGTTGGCTTAGAACTCACACTTCTGCCTCAGCCTCCCAAGTAGCTGGGATTACGGGCTCTCTCTAATATGCCCAGCTTGGATTAAGGTTTCAAGGTCTGTGTCTCACAGTTTACTGCCCTGTGAGGCCAGCAATCTACATGTGAAGAGGAAAGTGCCTTGGAGTTAGAACTTTACAGTATCCCAAACAGCAAGCACACAGGGCAACATGTGGATATTCCCTAAGTCTAAATCAGTCCCTGCAAGACTGTATAGAAGGGAATTTTGTCGATGAGACCTGGAAAGAGGACCCCTTTGGGCCCACCTTGCTCTGTGCAGTGACTGCACCAGGGATCTTCCATTCCTTGTGACTTTGGGAGACATTTTGGAAGGAAAGGAGCCGTGTGCTTATCTTGCTGTACTGTAGAACTGTTATGGGCCTCACGCCTATCCATGCCTCTGTGCATGCACACTAGCTGCTGAGCCATGTGCTAAGTCAGGAGCTGTGGTATTGAGGGTGAAAGGGCAGGAGGTGAAGAGCTTGCACTGGGTCCAATTACTGATGTGTTTCTGTTGTGTACCTCAGGGATCACTTGGTCTCCTAAACCAGGCTGTGAGGTAGGTGTAGCTACCGACATGAATAATGGAAGCACAGAGTGGCCTCCTTGGGTCACACTTCATAGGTAGTCACCCGTGAGCCTAACGTGTAGATACATGAGCTTCAGGGGATGGCTCCTGACCTGTGACTTTGTAATGGCTTCCCTTGCACGGCCTGGAAAAGATACACATGGCTGGTGAAAGGATCTGCCTGAGTGGAGGTGGCTGTTTAGTAGCTCATGAGCACTGCCCAAGAGGAGCTTTCTAATGAGTGGTTACAGCTATTGTTGGCTGGCCACTGTCGAATCTTGTTACTGAGTTTCTCTGCTACAACACTAGCTGTGGAATGAGTCTTCTGTTGAGAACCATAAAGCACCTTCCATACTTGAGACTGCACGCCCCCGGAAGCCTGGGTGAGGCACCGCAGCACTAAGACATGTTAAAAGGAGTCTTCTCTGTGTGAAGATGCTTCTCTCCCCAGACCCCTGTGTTGTGGACATTTACCAGACAGTCTTTGTGTTTCTTTGTTTTGAGACAGGTCCTGGCTGGCCTAGAACTTTCTGAGTAGACCAGGCTAGCCTTGAACTTACAGAGATCGACCAGCTTCTGCCTCCCAAGGGCTGGGGATTAAAGGTTGAGCCACCACATCCAGTCAACCAAAGCCGTTTTGTAATGAAAAGTTCAAAACACTAACATTTATACAAATTACTATAGAAGAAATGTATTGTCAAGGCAAGGTCATCAGGAACTGACAACAAATGTTAGAGAAGATGGGAGGAAGAAAAACCTCATTCTCTGCTGGTGGGAGTGCACACCAGTGTGGACACCTAGAGACCAAGTGGAGGCTCCTCGAACAAATTAAGGATAAGCCAGACAGTGATGGAGCACACCTTTAATCCAAGTGATGGGAACACCATTTAATACCCCCAAGCAGAGGCAGGCAGATCTCTGAGTTTGAGGTCAATCTGGACTACAGAGCAATTTCTTCTACACAAAGAAACCCTGTCTCAAAAAACAAACAAACAATCTAGAATTACCATGACCCAGCTCTTTCACTCCTGGGCATATACCCAAATGACTCCATGGCCCTACTATAGAGATATTTGCACCCAGTGTTTACTCACTAAAGCAAGAAAATGGAAGAGACTTAGTTGTTCATCAATGCATGAAGAATACATATATAAAATGGAAATTATTTAGCTCTAGAGAAAAAATCACAACATTTGAAGGAAATACGGATGGACTTGAACTGTATAATATTGAGAGGTCAGCCAATCACAAGGAAAAAGACACGTTCTCCCTCATATGTAGAATCTACAGTATAGCATACACACACACACACACACACACATAAATGTACGTGTAAGTACAATATAACATGTAGGAAGGGAACAAGAAAGGCTGGTGTTAGGTGATGAGGAAGGTGGGATGTGGGAAAGGGAATATGTCATGAAAGAGGACAGAATGCTAAGGGCTTTGCTAATTTATCCTGTGTGGAGTTGTTGCTTTGTTTTTGCTTTTTGTGGTGGGTAAGTGCATGAAGTGTAGTTGATAGTGAAAGCATTGAGTCCAAGTGAAGCTCCTCAGCTCCTCAGCCCCAGAATGGCCGTTCTCCCGAATAGATCACTGTGAGGGGAGGACCTCGGACCGGGGCAGCGCCTTCATGTTCTTTTGAATATAACTCACATATACAACAGATCGCTTCAAGTAGTCATTTAGTACACTTGTGGGTACTCAAGCACCATTATAATTAGACTATTTCAGTCCTAGGGGACCACTCAGCTACTCTCTGTCTCACCTGTGTCCTTTGTGTCTGCTCTCTGTCTCACCTGTGTCCTTTGTGTCTGCTCTCTGTCTCACCTGTGTCCTTTGTGTCTGCTCTCTGTCTCACCTGTGTCCTTTGTGTCTGCTCTCTGTCTCACCTGTGTCCTTTGTGTCTGCTCTCTGTCTCACCTGTGTCCTTTGTGTCTGCTCTCTGTCTCACCTGTGTCCTTTGTGTCTGCTCTCTGTCTCACCTGTGTCCTTTGTGTCTGCTCTCTGTCTCACCTGTGTCCTTTGTGTCTGCTCTCTGTCTCACCTGTGTCCTTTGTGTCTGCTCTCTGTCTCACCTGTGTCCTTTGTGTCTGCTCTCTGTCTCACCTGTGTCCTTTGTGTCTGCTCTCTGTCTCACCTGTGTCCTTGGTGTCTGCTCTCTGTCTCACCTGTGTCCTTGGTGTCTGCTCTCTGTCTCACCTGTGTCCTTTGTGTCTGCTCTCTGTCTCACCTGTGTCCTTGGTGTCTGCTCTCTGTCTCACCTGTGTCCTTTGTGTCTGCTCTCTGTCTCACCTGTGTCCTTTGTGTCTGCTCTCTGTCTCACCTGTGTCCTTTGTGTCTGCTCTCTGTCTCACCTGTGTCCTTTGTGTCTGCTCTCTGTCTCACCTGTGTCCTTGGTGTCTGCTCTCTGTCTCACCTGTGTCCTTTGTGTCTGCTCTCTGTCTCACCTGTGTCCTTTGTGTCTGCTCTCTGTCTCACCTGTGTCCTTTGTGTCTGCTCTCTGTCTCACCTGTGTCCTTGGTGTCTGCTCTCTGTCTCACCTGTGTCCTTGGTGTCTGCTCTCTGTCTCACCTGTGTCCTTTGTGTCTGCTCTCTGTCTCACCTGTGTCCTTTGTGTCTGCTCTCTGTCTCACCTGTGTCCTTTGTGTCTGCTCTCTTGCATACAGCGGGTTTTCTGTGTTGTTGTCTTTTCCTGTATTTCATTTCTCTTCATTATTTACTGATATTCCTTCGCATGGATTGCTACATTTTCTATATCTATTCACCACGAATGAATCTTTTGATTGTTTTACTTTGTGACTCTTTTTTTTAAAGATTTATTTATTTATTATATGTAAGTACACTATAGCTGTCTTCAGACACACCAGAAGAGGGCGTCAGATCTCATTACAGATGGTTGTGAGCCACCATGTGATTGCTGGGATTTGAACTCAGGACCTCTGGAAGAGCAGTCAGTGCTCTTACCCGCTGAGCCATCTCTCCAGCCCTCACTTTTGTGACTCTTATGAATCATGCTGCTACGAGTGGCCATACACAACCTTTTGTGTAGATGTTTTATTTTGGACATAGGTTTAGGAGGGAAATTGCTGAGTCATATTGGAGCTTTCTGTTTAGCCTTGTGAAAATGGCCAGATGTTTTCCAGCTATAGGAACACCATTTTATTCCCCCCAGGCAGTGATGAGGGTCCGGGTTTCTCTATTCCTTCGACAGTCTTTGCTGTTGTCTACTTTTGGAACCTAATGGCTGGGCCTTAGCTCTGGTCGTGGTTTGATTTGCTTCCTAAATGTAATGATGTTCAGCTTCATAGGCATCTGTTGTTGTCATGTGACATGGGTACATGTCTGTTATCCAGGGAAGACTCTCTCTTCCCTGTGTGAATTTCCAACACTCCCTCAGCTCTGTCAGTAGGCATTTTCTTTCTTTCTTTCTTTTTCTTTTTCTTTTTTTTTTTTTTTGGTTTTTCAAGACAGGGTTTCTCTGTGCAGCCCTGGCTGTCCTGGAGCTCTCTCTGTAGACCAGGCTGGCCTCAAACTCAGAAATCTGCCTGCCTCTGCCTCCCAAGTGCTGGGATTAAAGGTGTGCGCCACCACTGCCCGGCAGTAGGCATTTTCTTCTATGTAACCGGGCTCGTCCCAAGCGCTAGGATAATATGGCTTGTCACCAATGCCTCACTTCTAATGCAGCCTTCTTCCTCCTCTGCCTCTTTCCTGTGCTGGGTTTTGAACCCAGGCCTCACACAAAGCAGGCAAGCATTCTGCCACTGGGTCTCCAGGTCCCCCGACCCTTCTCTTTTTTGGGATCAGCTCTGCCTAGTTTAGAACTCACTGAGCAGCTTAGCTTGAACTGGTGGCCATTCTCCTGCCTCAGCTTTCTAAACGCTGGGTTGTAATTATGAGTCACCAACCATGCCTGGCTTCTAGACATCTTTTTAGTTTTTATTTTGAGACAGAAGCTAAGATGCCCAAGCTGGCCTTGAACCCTGTTAGCCTTTTAAGTCATGTTTGAATAATTTAGTCTGGTATATGTCTTTTATATGTTAATTAGTTAGTTAGTTAGTTAATGATTTTCCAAGACAGGGTTACTCTTTGTAACAATCCTGGGTATCCTGGAACTCACTCTGTAGACCAGGCTGGCCTTGAATTCACAGAGATCCACCTGCCTCTCCCTCCTGAGTGCTGGGATTAAAGGCATGTGTGCCACTATGCCCAGCTTAATTTATTTTTTAAAAAATTTTGAGAGGTTTTAAATTTTTAATATTTTGAAACAGCATAGGATATATAGTTCACTAATAAAGTAGAACTTAATTTTATATGTAAACTATATAGTACTCCCTTTTAGAATTAGTTAGCTTTAGCTATAAGTGATGACCCAGGCCTGTAATTTCAGTAATTGGGAGGTAGAAACAGGAGAATTAGGAATTCAAGGCCATCTTTGGCCACACAGCAATTTTGAGGCCAATCTGGGCTACATGAGACTTAGTCTAACTAAAACTTTAGATAGATAGATAGATAGATAGATAGATAGATAGATAGATAGATAGATAGATAGATACAGACAGACATAAATAAATGAAGTAAAAAGACGGTATTCTGGTTATTGCTGACAGCAAGCCATTCTAAAACATTGTAGCTGGGACAGTCCTCTCTACCCCTCAGGACTCTACAGGCCGATGTAACTTGGGGTGGTTGCCATGTGGGGCCTCGCTAGCTGTGGTTAGGCAGTGATGAGCTAGAAGCACCCAGAGGTCTGAGGGCAGTGCCTGGGCAAGCTGACCACTGCTGAGACTAGGTGGGCACAGGTGGTGGCCATGCTCTGCCTTCTCCGGCCGATTAGAGCAGTCACAGGGCTACTCAGCTTCAAGGGGTGGAGCGTCCCTTAAACCCCATGTTGGGGGCAGAACAATGACTCCCCTCTATGATTAACTCATTGTTAGCACATGCCTCGGTTTTAATCATTTTCCTACATCAAACAGATTTAACCAGCTCTGTGTACAGTGAGATGTCTTTTGGCCCGGAAGAGTTTGACTTCTTTCAGGTTGGATTTGATACCGAGATAACATTTTGCTTTAAAGAACTGAAGGTAAGCAAATACCAATGTCAGAATTGAAGTCAAATTTTTATTAGTACCTTTAAAGGAATAATTCCTACCTCTGCTCCTCTCCCTGCAGGGGATTCTCACCTTCTCAGAAGTGATGCACCTACCCCTAGCCATCTACTTTGACTTTCCTGGAAAGTAGGTCCTCCAGAACTCTGGGTTTGTCTCTCCCCTTTTGTTACCATACAAAAGCCTTTGGAGCACGGTGACATTGATGTTACACCCCAGGACCTTTTCAACTTTATTAGCAATGGTTATCAAACTGAAAGTCTGAAAGAGGCCATCGCATGGTGCTTTAGAATTGGTCATTTGGCCAAATGTGGTAGCACGGGTCTGCAGTCCTGGCATGTGGAAGGTTGAGGCAGTGGGATCAGGAGTTTAAGGCTAGCTTTGGCCACACAGTGCATTTGAGGCGAGCAAGTACTACTAGACCTTGCCTCAAAAAAGCAAAAATAAGTAATTTGGCCCGGGCAGTGGTGCTGCACACCTTTAATCCCTGCACTTGGGAGACAGAGGCAGGCAGATTTCTGGGTTCTAGGTCAACCTAGTCTATAGGGTGAGTTCCAGGACTGCCAGAATTGCACAGAGAAAACTTGTTTTTTTGTTTTTTATTTTATTTTATTTTATTTTTTTAATTTACGAAAACTTGTTTTGAAAAGAAAAAAAATAGTAATAATGATAAATAATTCGGTACTTTGACTAAGAAAGATGTGAAACATTTGACTGGCTCCTGACAAAATGTCTAATTACGAATTATCTAATTATGCATGGCTTAAGCATGGAAACTCTGTGTGTGTAAACCTTTAACGTAGTTTAGAGCTAAAACTGAATCAGATCACCTTCCTGTGGTTCCTGGTTAAGGGCTTCCCAGCTCTTAGGATTGTCAACCTGTGGAAATACTGAAGGGGCGCCTGCTCAGGCCGTTTCTTGGCTGCTGAGTTGGTGGTGCTTGCTGATGTGTTCCTTCCACCTGACAGAAAGGAACATAGTTTGTGCTGATTGTCCTTCTAGACCAGTTGTTTTGAGTGTTGACGACATGCTCTTGGAGGCGAGCTTTATCTTGGCCACGTTGGTGGATTATCCAAGTAGGACATCTTCACCACAGTCACTGCGCCTTTCCCAGGCACGAAGGTGAGGCTGGAGGCTTTTTATTCTTCTTCCTTAGTATTAGGGGATGGCACATGCTGCCATCCATCTGTGAGGTCAGAGGACAGCCCCGGGTGTTACTCCTTGCCTTCCACCTTGCTTGACAGAAGGTATCCTGCCCTTCACAGTTGCACATGGCAAGCTAGCTAGTCTGTGTGTGAACTGGGAATTCTCCTGCCTCTGTCATAAGAACATTGAGATCACGGATGCACATTTCTGAATCCAGTTTTAAATAGATGCAAACTCTGGTCCTCACAAGTGTATAGTGAGTGCTTTCCCTTTTGTGTTGAAACAATTGAATACGATACTAGATCAGTGTTACCACAACCAACTCACGGTTATCTTCTTAAAGATCAGGGTCATGTTGTATCCTGTTCTCTCCATGACATACACATTGCAGGAATGTTCCAGTGTCATCATTTATGATTTGAAAACATGCATTCTCCTGACCTCATAAAGTTTTATCCATAGGCCAGCATGTGGGTCAGTGGGTAAAGACACCAACCAGTAAGCCTGATGACCTGAGTTTGATCCCTGGGACTCAAACACGATGGAAGGAAAAAAAAAACAAATCTTGAAAGCTGTCCTCTGCTGTCTGAGCATGTATGTGTGTGTGCATGCCTGCCATGGCACACGTGCAGTCAGGATCCCAGGGATCAAACTCAGGTCAAGGTTGGCAGCAAGTGCCTTCTCCTGCTGAGCCATCTTGCAGGCCCACAGTTGAACTTGTTTCATGTGATCCTATCTTAATTATTTTTCTATTGCTGTGTTAAAACAACATGACTAAGGCAACTTATAAAAGAAAGTGTTTAATTGGGCTTATGGTTCCAAAGGGTTAAAGTCCACAGTGGTGGAGCAAAGGCATGTGACAGGAACAGCTGAGAGCTCACATGTTGACCCACAGACTGGAAGCAGAGAGTGCACAGGGACGGTGGGAAGCTTCTGAAGCCTCCAAGCCCATCGAAGTGACACACCTCCCCCACAGGGCCACACCTTCTGATCCTTCCCAAAAAGTTCTACCAGCTGGGGACCAAGCCCATAACAGTGACACACCTCCCCCACAGGGCCACACCTTCTGATCCTTTCCAAACAGTTCTACCAGCTGGGGGACCAAGCACTCAAACAAACGAGCCTGTGGGGGCTGCTGTCATTCAAACCACCACGGATCCTATGAGCATAATCCATGGAGTGCTGGTTGCTGAACTCAAGCCTGTCTCGGGCATTCTAGATAACTGTGTGCATCTCTCAACAAGTGCTTCTGTTCATAGACTTCATAACCCACAGCTGCCATCGTCATCTCTCACTGCTCTCTTGGTTTCCCAGTAAACAACTCCATCTCATCCCTCTGAATGCCCAGGTCAGACCCCACACAGTCCCATGCCCAGGAGGGTAAAAGCCGAGTCAGCCAGACCCCAGAGAGCATCTCTCGAGCAGCACCCAAAAGGCTGTTTCCCAAGGATCTTCCTGACAGCAGCTCTGCAGCAGAGACCAAGAGAGCCAGAGCCAGCCAGGATGACATCTGCGAAGTGCCTGAGAGTGTTGTCAGTGACATGGAGGAAGGGCCAAGCCCTTCACACCTCAGAAAGGTAGGAGAGCTGCACCGAGGCTGGCCAAGCATCCGCCTTGCTGTGGGCTGGCCTGGCCTTGCCTCCCGTTTCATGATGACCATTTCTTTCAGGGATATTTACATTCTTGGAGCCAATTCACCCCCTCTCCCCTTTTCTTCTTCCACCCTCCTCTCTGCTCCCTCCTGCTAGTCTTCTTTCTTCCGGCCTCTGCTTTCACACTGTGTGTGTGTGTGTGTGTGTGTGTGTGTGTCATATGCATCGTCATGTCTGTGTATGTGTGGTCCACAAGTGAGACATGCCGTGCTTATTTTACTGATGATCTCCATGTGCATTCATTGTCTAGCAAATGACATCAGTTTGTTTTCTTTATGACTAAGTAGAATTCCTTTTTTTTAATATAATTTGTTCTTATTTTGTAAGCATTGGTGTTTTGCCTGCATGTATGTCTGTGTGAGAGTGTCAGATCTTGGAGTTACAGTCATGAGCATGTGGTTGCTGGGAATTGAACCCAGGTCCTCTGGAAGGGCATTAGTGCTCTTAATCGCTAAGCTATCTCTCCAGCCCCCCAAGTAAAATCCCATTGCATAGATAAACCACAGTTTATTTATCCACTTAACTGTTGGTGGACAGATAATGTGGCTACTGTAAAATAGTGCAATAAAAATGGAGGTGCAGGTATCTCTTGGGTCTGCTAAAAGTCCTATAGTTGTATAGTCACAAGTATCCAGAAGTGATACAGCTAGGACATTTATATGGTGATAGATATTTCTAGGGCTTTTGCATGTTTTGGAGAAAGTCTCATGTAGCCCAGGTTACAGGCATATGCCACTACACCTGGCTCTTTTTTGGTGTTCAGACAGCATCTCTTGTATTCCCCACTGGCCTTGAACCATGTAGTCTAGAATAGCCTTGAAGTTCTGATCCTCCTGACTTGCCTCCCTAGTGCTAATTACAAGTGTGCCACCACGCATAGCATATATTCATATTTCTGAGGAATCTCTGTGCTGATTGCCATGGGGCCCGGATTAATTTACATTCCTACCAGCAGTGTACAATCATCCTAATTCTCACCATATGTACTGGCATTGTTGTGAGTTTTCTTTTTGTTTTAGATGTGTGTGTGTGCGGGTGTGTACGCATGCAGAGTGTGCCTGAGTATTATGTATGTGCACCAAATGTGTCATGTGTGGTGTCCATGTTCAGGTGGTGTCCTGGGTCAGGGGTGACAGTTCTGGGAACTGAATCTGTGTCCTCTGCAAGAGTGGTAGTGCTGTTAACCACCGAGCCCTCTCTCCAGCCCCTGACATTTCTTGTCTTTGTTTTCATGTTTGTCTGTGTGTGCACACATACATGTGTGTACATGTAGAGGTCAAAGGACAATTTGCAGGAATCAGGGGATTGATCCCAGTTCATCAGGCTTGGGAGACAGCACCATTACACCATGAGCCATCTTGCCAGCCCCCTTGTTTTGTTTTTGGATATTTTTTTGAGTTTATACATTATAGATACTGATCCTGTCTGACGCAAATCTGTAGGCTACCCCCAATCTGTAGGCTCTCTGTTCATTGAGTCTTGCTCACTTTGCTGTGCAGGGTTTTTTTATTCACACAATGCCAGCAGTCAGCTCTGACCTAAACTGCTGGAGTCCTTTCTACAAAGCCCTTGGCTGTTCCTGTAATTGAAGTGTTTATCTGAACTCTCTTCTAATTTCAGTTTCTGTTTATATGAAAGTTTTACAATTTGTGTGTGTGCACATGTGCCACAGCATATAGAGTGGTGGTCTGGGATGAGGCTGTGAAATCAGCTCTCTCCTCCCACTCTGAGTCCCTAGGATTGAGTCTGGGTCTCAGCTTGACAGTAAGTGGCCTTACCATTATAAAAAATGGTATTGTGTATGTACAGCATTGTATGTGTTATGTGATACGCACACATATACTTGTACCTACACATATGGACACTTGGAGGCTCAAGGTCAATTCTGGTAGCTTTTTTTTTTATTAAAGATATATTTGTAGGGACTGAAGAGATGGCTAAGTGGTTAAATATACTTGATGCGCTTGCAAAGAACCAGAGTTTGCTTCCAAGCACTCAAGTTGGCAGCTCACAATTGCTCGAAACTCCAACTCCAGGGATCCTACACTGTCGTCTAGCCCCTGCAGGCACCTGCATGAATGAGAACGTATATCTGTACGCACGCACGCGCACGCACACACACACACACACACACGTATACACACAAGTCTTCAGAAAAAAGAATCGGCAACTTCAGAGTTACAGTGTGGGAGTGCATGCCCACGCTGGGGCCTGTGAGCCAGGCTCTGCCTACAGAGCTACTTCGCTGGCTCCAGCTTTAGTTTTTGAGCCAAGGTCTCAATGAACCTGAAGTTCATTCCTTCAGTGAGGTTGGATGACCAATGAGCTCCAGGGATTGGCCTGCTTCCACCCCGGCCCTGGGGTAATAGACAGTGCCCAGATTGTTACCCCAGTGCTGGGATCCAGACTCAGGTTCTCCTGCCTGCGCCCCAAGCACTTTCTCCGTTTATTGTCTTTTCTTTAGCAGATGAGCAGCTGCACGTGCTTTCTTACACACACCCTGCTTCAGCCTCTCTGCACTCACCACGTGCTGGAAAACACTGCTTTCCGCACAGCAGCTGTGTTGACTTCCCTGCGAGTTAACCACTCTAAGTGACTATTTGTATTCCCACAGTTTCTGCAATTACAAGAGTCACAAGCACTTGGGAGGCAGAGGAGGGAGGATCTCTGAGTTCAAGGCCAGTCTGGTCTATATAGTGAGTTCCAGGCCAACAGAAGTGTTTGGTAAAATCTTGTCTTAAAACTGTTAAAAGATCTTAGTATAAAATGGGTCACCCATGCATCTCCTATAATTAGAAGTGTACCCTTAAGGTAAATTCCTCCTTAAAGTGTGATAACTGAACCAAGTGTGTGCAGATATTCTGTGAGGTCCTGCCAGTGTGTGCTTGCTACAACAGTGAAGGGGAGTGACAATTTCCTCAAGTCTGCAAACAGCTCGGAATGCCAAACTGACAAAAAACATTTCCAAATTTATAGTTTAGAAATTTTGTTTTCTTTTAAAATATTTTTATTTTATGTGTATGTGTTTGCCTGCATATATATATATATATATATATATATATGTGTGTCACATGTGTACCTCATGCACACAAAGGTCAAGAGTTAGATGTCTTTGAACTGGAGTTACTGATAGTCATAGTTGTAAGCCCCTATGTGGTTGCTGGGAACCACACCTGGATCCTCTTCGAGAGCAGCCCTTGCTCTTAACTACGGTCATCTCTCTAGTTCCAATCGGTTACTTTGGAGGCAGGATCTTTCTTTCTACATAGTCCTGGCTGTCCAGGAACTCACTATGCAGTCCAGGCTGGCCTCAAACTCACAGATCCACCTGCTCCTTAGTTTGGGGATTAAAAATATTTTGTTTTTATGTCTGCCACATGTGTGTAGTACCTAGAAATCAGGAGGCAGATCCCCTGGACTGGAGTTCCAGGCAATTGTGAGCGTCCATCTTAGGCGATGGGAACTGAACTCAGATGGCAAGAGATCGTCACTGCTGAAGCATGTCCAGTCTTCCTCAACATGGTTTTAATCTGCATTTCTCTGTTGTGAGTGAAGTGGAAGAGCTTCTGGGAAGCAAACGTGTCTGATGGAAGAACAGGCGGCACACTTACCAACCGCAGCCTACAGCCCTGGCCCCTTTGCACGTGCTCACTGCATACGAAGGCTTCTCAGCCACTATCTGTGATGTTGATGTACCAAACTACAGATCTTATATTGGATTTCTTTTGTTGTTGTTGGTTTCTTGGTCATGCAAAACCTTTTTCCTTTACATAGTAAAAATTTTAAAATTCCAGATGATTTTTGAGCTAATTAGAAAGCTTTTCCTATACCGGTTAAGAAATCCACCGCTTTCCTGTTATGTTTACTCGCTGTGCCATCTGGAGTCTCTCTTCATGCATGCTGTAAATTATGGGTCTAAGTTTGTCTTTACAGCTACCCCAGAAGCCTTTAAAATTATAGTCTGCTTTTGCCCAGGGCTCTGGTGTTACTCCTCCGCCATGTTATAAACTTGGTATATTGTGCTAGTCTCTGGACCTGCTGTGGTTGACCCTTTAGTGTCTTTCGTATTCTTTGCCACTTCATCAGTGGCTTTTAGTTTGGTGGAATAGTGGATTTTTGCAGACTTATCTTTTTATATGTGAACATTTACTTGTAACTAAACTTTAGTAACTCACCCATCTCCCTAAACCGTGTCTGTTGGTATCTGAATTACTTTACACTTCCCTTAGCTTACTCGAAGTACTGTCACCCTGTCCTACCGCCCACCTGTAACCCGGGCGATGTCTCTCTCTTTAAGCCCACTTGTGTCTTCCAGGACTGTTTTAGAATTCAGACTTTAAAAAATTGTTTTTAAGGGCTGGAGAGATGGCTCAGTGGTTGAGAGCACTGACTGCTCTTCCACAGGTCCTGAGTTCAATTCCCAGCAACCACATGGTGGCTCACAACCATCTATAATGGGATTTTATGCCCTCTTCTGGAGTGTCTGAAGACAGCTACAGTGTACTTACATATAATAAATAAATAAATCTTTAAAAAAAAGTTTTTAAGACAGGGTCTCATGTTGCCCAGGTTTATCTCAAATTCCCTTTGCAGTTGAGATGGACCCCCTAGCCTCTATCACCCAAGGACTGGAATTCACTACCACACCCCACTTTTCCCTGTGGGAGGTGACACAGTGAGAATAGGGTCTCACTATGTAGCCCAGATGGAAACTCCCAGTCCTCATGCCTCAGTTTTCTGAGTGCTAGGATTAAAGTGGGCAGCACCACATCTAGCTTCTTCCTAGGGGGTTGAGTATCTCCTGTTAAGTGTAGTCCTGGCTGGGGATGGGGCACGTGCTAGCAGTTCCAGCATGTGTGAGGGTGAGGCCAGGCCATGAGTTCCAGGCCAACCAGTCAACTTTAGTAAAAAGTAAAGGGGGTTGGGCACCTGGCACTATATCTTAGTTGATGGCAGGCTTGCCTAAGATGCCCAGGGTTCTGGGTTAAGTCCCCAGCATTTTGTGAGCCAGGTGTGGTGGTATACACAGTGAGTCTGAGGCCAGCTTGGGCTACATGTCTGTTGCCTGCTGTAGATATTTTTCTCTATCATTTGTGTGTACAGCTATTCTGTGTATTGATTTTATGACTGTCTGCTGAATTGTCCTTTTTCTTTTCTTTCTATTTTTCCTTTTTTGAGACAGGGTTCTCTTTGTAGTCTCGGCTGTCTGGCTGAACTAGAATTTGCTCTGTAGACCAGGTTGGCCTGAAACTCACAGAGATCTGCCTGCCTCTGCCTCCAGAATGCTGGGACTGAAGGTGTGTGCCACCACTGGCCGGCTGCTGGATTGTCTTCTTGATCTTGTTAGGTTCTCCCAGCAGTCATCCCCATGTAGAGATGGCCTTGTTTCTTCCTCAGTGCCAGTAGTTGAGTTCTCATGTCCACTGACCCTAAGTTAACAGCCAGAGTCCGGCATCCTGCTTCATTCCTGTCTTAGCAGGAAGGTGTGGTGACACACTGCTATCTTAGTGTATGCGCCTATGTGAGTACTGCACCCGTGGAGGCTAGAGGCACTGGATACCAGTAGCCAGGGTTACACAGGCAGTTGTGAGCCCGCCCAGGTTCTAGGACCTAAATCCGGGTCCTATGAAAGAACAGCAAACACTTCACAGTTTAACCATCTCTGCAGCCTCGTGTTCTGTTCTCGCTCTGTGCTTCACAGCTCCCACTGTGATGCAGGGCCAGTATCTACCCTCCTTTGCTTTGTGGTGCTGGAGACAGAGCCCAGGTCCCTGGCACATTCTCAGAGTGCTTTACCACTGAGCTCCAACTCAGCCTTCTTTCCTGTGTGTGCATCGTTCCTGCTTTGGCATAGGAAGGGCTGTTAGCCAGTCTCAGATTTTAAGCCCAGGTAGACATCAGGAACAAGGGTAGGTGAAATAGCACTCACCTCAAAGCAAAGTCAGGCAATGTTCAAACACCAAAACATTTTAGCCAGAATTTTACAGCTCCAGAGGATGCCGTGAAAATTAGTTACTGAAAGCTACTGCTCAGGACCAGATACCTGGACAGAAGAGGCTGTGCAGTCATCTCTAGCCTCAGGACCTTGACCTTGCTCAAGGCCAGACTCCTGAAGAAGCAAGAAACTGCTTCCAGTTGAGCTTGAGGCAGCCTCTACCCTTTAACAGGTGACCACAGATTTCACTGCAAGAACAGCACACGTGTTCTCCAGTTGCAGAGGTTAGAGTGTGAAATGGCGCTCTCAGGGCTAGGTATCAGAGTGCCACTTTGCTTGCGTCTTTCTGTTTACTGCCATGGCCAGAGTCTGGCACCTTCCTGCATTCTTAGGCTCATAAGTCGCCTTCTTCTATCTCCCAAACTAGGTAGTCAAGTTTGTACCCTACCTGACTGGTAACATCCGCGTTGCAAGCTGATCCCATCACTACCTACCTGTGTGATGGGGGTTCTAGGGTTCTGTTCATGGTGATGGCTATTGTCCTGCTCACCGCAGCTAATCTGGGACTAACTGCTGTGAAGGATCAGAAGCCGCAGAAGACATCTCTCCAACCTAGCTCATGTCTTCTGCTGCAGGAGACTGCTTCAGGCACAGGGTTCATTCTTGGGAAGTGCTGAGGTCAAAAACTTGAGGTAGGGTAGGAAGGGAGATGAGAAGATTCTCTAAGTACAGAGTTACTTGTCTACGACAGAGAAGAGGCGGCAGCTTGGAGAGGGCAGAGGGTGGGGCAGCTAAGCGTCAGCAACGCTCAGACTCCCTTCGACACAGCAGCGGGTTGGGGTTAGGGGGTCATCAGCTTCAGCCTCTGAGGGCAGATATGGGATGGGGAAAGGGGAGCCAGCTATTGATCCCCTTTGATTGAAGAGACCCTTTGCCTCTTCCAGGCCTGGCGGACATTCTTGTAGCTCCAGGAGAGGTCACAGTACACTACCATTCACAAAGCCCTGTCTTGGGCCCTAGATGTGCTCAGCAGGTAATGGTGTCCACGATTCATCACCATCAGACAGTGGCAACACATGGCCACATTCTAAGAGCAGCAGCTGGAGCCCTCAGTGTGCAGTCTTAGGCTTCAGAATAAGCTACAACCTTGTATTTTCCTTTCTAGTTTTGTCGCATGTTCTTTGGAGCTGTATCATGTGAAGGACAAGGGCATGCTGGCCACCCCTTGGACAGCCTGGCAATGGCAAGTGACAGTGAAGAGGACGTGAGTGGACGAGCGTCCACTGGGCGCCTGGCTCCCTGAAGGCCAAGTGGATCCTGAGCAGACTGTCCCAGGATGCCCCGGACAGCGTCTCTGCTCTCGCCCTATCACTGTGCACTAAAACCCACGTGTCACTTGGAGGACAGAGCTGGCAGCACAGGAATGGGCCACCAGGGTTTAGGTGCCACTCTACCCTGCAGCCTTGACATGTCCCGTGCTGGTCCCCAAGGCAGATGTTCCTCAGCATGGGGCGGGGTGGGGCTTCTGTACCTGACTGCAGACAGCGGGAATCCAGCTTAGGCGATGACCTGACAGGTTTTGTCCATTATTTTTTTCAGAGTAGAGAAAAGGTTGTGAATAAAAAAAACATAAAGTTAACTTTTCACTTTGTGGCCATTTTATATATTATACAATTTTATTTCCCAGCCCTCAGCCGCTCTGGTTCCTGTATGCTGTGCGGGGAGATGCAGAAAGCATGCAGTCAAGTCTGTGAGTCATCGGTACACACAGCAGGCCCTGAGCTCAGCCTGGAGTGGAACAAGGCAAGGGGGCGGGGGACACATGCCTGTCCACTGCAGCTCTCAGGTCTAGCTATTTACATGCACAGATTATAAACCTGGCCCCAAACACACTTATGTAACATCTTATGGTGTAGGACTCTCTCCCAAACTGTGTACAGTGGATTACAAGCGACAAAAGGAGCCTTCAGGAACATCTTATTGCTAAGTCCTTGGAAAAGCATCAAACCCTAAGGAGATGTCAACCCAGCAGGCCACTGTACTTTAGACTCAGTGCTGCCTACGTGGGTTAGCATGCTTCAGAAGTGTGAGCAGAATTCCAGCTGAAACCAGAGTGACTGGGTTCTTATAGCTTAGCAATGAGTCACAGCTACCCACAGTAACCTAATAAAAACCCTACTTCATCCTAAAATGTTACTCTGTGAATGAAAATGGGCTTTCAAGAAGCTTTTTGTAGAAGCTGGCAGTGCCCACCCATCTCAGCCTTGTCCTCTGTTGTAGGCTCAAGATCTGTGAATCTCATGTTCACACTGATAACTGGACTTCAGACATTCCTACCCAGCACAGATGGCCACAGAGCAACTCTGCAGGTCTCCCTGCTGAGGACAAGGCCTGGGCTCACACACCGATGCAGCTTCCAAGCCCCTCAAGTCAGCAGCAGCCTAGCTGCAGCACTAGTCTGCCCAAGACAGTGACACATCCAGTGGAGCACAAGGGGGGGGGGGGTGGTGTGTGTGTGTGTGTGTGTGTGGTGTCGGGATGGAATCCAGGGCCCTGCACATCCTAGGCTAGTGCTCTGCTACCGAGTCCAGCTCCCCCCCCGCCCCCTCCCAGCACAAGGCCCCAGCTGCCAAAACCTCTATCTTACACTCAATTGTCAGTCCATTTTGGCGGATTTCTGAGGAAGATAAGTAGCTGTTGGTAACTAGCCATTCCGGTCCAGGCTCAGTGGTAAAGCACACGAGACACACTCTGAAGTGCGGGCTCACGGTCAGGTGGACACAGAGCTGGGGGCTGAGGGTGCAATAGAGACAGTGCTGATGGCGGCGTCTTAAGCTCTTGACCATTCACACCAAAGGAGTGGCAAGTAGTATAAATACTATCTTTATTAAATATCTTTACAGTTTATTTAAATGTATTTACAGAACTATTCCTGCATAAGTTATATTTCAGACATCGATTCAGGTCATTGGCTCTGGTAGGACAGACGATGATAGTCTCAACAGAAAACACAGCTCATCGGTATACACAGACTCAGGTTTGCTTCCTCATTTACTCATCGTTGCCACAAACTACCTGCTAACAGTTACGTTTTGACATGGACACTGCTTTATTGAGTTCAGTTTTGTGATAAATTTACTATTTTGAAAGAAATAGAATCCAAATGTCTTCTGTTCCATATTTTGTTTTATGAGATTGTTTTTTTTTTTTTTTTGCTATCACAAATTTTTTTAAATGTAAAAATGTGACAGTTTCCAGGAAACTGAGTGTTACAACTTTGCCAAAGAGAGCTGCTGTACAGTGACACGGAGCCACAAACCTACTCAAAAGTACAAACACGCATAGCCTTAGCCAAGCCTGCCGGGTGCCTCCAAACCTCTCCTGGGGATGGGATGGCAGCCCTGCCCGGGGTGTTCCCATCTGCTGCCTGCTCTATCCAGAACAAGGGCAGCGGCAGAGGGTACTCTCCTGCCTCGGAGCTCATACCCAGTCTCCACTCCAGACACAGCCCAACCCAGACCCACACCTGGAATGGATTCTTTGTGAGTTAGTAGCCTATCGACCAAGCCAAGCACGCATGGTAACTCGGGATACATAACTTGTTTTCCCTCTCATTTCTTTCTGTCTGTAAGAGCCTAGGGACTCTAGCTACTTCATCTCCACTTGATAATTTTATATTTTTTTGTGCGCAGGCAGCTTAAGTTCATAGGAAGAAATAAGGATCTGATATGTTTAGAGTGCACATTTTTAAAACAGAACAAAATAAAAATTTCAAGCATGTGATAAAAATAGTGATTTTTTTTTTATAATACAGTATTGCTTTATAAATATAGATGGAAAAGCTATAAACTTTACTGGTCTTTGGTGCATCCAGAGGGATAAATAATTTGCCATTTGTAAATTAAAACCCAAATTTTCTCTTTTGTTATAAAAGTTCACTCTGTGAGACAAATACGAGTGCTTACATTGCTTGATTTAAAATACAACGCACGCGCACACCAGGTTCCAGATCAGACCTGGCGAGGGGTGTGTGACGGAGCCCCCGGCCTCAGTGAGTGTGAGCAGTGCTCGCTCTGCCTGACCTCTAACAGTTATAAAATTAAGTGTGTAACAAAAAGGACAGGGAGAAGCAAATGGAATATGTGATGTCACTAGTCCACACGCCAGGCCCGAAGAAATTTTCACTGAATCCTGACGCCTGCCCTATGGTTTTCAGTTTACTAGAACAGCCATACTGCCTGTCCATTTCTAACAATCACTGCTCAGAAAAGTGAGTTGACTAAAAGTAAGTTGTATAAAACACACCAATCTACTTTTACAAACATTGGTTGATGGGATAAATGAGAGCAGGAAAAAGCCAGTGACTTAACCAGCTCTGCTCTTAGTAGGAATTAAATGTCGGCATTGGAAAATTAATGCAAAATATATCCAGATTGTAAGGCTATAACACCTCTGCCCCAAAACTAATTACAAACCACACAGAAGAGCTGAAGTACTCGGTCCTAGAGTCACACACCCCATCTGGATGCAACCTTACTGCTTTAAACACAGACACTGCAAAGAGTTTGTGCAAAATAAATACCCACCATGTGCCCCTCATGCCCCAGGATCAACAGAGTGCGACATCTCCTCCTCCAGTCTCCCTCCATACCCAGCCCTGTATCTCCTCACCAAAGAACTCAGTGTTGTCAGGTCAGGGTAGTTAAGGCATTCTGACATGTAATTAAAGGTGATTCAAAATAGGAATCTAACATTACGCCAATCTCGGAATAGTAGATAAATTACTGAACAGCTTACAAATGAGTAACTCATTCTTATAAATGAAATGCCTGTTACAAGCATGATGCGCGGAGAGAGCATGACATGTACATGGTACATGGTAAACAATTTAAATAAGACAAGACAGCTACTCAAATATACAAACGCACAGACAAAACCTTTTAAAAACAAGTTGAGGTAACCTCAAACACGAGTTCAATGCAGTAACGAGGGAGCCAGTGTCTCCTGCAGAGGAAGGGCTGCGCAGCTGCTCACACCATCTTCACACCAGCGTCATCTGACTTGCACAGAAACACGGCTTTAACTTAAGGGTTCCTAAGTATATACGGTTTTTCTACCACCACGTTAATGAAGGAAAAGAACAGACCCCCAAAAAATATATATATATCTTTACAGCAGTCAACTGTACATAAACCTTAAAAATAAGTTTGCGCTCGCAGGTAATGGGGAAGTCTGAGAAGGAACGTTACCTACTGCAAATGGCTATTGGAACTGTAAACATTAAGCTGGACTCAGGGCCCCACACTCAGCTGTGGTCACTGTGAATGTCAGGTCACCACTAGCTTTCCCGTGGGCTCTGGAGATGCAGCCACCACGCCATCACCTTGAGGACACAACGCAGGTGGGGCATGCTCTAAGGGTGGGAGGCTCCTGAGGGAAGGAGCAAGGCTGTCCACAGCCAACCCCATTCCGAGCTGCAGCTGCATACTCTAGCCCAGGAAGGCCTGTGGCATCCTTACAGGCAGCGCGGACGGCTTCAGCTACAGCATTTGATTCCCAGGCTTTGAGGAGTTCTGAAATTTTGCGTAGTATTTCCATTACTAGATTTTGGTAAGGTGTCTCCTTCCCTTGCCCCTCTCCTATGGGCCAGGCCTCTAGCCCGTGACCTGGACAAATCAACAGACTGCCACAGCTGCAGTCACAGGGGCACAATTAAGCATCTTTTAAAAAGCACAAAATATCAGCATCCATAGAACAAAAATTTTCTTCCACTTTGTAACCAAAACCATACACTGCTGGGGTTGGGATGTCATAACCCAGCACAGGATTAGAGCAGGACTGTGGGCTCCTGGAAAACAGGAGTTTGTACAGAAAACACAAAGTCACACCAGTCCTAGCAGAGACTGCACCTGGGGGGACACAGGCTTCTCCTGGGATGATCCACGTGTTTTCTGGTAGAGGTGTCACTATTTACTACTTGTTGAATGTTAACATCCCTTTAACACAATGAAATTTTGAGTTCACTTTACCAACATTACTTATTTTCAAAACTTCAACTGCTCTCAAAAAGTGAAAGGCTTTGAAAACCTCCAGAAGGGAGGGTCGGTCACCTTGGGCGTCTCGGTGGCTGCCAGCAGGTCCGGGCTGGCGGGTGACAGTAGTGGTTCTCAGCGAGGCTCTCCATGGGTCTCAAACACGGGCCAGAGCATCCGTCATTGGCCACTGAGATCAGAGGCCAAGAAATGTGGTCCTGCCAGCAGGATCACCACACAGGGCAGGAGAAGTTGGGGGACGAGGGAAAGGCAGGAGTCACCAGCATGGCCAATCAGTCCGTGTACTCAGCCACTATTGAGAGCAGGACGGTGATGTCATCTGGTTTTCCACCTAAAACACAGATGAAACTTACTAGTGTGTTTGAAGAAAAAGTCAAAGATGTGGCTCACGAAAGCACTGGAGACAAGCGCTCTGTTTGGGGGTTTGATCTGCCAGTGCACCAGACTGGAGAGTCAAAGCTGCGAGCTCCAGTTTTGGGAGGAGCAGGAGTTCAAGGTCAATCTCAGCTACAGAGAGTTTAGACTCAGCCTATGCTACACGATGCCACCTCCCAGATCTAAAGTAAACAAGGCACAGTTATACTGCACCAAGGTCAGGGCATGGTGGTGCAACCTATAATCTCTGCCCAGCTGAGGCAGGAGGATCACCACATACTTGAGGCCAGCTTGAGCTATCTACAGCCTTGTGATTTAGCTGAAGCTTAAACCCGCCCTGCCGCTTTCCCACCCGGTGGCTGTAGTCGGCCGCAGCATCTCGAGTGCAGTGAGAGTCCAGCAGGACAGGATGGCTCCAGCCCAGCGCTCACACACTGCGCTGTCCTAATTTGGACAAACATGTCCAGTGTTTGGAAACTCAGAATAGCCTGTACTCTAATCTGCCAAGTAGCCATGGCATGTGCTTTTCTCTGTTTTAACATTTCCTCATCTCAGATGTGCTCAGCATGTCATAATATTACACTAGCAAAAGCTGGGCAGCTCCACAGCTCTGACACCACCGTCATCCAGCTAGGATTGGCCTGATTCCCCGGTCACATCACGACGTCGATCAAGGGCAGTGTGTACAGCTCCCTCTGCAGACTGCAGCAGCAGTCTGGAGCAGCTACTCAGGACGCAGGGCACTGAGCTGCTGGCAGTGTGGCCCTGGGGAAGCAGGGCGGTGGGGGAGTAAAGGGCTTCAGGTTCCACCGCGCGCTCTCTCTCTCTCTTCTCTTCTCTTCTTCTCTCTCTCTCTCTCCCTCTCTCCCTCCCTCCCTCCCTCCCTCCCTCCCTCCCTCCCTCTCTCTCTCTCTCTCTCTCTCTCTCTCTCTCTCTCTCTCTCTCTCTCTCTCTCGTCCAGTCAAGGTCGGTTCTGAAGGGCGACTCAGAGGAAAATGAGCCGCCTCCCTCCCGACCTTGCTGAGAGGACGCACACCTACACGTTCTCACCCAGAGCTCAGAACCTTCCAGAGAATGCTTACCTCTCACATTTAATCCGTTGTCACATGCAAACTGTGCAAAAGGTGACATGTAATTTGGGTCATAGGCCAGCTCATGCGCTTGCTCGGCAATGCTCCTCGCAGTCCGCTGGATACTCTCATAATTGGAATTCTAAGATGAAGGACGGAGTTATTTTTACCACGCTGCCTCACGTGAGTTCTGCATGAGGACACTCGGTGCAGACAGCACTGTAGGGCAGAACGCTCACCTGAACATTTCCCCCAGCACTTAAGTTTACTCCAGTTAGAGAAGACATGGAGACAGGGCCACAGGGAGCAAGCCCATCAGATCAGGGCCCTGTTTGAGAAAGCCTTTGGTTGAAATGGCTCCACATTTTTTATTAAGATTTTCATTTTTGGTTTTCCATTTGAAAAATTTAAGGTTTTCTTGCTAAAATGGGATGGTCTGAAAAGGTGGGGTCGAGCCACATTTTTACGGTGCCTCAGAAGTCCCCATGTTTGAGAACACACCTAGCTAGCCATATTTGCTTTTTTCAAGTAAGAGGTGCCCTGGTGCTGGCTATGCTGAGGATGGCTTCCAGGCCCAGTAGTCACAGCAGACTCCTGCTTTGCTCTGTGGTCTTTGGCCACGCCCTGTCCTAGCCGCTCCCACTTCCTCATCTATAAAATGGGCACTGGAGGACAGGCCTCCCCTCAGCCCTCACTTCAGAGGCTCTAAATCTTTCAGTCTAAATGTCAACAGCAGAGGGCTAGGGCAGCTGAAGACATGGCTCCAGAGACTAAAGTACTGGCTCTTCTCACAGAGGACCCAGGTGACATCCTAACATCCACATGATGGTTCACATCGGTTCCAGGCATCCAACACTCTTCTTGCCTCCACAGGCACTAGGCATACACATAAGATTTAAAAAAAAAAATCAAAGTTCATAAAGAAAATGAAAAGCAGTGGTCCGTGCGTGTGTCTAGGCCTTCCCTAGCCAGTCTAAGAGAGCAGCCCCGTTACTGCCACCAGCCTACCCCAAGTACCCACATCCTTCCCAGCCATCCTCCTCTGAACTGGAAGCCCCGGAAGGTGGGTCCGAGTGCTTTCTGCTTACCACTGTCAGCACACAGTACCCCTGGACAAGCGCATACCACAGGGCAGACATGGTGTTAGACACCCTTCCCATGGCTTTGGTTACTCCTCCCTGCCACCCTGAGGATAAGACTTTTCCTTCTTCCCAATTCAGATGAGGAGGTACTGCTTGGACACTGGAAGAAGCACCCCAAGCCAGAATGGTGAGGCGCTGGAGAAGGAAGCCAGTTTCTGTCAGCCAGGACTTTCACTGGGCCAAGAGAGTCTGGAAAGCCCAGCTTCCATCTGGCCCTGCCACCTTTTGTGGGAGAGGCCAAACTCTCCCTCAGAGGCAGCTCTGGTCAACACCCACACTCCTTACTGCCTGGCCTCACTCCTGACCTCCCGGCCTGAGCAGCTGCAGGGTGTGTGGGAACAATAAAAGGAGAAGGGGATAAGCAAGTGCATAAAACACCAAACCCTCTCTGACTCACACCCTATGGAGGAGGGCTGAGCCAAGGGTTCCCCGAGTCCCCTTCTAATGCCTGGAATATTACATCCATCACTTCCTGAAGTTCAAAAAAATAGCCCTTCCCAAACCAACAAAGGGACAGGATAATGGGCTCAATAAAACTCGGCTGCGTGGAGAGCACAGCTCCCAGGGCCTCCCGCTCGCCAGCCTCCGGGGTCATTACCTTCAGTTTTTTCAGCTCCTGGAGGATCATATAATCAGGCATGTTGTCAAAGAGCCCATCTGTTGCTGTCAGGATGATATCTCCTAACTGGACATCGAAAGACGTGCTGTCAGCAGCATCCGGGCTGTGACGGAGAGAGGAGGACCAGCAAGGTGAAGGGAGCCCTGCAGGTGTGGCAAAGGCCCTACTACCTGCCTTTTACAAGCTCATGAGGCTTTTACTATGGTGTCAACTAAAGAAGCTGGGCTGGTGAGAGGGTCAGCAGACAAGCATGAAGACCGTCGAGCCTGCTCACTTGAGTTCTCCATCCTAAGAGCCCACAAGTAAGAGAACTGACTGCCACCAGTGTCCTGTGACCTCCACACTCCCGCTGGGGCATTAACCTCACCTCACAACACAAAGTCATCTCGAAATGTCAATCCTGAGAAAACTGGCTGGCCATCGAGTAAAGCTGAGTCCGGGCTGAGAGACCAGTCACGGCACGAGCTCAAGAGGAAGGCTCTCCAGAGGCAGGTCTAACCTCCACTATGTGCAGGGCGGTGCTCCTGTCCAGCCTCTCCCACCCATACCACTGCACCCCTTCTGGGTCTCAGGAGGCTAGTCACCCATAGAGAACATGAGCTCCTGTAAGAATGATACTTGGGGACACCCAGAGAGGTGTTAACACAGTTAAGGAAGGACTGTGTATCTCCCACCCTGTTCAAGTGTGCCTGACATGGAAAGCTTCAAGAAACATGTTAAATGGCACACTGCAAAAACAGAATAACCCTCTGAATGGAGAGAAAATCTTTAATATGTTAAATAGAAAAGGCAGGCGTATGTGGTAGGTACCACCACTTCTGTAAAGGGGCGGGGGGGGGGGCACACACGGAGATTTCTAAGCTTAGAGCATTAATCTGGAGAGAGGCTAGCCCCAGAGCCTCCCGGAGAACGTGTGCTGCACCAGAGGCAGGAGGATGACTGCTTGTCTTTTGGTTTTTGGTGCAACTTTTCTGTTTTAGAGAGAAGGTCTCAACTTGTAGCTCAGGCTGGCCTTGAACTCATAATTCTGCTTCGGCCTCCTAGGTGCTGGGATGACAGTTGTGTGCCACTGTGCCTAAGCTGGGTGCAACTTTTAAAGAATGAGATGGCAGGTATTTTTTCTGACAAAGCCTAAAGGAAACAGATCTAACTCTGGGGGGCACACAGGCAGGAGTTCACAGCCCATGAGGCTGGCTCGCAATCTCTCCTGAGGGTCACCTTCACTGCTTCCCAGCCTGAAAGGGCAGGCAGAGGAGTCGCCCAACTGTCCACCTGACCCTTGGTTAGGAATAACCGAAGGAGAACCTTAGACACTGACCAAGAGAGAGGCCAGAGTCAAAGCACCCCAGGCTCAACAGAAACCCCGCACTTGTCTAATAAGCGCTGAGACAGAAAACACAAAGTAAGACTTGCACGCGCCTGAGGATCTCCTCAGTGCCCCGAGCAAACCCCTGGCTCAGCTTCGCGTGGCCGAGGGAAGGAGGCAGCACACATCTAAAGGTAAGAGTGACAACTAAGGACACGCAGCAGGAAGAGAAAACCACCATCATGCTGGTGGGAACTGGGTTAGTTTCTTCTGCAAAAATCAAGTCAGCATGCAAGACTCTGGCCTGCTGTCTTTGAAGCGCCTCGGGTTCTAGAAGTGCAGATTAATGACCAGGTTGGCAGGGGGCTCTGTTTTTGCTGAGGTTTTCCTTTCCCCACGAGTGGCCTTTGCCAGTCTGCCTGTGCGAGCCTCACTCCCAGTGGACAGTCTGTGCGCTGCTAACACTCCCGCCCACAGCTTGGGCTTCCGCCCGCCAGCTGCCGCTCGTCCATTCTGACTGAACACACTGGGCCGCCGCTGGAAACTCGACCGCACTGAAACACGAGCCACAGTCACATGCTGCTGAGCCGGGCTCCACGGGCGGCTGCCTCCACCTCACGCCAGGGCAGCAGGCTGGGCTGCTAGCCTGCCTGTCCCAGATCCTGCTTGGGGATCTGGTACTCAGAGGCCAAAATAGGCAGCAGCCAGTGAGGAAAAGGAAGCACCCTGACCGGGAAGGAGGCTGTCAGCTGAGGCCTTCGCTCCAAGTGGCCATGGCTACCGTGTACTACAGCACCCTCAATAGCACAGAAAGCTGGGTCCGTGAGATGGCTCAGGGACGGCAGGCACCTGCTGCTAAACCTAACACGGGAACCGAGCCAGGAGAGAGCTGACCTGCACACCTGGGCCATGACACCCACATACTACCTCCAGCACATATGCAAGAGAAATACCGTAAACACCCAGTAAATGTCTAATCGGATGTTCTCCACCCGAGGCAGTCCGCAGACCTGGAAGCTCCAAGTGCTTTCCTCTCAGCAGCAGCATTCTAAGTTTTTGAAGACTGGGTCTTTCTATATATAGCCCAGGCTGGCCTCAAACTGGTAATCCTCCTGCCTTAGCCTCCTGAATACAGGGATTACAGGTGCAAGCCCCAGGCCTACCTAGCAAGCAGCTTATTTAAATGGACAACACCAAATACCTAATTATATAATATCCTTGTTCCAGAATCAAGGTGGCAGAAATGCCTGTTTTATGTTAGTTTGGCCTTGAGCTCTGGTTCACCAGGAGGTGATGGGTAGAAAGGAAGACACAAGCGAGAAGGTCATTTACTCTGAGTCTCTTAACTGAAGAACCCCCACTTGGGTCGCCAGTCAGCACACGCAGCCCCTGTAAGGTAGTCGAATAAAGTGTGGCCCAAGCCTTAACTTTACTAGAGTCTAAGAAAAGAACAAACTGAAAATTCATTTTAAAGTGTTCCAGTTGTTTTGAAAGGTTCCTGGAAGTTTAAAAATAAATGAAGAGATATTAGCCATCATCAAGAAAAAGAGAACACCCTAGTGACCCCATTAGGGATGGAGGCAGGCCCAGCCACTTCTCTTCTGTTGGGTGCACGTGTGAGGAGGACCTCGGAGTGGGAAGTTATTCTGACAGGTAAGACGGACGGCCGTCAGCCAGTGAGCTGCTGCATGAGAACGGGACTGACAGAAGCCAGACTGACCTGTGCACACCGCCTTCAGCTACTGTGCTCGGAGCACCTTGGCTTGGCTGTGATACTCACTTATTCTCAGCCCCTTGCAAAGGCCCCACTAACTGGTCCTGTGGAGGCTAGAGTGTCCCAGGAGAGAGGACAGGAGGGAGGCATGGGCGAGCCACCTCCTGCCGGCTTACCTGTCGCTCAGGACGACGCCCTCAGCCTCGGGCGGGGCGATGGAGAGCTGGAACGGAGTGTTGAAGTAGTGCTGCTGCTCGTCAGACCGGTGCACGACCTCGCCGCCCCGCACCACCAGGAAGCCCGAGTCACCCAGGTTCGCTGTGTGCAAGCGGTGGCTACTTCTGTCCAGCACCACGATGCAGGCTGTGCTGCTACCTACAAACAGCATGGGCGTCCATCAGCTCACTGTCTCCCCTGGGCCGCTGCCCAGCAGCACTCGACCCCAGGGAGCCGCGGGGACGGGAATCTTTGGTTTACATAGGACCATCCACGTCTGCCCCACACCCGAGGACCCCGGGGGCTGAAGACAAGGGGCGTGGGAGCATGGCCAACACAGTGCATGCTCCTCCTCCTGCAGGCACGAGTGCCAGGCCCCACAGCAGGTTACTGTGTCTTAATAATTGCTGGAACAAGGTTCCTGCAGCAGACACTTCTTTAGTTATGGCAGCACGACTTCACTAAACTGACTGACGTTTAAGATGGGCATAACCAGCCTCCTAAGCCGGACTGCCCTCTGCTGAAGCCTGAAGCACTTTCTAGAGACTGATGACCCATCATGAGGTCACAGGACCAATTTTTGAAAGTGGCTCGAAGATTATCTGTTCACTTTCCAGAGGCTGGTGCACAGAAGGACAAGCCCCACCTTGCCGGCAGCCAGCACACACCGCATGCAACCACCACTGTACAAGGCCCACAGGCTCTGGCCTGGCTGACTGCAGCAAAAACTGCACCTGCCTCCACCAGAAGAATATGCAGCTCACTAAGAAACAAGTGGAGCCTGCCTGTGTGTGGACTGCTGGCAGCCAGTTCTCCGGGACTATTAACAAGAACTGTAAGACCATAACACAGGAAACCTGCTCACTCTTACTCTGGGGAGGCACTGGGTAAATTAATCTTTCTGAGAGTCACAGAGCCCTGAAAACACATATATTCGCTATCCAGCAGGCCCCCCTGAGAGAAGCCATGTAAGAAGACCATAAGAAATGCAAGTCAAATGGAAAGCTAAAAACACTGGCGCAGAGCCAGAGACCCCGAGAGAGCTGCACGTCTTCGCCCATGCCACCGGGGCAGGCTGGCAGCCACATGGCCAAGGCTTTGCTAGCATGAGCACAGTCCTGCACCCAGTCTCCAAAACAGCTCAGTCCTGTCACACACTCAGCACATGAACTAAACCCCAGGGGCTCGGCCACTGTGAGCTCTGTGGTCCAGCTCTGTGCTCAGCAACAGGACTAATAGTAAACCCCTCACAGACAGGCACGAGGAGCGAACCAGGTAAGTCACAGCAAACACTGAAAGTGTATCATTCAGTGAGGCACTGGGGGAGTGTGTTAAAGAATACACTTGGTGTACTGGCTGGTTTTGTGTCAACTTGACACAGGCTGGAGGTATCACAGAGAAAGGAGCTTCAGTGGGGGAAGTGCCTCCATGAGATCCAACTGTGGGGCATTTTCTCAATTAGTAATCAAGGGGGGAGGGCCCCTTGTGGGTGGTGCCATCCCTGGGCTGGTAGTCTTGGGTTCTATAAGAGAGCAGGCTGAGCAAGCCAGGGGAAGCAAGCCAGTAAGGAACATCCCTCCATGACCTCTGCATCAGCTCCTGCTTCCTGACCTGCCTGAGTTCCAGTCCTGACTTCCTTTGGTGATGAACAGCAGTGTGGAAGTGTAAGCTCAATAAACCCTTTCCTCCCCAACGTGCTTCTTGGTCATGATGTTTGTGCAGGAACAGAAACCTTGACTAAGACACTTGGGAAGGGAAGATGAGTGAAATAAGTAGATTAAAGCTAGTCTTGGCTGGCTGGAGAGACGGCTCAGCGGTTAGAGCACTGACTGCTCTTCCAGAGGTCCTGAGTTCAAATCCCAGCACCCATATGGTGGCTCACGACCATCTCTAACTCCAGTTCTAGGGGACCCATTCAACGCCCCCTTCTGGCCTCTGTGGACATCCATCCGCTCAGGCACACACATACGTGCAGAGGTAAGTTGACTTGCGATGTCACTCAGCTGCCCGAGTCTCCCTGTGCATGCTCACTCATCGGCATCCCGCAAAGCAGATGCAGGGGTCCACAACCGGGACCCCAGTGCTCAGGACAGGAAGGCAGGAGGCGGAGAAACTCACAGTCGTCCTCAGCCAGAGTCTGAGGCCAGCTTGGGCTGTGTGAGACCCTGTCTCTTAAGAAAAAGCTCTAAGCAGACGGTGGAGACAGTAATCAGGGCAGTGCTTTCCAGCCACGCATCTCGAGCAGGCCTCTCAGCCTCTCTAGGCAGCTGTGGAGAGTTCCGACACGCCTGCCTCACCCAGTGTGTAAGCAGAGCACACTCAAAGCCACAAGCCACTCCCCTGTGCCGACGCATGAGGGAAACAGAAGCACAGCAACTACAGTCACCGGGTTCTCAGTGAGATTCTGATATTTGTTATCTTGTCCCAAGGAAAAGACATTATTTGGGCTGGAGAGAGGGCTCAGCCATTAAGAGCACTGACTGCTCTTCCAGAGGTCCCGAGTTCAAATCCCAGCAACCACATGGTGGCTCACAACCATCTGTAAAGGGGTCTGATGCCCTCTTCTGGTGTGTCTGAAGATAGCAACAGTGTACTCACATGCACAAAATAAATAAATAAATCTTTAAGAAAAAGAAAAGACATAATTTAATGTAAAGAATCAATGTAAGCATCTTCCATCATTACTGTCCAGCAATTCAGTTTCCTTATATTCTGAAGTGGACTGACTAAAAGTGACTTTGATACCCCTTTGGTGCCTACGAAAGGGAAAATGTGGGTGCTGTGCCAGCCAGGGGCGCTGTCAGAACCTGCCCTATGGTTGGCTTTGCAGACAGCTTTCCTTCCTAAAAGCCTTCAGCTACTCAACGGTACAAAACGGCCACACAAAAGATCTTCTGGGAGCTGATGAAATTAAATCTTGAGAGTGAGAAACGACAGGGCCTTGGAGCTGCTGCTCAGGAAACACCCGATGACTCACTGTGAAAACCTCAAGCCACCATTTCATGCCCCTGCAGAATCAAAATGGTCCTTGTGAGTCTTGGGGCTTCCATGGCCAGAGCAGGAACAATGAAGGGACAGGCACAGCCTGGCTGCTTACGCCCCTCCCCTCTTCCAGTGACCCAGCACACTGTGAAGGTGAGGGTCGGACGCTCCGGCAGGTGCCTAGGCAAATCTCTCAGGTTAAAGTGCAATTATTTTTAGCACTCAGCCAAACAACTTTATTAGGCTGACACCTCAGCTTCCTTTCTTCTGTGGTGCTGGCGACGGAAGGCATTGTGCATGCTAGATCCCAGCTCTACTACTGTGTTACAGCCCCAGCTGCAAGACCCATTTTATTATTATTTTTTTAGGCAAGGACTCGTAGTGCAGCCCTGGCTGGCCTGAAACTCACTCTGTAGACCAGGCTGGTCTCAAACTCAGAGAGATCCACCTGCCTCTACTACCCAACTGCTCGAATTAAAAAGTATCATGGCAGCAACCCTTTGGATTCTTAAGAACTTATTAAGGTATTTAAGGGTTTCTGAGGACACTTATGTCAACAATAAAGGCTTCTAGAGTATTTTTTGCTTTGTAAACTTTTTTAACAATTGCTGGATTAGAAAGCAAAGACAGGCTGGGGAGATGGCTCAGTGGTTAAGAGCACCTTAGCTCTTCCAGAGGAACAGAGTTTCATTCCCAGCACCCATGTAGAGTGGCTACCGACACCTGTGTCCCTCCAGCTCCAAGGGATCCAGCACCCTCCCCTAGAGTCCACAGGCACGCACACATATGACATTCACTAAAAGTAATAAAAGACTCTTAAAGCACATTCTAGCCACTGCGTTTGCAACTATACCTCAGTCCTATAGATTCACAGTCTGCTAGATCTGTTCCAATTTAGTTGCAAACACTGTGAAGGTGTGTGGGTTAGGTCAGGGAGGTGTGTACATGCCAAACATGGCGACAAAGAATCATTTCAGTGGGTTTTAGAAGCGACAGTAATCCCAGCATTGTAAACAAACCTCGATTATGTCCTTAAATTTACTATCTCTGTTACCTTGGGTGAATGGGAAGGAAAGAAAATGTACAGAAAAAAACAAAACACCCCCTCTTAAAATCTTTAGGCAGCAAAAAAAGAAAAAGAAAAAAGAAAAAAAAAGGTAGGACATTCTGCACGTAACTGGCTGCTCTAGGCCCAAGTAAATGCCGGGGTAAGGGAAATGGTGCCCGTAGAAAGTGCTGGAAACTGTCTAGGAAACTGCTTTCCACTCAGGGTTAAGTGATTTGCCCACAGTTATATGGCTTTGACACAGGTACTAGGACAGAACCTAGAATGTCCCACTGACCCAAGACAATCTCTGACTACATCAAGAGAAGCAGGGAGCTGGCCCAGTAAAGGCCTTGCCAGCCTGCACTCTAGCTCCAGGACCCAAGTGCTGCAGAGAGACTCCAGGAGGCTGTGTTCTAACCTCCACACTGTGCTGTGGCACCTGTGACCCCACACACAAAATAAATAATTGAAATGTAATATTAAAAAGCAGTCAGGAGACTGTGAGCTGGCTCATCAGGTAAAGTGTTTGATGCCAAGGCTTGACCATCTGAGTCTGAAGCATATGGGAAAGGACACAATGGAGCCCCTCCTGAGTTGTCCTCTGACCTCCATATCCACGCATGCATGCACATACACTGCTAATAAAATAAAGACTTTAAAGGGAAGAAGGGCAGTACCAAGCTGGAGACAGAAGTGGGCATCAGAAAAGAGCCTCTATGGAGAAGGGCTCAAGGGACATCTTATGACACTGAGCAGAAGCTCAATTTAAACGTAAGTGTGGACAAGGGAGGCCCCCTAGTAACCAGAAAGGTTCTGGCAATTATGACCCTGGGCAAGATTAACGGTGCACACCTTTAATCCTGGCACTCAGGAGGCAAAGGCAGCAGCTCTCTGAGTTCAAGGCTAGCCTGGACTACTGGTAAAATCTTGTTTGTTTAGCTATCCATGGATGCTGAGTTCGAGGCTAGCCTGGACTACTGGTAAAGTCTGGGTTGTTTAGCTATCCGTGGATGCTGAGTTCAAGGCTAGCCTGGACTACTGGTAAAATCTTGTTTGTTTAGCTATCCGTGGATGCTGAGTTCGAGGCTAGCCTGGACTACTGGTAAAATCTTGTTTGTTTAGCTATCCATGGATGCTGAGTTCGAGGCTAGCCTGGACTACTGGTAAAATCTTGTTTGTTTAGCTATCCGTGGATGCTGAGTTCAAGGCTAGCCTGGACTACGGGTAAAATCTGGGTTGTTTGGCTATCAGTGGGTGCTGTGAGAAGGGATCACAGACGTCTACTCACCCAGCAAAGGTACTTTGTTTTGCAGCAACTCGCAGTAGCTCGTGGTGAGAATCCCAACAGGATTGCTGGGGACAAAGCGTCCTTCTTTCACCAACCGCTCACATGTTCGCATTAAAGTCCCTGAGAACTGAGATGGGTCCACTCCATAGTCTCTCCACCCTCCGACACCATCCGCAACTCCTGAAAGAGAAACCAGGCTCATAAGACCCTGGGTGCTGACTGAGGCAAAGCTCCTCCCTCTCACGCACAAGCCCTAAGTTCAGTCCAAAGGACTGCCTACCACAGGAAACCGCAGTCACCAACTTCCCAGCACCCCTTCCTCCAGCTCTGACTGCTCACTGGTGTACACTGGTGTTCACACTCACAAAGCCTCATTTAGGAGTATCACTGCACACACTATCTGCTGGAGATCTGGTCTTTCGAATATCCATATCCATGCACACACCTTTAACCTCAGCACTTGGGAGGCAGAGTCAGATGGATCTCTGTGGGTCTGAGGCCAGCTGGGTCTATCCCGGGCAGCAAGAACTACGTAATAATGAGACCCTGGGATAGAAAGTACTGGATTGATTGATGTGAGGGTTTTCCTGGCATCGTGTGCCTGCTGCGGGCAGAGGGCAGAAGACACTGGATCCTCTGTGAGCCGGTATGTGGATGCCGGGAACTGAACTCAGGTCCTTTGCAAGAGCAGCCAGTGCTCTTAACTACTGAGCCACCTCTCCAGCCCCTGGCTTTTTTCTTTAAGTACCAATGTCAGTGATGACAACTTTAGGGCCAGAGCTGGGAATTAGTACAAGCAAGAAAAAAGCAGAGCTAGGACAAGTGCTCACACAGAACCAGGTCCCAGAAGCAAGAAACACACGTACAACACACACAGATAACGGAACATCAAAAAATGAAGAACAAAATGGAAACCATATTCCATCTCTTTCCTCCTCCTTCGGGAAAAACAAAACAAAACAAACCTGCCCCATCCAGCTGGCCAGGCCGTGTGTGCTGAGGGGCTCTGGGAAAGGCTGCTCCACACTGAGTTTTGCTGAGTGGACTCTGAGAACTTAGAAGGAACAAGGGAGGGTGTTCTCACTGTCTTATACTGACGAGAGATTCCAACAGCACTCTGGGAGCTAGGCCTGGTAGTGTAGGGCTATAATCCCAGCTACTCAGGAAGACTGTAAGTACAGGCCAGGATGGACAATTTCTTGACTCATCTCAATAAGTCAGAAATGGGCAGGGTGGGACATAGCTCAGAGGTAGGTCTCCTGCCTAACATTCACAAGACCCAGTGCCTCAAACATAGAACATTTTGGTAGAAATTACTAGAGAGATTGATTTCACTTTTTACTTTTTCTTTTCCTTTTTTTTTTCTTTTGAAAAAAGGTGTCTCTGTGTAGCCCTGGCTATCCTGGAACTCAACTCTGTAGACCAGGCTGGCCTTGAACTCAGAGATCTGTCTGCCTCTGCCTCCCGAGTACTGGGACTAAAGGTGTCTGCTACCACTAGCTGGGTTCATTTTTTCTTAAGATATTTAGATGATTCTATTCTACTGGATGATGCTAGTGTAAACTTTCACTGGTCCATGGGCTGCAGGTGAGCGCAGAGTCGGCTCGATGCTCCTGTTAGCAACAGGAGACGAGTGTTTAGTCAACAGAACCTGCACGTCACTGTTGTACCATCTCCCATCACACCCCTTGCAAAATAAGCTTAACTCTTTCCAAAGTTAAAATCAATTCCTGCCTACTGGCGTTAAAGAAACAGAAAAGTGTCAGACATGTGCACGCTATTAAGGTTTTCTATGGCTTTTCTGGAAGGATCTCTAAGAAATACGAACAGTAGCTGTTTTAGAAATAAGGGACTGATTTCTAAATGTCTAGGGCAGGGGTTCTCAACCTGTGGGTTGTGACCCTCTTTGGGGGGGGGTCAAACAACCATTTCATGGGGTTCACCTGAGACCACCAGAAAAGATATTTACATTATGACTCACGATAGTAGCAAAATTACAGTTATGAAATAGCAATAGAATAATGTTATGGTTGGGGTTCACCATAACATGAGGAACTGTATTAAAGGGCTCGCAGCATTAGGAAGGTTGAGAACCACCGCTCTAGGAGTGAAACACATGCCTAGAATGTGTGAACAGTGTGACATACCATTTGGTACTATTTTTTATCTTTACCAAAAGCATGTGCCACAGCTTTATCTTACTGTGTGTGTGTTATATATATGTTCACATGTGTGTGAAGACAAGGGGACAACAACTTTCCACCTTACCATCATCATTTCCGTGTGTGTGTGTGTGTGTGTGTGTGTGTGTGTGTGTGTGTACTCACTGTGTGAGGAATGGAAGCACAGTGCCCTTGTGGAGGTCAAGGAACACATCATCAGGGTGATTTTCTCCATCTACCTCATGTGGTTCCTGGGACTCTAGGTCACCAGGCTCACACAGAAAGCAGCTTTGCTGACCACTGAGGCACCTTGCTGGTCCTCCACCTTATCTTGTGAGACCTCGTCTTCCTGAACCTTGAGCTCTCTGACTCAGCCAGACAGCCCCTCCCCCCAGCACTGCGATTACAGTGTACACTGCTACCTTAGCCTTTTATGTGGGCGCTGGAACCAAGCTCAGGTCATCATGCTTATGCAGTGGGCATTTTGCCCACAACAAATGCTGTCAGCTCCCTATCTCCCAAATTTTTATTTTTAAATTTGGGGGGAGGGGCAGACAAGATGGCTAAGTTGATAATAGCCAAGCAGAATTTCATTTTTAATTAAGCAAGCAAGCATGGTGGCTAATACCAGTAATCCCAACACTTGGGAGGTGGGAAATCAAAAGCCAAGGCCAACCATGCGGAGATAGCAAGTTGGAGGCCAGGGTGAGCTACACACACACACACACACACACACACACACACACACACAGAGAGACACACACAGAGACACACACAGAGACAGACAGACAGAGACGGACACAGACAGACACACACACACACACACAGAGAGAGAGAGAGAGAGACAGAGACAGAGACAGATAGGGACACATACACACACACACACACAGAGACAGACACACAAAGACAGACAGACAGACAGGCGGACATGGACACACACAGAGACACACACAGAGAGAGAGAGAGAGAGAGAGAGAGAGACATGGACACATACCCACATGGATGCACATACACAGGCACACACATCAAAAAGAAGAAAAAAGCAGGTTTGCTTATTTATTTTTTATTTAATTATTTGTATTGTAAAGCTCAAGCACTCCTACTTAGCTACATCCTACATCCTTGGGCCAAATCTAGTGCCTTCTGAGTATGAAATACCCTCTCCCACACAACATTTACATTTGTGTACATTCATCTGCCACAAGCACCTTCCAAGAATGTACGTGGACAACTCTGTTTCCCATGATGAACACAGGAAACTCTGGCGGAGTGTATGGAAACAGAAGGAAGACAATGGAGGAGGAGAAAATAGCAGCAGCTTCCTCCACGTTGTGACCACCAGCAAGCCAAGCCTCCCTTTGGAGCAATTCCAAACCAGCTGATGGGATGGGGTGAAGCCTGGCATCTGTCTCAGAATAACTGGGGGTGGAGGAGGGGGCGACAGAGCAGAGGCGAGTCAAGCCTGGCTGTGAATGGGGTGTTGTTGAAACTGAATGAGCCACACCCGCCTCTACCTCCTTGATAGGTAGATTCCCACATCACCGAGTTCAAGGGAAATGTTGGCAACACTGACAAAGTCAGTGTTGGGCCTGTTTTGTGGAAGAGCCCACCTCAGTGGGAGGTACCAGGTGAGGCCCTAGGGGAGTCACAGGAACCTAGGGACCTGGCAGCAGGCTGGGGGTGCAGGCAAGAGCCACAGGAGACACCCCTCACCTCACAGGAGCACGAGACACCCCTCACCTCACAGGAGCAGGCATAGACAGGGAAGAACAAACAAGGGGAGAATGCTTATGTCATGCTTCTGAGGAACTCTTACTTCACAGGGCTTAAATGTAACAATTTATGTTAAAACACAGAATTGGAGATTCCAATCTTGGGCACACCATCTGATGATGAATCAGGCATTCTCTATTGCATGCACAGGAAAAGAATTTGCTCTTAACCAGGCCCTGGTCCAACAACCACAATTAACTTAAATTACAAATCAGTGGGGCTGAGTGGCTGGACAGTCCTTCCACGCCAGCCATCTTCTCCCAGAGCAGAGACTGTTGCCTTTAGCAGACAGATCCCAGGCAAAATGCCATGGCCTCAATCTCTTGAGGGGAAAAAGAAACTCAACATTACTTCAGCTTTCCAATAAAGCCAGAGAGGGAAATTTACATGTGGAAATCGCTCACTAACTTACCCGGGGAAGAGGTGGGTGTGGGGCCAGAGTAACCTGTACCGCATGTATTTCTGACACTCAGACCACAAAGAGGTGAGACAAACCTGAATAAAGCTGTTATTCAAAATGTATATGTAAAAGACAAAACCCCCAAACTGCTAAGACTATGACCTGGAAGATTCCTGAAGTTCCCCAAAGAAGCCAGCACAGTATTAGCCAACAGCAGCCCCGAGTGCCTGCACTAGAGTCCCAGTGTGAATGGGAAATGTTTACAGACCTTCTTTGCAATGGCATTTAGCTGTCCCTAGAGGGTCCTCTAATTTTCACAGACAGAAGGGCACGGGAAGGACCTGTCTCATGGGGAGCTGATCCTCCTTGTGACTACTGAGTGCAGAGAGCTGCTTGCTAGGAAATGTAAGACGCCCTGGATTACAGAACACTCAGGGCCAGCAACAAGAACTCTGTATAGCAGCCTTCAGGGTTTGCTACTGAACACACGGAAAAGGTCTTTGGGTCTAATGTGTTAATTAAGTGTATTAAATAAAATTAACTGCATTGCACTGATCTAAGTTTTATTACATTTTTAATTAGGGGCGGGGAGAGACATAGGCATGCATGCCAAAGTCCGTGTCAAAGGATAATATGTGGGAGTCCAGAGTTCTCCTTCCCGTGTGTCCCAGGGATCAAGCTCAGGGCAGACTCAGTAGGAGAGCCTTTGCCTTCTGAGCCATCTTTCTGGCTCTCTGCCTCCACTGTTTTCCCCCAAGGTCTGATCGTATTTGTGACTCTTACTTATTTTGGACTGGACTCAGAGTAGAAGCACTCAGCGAGCAAAGCCTACATCTCCTGGTAATCTGTGCCTGGTAGTTTTCTTTGGCTTCCTTCATTCTCTTGGTCAAACGTTTATCCAGCAGCCTCTCATTTTCCTTAATGCGTTGTTTCTTCAGAGCAATAGGTCTATGCTGCAGGATGCTCGATCTTGGGTGTGTTAGTCCTGGCCTCTCGTTCTCTTTGTTTAAAGGCTTCAGATGACATTTGGTGGGAATTATCTCCTTTGGAGAGATTAAAAAGCTTTTGGATTCTGCTGGCTCTTTTAAGCCCCAACTGCTAGGGCACAGCAGTATCTGTCAGTCCAGGAATATCTTCCTCTCTGTCTTCAGTTTTACAGTAGCCAAGTTGAGAACACTCAGATTGGCACCCACAATGCATCTGCAAACAGACTTGTGCCTCCTCTCTCCAGCTCTCCTCGGTCTATAACAAAAAAACCTAACTCAACAGCAGGAGCACTCTCCCCAGGTCAAGACTGTTTCATGGGAAAACTGTCGCCCCCGCCACTGCTTTGGACTGCACGGCCTTCCACTCCTCCCCAGTGTCGGCGGCTCCTGCCGAGTCGATGCGCTGTGTGAAACTTGGGTAGCCTTTCTTTCCCCTTGTAGATTAGTGAGCAATTTCCAGGCATAAGCTATGCTTTTTCCCTCTATGGCTTTACTGGAATGTTCAAGTGCTGTTTGAGTTTTTCCCCCTTCAAGAGATTTTGCCTGGAATCCTTGTCCGATAAAGGCAACAGGTACCTCAAAGGCTGTGGTGCTCCGGGAGACGCCTGGCTGTGTGGAGGGGCTCTCCAGTCACTCACACCCTGCGATCCCACACGAAGCTTTTGTCGTTCACTTCAGTGAGTTTGATGGCGAGTGTCTGGGAAGGAGACACTCAGCTTCGTCTTGACAGAGCAGATGGCCTGGAAGGGCCATGAAAAAGAGCTCCCTTTTTTTTGTTTTGTTTTTTTGTTTTTGAGACACAGTTTCTCTGTGCAGCCCTGGTTGTCCTAGAATTCACTATGTAGACTAAGCTGGCCTTAAACTCACAAAGACCCACTTGCCTCTTCTGGGATTAAAGGCTTTGCCCCCATAGTCCAGTGACCTCCATGTTTTTGAAACAAATCTATACCATGTTGCCAGGCCAGTCTCAAAGTCCCCAGGTTCAAGCAATACTCCTACCTCGGGCTCTGCAGTGGGTGGGACTATCGTCCTGGCAGGCATGCAGCTCCTTCACTTTGAATGTAACTACTGAGAACTCCAAGACTGCCCACGTGGCTTGCGGAACCTTGCCACTGGACAGCACTACTTACACAACAGAAGGCCGCCAAGGCTCCCGAGTAGTAAAGACAGAAGCAAAGCTATGTTTTGTAAGAACAATCCTCAGAGCAGGTGCAAAGAATGGTCTGGGAGCAGGAAGAAATGGAGGGCTAGGCAGAGAAGGTTACAATTTGGGGCTAGAACAGGCAATTGCTGAAATATCCAGAAAGGGACTCCTGGAGCCCACTGCAGCATATTCTACATCGAAACGTTTCTGGGTTTTGTTTTGTTTTGGAGGCAGGGTCTCTTTATGTAGTCCCAGCTGTCCTAGAACTTGCTGTGTAGGCCAGGCTAGCTTTGACCTCACAGAGATCCTCCTGGTTCTGCTTTCCACCACACCCAGCCTGTACTGGTAGTTTTGGGACTTGAGACACAGTTGTGTTGACTGGACACATACATACAGCTGGAAGGGCGTGAAGAGGCCAGTGCAAGGTTCCGACCTCTCCTGGGATGTGTTAAGCCCCAGGGCCAACAGGCATCACTGTAGAAAGAACTGAGCTGGGTGTGATCTGACACCACAGTGGTGGGTGAGAGGCTCAGCAAAGTGGAAGGAATTGCAGGGGTATGTGCTCAAGGTGATTTTATTTTAGGAATGAGAATCCTGGCCAAATGGCTCACCCATTTTACATCCTGTGCACTGTCTTAGATCAGACAAGTGTTTGAGATCAAGGAAGTACCATGTGCCCAGCCTGTGATCTAGTCCCCAAACAGAGGAGGCGGCTGAGTTATAGAGTGGCCCTTAATGCCACCTGAAGTCAGCGTGTAAAAGCTGCCTTTAATTCACTGTAACTACCTTATGTCTCCAGTAGCAATGTTACGTGAACGTACAGTAGCTCGAGTGACTCCTTTGACCCCAACTTCAATGACAACTCTTTATTAGCTTAAGATCATGGGTACACATCAGAAGAGCAGAGCAAAAGCCTAAGAGACGAGAGAGCACAGAAGGTCTCTCTCTAGTCCTGTTGCTACGGCCCGAGCTAGAAGTGATCAACTACACACTACTTATGCCATTACACTTGGGGTCTGGTTTTTGAGACAGGGTCTCTCTCTGTCACCTGAGGCTGTCCTTGAAATCTCCTTTCTGGCCTGACCTCCTGAATACTGGAGATTAATGGTGGGAGCCACTTATAAGACACAGATCTTAGGAGTTTAAAAACATAGTGTTAAGTTTTCCATGCACTGAATTCCTAAGTGAAGAAATGCAAATGAAGCAAAGCCAACTCTGCCCCGCCTCCCATTATCTGAGAGGTCGCAACAGCAGCAGCAGCGAGCTGAGCACCTTTCTCCGAGCCCCTCCCACCCTCAGGGCTTTCTTTCTCCCCTTTCCTTAACAAATTATTCTTTGTTCTGTTCAATTTTTTTTTAAGTTTTATTTACTTATTTTATACATGTGAGTACACTGTAGCTATCTTCAGACACACCAGAAGAGGGCATCAGACCCCATTACAGATGGTTGTAAGTCACCATGTGGTTGCTGGGATTTGAACTCAGGACCTTTGGAAGAGCAGTCAGTGCTCTTAACCGCTGAACCATCTCTCCAGTCTCTCTAATTACTTTTATACATGGAATCTAAGTAACAATTTTTCATTTTTTTAAAAGACTTATTTATTATATGTAAGTACACTGTGGCTGTCTTCAGACACACCAGAAGAGGGTATCTGACCTCCTTATGGATGGTTGTGAGCCACTATGTGGTTGCTGGGATTTGAACTCAGGACCTTCAGAATTGCAGTCAATGCTCTTAACCGATGAGCCAACTTTCCAGATCCAATTTTTCATTTTTTAAATTAGAATACTTTTCCCTTCACCTGTCACCACCATACAAAAATGGTGCTGAAGGGCTGGGATGGAGTTCAACTGCACAGGGCAAGTGACTCTGCAGCAGGCAGACAGACTGGAAAGGCCTCAAAACCAAGCTGCCATCAGCATGAATGCCTCCAATAGCCACAGCAGGTACACACTGAGACTGCAAACTCAACTTGGGTTCTGGGAACCAAATGTGGGCCCTCTACAAGAGTGATACTTGATCTTAATGGCAGAGCTGTCTCTCCAGCCTCTTCTGAATCCCTTTTACACACACCTCCCAGACTGACCTTTGAATATTTATGAGATCATTCTGGACAATGACACCTAGAGAACAGTGCATTCCAGTTCTAATATAAACACCAGTGAAGGACACATGGCAATTCACCTTTATCAGAACATATTTAACACAGGCAATGGCAAAACTGCACATAGCACATACATCACCCAAGGAGTATGTCTCACTGACACAGGAGCCTTACGCTCCAGCAAAGCAAGTTGCTTCTCAGGGGTTGGTTTTCTGTCAGTAAAACACAGCTCGTGTGGCTTGGATGGGCGTACCTGCTATGAAGGGAAACTCCAGGACAAAAACCTATGACTCAAGCTGGAGCTAAGAGCTGAGTAACAGGCGGCAGGAGCCACTCACAGGCGGGCGGATCTACTGAGACAGCACTTAGCAGTGTCTCTCCACCTCTGTAGAGATGAGACTCTCATCCAAGCCAGCGCTCCCCTGCAACGCCGGCAGGGCATCACAACACAGACAGGATCCGATGAAAATGAGATCTAAGCACACAGTTGACTCTGTAACAATAGGAACAAGTCATATTTACCACCAGCATTTCTGAAGCTTCAACTACTGGGGCATTGGGGAATCCTCCCCTGTGACTCAGGACTGAGAAATGTATCTGCAAATGATTATCCCAAAGGGAATGAAAAAAGAAAGATTACTGAAAAACTATGTTCGCCCTTCAAGTTGCTGCCCAGTCCAATGGACTCTAGTCCTCAGTCCTCAAGGGAGAAATCACAGGATTACAATGTTCTGCCGGCCTCAACAGGCCAGGCATTCCCTCTGCACAAAGCTTCCTCAAAGCAACCACTGCATGTCAACCTGCATCTGTGGGCTCCAGAGACTGAGTCTCCACCAAGCTCTCTAGATCTCTAAGGAGAACAGCTAAGATCAGGCTCAAGGACAGAGAGGAAGAAAGGGTCCATCCTGTAAGAAACCCAGACTCTGCCAAAGAAATGGACTGCCCAGGGCAACAGTCAAGGGACCCGAGCAGGAGCAAACGGCCTATTCGAGAGGTTTCAGAATTTGAGCAAGAGAAAAAAAAGCCACTTATTCCTTAGCTCATTAAACATGAAGACTGTTCGGTAATCAAGCTAAAAGAGTGCACATATGCACACCACACACACACACCTACCTATCTACGTTGTTTTGATCAGTTGCCTTGTCTTTAAAAGCAGTAAGAAGCCCTGGAAGGAGGGTAAGAAAACAAGATTGTGAAGAGAAACTGATATAACGTGTGTGTGTGTGTGTGTGTGTGTGTGTGTGTGTGTGTGGTGTGTGTGTGTGTATGTGTAAGGGTACAGATTGACGGAGCATGCCTTCCTCGGAAGAGAAACTGATATAACGTGTGTGTGTGTGTGTGTGTGTGTGTGTGGTGTGTGTGTGTGTGTGTATGTGTAAGGGTACAGATTGACGGAGCATGCCTTCCTCGGAAGAGAAACTGATATAACGTGTGTGTGTGTGTGTGTGTGTGTGTGTGTGTGTGGTGTGTGTGTGTGTGTGTGTGTGTGTAAGGGTACAGATTGACGGAGCATGCCTTCCTCGGAAAAGAAACTGATATAACGTGTGTGTGTGTGTGTGTGTGTGTGTGTGTGTGTGTGTGTGTGTGTGTAAGGGCACAGATTGACGGAGCATGCCTTCCTCAGAACTCTCCCACCTTAGTTCTTGACACAGGGTGTCACGTTGGCTCTCTAACTTTAGTTCCCCGTAACCAACATCTCAAGCTCCAACGGATCTGACTTCTCTGGCCTCCAAGAACACTTGTACTCTCTCATGCATTCTCTCTCCCCACGCCCTCTATAACATACACACATACATACACACACACACACACGCCAAAATAAAAAAAAAATCTTAAAAAGAAAGTAAGCAGCTGGGTGTGGTGGTATGTACCTTTAATCCCAGTACTTGAGAAGCAAGAGGTAGGTGGATCTCTGTGAGGCCAGACCTGTAGTAAGTTCCAGGATACCCAGGGATACATAGTAAAGCCCTGTCTTTTTTCTTTTTTTTCTTTTAAAAGGCCAACACTTACTGTTACTGTGGGATTATCTACTCTAGCTCAACTGCCAACTGCAGCTTAAGGAACTGGTTGGTAACTCATAGATTTACTATGAATTGCTGGCCAGACTCCCTCCAGACACCACAGAGCTGATGGCTGTCTCTCTGAAGCCACTTCGATCTTTTCTGGCCTCCAACATAATCCTCCCCAAATGTTGAGTGTTGCTAGTTCTGCTCTCTGGTCTGGAGGAAGCAGCCAACAGACCATTGCCTGGAAGGAGAGAGATCCTGCCTGGGCCATGCCTATGGTCAGAGCTGAGGGCCTCGGAAGAGCTGTCCACTGGGTACTTCTCTGTACGGCATCTGTTGGCCTGCACTGACCCCTCAGGATGAGAGAAGGGCTTTTCTTTTTTTAATTTGTTAGATCTACACCATTGGCCCTAAGGGTTAAGCTAATATTTCTAACACCTGAGTGCCCCTTTCCCTCCTCTCTACCCTCTACACCAAAGTCTGACTGCCTGGCCCTAAATTCCTAAGTTCATTCAATCCTTCTGTCTCACTTCTCCAATGTCATAGATGGGAAACAGGATACTTCAAAAAAACAGGTATGTTTAACCTAATCCCGGTACTGCCTGCTTTCTTCACCCCTCTGTAACATAAAGAGCTGGGCTTGACCAGAATCGCAACCCCTGTGAAAGCTAAGCACCCCAGGCAGGCCTTGTAGTGCCCACCTCAAAGCCCCATCCTCTGGGCTGGAGAGACGGATAAGCAGTTAAGAGCACTGGCTGCTCTCCCAGAGGAGCCGGGTTCAACTCCAGCACCCACACAGCAGCTCACAACTGTAACTCCTGTTCCAGGAGATTTGACACCCTCATACAGACATGCAGATAGACATGCAGATAGACATGCAGACAGACATGCAGATAGACATGCGGATAGACATGCGGGCAAAATATTAATGAGCATAGAATAAAAGTAATTAAAAACCCACCATCCACCAACAGTTGGCTGTGTGCAGAGAGGCCTCTATGCCAACACCGTCTGTATCCCACTCTGCTGCTGCAGTAAGTAGGCACCTCAAGGCCGTCAGGAAATGAGTGATTTCTTCTTTTTCAAAAACATTTTTTATGTTTTAAGTCTTCATTTTATTTATCTGTATGTTTCTGTGTATTCTACATGTAAGCAGGTGCTTTCAGAGGCCAAAGCAAGGGGTAGATGCCCTAGAGCTGGAGTGACAGGCAGCTGTGAGCCTGATGTGGGTCCTGGGGACAGAATGCAGACCCTCTGCCAAAGCAGTTAATTGCTCTTTAGCACTGAGCCATCTGTGCTGGATAGTTTGATGTCAACTTGACACAAAATAAAGCCATCTGAGAGGAGGGGACATCAATTAACAAAATGACTCTAGGGCCCTGAAAGATGGCTCAGCGGTTAAGAGCACTGGCTGTTCTTCCAGAGGTCCTGAGTTCAATTCTCAGCAACCACATGGTGGCTCACAACCATCTGTAATCAGATCTGGTGCCCTCTTCTGGCCTGTGGGCATACATGCAGACAGAATACTGTATATATAATAAATACATCTTTACCAAGGAAAAAAAGAAATTGCCACCACAGAAGCCAAACAAGGGCCAGACAGTGGTGTTCAGGAGGCAAAAGCAGGTCAGTCTCTGAGTTCGAGGCCAGCCTGGTCTATAGAGTGAGTTTCAGGACAGCCATGGCTACACAGAGAAACCCTGTCTCAAAAAAACAAAAACAAAAAATGGAAAAAGGAAGAAAACAGAAGACCTCCACAAGATCTAGTCATGGGTCATTTTTTTTTAAAAAATTAGTGATTGATGGGGGAGGGGTGCAGGCAGCTATTGTAGGTGGTGCCATCCCTGCCCTGGTGGTCCTGGGTTCTATAGGAAAGCAGGCTGAACAAGCCATGGGGAACAAGCCAGTAAGCAGCACCCCTCCATGGCCTCTGCATCAGCTCCTGCCTCCAGGTCCCTGCCCTGCCTCCCTTCAGTGATGAACTGTGAAGAAGGTTTTTTTGTTTGTTTGTTTTTTGTTTTTTTTTTTGAGGCAGGGTTTCTCTGTAGCCCTGGCTGTCCTGGAACTTACTGTGTAGACCAGGCTGGCCTCGAACTCAGAGATTTGCCTGCCTCTGCCTCCCAAGTGCTGGGATTAAAGGCATGCGCCACCACTGCCCAGCAACTGTGAGGAAGTGTAAGCTAAATATCCCCTTTCCTCCCCAAGTGATTTTGGCCATGGTGTTTATCACAGCAACAGTAACCCTAATTAAGACACCATCTCAACAGGTCAGTTCATTAATGCACTATGTGTGTTGTGTGCATGTGTGCAGGAGAATGCCACAGCTCCCACAGAGGTCAGAGGACAACGTGTGGGACTCAGTTCTCTCTTTCACCACTGTGTGAAGTCTGAGGATAGAACTCAGGCTATCAGGCTTGGCAGCAAGCTCCCTTACTTGCTGAGCCATCTCTCCAACCGTGACTAATTTATGCCCTATACTTTCAAGATTCTTAATAATATTATCAATACATCTTTGATAACAAAAACTATGTAAATCCAGTTAAAACTATATCCTTCACTTATATTCAACACTGAAGTCACTCAGCACATTGGTCAACATCTACCATACACAAGGCAACATCTACCATAGGCAAGACAGCTACAGGGATTTAGATTCTAAGAGTTTCTGCCCACAGAAGCAGTTACTCCTGTGCTTGGGTGGAGGTTAAGAGATTTAGGACGAGTTACTATAATACAACAAAATAGACATAAACCAGTATGATATTACGAGATAATATGAACAGTCAAAACGCAAGCAAGAGGCAGCATAGAAGCACATGGTGTGGTCCTAGCACTGAGTGAATGAAAATAGGAGGAGCTCAAGGCTACCTGGGCTACATGACACCCTATCTGTTCCTTTTTGAAGGCAACTCAAAAAGCAAAAAACTAAAACAAAATCCTAAGCAGATCGTGTATCTAAAGGAAGGCATGGGAAAGTGTCCGAAGGATGCTGAGAGGGTTCCTGCCATTTTCACCAAGAAGGATAAAGTACAAGTCAGGAAGGCTCAGGGAGAAAGAGTCCCACATGGAGAAACTTGGCCTCCAGGTAAATGCCTCCTGAAGCCAGGCCAAGAACCTCTCACCATTAGTCACTCCCAACACAGCAGCACAGGAGCCAGGGCACTCAGCAGATCCCTGGAGGGAAAGGCAGACCTGCCGCCACCAAAGTCAACACTAGGCTCTTATTTGCCTCAATCAAGGGCTTTGTCCTACGATTAGCTTAGGTAGAGCTGATACCTGCACAGTATTCTGACTCAGCAAAAACCACCTCCAGGAAAGAAGTAACCATCAGTCTCCTTAAGCGTCAGTATACTGGGCCAGGGAAGGCTCTGAGGCAGATCTGGGTAACTCCAGCTAAGTCTAGGACTAAGATGAGAGTCCAGAAGGAGCCTCAGCGTCTTCCCTTACATGTGAGAGGCTCGTGCCATGACCCTCCGAGGACAGCAGTGCACTCCACTCCACTGTCAGAGTGCAGATGCACGGAAGCCTGTGTGCTCACAGAGTGTTGCACACAGCTGGTTGTGAGAGAAGCCAGCTGCTGCTATCATGGTTGCACACCAGTAATCCCAGCACTTGGGGGACAGGAAGCACAAGGATCATGCCTTCAAAGTCATTCTTGGCTTCACAGAGTTTTCAAGGTCAGCCTGGGATATGTCAGATCTTGTCTCAAGCAAGCAAACACACATATACACAAGAAAAACATCAACAGGGGTGGGGATGGATGAAGCCCACAGGTAGAGCACTGTGAAGCAGGCTGAGGCTTGGAGCCCACAGCACAGACAAAATGGAAGATTTTAAAAAAGGAACAGACTGGGCTGGGAGAGATGGCTAAGTGGCTAAGAGCACTGGGCTATTCTTCCAGAGGACCAGATTTGAAACACAGTAACCACATGGTGGCTCACAACTGTAAATCCAGCCCCAGAAGATCCAATACCTTCTTCTGGCCTACATGGGCACCAGATACAGGCATACACACAGGAAATATCCATGCACATAAAGTAGTAATAAAGACTTAAAGCGGTACAGAGGCTGGTATAGTCTCCAGTGAGCAGGGGAGCTTGGAGCTCTTCTGACTCCCATTCATAAGCAGCCAGGCAGCTCTCCAGACACTGGTCTGTGGTCACAACCAAAAGACAATGTCTACTTACAGATAATGTATAAAAGATGAGTGAGAGGATCATTTTGGTTCTCCAGTCAAACTCTCCAAGCCTGTCATTCAATAGCTCATTAAATATTCAACAGTGACATTTACAAGTACTAAAGAAGCATTTATTTGTCTGCAAAAAACAAAAAACAAAAAAAAAAAACCTCATCCACACACAGGAACAGAAAGATGCACCTGCACTTTGAAGACGTGAAAGGCCTTTTCCCCAGAAGCAACTTCATTTAACAAGCGTCTCTTTGGCACATGCTGCCTGCTGTGTAGGGCTTGCTTTAAGTGGGAATTCTAGACAATGAGCAATATACAAAAGGCTAGTCACTTTCTTCTGTCTGTGATGACCTCATTGGCTGCTAACATCTTCCCACCCCAGTGGCTGGCCGACACCTCCCTCCGAGCCCCGGCCCTCAGTGTCTGCACAGCACGGGTGACTCTCGTGGGTGCTGCTGTCCCAGTACTCAGCACTCCACCAGTCTAGAGACTCCACGAGCCACCAAGAAGCCCTGCCTTCCATTCCCAAGCCTAGTCGGTCCTCTCGTCAGCCCACAGCCCGTCACAAGCAGCCCTTCCACCTGCACTTCCAGCGTAGAAATCCTGAGTATCCGCTGGGTGCAAACCCAGCTCCCAACCCTTCCTCCCTCCGTGTCCTGTGACACACTAAGTTCTAGTGATTCTGTCTGCCCTGCCTGGCCAGGGACGTCCAACTGCCCTGGTCCAGCCTGTGGAGCTTGGCTCTTTCGGCAGCTTGTTTTATCCAAAGCACCCACCTGCTGCTACCTCACCGCCATGTCCACATAACCCTTCCGTGGATAGGCCGCCCTCACTTGCTTGTCTGTGTGAAAGTATTCTTTAGGACACAAGGCCCTAACAATACTGCTTGCCTCTGGAGAGAGGGGCTGGGCTCCAAAACACGCTGCCAGGTTAGGGAGCTCAGTTTGGAAACTCCTGAGAAGGTGAACGCGCCAGGCCATCTGTTTCTCACACAGCTTTGTATCTACTCCACGAACTAGTCTTGAGGCAAAGGCTCCATTTTTCAGCTTGGCCTTGTCACAGGGCCATGTGTATATTTTCAGAGAAGTGTCAACAAAGACTCAAGAGAGTAAAAACTTTTTGGTAACTTAACTAAAATGTTGAAAAGCTTTTTCTACACTAATCAGTTTGGAATTTGAAGTCACACAGCGCCCCGTAAAGAAAGAGACGGACCCTGTGAGGACTTCATTTCATAGGACCCATTACCCACTCGTGGCCAACGCTCGGGTCCAGCTCAGAGGGAACAGCTCGAGCCTGACCTGACCTGGAGCCGCTGCCCAACGCTGAAGTGAAAACACAAGCGCTTTTCTGTTTGCCTCACTCTGGGCCGCCAACCTTCAGCAACTCTGATTCTGAGAAGCCAGAAAACAGAAACGTGCTAGGTGATGGGAGCCTTGAAAGGTCAAAACAAGCGGTCAATAAAACAGTCTGTACAAAAAACAACAAAACAAACGAAACGTCAGTCTGCGCGTTCCTCCACCTGCCACAACACGTTTGGAGGAAGTCCCCCTTGTGGGACCCTGGCGGAGCGGCAATCTCTTAGCGGTTTTCGTGATTCACATCTGAACAGATATAAACTGGACAGTCTAGGAAGTGTACACGTGTCAGACGTGACCCCCTCCCGGCTGACATGAAGCTTCCTGGAGAAACTGATCCACAGAGCCCGGATGAGCATCAAACACGCGACCTTTCTGGAGAGTTTTCCGGTGCTATGTACAACAGGGCCTTGTGCGCTCCTGGCCTGCTGCAGAGCTCCTCAATCCGCCCTAAGGAACTATTGCAAATAAAGAGAGGCTCAGCTCACTGTTACTTTATAGCAGGAAACTAAGTACAATCTAAATAATAAAGTAGAGGGCCAACTCTAGTAAGTTGTAGTGTATATTGCAGGAGTTGTGAGGAACTCTGCCCGTCAGTATAGACACATCTATGCCAAGACATGCAGTGTGGAACACTGCTCTAGTGTGGCGAGGCCAGGGGGAGCAGTGCTGATTACAGCCAAGGCATGTGCTACACATGTTTTACACACAACCCTTTCCTAGCACTCTATTAAAAGCACTAGGCAAGGCAGCTGAGTCCTAGGTTCGAGTCTAACTTCAACACTAGCTGCACTAAACCTACCGACTAGTCAACTTTACAGACGAAGAACACGGCGGGGGACAGGTCAGGAGGTGCAGGAGCAGCAGAACCGTTGGCCAGTTCCGGTGCTGCTTTGGGGGAGGCGGTCGACTCCTGGAGTCAGGTATGTAACATGGCTTAGAGGAAAGAAAGCGAGGTCTTCCCTCCTTACACAAAGGACCTGCTTGTTCCTCCAATCCACCCCCAGTCCGCACTTGGCATCTTACGGAAGCCCCCAGCCCCTCTTTTCTACCATAAACTGAAAGGGCTGTGCCAAAGGCCAGCTCAAGCAAGTCCAAATGACTAGCTATCAGCGCTCTGTCCTCTGCAGCCTTTGCCAGGGCTCTGGCCTTAGGATCGATTTTATGAACTTTTAGCAACAGAAAGAACACGAAATTCACGTTCATAAGTGCTCCTAACAGCAGTGGCGCACAGGATGCTATGTACTGCTTTTCAAAGGGGTGGGAAGTCAACACTTATTTTGAAAGATAAACTCATCAGGCATACTATTTTCAACGGACTAAAGTCCCATTTCTTTAGAAATAAGATTCAAAATGATAAAATATTTTCCTGAGAAGTTTGAATCCCATGGCCTAGGCATAGTCGTAGAAAAGACATGGGGGACCACATAAAGGAACCTGGCATTTAGCCTCACGCTGAGGAGTATTTGATCTGCCAGAGGACATACTCGTAGGTCACATTCTGACCTGTGTGGTGTTCCTGGAGCTACACAGGCCAGCACCAAGTCCACCTGGACACTGCTACAGCATTCAGATTACATGCTGCTCAGTTGAGTGATAACTGCTACAGCCATTCAGATTACACAGCTGAGTGACACTTCAGCACCCAAATCCTTCCCCAGCGGGAGTTCGTCTGCACCCTACCTTCCCCAGAGATTTAACAAGTCTTTGCAACTATTTAAAAAGCATAAGCATTGTACTTCTAAAATCCAATGGCTTACTCGTCAGAAAGATTCATCCAGAGCCCTCTAGAGATTATTAAACACCTCAAGGGAAAAGCTGAAAGTCAGGACAATGTCAAGTCGAACCCAAAGTCTTCAAATTATAACTGGTGGCCAGGAAAAGTAGCTGAAGGCAATGGGTGAAAGTGAAGGTGTCTCATAAGCACTTTACACAGAGTCTAACTCGCCCACACAGCAGGGTGGGGTGGGGTGGGGCAGTGCACAGCTCAGCAAATAGCAGGCACCCTCTCCATCAACCCTGTCATTGGCCACCAGCATCTGAAAGCCACACAGCAGTTAGTCAGCTCAACAGCCCTATCCTTAAGTCCAGACTTTCCCCTTTTCTCAACAGTTCACGCTTTCTTTTTTCTTCTTTCTTTTGTTGAGGTAGGGTCTCACTATGTAGCCCTGGCTATCCTAAAACTCACTGTGTAGCCCAGGCTGGCCTCAGACTAACAGAGATATGCCTGCCTCTACCTCTCAAGTGCTGAGATTAGAGGCCTGTATCACTAAGCCTAGTGACATTTTCTCTTGAAAACATGTAGATTATGTGACATCAGGCGTATTTAAAGAACTGATTAATCTCGGAATTTTACATAGTTAATTACTACAACTGAAAAGTTAATATTCTTTACATAAAATAGTTATATACTCAAAATATACTAATTGATCAAATGTCCAAATAAGTCCACTCCCAGTTTTACACCTGAAATGATTAAAATTACATGTCATAGCCAAGTGTGGTGGCATGTGCCTGTAATCCCAGCTCTTAAAGGTCAAGGAGAAGAACCGCTCAGAGTTCAAAGCCAGCCTATGTAGTGAATGTCCATATACACTCCAAAATAATATATAGTACCTGCTCACACAAAAGCTTGTATACAAATATGCCAAACATTATTCACAGTATCAAAAATATATGAGAATACATACTGATACCAACGGATGAGCAAGCAGATCAACCGAATGTAGTATACCCCTGAAATGGAACAGTATGCAGCCATGATAAAGGATAAAGCATTGACACTTTCCGACCTCAACTTTGAAAACAGGTAAAGCGAAAGAAACAGCATGGAAGACTACATATCCTAGGATTCCACTTACACACAACGCCCAGAACAGGTAAACTCAGAGAACTAGCAAGCTGCTACCAAGGTTGGGAAACATCCACAAGTGGGGAGCAACTGCAAATGGAAAGACAGGCTTGGGGTTTGGGGGTGGGGGGCAGATTCTGGACTTGGGAAGGCTGTACAACCTTGTGACTACTGAGTATTCATTTTTAAAAGGTGCCATGGCATCTCATGTGACTTTGCAACTTAGTTTTGCTATGTATGTGTGTATGTATTTTTGACATGTATTGTGGAGCTAGAGTACAGAGGTCAGAGGAAAGCTAGAGGGAGTCAGTTTTCTCCTTTTACCACATAGGTCCTGGTGTTCACACTCAGGTCATCAGGCTTGGTGGTAAGCACCTTTACCAGCCAAACCATGTTATAAGCACTGCGGCTTAAAACAACAAAAGACTCAAGGTCATCAACAGATAGACTTGACTTTAAACAAAATCCTGGCTACAAGATGAGACCAATGTCTGGACAGGACCTGAGATTCCAGAGAGGACTTCTTGAAACGCTGGTGTCAGTGGACTCTCCAGTGATGACTTAGGTAAAAGTGCAGCCTTTATCAAGACTGGAAATATCAAACTGGACCTAACCTATGTACCTGAACTTCATACATTAAGGTTCAAAAGCCGGGTATAGTGGTACACACCTTTAATCGAACCACTCAGGAGGCAGAGGCAGGCAGATCTCTTATGAATTGGAGACCAGTCTGGTCTATACAGTGAGTTCGAGGTCAGCTATAGCTGTATATAGTGAAGTGAGGCTCTGTCTCAAAAACAAAGCCAGGGCTAGAAAGACAATGGTTCAGCAGCCAAGAGCACCAGCTGCCCTTACAGCGGACCTGCTTTGACTCCCAGCATTCACATGGCAGATCACAACCATTCAGAACTACAGTTCCAGGGAACCCAACCCACCAAGGGCATCAGTGATGCATGTGGTACAACCACGGAGGCAAAACACCCACACATAAAGTAAATATTTTTAAAATGTAAAATACACACATACACAAAACACCACCACCACCACCACCACCACCACCAAAGAAAATTTTTAAGATTGGCAAGATTCGCAGAAACACTTCAGAATCCTGGCCCAGTAAAAACTCAAAACCAAAGGCTAGAGTAGAAAATTGTTTTATTTTCATGTTTAGGTTCCAAGTTAAACCAAGCTTAAATAAACATCCCTCGGCTTTTTAAGAGCAGCTTCACAGCTCAGTCTTTAGAGGCCAGAATTTATATTGCACAGACCATGCCTGCCATTTTCAAATAAATGGTTTTCTGTAAGCTGTGTTTAGCATGCAGGGGAGTTTTTGTTGCTTTTCAGTTATGAGTCAGAGAGGATAAAGGGATTATAAACACATTCATATGCTCTCTTGCGCTCTCTCTAGCTCTCTCTCTCTCTCCCTCCTTCTCTCCCTCTCTCTCTCTCTCTGACACTTCCCCTAAGCAACTGAAGGCCTCTGTCTGTTCATCACTAAAACATGGAGGAAACGAACCTCAAGATTGTGAAGTCTTAGGTTCTCAACAACCTTTTGATGCTGCTGTTGTGGCTGGGGACATAGGTGGCTCTCTCTCATGTCCTGTGTACCCAGGAAGGCACAGCCTGTAAAGTAACAAAGCTCAGGGCTAACGACGGAGGGGGTGGGGGGACAAGAGAAGCCCACACAGCTGGTGCCATGCCGGCTTACTCCTGCTGGCCCAATGAAGAGAATGAGCCCCTGCCAATTTTCCACGGGATGGGAGTGGTGCTTGGTCTCACCACACCCTCCACAGCCAATTTTTCCTAAAAGAAATCCAATGGGGACAATAACAGTGTGAGACATCAAGTACTCTTTATCATGACTACAGGACAATTCACTCCCAATTCATTCTATCTATCTATCTATCTATCTATCTATCTATCTATCTATCTATCTATCTATCTATCCATCCATCCATCCATCCATCCATCCATCCATCCATCCATCCATCTATCTATCTATCTATCTACCTACCTACCTACCTACCTATCTAATCTATCTATCTATCTATCTATCTATCTATCTATCTATCTATCTATCTATCTATCTATCTACCTATCTATCTGACAGTTTCTCTGTGTAGCTATGGCTATCCTGGAATTCACTGTGTAGACCAGGCTGGCCTTCAACTCAACAGATCTGCCTGCCTCTGCCTCCCAAGTGATGGAATTAAAGACACGTGCCACTATGACCTGTCAATTTAAATTTTTAAAAAATTAAAAACATAATTTATTTCTCATACCCTAGCTTTCATTCCTACAGTTGAGAAGCCCACAGTGAGTGAACACCGCAGAGATACTTAGCAAGAAAAAGTCTCAACTCAAGAGACATGGTCTCTTTATGCAGACCAAGCTAGCCTTGAACTCTCATAGATTTACCTTAATGTGATTCAGCTTGTAACTCAGTTCAGCCTGTGATAGGATGGTGTCAGTAAATTGGAAGGCACCATCTGGTGAACTGGTTCATGGCGGCCAAGGACCAGATGAGGCCAACTTAGAGAGTTGTTTCAGGTGACTCCCAGGATGGCTTTCTGAAAGAGCTCCTCCACAACAGGACAGTCCTGGAGAACCTGTTCCTCACTGTTCCCATGCCCACTCCCCATTTGCAGGTGTGTGTATGCAAGATCTTGGTCAGATCTGACTGGCTTCTTCTTGGGCACATGGCAGTTGTGTGTGGCTGTTCTGTGGCACTCTTTCCAGGAGAAGGAGCTGGGGCTTTCCATCAGACACCCAGGCATGTGCCTTCAGAGGCACGTGTGGGCTGCCTGCAAGAGGGAAGGCCGTCTCCAGCCTGCCTCTGTGCTCTCTTCTCCAAAGAGGTCCCTTCCACAGCCAAGGATCCTTCAGGGAGTGACCCAAGGTAATTTAAGAGCTGAGTGCTCAATGCTAGATACAAAAGGGAATAAACCTACCAAGGTGTCCTTGGTGACCCGAGAGCCATGCTGTTCGAGGGACAACAGGAAAATGTGGCTGTCTAGCCAGAGCCTCCGCATTAAGTCTGACAGCCCACTCCTTTCATCTTCTCTAGATAAGGACAGCAGACTCAGAGAGTCCACCCAAGACCACAAATCACAGAGCTACTAAGTTGCAAAGCTTAACCTCAAACTAGACATGGTTTCTGCCAGAATGCCAGAGCATGAAATGATGTTCGTGCTTTTTTAGAAAGGGTTTGACCAGTATCTCCCATATCCTTGTAAATACGCCACAATGCCAAGATAGCAGCACGTTAAAATTCAGCATAGGGACTTAATACATTCAGATACAGTAGTCCCCTTTCTTCTTGAGGGATACATTCAAGGCCCCTAGTGGATGCCTGAACCTCAGAGAGTACTGAACCCTAAACCCTCTAATTACTTTTTCAAATACATATATAACTATGATAAAGAATAATTTATAAATCTATTAAAGTGTAACTTATAAATTAGGTACACTAAGATAGCAACAATATTTGTTTAATATTAAAACAATATACTGCAGTAAAAATTACACAAATTAGTAGCCTACATCTTCAGTTGATCTGTTACCCAAGAGGGCTGCTGCTCAGTGACTACCTGGTGGATGGTGGAGAGCGGACACAACTAATAATGAAAAGGCCTGACTGGGCACGGCATGCTCACCTGCAGGCCTAGCACTCCTAGGGCTCAGGAGGCCTAGGCAAGAGGATTCCTTGAGGCCAGGAGTTCATGACCATCCTGGGCAATATAGCAAGAACCTGTCTCAAAAGAAAACAGCAACAAGACCTCCGGGTAGATGTACAAGATTCTGTCTCACTACTCAGAATGGCATGCAATTCGAAACCTAAGAGTGGTTTACTCCTAGTATTTTTCAATTTATTATGCTCAGACCTCAGGTCTAGAAAGTACTATTACTGTCAGTCAATCAAACCACAGGTTTCTCATAAAAAAAAATCAAACCAAAAAACTATCTTGTAGTCAGCTATATCAAATGAACTGTACTGGCTCATCACCGCTTAACTTGACTGCATGACTGCACCTCCTGACACCTCAGGCATGGGTGGCAAGGAAGCAGTCTACACTGGTCTACCCACAGCTAACTGTAACTTCAGAGGCAGCACAGATCCTAAGTTCCCTAAGCAAAGGGCTGCCTAGGTGACGTGCAGAAGCGGCTAATGGCAGCCTCTCAAAAAATGACCCCTGAGTCTAGACAGACTTCAGGGTGAATTTGTACAATTCCAAACCTAGGAAGGCTCTCTGAAAGGTTGGTATCAATAGTGCGGTCTAAATACTAAAAGAATTTTCTCAACACAGATAATGGGGGTTATTCATCAATTAAAATGAGAACCACCTTCTCAGTATCAAGCTCACAAACACTTCATGGGACAAAACCAAAACTTACAAGGTTACTCTGGTATCTGATTTTAAAATGTCGTGAGCTGGGAGTTGTGGCTCACACCTGTATCCTCGGCACTTGGGAGCCGAAGGTCGGCCTGCACTAAACTGCAAGTGGGCTACAAAGACACTGTTCTCAAGAAAAAAAGAAGAAGAAAAAAAAAAACCCCAGCAAACAATTACGGTCACAAAAACTACTGTTTGCTTCAATGCCACATTTTGTCTAAACATATGAAGCTTTAAGTAACCAAAAACTCAGTGTCACTGGAGAAGTGAAACCAACGTGACATTTGAACCTAGAAGCCAATGACAGTATGTCCTTCAATATCAAAGGAAGAGCCTCGCAAACTGAAAGACCTTTAGTGGCATACACAAACTCTCCAAGGGCATACCCTAGGTAGAGTTTCTGATAGCTTGTGCATTGTTTAGGCCTTTGGACAGCTCTCTATCTCCTCTTCCCAAAGGAGTAACTGGGATAGATTTTAGGAAGCACCTGTGGCCTAAAAAGCTGTGTCCGAGTCTCCAAGCTTTTTTGGCTGCAGCCTACAAGCAGGTTCAGCCATTCTATTTTGGGTCAAGGAGACCTTCTGCCACCCCAAGTGACCTCAAGTAGACAAGTTGGGTTTGGGAGGAAAGCATTGCTAGAATTTCTAACCAGGCCAGCAGTCCACCCCATGGCCCTTCCCGAGAAGGATGGAAATCCGGGGACGGTCCAGGCAGCGGGGGGGGGGGGGGGGACCCACGACGGGGGGCTGTGGGCTTCCGCCGTCTGTCTGTCTGTCTGTCTTCGGGTCTGCTCCGGATCCCGCAGCTGGGGCCGGGCCGTGGCGTCAGGAGCTCGCCAAGAAGCAGGGATTCCCGGGGCGCACAGAGGGAGGAGGGAGCGAGGCAAAGTGAGGTTAGCAGCCTGCAGGTGTCGCCGGGCCGGGCGAGGAGGACGAGGTCGCGTGGGGGCTGTGACTAAGAAGAGTGCGGTTCTGCACCGGGACAGACTGGACACATTCCCAAGGCGGTGACCTTGGGCACGTGGCTCCACCGCTCTGCCCCTCAGTTTCCCCATTTCTAAAGTGGGGAAGGGGGGGGATCGTGAGGCAGAAAACGCGTCTCGGGGTGCTTGGCAGGGCGCTGCGCTCAGCGGAGGAAGCAGGGAACCCTCGCACTCCGGAGTCCCCAGGAGGCGGACCTGGGGGCCGGGGGACTCACCCAGCACGTCGGCCGAGCGGTGGCGGGCCACGAAACACGCGTCGTCCCCGTAGCACGCGCCCTTCTTGAGCAGGCCCTTACGGAAGTCCTTGCCGAAGCCGCAGCCCGCCGTCACCAGCCCGTAGTCGCCGCTGCTGCCGCCGCCGCCGCCGCCCGCCCTGGGGTCGGTCTGCGACAGGCCGCCGAGCACGGCGCGGGCCACCAGCCGCCCATACGACAAGACCGAGAACATCGCCGCCGCCGCCCCCCCGAGGAGGCGCGGGGCCCGGGGCGCCGGAGGACGCTGAGGCCCGGAGCCGGCTCTCTCCTCAGCCGCAGCAGCGCCGCCGGGGCGTTCCTCAGGGCGGCGCGCACTGGCCACTGCCGCCCCTGCCCGCCGCACGGGGCCTCGCACACGCTCTACCGCACGCACTGGAGCCAGAGCGAGGTCAGAGCCGGCGGCTCCTCCGCCTCAACCAAACTGGGGTCCCGGCTGCAGCCGCCGCCGCCGCCGCCATCTTCCGCTCCACTAGCGTGTTCCGGGCCGCGCCGGCAGCGCCGCCCCCTCTCCAGCCCCGCCCCTGCCCCGCCCCCTATTCGCGGCTCAGGTCCAAGCCCCGCCTCTTCGGACTCTCAGCCCTATGTAGTCACTGGAATCGAGCGTGCGCAAAGGGTGTGTGCGCAGTGTCTCCTGGAAGTCGTAGTTAAGCAGTGATAGTCGCTTTGGACTTGGCTACCTGTGATTCAGGAATTAGATTTCCCAGAGGACTGTCAATTATTGAGAATGACGGGTAGACTGGGTGTTTTGGGGGAGTAGATAAGAGTGGGGGTCCTGTTTTGGTTTGTTTTTTTTTCTCTCACCATCTCTTTTTTACCCCCCTATTTTCTGATTATTTTGAGATAGAGTCTCATCAGGCATAGGCTGACCTCAGACTCAGTGTCTCCAAGGTTGGTCTTCAATTCCTTCTGATCTTGCCTACAGCTTCCCAAATGCTAGGATTACAAATTATGTGCCACTATGTCCTGTTTAACAGTTTCTTTCACACGCACGCCGCACATAACACCACACACACACACACACACACACACACACACACACACACACACACTATTCCTTTACATAACTGTAAGAAACCAAGATTGGGATTCTATACCGTCTAGTATACTCAGTGAGAAATCGCAGTGCCCAATCCTAACATTTCCATAATTCATGTGTCTTGAAAGCCTCCAGTCTAAAATGTCTGTACCCTAGATCCTAAGCTTGCCAGTCAACCTGGCCAAGAAGGTCTTTTTCCTGCCTCTGGTTTGGAGGCCTTCAGAAACTGTGGAGGGCTGAGAACTGCCAAGGATGAGGTCCCTTTCTCCGGCCACGGCTGCCTTCTCTTCTCAAGAGGGCCATCCCTTGGCAGAAAGAAAGGGCCAGGCAAGATGCCATATATTTCTAATCCCTGGCAGTTAGGAGACAGAGGTAGGCAGATCTGTGAACTTGAAGCTGGCCTGGTCTACATAGTGAGTTACAAGCCAGTCAAGGCTACATAGACCCTGTCTCAAAAAAAGAAAAAAAGAAAGAAAGAAAGAAAGAAAGAAGAAGGAAGGAGGAGCACTTTCTATTCTATTTTTTCTAAAACTTTTGGACTACCTTGGACAAAGACAAAACAGCCTTCCCCAAATATTAACTATTGTAAGTTATTTCCCTCAGAAATTATTTCAGTTGAATAACAGCTAGGATTTTAGGATTTATTCTTTTTTTTAATTTTTTAATTTTTTTTTTGAGACAGGGTTTCTCTGTATAGCCCTAGGTGACCTGGAACTAACTCTGTAGACCAGGCTGGCCTCGAACTTAGAAATCTGCCTACCTCTGCCTCCCAAGTGCTGGGATTAAAGGCATGCGCCACCACTGCCCAGCTAGGATTTATTCTTATTTTATATGTTTTGTCTACATGTGTGTCCTATGTCGTACATGCAGTGCCCATGGGGGCCCAGAAGAGAGCATTCGATCTCTTAAAACTGGAGTTACAGACAGTTGTGAGAGGCCTCGTAGGTGATGGGAATCAAACCCAGGTCCTCTAGAAGAACAGTCAGTGCTCTTAACTGCTGAGCTATCTCTCCAGTCTCTAGTTATTTTATTTTAAAGACAGGATCTCCTATAATTTAGGCTGACCTTGAACTTTCTATTTGCCCAAGGCTGACTTGAACCCATTCCCATTCTTCCTTCCTCTACAGGCCAATTGCTGGGCCTTATAAGCACACACTAGCATACCTAGTCTAGCTCATACACAATGTTGGTATGTGTGGATGAATATATACACATTCAGGCTTCATACCTAGCCAGTGGGAGTGGTATATAAATGATCTAGGTTCCAAATACTTTTTTTCTACCTATTTGGTGTTTTTTGCTGACTGGCCTCCTGCCAAGCACACAACTGCCCCAATACCTTTGTCTTTACTCTTTCTTCTACCAGTTAGGATGTAATTCCATATCTAAGGTTCCTGTGCTTTCTGTCGTGTTCCCAGACTATGGGGATTTCACTACAATCCGGGTTCCTCAGGGGTGGGGGTAAATTGATATCATATTGTCGGAGCACACAGGAGGAGAGTTTATAAATGTTTGATCTGTTTGGTAAAAGAAAGACCAACAGACTGGGACTCATACGTAATATCAGGATGGAAGGAAATGTTTAAAAAGGTAGAATTCACAAACAATAGAATTGGCCTTTAGTAATCCAGTGTGAAACAATTTTTAGTTTAACTTAATATTGTGTACAAGTGTGTGTGTGTGTGTGTATGTGTACATGCACACTTGCATATCCAGGATATGGGGGATGGGGACGGACATGCCATATTTTTGCAAGACAGAGGTCAAAGGACAACTATCAGGAGTCAGCTCTCTCCTTTCACCTTTACACGGGTTCTCAGGACCAAACTCAGGTTTCCAGGGCTGCACCGTAAGTGCCTGAGCCTGGGCAGCCCTCTCACACCCCATAATTTTTTAATTGTAACATAAAAATATCTCATCCAGGAACATTTGCCTTTTTCTAAATTCACTTCGAAAAGGATTCCAGCTACTCTGGAGATTCCCATTTAATTTTTTAAATTAATTTTAAAATCTTTAAAATGCAGGCATTTTTTTTTTAATACACCTGAAGTCCTGCCAACTAAACACACATTACTATGTCACCTAATTACTCTCATCCTTAAACACTCCTGCAGGGCATAGTGTGCCAAGTCCAAGCTTCTGTAACTCAAAGGTTTCCCATCAGAATTGATCCTGATGAATCACTTCCTATGGCGAGTGGCAAGTGGGTGGACTTACAAATAAAACAGAAGTTCACTTTTGGGATAAAAAGGGAAGCGTTCACACCTTGCTCTGTATGTGTTTGTGTACACACACACACACACACACACACACATTTGTATATGAGTGTATATATATGTGTGTGTGTATGTGAGTGTGTGTGTGTGTTGCAATACAATAGCTGGCACATGTCCAAAAGAGGGGGCAGAGCCTCTCTGGAATCCCCTGCTTGGCATTTCCGTCTCTGCCAACTGCGCTAAAGGTTGTTCTTTAAACCACACACGCCACTAGCCAGTCCCAGCCAGCCTGTCAGGTAATCCTACCCCAAGGACAAGCTTTTTTCTAAGATGGTATGCCAACCCGTTCCTTGCCTTGTCCGGCTCCCGCAGACCAATCAAACTTATTTTCAAGGCACGTATAATTACCCAATTTCCCTGTCAGTCATGAAAACCGGTTGGATTGGGCCGTAGGAAGACAGGTGGCTCACTTGCCTGGCATTTGCCATAACCTATGTCCCCACTAAGTCTGCTGTGGCGGCTTTGGGTGTCACGTGCCTTGAGTTTCCAGCCACTGAGATTTCTGCCCACCGGTTTGCTCTCTGAAGCATGTGGCAAACAGTCCTTTCTCAAAGCTCCCGTGTGCTTTTTTTTTTTCTTCTTGCATGTGCAGGGGTGTTGGGGGGTGGGGTGGAGAAGAGGTTCCCTGGAATTATTGGTTCTAAAGCCAGCTCTGAAGTTTCATCAGAGAAGCCAGGGGGAAGGACTTTGCAAAACACCTCTCTCTCGCTGCTCTCCCCTAGGGGGACAATTCAGATTTGACATTTTGCTGTACTTGAGAAACCCTGAGTTTCCCTCCTTAGCGGAGTTACATTCCTAGCACTTCAAGGATTCCTGGGAGGTCAGTGACTGCTCTCAGAGGCCAAGAACTGGTGAAAATACCATCCAGGCTCTTGGAGCACCGCTGTGGCATTAGGAAAGAGCTTTGCACAGGGATCACTGTAGCCTCTGCTACTAATAGAAGAGAAAGAAAAGAAGAGGCGTGCATTTTCTAATGAGAACTTCCTGCCCGGCTGGGTCAAAGATCTCTTCTGATTTCTATTTTGCCAGCCTAAGGAAAAGGAACCCTAATTGTTAATTGGTGGTAGACTTTCTCAACATTGATACTATTGACATTTGGGACAGGGTATGTCTTTGACGGAGAGCCTGTCCTCAGCACCAGAGGTAACTTGGCAGCATCCCTGGCTTCTACCCACTAGGTGCTGGTAGCATGCTGCCACTCCCACAGAGGGGTAAAGGGAAATGTCTGAGCTGTTTCCGGATACAGCCCCAGAAGGTTCAGTCGCTCCTGGTTCAGAACCAGGCAAGTGAACAGGTAATTGTCAAGCATCCATTAGGTCACTGAGTCTAGAATGGGAAGAGGTTAACACGAGCAAGTGGAGAGAAAAAGCAAGTGCTGTCAGTCAAGTAAGGGAAGTGGAATTAGGAAGGAGAAGCGCGCCCAAAGGGCGGGCAATGCCCAGGTCAGATGAAGAGGTGGCATTCCAGGGGTTGGGGCTGAGGCTCACCTACTGCACACAAGGCCCCGGGTTTGATTCTGAGCGCCACATAAATCAAATAATTATTCTCTCCAAACTCAGGAAGTGAAACCCAGAGCATCAGGAGTTCAAGGCCATCCTCTGCTACATAATGAGTTCCAGGCTAGCATGGGCTGCTTAAGACCCTTCTGAAAGAAGAAGAAAGCAAGAGGAGGGGGAATTGCTATCCCCAAAGGAAGGCAGAGTGTACCTGAGGAAATGGTCTAGTGTGGCTTAAAATTAAGCGCAGGATTTAAAAAGAGGATCAATCACCTAGAGTGACAGAGTCAGGATGTAGCCCGTGGTCATGAAAAGGAATTAATACATACATACATACATACACACATATACATACATACACATGTACATACATACACATGTACATACATACAAAAATGAGACACCCTTGTAGTGAAAGGAACCAGGGCTCTCAAGGTGGCTCAGTGGGCAGAGGTGCTTGCGGCTTAGTCCAGACCATCTGTTTCAATCCCTGGAATCCAAATGGTGGAGGGAGGAAATCCGTTCCTGAAGGTGGTTTCCCAACTTCGGCATGTGTGCCAAGGCACACTCCCATTCAAACATACCAGAGATAAGTAATAAACAAAAACCTTAAAAAAAAAAAGACCCAAGACTAGTAGGATGGTGCCTGATTTTTAATCCTAGCACTCAGGAGGCAGAGGCAGATCTGAGTTCCAGGACAGCCAGGGCTACCTAGAGAAACCCTGTTGCTCAGAGAGAGAGAGAGAGAGAGAGAGAGAGAGAGAGAGAGAGACAGAGACAGAGACAGAGACAGAGACAGAGGAGAGACAGACAGACAGACAGAGAAAGAAGCCAGCCACCAAAGGGCAGCATGTCCCATGCCATGCTCAGAACAGGTCAGACCATCTGGACAGAAAGCTTATTTCTGTTGCCAGGCCCGAAGAAGAGGAAGACAGAGAGTGAGTAATGGTACGAGGTTGCTCTGGGGGACTTCAGAATCTGGAATCACACAGGGACAATGTGGCACAGCCTTATAAAGTCTGTAATAACCGTTGACTCCTAGACTGTAAAGAGGAGAATTCCGTGGAGTGTGAGTCATATCTCAACTTAAAAGGCCCTACAGAGGGTGACCCATGCCAGTCTCGGGGAGGGGGGCGGGTGCATAATGCTAACCCAGGTGCCACTGCAGGTTTCATTTATCCACTCGGTATTCAGAAGCTCTTGGGCTAGAGAGCCTCATGCAGGCTAGATGTGATGCTAATATGGTGGGAAGCTCCACCCTGAAGAAGAGTAGCAAACCCCCCTTCCAGTGGGCTGAGCTCCCACACTAACTAGAAAGAAGGCAGCTGACTGAGCCCTGAGCTCATCTCTCTCTGCTTCTGCACTGCAGACATCAGGATTCTCAGTTGCTACTATATGAATTCCATCGAGGGAACCAATGTAGCTCCTTAGGTTTTACCTGCTAAGCCATCTCTCTGGTCCCACCCCCCTCCATGGATACAACATGACTACCCCCCCCTCCAGCTCCTTCTGCCCTCAAGCTCCTCCCACCATGATTTCCCAGCCTTGACAGACCGAACCCTCAAACAAACCCTTCCTTCCCTTAAGTTGTTTGTGTCTGCTATATTGGTAACTAATATACAAGTGTTGTCCCTCTGGGCTACATCCCAAGTCCCTCCCCTCTTTAACTATTTTGAAACAGGGGTTTGCTAAGTTTCCCAGGCTGGCCTTGGACCCTCAGTCCTCTATCCTCAGCCTCCCGCGTAACTGGAATTGTGTGCCGTGCCTGCATCGCGAGACCTGGCTACCAAATGCTTTTACTAACCCAGTTAACAGTAGTGGTGATGGACAATTTTAGAGTTCTGGGACGGTCAAGGCTACACAGTGGAAAACCCTGTCTTGAAAAGGAAAAAAAAAAGTTTGATTTAAATTTAAAAAGGGAACAAAACCCAAAAAACTTCTCATAAGAAGCCAATGAGTAGGTGGGTGTTGCTAGTCTGAACTGGAGACCCGGAGAGGGAGGGGTCTCCAGGAAGTTAATGGCTAGGAAGGGACTAGGTAGTTGGCTCTCATGGCTTTGCTGGGATGGGGAGGAGGGGCAGGTTGTCATGTTTTCCCCTCCTGAAACCCATCACCTCTTCTCAGCTCTCTGAGAATAGAATTTGGTTCTCTTGGAGGAAAAATAGTCCACCATGTCTGAGATCTGTGTGCTCGGACCGATGTTCCCAGAGCCGACACACTGGAGCTGGAGAGATGGCTCATTTAGCAAGCATGAAGACCTTAGTTCAGATCTTCAGCACTGACCAAAAAAGTGGAGCTCAGTCACTGTGCACCTGTAATCCCAGCACAGGGGAGGGAGAAACAGGAGGATCCCTGGAGCATACTACTGAGCTCCAGGTTCCGTGAGAGATACTAGCTGGAAATTAAGGCGGGGCTCGATCGATCGAGGAAGACACCTGATGTTAACTTCTGGCTTCTATGCATGGGCACGTGCACTTGAACCTGTGCACACACATACTCAGAAACTCACCAGCAAAGTGGAGACACGACCCAGCTGCAGCCAGTCAGCAACATATTCTCCTGGCCATAGCCATCAGTTTTAAGAGGAAGGACCTAACTAGTGTCAAACCGATGGAAGCGATTTTGAGAGTGTGTAGAAAGTTAGGAGGATGCGGGGCAGGGGTGGTGCACGACTTTAATCCCAGCACTTGGGTGGCAGAGGCAGGTGGATTTCTGAGTTCGAGGCCAGCCTGGTTTACAGAGTGAGTTCCAGGACAGCCAGGGCTATACAAAGAAACCCTGTCTCGAAAAACATAGGAGGAATCGAAGCCCGCCAGGGGTCCAGAGCAGGTGGGATGCAAGCTTGGGACTCTGAAGGCTGTCACCTCGGCTTCTTGGGAAGAACCGTGATATTCATTGAAACTTCCTTCTAAAAACCCAGCGGGCCTCCAGGGAGGATCAATCACAAATCACCGGCGCGTTCCCCCTTGGACTTAAACCTCAGGCTTTGACTTGCAAAACAAAGCGTCCTGACAGTCACACCACGTGACCAGCTTCCTTGGCTACCCTAACAGTGTCAAGAACAAAGTTCCTACAACAAAGGCGACTGAGTGGGAGGAGCTTCTGTGCTCATTTGCATAGAGTAGTGGGAACAGGTGCCTTTCAGCCCCAGAAACCACTGAAGGAAATTTCTGACTTCTCTGTACAGACTGGCCTTGACGCAGGCTCACAAAGATCTATCTGCCTCTGCCTCTCCAGTGCTTGGATAAAAGATGTGTGCTACCACATCCGGGATAAAACTTTTCTTGAAATTACATTTATTTTTATTTTTATTTGGCACGTGCGTACATGACATCATCATGTGTCCAGAAGTCAGAGGAGAACTTGAAGTGGGTTCTCTCCTTCCATTTTTGGTTGGTTGGTTTGGTTTGGTTTTTTAATATATATGAGTACACTGTCACTCTCTTCAGACACACCAGAAGAGGGCATCAGATCCCATTACAGATGGTTGTGAGCCACATGTGGTTGCTGGGAATTGAACTCAGGACCTGTGTGTGGAAGAGCTGTCAGTGCTCTTAACCCCTCAGCCACCTTTCCAGCCCTGGTTTGTTTTTTTGAAACAGGGTTTCTTGGTGTAGCCCCGGCTGACCTGGAACTCACTCTGTAGACCAGGTTGGCCTCGAACTCAGAAATCCACCTATCTCTGCCTCCCGGGTGCTGGGATTAAAGGCATGTGCCACCGCTGCCTGGCTCCTTCTGTCTTTATATGGGTTCCAGGGATTGCATCCAAGTCATCAAGCTTGAAAGCACCTTTACCCACTGAGCCCTCCCACCAGCCCTTATCATTTGTTTTAAAGTTCAAACTTGAGGGCTAGGAATGTGGCTCAGTGGTAGCACACACTTATCTAAGGAGTATAAGGTCCTTTTTTCAAGCCTTGACCCTACTCCACTGTAAAAGAGAAAAGGAGAAAGAAAGGGTTAAAGGAAGGAAGAAAAAGCCAGGGTTTGGGAAACATTTTTTGTTTCTTTTTTTTTTCTTTTGGTTTTTCGAGACAGGGTTTCTCTATGTAGCCCTGGCTGTCCTGGAACTCACTTTGTAGACCAGGCTGGCCTCGAACTCAGAAATCCTCCTGCCTCTGCCTCCCAAGTGCTGGGATTAAAGGCGTGCACCACCACCGCCCGGCTTTTTGTTTCTTTTTTATTTGGTCTTTAAAAACAATTGTTTTAGGGGGTTGGAAATATAGCTCAGTGGTTAAGAGCATTGACTGCTCTTCCAGAGGTCCTGAGTTCAATTCCCAACAACCACATGGTGGCTCACAACCATCTGTAATGGGATCTGACGCCCTCTTCTGGTGTGTCTGAAGACAGCTACAGTGGACTCATAAATAAAATAAGTAATTCTTTAAAAAAAGAAAGAAAGAAAGAAAAGAAAAGAAAGAGTTCCTATCTAGGGACTGAAGAGATGGGTCTAGGGCTAAGAGATCTTGCTGCTCTTTCAGAAGACCCAAGTTCAGTTCCTAGCAGTTATAGTAATAACTCCAGCTCCAGGGATCAGGCACATGTGCATGAAGAAGGAACTCACATCTAGAATACACAAACAACTACCCATTAATAAAAAGTAACAACAAAAATCTAAATACCCACAAGACAACTCAGAAAAGAAAGTCCTTATATCCAGTAAAGAGGAAGAGATACTCACTCCCAAGGTGTCCACAGGGAGATGCCCGCCGTATAGAGGCTAGCTCCAATGGCACGGGGAGAACTTTAGCCTTCGAACCAAGACTTCTGTGTAACATGGAGAATGGAAACTGGGGAGAAGGCTGTACAGCATAAGGACCAGAGTTTGAGTCTCAGAACCTACATAATCAAAGCTAGACACCTAGATGTGGTGGCAAGTTGTGTTGTAATTCCTGAGGCAGGCAGATTCCTGGGCCTCACTGACCTACCAACCTCACCTGCTTGGCAAACAGTCAGTGAGAGACCCTGTCTCAAATAACAAGATGGACAGCCTGAAGAATAACAACAGAGTGACTTAGCACACTCACGTGCAAGCATGTTTGCATGCACACACACACACACACACACACACAGATTGAGAACAACCACCTTTTCAATGTCCTGGAGGAAACTGGGCTTTTTACTCATACCTCTAACTATAACACTCAGGAGACTGAGGCAGGAGGATTGCTGAGAGTTTGAGGCTGGCCTGGACTATCTAGTGTCCTGTAGTACTTTCTTTGGAGATTAAAACCTTCTATTTTGGAGGAAAATTCCTTAAAACACAGGATGTTAAGTAGTAGGTAAAACACTAGAATATTTTAAGATGGTGTGTGTGTGTGTGTGTGTGTGTGTGTGTGTGTAAAACAAGATAGTCTAAATATTTCATCCTGCAGGAAAGCTCATTAAGTCAGGAAGTAAACAATTCAAATTAGCTTCAGGAAGTCCCTAAAACTGACCAGATTCACTAGACTTTGTCCCCTGCCCCCAATATATAAGCAGGAAGGCCTGTTGAGTCACTCAACTGAGTTTCCTGGAAAAGACTTTCTAGTCTGTTGAACTGCCTACAGCCTGTCTACTGGGTTCTCAGTTTTTTGAGTTGTCATCCATGCTGGGTTGGGCCTTGGTGATGCGTTGTCTTTGCATAATTTCTGTTTCTGTAAGTAACCCTCATCCATATTCCTATAAATAACTGCAATAAAACTCACTGGTTCACTTCTGTCACTGGTGGCCTTCCAACCCAGGGTGGTTGGAGGTTCAGTCTGTCACTGGTTCCCTCCCTACATACTGTGAGTACATGTTTATTCATGGATACCCGGTTATAGTCTCTCATGACACACAGGGAAAAGCTTGTCTTCAAGTAGGGTGTGGGTAGGTGTGAGAGGGCCAGAAGTTCAATGCAAAAATGAGGAAGTAAACCTTGGTGAAGTTGGGCAAGATGAAGGAACTTCTTCTGTAGGTCATCTGTGGGTCACAGAAAGGATTTGGCCTTTTTGGGGTGCAGAGTGATGGACAATGGGGAGAAGTCAGGTGGCTTTCCTTTTGGTCCTTGCCTCTGTTTGCATGACCCAGAGATGGTCCTTTACATCCAAGTCAATGGCACTGGAAAGAAATTCTCAAACGCCCCTGTCCCTCACCTCTCAGTCCTGTTCTTTGTCAGTTAACAGATCTTACTGTTAATTACCAGGGACATCAGAAGAGTGAGAAGCCAGAATGTCACACGTGACTCAAACAAACGCACCTCAGAATGGGATTCAGCTTGCCAAAGCCCAAATGCTTAATGTGGTGAAGCTGGCTGAGTGTGATGGCGAAGACCTTTGATCCCAGTAACTCCAGAGGCAGAGGCAGGTGAAGTCCTGGGAGCCTGAGGCCAGCCTAGTCTACATAGTAAATTCCCAGGGCTATGGTGAGAAACCTAGTCTCAAAAAACAAACAAACAAAAAACCAACAACAAAACAAACAAACCCGTAAAGGTAAAAAGTCATAGTAAATAATGTCCTTTGCAGATTTTTTGTATGTTAAAAAAAAAGCATTTTATTTTTGAGGGAGAACCCCAGTTAAGGCTCTGACTCAAACTAACATTGCTCAACTGAGTTATTTTCTGGGGGGCCCCTTACCCTCCCTGAAAGAAGACTTTAGAACCCTTGTCCATGGTAAGTTCTAAGTGTCTTTAAAATTCTTATTTCTTTATGGGGGGGGAGGCATGTGTGTGGAGATCAGAGGACAATTTGTAGGATTCCATTCTTGACTTCCAATTTGTGGGTCCTAGGGCCGGAACTCTCCGGTTGTCAGGCCTGGCAAGAAGCACTTTGACCCACTGGGCCATTTTCCTGACCATTTTGTTTTTGTTTTTGACTACTGTGATCTCACTGGTTCTCCTCATCTACTAGGTGCTCAGTTAACATTTGCTAAATAAACGGGAGCTAATGAAAAGGGAAAAAAAAATTAGTTTTTCTTCCCCTTGGAGAGGAATAATTTCCATGACAAACGCTGCCACCTGCAGGTCGAAGGTGGAAGTGTAAGGTTCGGAACAGCAAAATGCGGAAACCTGCCGACTTCGCTCAAAGGCGATATTACATTTTCTTTAGTTTTATGTGGGCTCTAATCATCCTGCACCTGTCCTTTCCAGTCGTGGAACTCCGTAATGTTCTCAAGCCCCTTGAAAGCTCATTGTATGTGAGCACACTGTAGCTGTCCTCAGAGACACCACAAGAGGGCATCAGATCTCATTACAGATGGTTGTGAGCCACCATGTGGTTGCTGGAAATTGAACTCAGGACCTCTGGAAGAGCAGTCGGTGCTCTTAACCGCTGAGCCATCTCTCCAGCCCGACCATGGCAACTCTTATAAAGAGTACATTGGGGTTTTTTTTGCCTGCATGTGTATGTCCATATGAGTGTGTCAGATTCCCTGGAACTGAAGTTATAGACAATTATGAGCTACTACGTGGGTGCTGGGAATTGAACCCAGGTCCTCTGGAAGAGCAGCCAGGGCTCTTTAGCCAGTACTGAGCCATCGCTCTAGCCCCGAGGAAAACATTTAATTAGAGCTGGCTTCAGTTACTATGGGAAGAAACATGGAGTACACAGGCAGACGTGGCACTGACGAGGTAGCAAGAGTTCTACATCTTGATCCACTGATGGGGGCTGGAGATATGGCTCAGCGGTTAAGAGCACTGACTGCTCTTCTGAAGGTCCTGAGTTCAAATCCCAGCAACCATATGGTGGCTCACAACCATCTGTAATGAGATTGAATGCCCTCTTCTGGTGTGTCTGAAAACAGCTACAGTATACTTTACATATAATAAATAAATAAAACTCTGATCCACTGACCTGGGCCTAAGCATCTAAGACCTCAAAGCCCATCCCTATAGTGACATACTTCCTCCAACAAGACCACACCCCCTAATAGCACCACTCCCTATGGGCCAAGCATTCATACACATGAGTCCATGGGGGCCATTCCTATTCAGACTACCACAATTTGGCTCAGGGTTCTGGGAGATTTGTGCTCGTCTGTCTCTGAGATAGGAGTGTCATTATATTACCTATATGACCCATGCTGGCCTTGAACTTGCCTGTTTTAGGGTCCTGAGTGCTGGGATTACAGGTGGCTACCACCATGCCTGGCTTTTAATACACTGTACAATGGCCCATTAATAGTGCATTTTTATGATTTCTTTTAAGGATTTATTATGTATACATCTGTGTGTGTGTGTGTGTGTGTGTGTGTGTGAGAGAGAGAGAGAGAGAGAGAGAGAGAGAGAGAGAGAGAGAGAGAGAGAGAGAGAGAGAGAGAGAGAGAAAGAGAGAGACTGTGCGTGTGAATGCAGATGCCAAAAGAGGAAGTTCACTCCCCCAGATCTAGACTTATAGACAGTAGTGAGTCACCTGAAGTAGGTTATAGGAACCAAATTCAGGTCTTCCACAAGGGTGGTAAGCCTTCTTAACCTCTGAGTCATCTCTCCAGCCTCTATTTTGCATTTAATTCTGTCTATTCTTTCCAATAAACCTGGGGTCATGGGTTATGTGCATGTGCTGCAATGCAGGCTGCAGCAGCAGTGTAGACTGAAGAGGCACCACGGGGCTTCAGGGAGAGGTGACTGAAAGAGGAACTTCCTACAGGTCCCCCAGAACAACGGCGAAAACATGTTTATACCATAGAACTCCAAATGGAAAGAGCAGCAGATCTGAAGAAGGCTAAGGGTGGCTCGATTCCTTTTTGAAACTCGAGTTCCATTCCATGTAGACCGTTTAACCTTGCTATGCAGTAGAAGCTGACTTAGAACTCCTGATCTTCCTGCCGGCCGTCATCTCCTGAGTATTGGAATTATATTCGTTTCCTTCCTGCCTTTTTTTCTTTCGGACAAGATCTTTCTATGTAGCTCAGGGTGGCCTTGAACTTGGGACTGTTTCCCTGTCTGAGTATTCCAAGTATCTACTACATTTGGCCTCAGACTGTGTGCTGTGGTAGCTCAGAATTAAACTATGAAATCAGCGGGTCTCTGCACATCGATGGGATATTCTGTCACTAGAAGAGGTGAGGAAGAGACAGAAGATACACAGTAAGACTTTATATCAAAAAAAAAAACAAAAACAAAAACAAAAACAAAAAACTCAAGGCTGGGAATATGGTGCAGTTGGTAGAGTGCTTGTCTAGGATGCACAAAGACCCAGGTTGGATCTCTAGGATCATATATGCACTGGGTACAGTGAATTGCACCTGGCATCCAACCGACTTGGGAAGAGGGAGCAGGAAGACCAGAAGTTCAAAGTCATTCTTATTTACATAAGAGTTTCAGGCCAGCCGTGCAGTGGAGGCACATGTCTTTAATCCCAGCACTTGGGAGGCAGAGGCAGGTGATTTCTGAGTTTGAGGCCAGTCTGGTCTACAGAGGGAGTTCCTGGACAGCCAGGGCTATACACAGAAATCCTGTCTCGAAAAACCAGAAAAAGAGAGAGAGAGAGAGAGAGAGAGAGAGAGAGAGTGTTATGGGAGAGACCCTGACTTAAAAAAAAATTATCTGACAATGAGACACCACCACAGACCTGTCAAGTTAGACAAAAACAAAATTGGAAATGAAGTTGAGCACCCCCTACCTCCCAGTGTTTCCAGAGCATCCGAGACTGGAGCTGACAGACTCTGTTGGTGGGGAAAGAACACTGGGGAGTGGCTCTAGAGAAAGGTCGGGCAGATTCTTCTAAACTTACAAACACACAAGACCATCGAATGCACTCCTAGGAGGAGAGAAAAGAAAACACAGGTCCACTTAAAGTCTATAGTGAGCCTGTCAGAATGGCTTTCATTAAAAACCACTGAAAACTCAAACCAAACCAAATTCTACTACCCAGTAGATGGATGAACAACTTGATACTTCTTGCCAAAAAAAAAATGCTGACGGGGAAGAAACTCCAGCAGAGGTGACTGTATTGGTTATTTTTATATACCCACTTTTGAATAATAGAAGTGTCACATTTAGATGTGTGCTTTTATTTGTGTGCACACATTCATACAGGTGCCCCTCAGGGGCCAGAAGACAGTTTGCATTTAGAGCTGGAGTTACAGGTGGGAAGCTACCATGCTGATGCTGAGAACTGAACCCTGGTCCTCTGCAAGCAGCAAGTGCTCCTAATGACTGAGTCATCCCTCTAGCCCCTAGATGGACTCACTGAACTACAATGGGAAAAAAAAAACCCTAACAAATGAGTCCCCAGTGTCCCTAAGGCTTGTGAAACGTATGAGCAGATGCAGTCTACAGTTTTGAGTTTTAAAGAAGTCAAATGTCAAAAAAATTACATTGGGGCTTGAGATTGGATAAGAGGACTTCGAGAACTTTTCACAGAATGGTTCAAAGCGTGGGACTGTAACACTTGAGGCGGGACTGGAGGTATATTCAACAGTTAAGAGCTCTGACTGCTCTTCCAAAGGTCCTGAGTTCAATTCCCAGCAACCACACGGCGGCTGACGACTATCTATGACTGTAGTCTCTTGGAATCTGATACCCTCTGCTGGTGCACACACATACAGACAGACATAACACCATATACAAAAAATATATAAATAAGCCTTTAAAAAAAAAGACTTGGGAGGCAGAGGCAGGTGGTCCTCTGAGTTCTCGGACAACCAGGTCTACAGAGAGAAACCCTGTCTCAAATTCTTCCCCTATTCTCCGCCCACCAAAACACACACACACACACACACACACACACAACACACACTCACACGAAAAAAAGACGAGAAGAACATTTCAAATGATATAATAAAGGAAGAAAAGGAGGTTGGACGCGGTGGTGCATGCCTGTCATGAGGCACTGAGATAGGACTACCTTAGGTTCGAGGCTAGTCAGGACCACCCAGAAAGATCCTGTCTAAAAGAACCAAAAGGCTAAGAATTCTTTTGTTTCTCTTATCATAAATACGTGGATAGAAGTAGTCTGACGACCCCCTGCGATGTATCTAAAGGCAAAGAGAGTAAAGAAAGTGTGACATGGTGTAAGAAATTCAAGGATCGTGGCAACGTAACTTAAAGGAACCAAGTCGCTTCTAAACATGCGCTTCGGGTCTCTAAATACTGTGAGGCTGTAGCTGGGAATCTACATTTTTTTAAATTTTTTTTTTTATTTTGAATCTACATTTTTTTTTAAACAACCACGCAGCACCCAGAGTGTCACAACAGAAGTTTACATCTTCGGGTTTTCAGAGGGCTCCTTAGAAAGAGCAGTCTCAGGCTCCGCCTCCACGGGTCCCTGCCCCGCCCCTCCGTCTCCGTTCAGACCCCGCCCATAGCCCCGCCCAGTTCCCGCCCCTTTCGCTGGTCTGACTTCAAGCCCCACCTTCTCCCGCAGACTAGCTTGGCCTGGGGAGCCCTTTCCCGTGATGCCTAGCGCTCGGCTGTGACTGTTGCCCGGCAACAGACGGGCCTTGATCGCTGGCGCGGGATACTCTGCTAGGCCATGGGGTCGCGGGGTCTCCCGCCGCTCCTGCTGCTGCTCCTAAACTGCTGCACCTCTTCGAGCACCCAGGTCGTTGCCACCCCGGCTGCGGCCACCCCGGCAGTGACGAAGGAGGAGCTCAATTCCACCAAGGCTACCCCCACCACTCTCCGGCCCTCCCAATCGCCTAGGACCCCGGGAACTCCCAGGGCATCGGAGCGCTCCGGCCCCAGGCCCACCCCGGTGACGGACGGTGGGTACAAAGTGCTAACTCCCTGGAGCGGGTACACTAGTAAGAACGTACAGAAAATGATAACCGCTCCAAGTTCCTCCCTGTCGTTACCCTGAGGGGGAGACGGGATCTCTGGCACACAAATGCGGAAAGTGGAGCTAAGTTACTCCGTTTTCCATATAATTTCGAACAGCTGGAGTGGAGTACTAGATAGAAACCTTCAGAATGAGTTGTGGGCAGTACTGGTAGAAAAAAAAGTGCTAAGTGAATCCTCTCCACGCAGACACACAGACATGCGCATCCCAGTGCTGCTTAGATTACTGAGCGCTCAGCAGACTTTTACAGGGTGATTAAGTGCATTTTAGACATTTTCCCGCTAAGTGGAGTTATCAAACACACCTTCTTCATCCTTACCTACTTACCTCTAAGGATCTGAAGCTTTGGCAAACAATTCGTGGTTGTACTTTTAAACGCAGGAGGCAGTGGGCCTAATCTTTTTTTTTCCCATCCCAGTTAAGGGATTGTGGTGTTCTTTTAGTGAGCATGCACAGTTGTCCATGGCCAGAGAGGACCTTGTCTAGAAGGAGCAAATTTGTCTTTCGGACTAAGAAAGCACTTTGCATTTATCAATAAAACTTCCCTTTCCCTTCGTGCCTTTCTAGAGCATGTTATACCATTTGGGGCGGGGAGGAGAAATTTTTCTAAAACTTAAAATATTTTTAATTATGTGTGTATATTTTTATATGTGTGTGTGTAAGGGGGTGGCTATGTATTGGTGCCCTTGGAGAACAGAAGAGGGCCTCAACGGCCCCGAGCTGGAGTTGGTTTGAGAGTTGCCTGACTTGGGTGCTGGGAACAGAAGTTGGGTCCTGTACACTAGAAGTGTGTGCTTTTAACTCCTGAGCCATCTCTCCAGCCTGCTCTAGAACCATTCCAGTCCCCTGCCTTCTTTCCTAACTTTATTCCTGACAGATTTGCTAAGTGACCCAAACTGGCCTGTAACCTGATACCTTCCCAACTCTGCCTCCCAGTTGCTGGGAATCCCAGATGAAAGCCTCCCAGCATGCCACCCACCTCAAGAGCTTGGTTTTATTTTGTTTTAACCATTCATTCCTACAAATAAGAATGCTATGACTTCAGATCAGCATTTGGCTAAAATTCTTTGAAGTCCAGGATTGTTGCCACCCCCCCCCCCAAAAGAAAACAAAGCATTACTATTAAGATTCAGGTCAGGGGGCTGGAGAGATGGCTTAGTAGTTAAGAGCTCTTCCAGAGGTCCTGAGTTCAATTCCCAGTAACCACATGGTGGCTCACAACCATCTATAATGAGATCAGATGCCCTCTTCTAGTGTGTCTGAAGACAGTTACACTGTGCTCATATAAATAAAATAAATAATTCTTAAGAAAAAAAAATTCAAGCCAGGTGGTGGCGGTGGTACACATCTTTAATCCTGGGGAGGGGTGGGTGGCACAGAGGCAGGTGGATCTCTAAGTTCGAGGCCAGCCTGATCTACAAAGTGAGTTCCAGGACAGCCAGGGCTACACAGAGAATCTCTGTCTCAAAGAAAAAAAAACAAAAACAAAAAGCAAACAAACAAAAAAAGATTGAGTAACACCTTAGTTTAGCTGGGGAAAGGGAAGAACCATGGTGGTACACACCTGTGATCCTGCATCTTCTGCATAGAGGTGGGAGGATTAGGAGACCTGACCCAAATGAGCCTCTGTTTCAGGAAGCAAACAAGGAGAATTGTCAAAAGCCCTGAACTTCTTATTTCCTCCCTCCTCACAGCAGTCCGTGCCATGAGTTCAGTTTATTATTTTCATGTTCTGGTATTGTTTGTTGTTGTTGTGCTTTTTGAGATCTATAATAATGGGTGTTTTGCCTGCTTGTCTATCTGTATGCCCTATATGTGCCTGGTACCTGCAGAGGCCAGAAGAGGGCATAAGATCCCCTGGAACCAGAGTTACCGATGGCAGTGAGCTATCACGTGGGTTCTAGAAACCAAAGTCAGATCCTCTGCAGGAGCAGCCAGTGCTCTTGGTCAGCCAGCCTCTTTCCAGACTCCCTGTTATTTCTCTCAGAGGGTTTTCTCCACTGACAGAGGCAGAATGAGTAGGGCAGCAAAGTCAGGAATAAACTGAAACAGCCTATCAAGTATACCCAGTACCCTGGGAGGAAGCTGTCTCTTCTGCTCTGGTGGAGGTTCTCTGCCTGTTAAGTTACCAATGGAGTCCTGAAGAGTCGCAGTGGCTGTCAGGGTGGATGAGGTCTCAGTGGCTGTCAGGGTTGGGGGGGCGTGTCCCTGCCTTTCCTCCTTGTTATGGTATGCTGTCATCAATGTATTGCCCTATATTGTAAAATTTTAAATTTAAAAAAAAAAGGACATCGTAAGCCAAATTAGGAACATTTGATGACTGTCAGGATCTTATGACCTTGAGCTCAGCTTCAAAGCAACTGGCTGCACGTGAGAAAGGAACAAGGCTGCCAACATCCTCCCTGGGAATCTACTCTAAAGGAGTGTAGGCGTCTGCAGCCACCTTAGAGAGACACTGGGCTGGGGTACTCTAAGTGACTTATGTCCATGAGCAACTTTTCCCCCAAGAAGAACCAGACACTTTTGTGACATTGAACTCTGGGATCCTTGGTGGCAGGGAGCAGTAGCAGGCTCCTCCCCCTCTGAACCCCCACTGTCCTATCTCGTAGTTGCGGCTCTGTGTGTCTGTGACCTGCTTCCAGCGCAGTGTGATGTCAACTGCTGTTGCGACCCTGACTGCAGCCCCACGGACTTCAGCGTCTTCTCTGCCTGCTCAGTCCCAGTTGTCACGTAAGCATATGACAGGGATGTTTGAGGGCAGTGTGGCCAGGATAATACGATTTGGGGACAGGAATCGTGTTCCACACTCTTTAGGAGCCCTGTGTGCAAAGCCCTGTATTGTCAGAAGCAGTCGCTTCTTTGTACCCGTGCAGCCGCTCAACAGTGTGGGCAACAGAGGGGCACGTGTGTCACCCTAGAGTGTTATCAAGGTTGGAAATTAATATTTGAGCTGTGCATAGATAACGTGTCATCTGTTTGTACCTGTGAAATAGTCTCATACAGCCTAGGGGTGTGTGAGTGTGTGTGTGGTGTATGCATGCATATATATACCTGGGTGTGCTTTTCTTTGCATGCATGCATATTGACTAGTGGAAAACATGGTATTGTTCATTTATTGCTTTCTACCTTCGTTATTTATTTATTTTTTTATTTTATTTTTTTCTCTGTATAGCCCTGGCTGTCCTGGAACTCACTCTGTAGACCAGGTTGGTCTTGAACTCAGAAATCCGCCTACCTCTGCCTCCCAAGTGCTGAGATTAAAGGTGTGCGCCACCACTGCCCGGCTTCCACCTTCATTTTTGAGATGGGGTTTCTCACTGAACATAGAACTCAACCCCCGTGGACAGATGGCTAGCAACCTCTTGTCTCCGCCCCGGCCCAGTGCCCTGTTACAGATGTACACCAGAGCCTGGGCTGGGTTTGTTTTTTAATCCATGCTGGATATCATGCTTTTTTTTTTTTTTTAAATCATGCTTCTGAAGCAAGCTCTTCACCCACTAAGCCACCTCCCCAGCCCCGGCATCAGTTCTTTCTGTGGACTTTAATTAGGCAGGGTGCTCCGTGTGTTCCTCTCTGGTTGCAAACAAAACGAGGATTCTCCCTTCACGGTGCATGGGAAATGGCAGAGGGGGATGCTCTCGTGCGAGTACCAGACAGAGATGTGATCAGTTCCAAGTGATCTCGGCTTGTTTTTCAGAGGTTTTTGTAACAAACCACAGCAGCCCTTTGAAAAGGTTTATGCATCCAAGATGGAACCAGCTTACTGCAGACAGAGCTCACTAAATTACAGGACAGCCACCTCTTACGTGCTTGGTCCTTTTGGAGACACAATGGACTCTTCCCTTGAACCATTTTATCAACCCAGTGGGGAAACTGAATTCCCCTCAAACATTGTGAAATAGCCTGGAGGGTAAGTGCTGGAGGGGGTCCTTTTCCGGCCTCCAGGACCAGATCATAGTTTAGCCTTCCTTGAAAATCAGTCCACTTGTCTTGGGACTACAAGCATGCCCTGCCAGCCCTGTGGGAATGTAGGTTTTGAATTCAAGTGCAGTTTATTAAAATATAGTCATTTGTTTTTTGTTTTTTTAAGACAGGGTTTCACTGTGTATGTAGCCCTGGCTGTCCTGGAACTTATATATAGAGACCAGGCTGGCCTTGAACTCACAGAGATCCATCTGTCCCTGCCTGAGTGCTGCGATTAAAGATGTGCACCACCATGCCTTTTGTTATTTTTATTTTTAATTATGTGTCTGCATGTGTGTCTTTTGAGGAATGGGATGCACACATGAGTATAGTTGCCTGCCGAGGCCAAAAGAGGGTGTTAGATCCCCTGGACCTGGAGTTGGAGGAGACTGTGAGCTGCCAACATGGGTCCTCTGAACCAAACTTAGGTCTCCTTCAAGAGCAGGACACACTTTTAACTAACTGACAAGTCATCTCCCTGGCCCCTTTAAATGTTTGAGACAGGTTTTCTCTATGCAGCCATGGCCGTCCTGTAACTCACTGTGTAGACCAGGCAGGCAGTGAACTCAGATTTCCTCCTGCCTCTGCCTCCCCAGTGCTTGGATTAATAATACTTAGTCCCTGTACAACTTTTTAAATTTTCATTTTTACTTGCTTTGTGCATGTGTATGCTCATACTGTGGTACTCATGAGGAGGTGAGAGGACGACTTGAAGAAGTCAGTTTTCTCCTTCTATAATGAGGGTCTCGGGGATGGAACTCATGTCATCAGACTTGGCAGCAGGAGCCTTTCCCCTCTGAGGCATCTTATTAACCATCAAATATACTTTAGATAACTTTAGATAGAGTATTAGGAACATAGGGAAGGCCAGCCAGGCAGCAGGTTAGTCTTCACGAGGCACACGGTGTCTGTTGCAGTTAAGCAAAAGCTGCCACTGGTAATGTGAATGAGCAGGCGGGCCTATGATCTTTAAAGCTGTATTTATAGGGCTGGAGAGATGGCTCAGCAGTTAGAGCACCGACTGCTCTTCAGAGGTCCTGAGTTCAATTCCCAGCAACCACATGGTGGCTCACAACCATCTGTAATGGTATCAGATGACTGCTACTGGTGTGTCTGAAGACAGCTACAGTGTAGTACCCATATACATAAAATAAATAAATAAATCTTTTAAAAAAAAGAAGCTGTATTTATAAAAACAGACCTCATTTGTAGATACCTAGTTTGAGAGTCAGGGCTAAATCTCTCAGGAAAAGACTTGGATTTTCTTTAAATTACTTTTGTTTGTGATACTCCTCCTCCCCCACCAAAGGAACCAGATTAAACTCAACTCTCCTGTAGCCACAGCCCTTTGGGAGGCCTGAAGCAGGAGGATCACTGGTCCTGGTGTTGGGAACTAGCCTGGGTAATTACGGGGAGACTTTATCTCTAAAAAAGGAAGAAAAAAATAGCAAAAGTCCCAGCCCTAGTTTATAGAGTGCCTCATTATACAGGCTTCAGTTCATATACACTCAAGTGCACACACACACATACGCATACATACACATGCACATATACATGTACACATGCATAATAATAACACTCAAATTTCCTAGTATGTTTTTATATTCATTTTTATGTGTATGTGTGTGAATGTTTGTATATATGCATGTGTGTATGTATGTGTGTGCACTTATGCACATCTCTGTGTATCTGTGTATGTCACGGACAGCACATACATGCAAGTGCCTACAGAAGCCAGAAGAGATCATCAAAACCCCTGGAACTGGAGCTACAGGCATATGGGTTCTGGGAACTGAACCTAGGTTCTCTGAGAGAGCAGTAAACACTTAACCACTGAGCCATCTCTCCAGCTCCCAGAATGTCATGATCTCAATGATGTCCAAGTATGGAAAGTGTTCTGTACTATACTCCACACCAAGCAGGCTTTCCCTAAACAGTGATGTTGTTGTATTTTCTGAGATAAGGTCTCACTGTGTGGCTCTGGTTGATGTGGAACTTGCATTACAGACCTGAACTCCTAGACTCACTTGTCCCGACTACCCCAGTGCTGGAATTAAGGCTGTGCACCGCCGCAGCAGACAGAGCAAAGCTTCAGAGCCTCCCTTGTACCCGCAAGTAAAGCCAAATGGAGTCTCTTGTGACATGACACCTTCATCAGTGTTCCTGCAGTTCTTATTTCTATAGTGAAGACGGCTGGGAGATTTAGGATGATCTGGCTTAGATTGTGGACTGAAAACTTGCCGTTGCTTTCTTTAACTTTTCAGGGGTGACAGGCAGTTTTGTAGTCAGAAGGCAGCCTTCTACTCAATGAATTTGACAGCAGACCCGCCTCACCGCGACTTTAAACTCATTGATCAGATCAACCCTTCCGTCTTCTGCATCCATATTTCAAACTGTAAGTATTTGGATTTGATAGCTTTTATGAAGCTCCATTTTTCTTTTACAAGTTACTGTATGGAAGAACACTTCCTCTCTCAGTTCCATTTAAGGCACCCATCTTATGTCTCGGCCGTGTGAAGAATTCAAGCCCTGAGTCTGGTTTACAGGTAACTTTATAGATCCTGGGCACACACGCTGTCTTCAAGTATTTGCTCTGTAACTGTCTTTATCTTACATTGACTTTAAAGATGCTTATGGCACATAGTCAGAGGAATCCAAATTGTGTGTGCACGTGAGTGCACGTGTGTGCATGTGTGTGCATGCACGTTTATTTCCTAGTAGAGTAATGGTTAAAAATTAGTCTCATCTTTAAATGTTACCTGTGGTTTCCATTTCCTTTTTCTTTTTTATTTTTACTAAGGAGATTTGCATGAATACAGGATCTTTATTTTTAACCCGAACAGTCAGCTCAGGCAAGTGTCTTGGTCCACAGTTCTCCTGAGCGTGGGCTGTTCTCAGGATAACAGGTCCACTCATGACCCTGTCAGCAAATGTCATCATCTCATTCCTGTGTCTTTCCATGTTTGGGGTTAGTCTCCTCATGACTAAAGACCTGGGGGAATGTGCTTGTCCAAAGTGACAAGTGACAGTGACTGTCTAAGCCATAACAGCAGCCCAGTGGACATGGAGCCTGCCTCTCCCTCTCCTGTCATACACAGCACAGGAAGAGGCTGCCAGGAGATGAGTGTTATTTTTCTGACAGCCACCCACAGAGAGTGTCCCCAGAAGGGGAAGAAGCAGACTCTGGTCCCTGCGTCGGACAGAGTGAGCAGCCTGGCCCTTGGCTTGTGCTGGGTTGTCCGCTGTGGGCCCTTGTCAGACGCAGCCGGTCGAGTGGTCCTGCTTGTCTGTTGGTTCTCCATGGCAAGCTCTCCCCATGGAGCCTTTGCTGGCCTAGAACTCAGCACACAGACCAGGGTGTTCTCAGACTCATGGTGATTAGGGAGCCTGTGCATTACCAAGCCTCGAGAAATCCTGGGAGAGGCAAATGAACAAGAAAACATTTAAAATCGTGTGTGTGTGTGTTTGTGTAGATTAGGGTGACTTGTTTAGAGGCAGTTATTTTTCCTCTACATAAGTCCTAGGGATCCAACTGAAGTTCGAGGCCTGTTGGCAAGCACCTTTGCCTGTCGAGCCATCTAGACAGCCCTGAAAGACTTTTCTTCCAGGAGTTTTTTTGCTACTAACAGTGGTTTCCAAAGTTGAGATGTCACATGCTCCATACCTTCCTGCTGATTCCCAATGCTTTGTCTACAGACAAGCCTGCACTGTCTTTTGCTAATCCGGAAGTGCCCGATGGAAACAATTTTGACAGACTGATGGGAACATCAGGTGGCTTTACACTGAGTGCCGAATCAGCTGTTCCTTCCACAGCCGCATCAGATGGCCCACAGCCCACTAAATACGAGGTGAGCCAACAGCCTGATGGCAGTTGTTCGTGCATCCCAAAATACTCTATCCTGATAGGCTAATTTCAGTACCAACATAAGAAGCCAAACTGCCTGCCCTTGGGACATGCATGAGATCATGGAGAGGCGATGCTACTCCTCTCCATCAGATCGTGAGAATTCAAGCGAGTGTTCAGACTCTGAACTCGGGATATGAGGTCAGTTCTGAATTTTGTTTCTGCAGAATTTTCTGTTCTTTTGAACCCTAGAGCATGTAGCAGACTGATTGCAGCCTGCCTCTGGCACATGGAATGGGCTCTCTGGACGCCAGGTACTCGTCTCAGAGTGATATTTAGTTTTACAGACATTAGGCACCTGCAGGCTATTTTATATCCCTTCATTAGCAAGCCCATAAACTATGACTCACTAATGTTGAATGTACTTCAACTTTAAAAGCTGGGCTTACTGGTACCCACCTGTAATCTCAGCCTTGAGAGGTGGAGGAACAGAAGCTCAAATTGACAGCAGTTTGAGCTACAAGAGACCCTGCCTTAGAACAGAACAGAGGGATGCTGGGATAATTGAGTGGTTAAGCACTTGAGCCACAGGCATGAAGGCAGGAGTTCAAATCTCCACTCTCCATGTAAATGCCCATGGGGGTGTGGTGGCCTGCCTGTCATCTCAGCATTGGAGGGTGGATATGGGATCTCAGGACATGCTAGCTACAGACTAGCTCTACCTGCAAGCTCAGGGCTTGACGGAGACCCTGTTTCACTGAATACAGTTGTTGGGAAAATAAAGATGTCTGACATCAGCCTCAAGCCTGTATTTGCACATGCATCCATGTGTCCGTGCAGTCACACATGGGTGTGTATGTGTGCATATAGACAGTTACATCTCTCTCTCTCTCTCTCTCTCTCTCTCTCTCTCTCACACACACACACACACACACACACACACACACACACACACACACCAGAAAATGAAGGAAGCACACCTTTGTGGAGGCATCTGTCCTCTGAGGAGGAAGGCACAGTGTGCAGTGTTGTGTGTTGGAAGTCATGGAGGAGCCTCAGGAGATACAAAGGCCCCGTTGGAGCCCATGCTTAGTGTGCTCAGGGCGGCGTCAGTCCCACTGCTCACTGCCCCCCAAAATCCACATTGCAATGGTTGTGAAAAGGTTGGCCCCTGCTCATCCTGGTTTGTAAGTTATCTACAAACTATGGGTATAATTATAGAACTGGCGGTCATAGTTAGAAACATTGTTCTAGGAAACGATTTCTCTGTCACAAACTTCATGTTTTCCCATGTCGATATGAAGATTGGTTACTGTTCCTTGGGCATTTCCTGCATGCCAGGCATCAGGTAGGGCTTTTCAGCATTACTGTACTGCCTGGGAAGGACACACTGCTGTCCCATTCAACTGAGAGAAGCAGCTACAGGAAAATAGCCTGTGGACTAAGTGTCAGAACGTCATGACAAGCCCACCTCGCTGGTGTCCCACCATTCTGCTCTTGGCAGTGGTGGGGGTGGGACCCAGGCTACGAACAAAGCCCCAGCCCAGCCCCAGCCCTTCTGTACCTTTTGACTTTTTTTCTTTGAAATCAGGTCTCACAGTATAGTTCAGCTGGTCCTTGAGATGATAATCTTCTGTCTCTACCTCTGGAGTGGAAGATTAACACCAGCCACTATCCGTTTTTTTGTTTTGTTTTGTTTTTTAAGTAAAAGTGTTAATGGATGACAGACGATTTTAGTAGCAACATTTTGGAGGCAGGCAGATCTCTGAGTTCAAGGCCAGCCTGGTTTACAGAACTAGTTTCAGGACAGCCAGGGCTATACATAGAAACCCTGTCTTGAAAAACCAAAATAATAATAATTATGTTTTTATACTTATTTATTGTTGAGACAGGGTCTCACTATGTAGCCTTGGCTGTCTGACCTAGACCTCACTATGTAGACCAGTCTGGCTGAGATTAGAGGTGTGTGCCTCCATGCTGGTGTGACTATGTCTGTGGCGAGGGCGTGTGCAAGTGAGTGCAGTGCCTGTGGAGACCAGAAGGAGATGGGTCCACAGAGGTGGAGCTGCAGGTGGATGTAAGCTGCCTGATGTGGTTGCTGGAAACTGAATCGGGTCCTCTGCAAGAACAGTATGTGTGCCCTTAACCACTGAACCATCCACCCCTCCTGCCCCACCATCCTTTCTTTGCAGACCGAGCTTCCAGTTTCTGTCATTGTAAATAGAGAGACCTTGTCTCAAAAACTAAAACGAAGAGCAATTGAGGAAGACAACCAGATGACCTCTGACCTCCACGGGCCCCTCCCCCATCCACAGACACATACAGTCTTGTAAGATTTTAATGAGTATCACAACTACCATTTAAATGAACAGTGATTTGTTCATCTCTGTGCTCAGCCATCTGATTCCTGTCCACAGAGGTAAACACTACATCAGCTTCCTGTCATATGCCAAGAAGTATTCCTTTAATGAAATAGGCAACAATATGCTGATGCATGCAACACACACACACACACACACAACACAGGTGCACATGTTCTTCTAAGCCTCTATTTATTTACTTGAGATAGGATTTCACTGTGTAACTCTGGTTCACCCAGAATTAACTCCCTGTGTGGACCAAGCTGGCCTCTAATTTATAGACATCTGCCTGCCTCTGCCTCCCAAGTAGAGGACACAGTGAAACCTGGGTTAAAGGCTTGAACCACCACACCTACCTCAAGCAACTTTATTCCCAGCATCAGGAGGCTGAGGCAAGAGGACCACTTGGACCTTGAAGGAGTTCAAGACTAGCTTGGGCAACAAATTAAGACTTCACCTTAACAAATACATAAAATTTAAGAGGCTAGAGCCGTGGTTCTCAACCTTCCGAATGCTGTGACCCTCTAATACAGTTCTTCATGTTGTTGTGACCCCCAGCCATAAAATTATTTTCGTTGCTACATCATAACTGTCATTTTGCTACTGTTATGAATCGTGATGCAAATATCTGATATTCAGGACGGTCTTAGATGACCCTGTGACAGGGTCATTCGGCCCCCAAGGTGAGAACTGGCTTAAGCCTCTTCCAGACAGCTCAGCTGCTTTCAGCTTCTTCCCGGCCTGCCCGAGAGTCTCAGAGGAACTCAGCTTTTATTGCTTACCCTTGGCAGGGAGGGGCCTAGTGAAGCTGGCCAGCTTCAGGGACTTCCTGAAGCTCCTGTGAGTCCTTTACCTTCCTGCTTAAGGAATTCTCCTGCAGTGGAATGTTTCAGTCTCAGAGGAAACTGTTACACATCAGTTTTGGTTGTGTAGCCCTGGCTGGCCCAGGACTATATAGACAAGGCTGCCCTCCAACTCACAAAAATCCATCTGCCTCTGCCTCCTGAGTGCTGGGATTAAGGGTGTGGGCTACTACAAAATTTAGTTTAAAAAGGTGTGTGTAAGGATGTGGTTGAGAGCTGAGAATGAGCCCCACCCCACCCCAGCACTATTCCCAGACCCACAGCTGTGTGAGCATCGTGTCAGAGGGGACTATGTTCAGCACTGTGTTCCCCAAACGCACAGCTATATATGGGCCCTGTGTGGCAGGGACTTTGTGTCTCTATTCCCCAGCTCTGTGGGCACTGCCACGTGTCCAGTGCATGCTGAAGGAGCCCCTTATCTAACCTGTGTGCACCTCTGTGTGCTGTGTTTGCAGTACGGAGCCCCTCTGCAGACTGCAGGCGCATCTTCAGGGTCATTTCTGAAACTGCCTTCGCCGCTCACGTCATCTCTGTGTGCAGATCAGAACCCTGCAGGTAAGAGGATGCTGCTGCTCTTCCTGTTGGCCACACAAGCTTGCCGGTTAGACAGGCTCATAACCTAAAGGTTCTCCAGGTAGAAAGCCTCGAAGGTCACCACCTGAGGAGCTCCTTTGTACCCAGATCAGCGAGCACCTGAACACCCGTGGTTGCAGCTCCCCATTTGAGGCGATGCAAGGCTCTGCAGCCTCTAATGGAGCTGTGCTGCTCACTGGTCTGCAGGAGGCTGGGTGGGTCCTGTAGTTAGCTGCCACCCAGGGGCCACTGACGGGGCTCAGCAGGTGAAGGTGCATGCCACCAAGCCTGGCAACCTGAGTTTATCTCTGAGACTCATGCCATGGAGGAAGAGAATTGATTACCATAGGATATCCTCTGCTTTCCGCATCTACCCACAAGTCAAATGTAATTAAAAAAAAAAGTGAAATTGTTTTCACCCTATCCCTTGAGGTCTTTGTTTCAGCTGTGGAAATGGTGAGGTTTTTAGTTTCTTTTTTATTGTTGTTGGTTTTTGGGATTTGTTTTTGTTTTGAATTTTTTGATTGTGAGTCTAGCCTTCAACGGCTAAGCCATCATCTGTCTAGCCACCACCCCCCCCCTTTTTTTAGTTTTTTGAAACACTAGCTATTAAGCCCCAGTTAGTCCAGAACTCAATACACAGATCAGGCTGGCTTAAAACGATTCACCTGCCTCTGCGACCCCTCCGCCATCCTCGTGTTACAATTAAAGTCGCATTCCATCACACCTGGCTCCTGTTTGCTTTGCGTCACCTTCTCTCAGTGTATGTCCGCCTGGTCCTTCCACCTCAGCTTCCCAGTTCTGGGATTCCAAGCCCGACGCCTGCTCGAAGAAGAGTACTTCTTGGGCTGATTCCCACCGTGAGAACACTGAGAGCATGGTGCTTGATCAAGTGCCTGGTAAAACCTACTCCTTCCAGGAGAGCAGAGAAGCCACGGGCTCCAGCCCTGGCTACAGAAGGCCAAAGCATGGCTCTCGAACCCCCAGCCAGCTGTGAGTGACTGTAATGAGTAGCGGGTAACAAGTTCTGTTGGGGAGAAGCTCCTTCCTGTGCATAGTAGGTCAACGTCAGTTAAAAGCAACTGAAGTCTGGTAGGCAGGCGGGCATGCCACAAACCCTTGCTCTTGGGAGATGGAGGAAGGATCACCAACAATGTGAGTCCAGGCTAGGCTACATAGTGAGACCTTGTCTCAAAAAGCAAACAAGCCAAGCTCAGAAGCCATTTCCACTTTTCAGATTGACAAAGCTCAAAAAGTTCGAAGCTATGGAGACATACTCTCCTGCAGTAGTTGGTGGAACAGTTGGTCACACCCTGCCAAAAGCAGTGTAACATATGGATCAAAATTACCAGAGCTCCTGAAGGAAGGCTTGGCCCACACGCAGGAGCCCGCCCCATGCAGATTGTGACAGCAACAGCCAAGGCAGAGACAACTGCTGTGGCCATTAGCTGGGAACTGGGGAGTAATTATGCTGCATCCGGAGAGAACGCTAATTATCCCTTCAGGACTGCTGGAAGGGCTTCAGGATGCGCGCATTGCTCCTGGAAAAATGTGCAGAACCGTGTGGCGTGTGTGCCTCCGGGTCCAAAAGGGGAAAATGGTTGTTTAAAAAATAACCTTTTACGCATGTGTTTTTTTATTTGCATGGTATTTCTGAAAGCTTCAGCGGGCAGTCATGCTTCTCCCTCTGAGGCAGAGCCCTGGGCGGGCACAGGACTGGAAGGAGACACTGTTCTGCATCTTCCGGCGTTTTGTATTTGGAATATTTTGTGCATGTATTTCCTAGTTGAAACCCACTTTTAAGCCCCATTTTAAACTTGCTACATTCGAGTTGTAGCTTGGTTTGCCTTTTTTTTTATTTTTAAAGAATTATTTATTATATGTGAATACACTGTAGTTGTCTTCAGACACAGCAGAAGAGGGGATCAGATCCCATTACAGATGGTCATTAGCCACCAGGTTGTTGGGAATTGAACTCAGGACCTCTGGAAGAGCAGTCAGTGCTCTTAACCATCTCTCCAGCCCTTATTTTGCCTTTTCTACATGACTGTTTTCAGTTCCCATTCTTGAGCTGAACATGTTCTGTATATTCCTCCCCCACCCCCGTGTGTGACCATTTCCAGCGTTCCTGGTGAGCCAGACCTTCGAGTGCAGCCGCAGGGTAGACATGGACCAGTGTGAAGGAATGGACGCCCTCAGCATGGCTCATTACAGCAGCCCTGCCATTCTCAGGGTAAGAATCATCTGGAAGCAGAACCGACTGTCCCTTTAAGATGTAGAGTGAGCTCCGCATGCAACTGGCCCAGTGTTTTCCAGCACTGCGGCATCAGAGGCCACTCAGGTGACCTTTATGATCTGTGTGTAGCCCGGCTGTATCTTGTTTCCATTCAGTTTCAACATTTCCTTCATTCCCCTTGAGAGCAGCTGAGCAGGGCCAGGGCCACAATGACTGCTCACGTTAGAGACCATCCAGTGTGACATAAAACACCATAAAAGGGGGCTCCCAAGAACAGCAGGGAAGGGAAGTGCTTGTCTACCTAGAGACGGGGGCCATCAGGAAAGGTCTGGCAGTGGGCTGGGGGCACCCACGTCCCAAGGAAAGGACCGTTTTCCTTGGAGTTGGTGACAGCTGGAACGGTGAGCGGGGCCGTGGCCTCCTTGACCGGGAGGGCTGAAGAGAGCAGGAGGTGACTCAACCATGGCCCCTCCTCGGTTCTAAGTTCTTACTAGGGTTGTGGGAGGATAGGACACCTGGGCTGCCATATTGGGTCGTTTACCCCTCCTCAATCCTTCGTGTTTCCTCAGTTGGTCCTCCAGTTTAGGGTGTGGGACAGTGACAGCAAAGCAGGCAGGCCTCGGCAGTGCTGCTGCTGGGGGAAGGCGAGATGGCCAAGGGGTACCACAGCGAAGCAGCGTGGTCCTCAGTGGAGGGTCTGCTGTCATGTCGGGGGCATCTCCAATGATGAAAGTGGCCTTTAGCTGAAGCCGGAAAAGGCTGTAGAAACTCATGTTTGTTGTGCCTAACTTAGCTGTGGTTTATTTTTGTCTAGGTACCAAATTCACCGACACAGGTAAAAGCATAAAGCCTCCCTGTCTGTCTCTGTCTCTCTGTCTGTCTCTGTCTCTCTGTCTGTCTCTGTCTCTGTCTCTCTCTCTCTCTCTCTCTCTCTCTGTGTGTGTGTGTGTGTGTGTGTGTGAGAGAGATTTATTGGAGATGGAATGGGGAGGATACATACATATGTTGTTGGCCAGAGATCAACGGCAGATATCACATTCCTCAAATTATATGATTTTATTTTTTAAGGTTTATTTTTACCCAGGCATAGAAGCACAATGGCTTTACTTCCAGCAGTTGGAAGGCAGAGGCAGGCAGATCTCTGTGAGCTCAAGGCTAGTGTGGTCCTCATAGAGAGAGTTCCAACACAGAAAGATCCTGTTCTCAAACAAAACAAAAATGTGACACAGCCTCTAGAAAGTGCCTTGTTTGAACCATTTTGAACTGCCTCTGCCCACGCACTGTTTAGCATCCAGTTAAGTCACAGCCCATGGTTCCCCACGTGACTCAAGCTATTGAGGTGCCTTGGTGGCATAGAAAGTTGTGCATACTAGATTGCCTTTTTCCTGTCACCCTGTGCCTTTTGGCTGTCTCCCTGTGAGAGTGAGTGGTTTTGACCTGGGAGGGCAGTTGAAGGTTGCCTTGGTCATAGGAGCAGGCAAGTAAGGGCTGCATCTTTATTTCTTGTTCTTCTTTTTTTTTTAAAGTTTTATTTATTTGTTTGTTTTATATATATGAGTACACTCTAGGTCTACTGATGCCTGTGAGCCATCATATGGTTGCTGGGAATTTGAATTCAGAACCTCTGCTCTCCCTGGTCAGCCCTGCTCACTCAAGCCTAAAGATTTATTTATTATTATATCTAAGTACACTGTAGCTGTCTTCAGACACACCAGAAGAGGGCGTCAGATCTCATTACGGATGGTTGTGAGCCACCATGTGGTTGCTGGGATTTGAACTCAGGACCTTCAGAAGAGCAGTCAGTGCTCTTAACCACTGAGCATTTATTTCTAAAGTGATGGCTTCAACACTTGCCACTTTAAATTATAAGCTGTTCAGCATAAGTTAAAGAGCTCACTGAGCAGGTGCTTTGGGTGCCTTCCCAAATAGTGGCTTCCAAAAATGGACCTGGAGAGTCCTTGTCACAAGCAGGGGTCCTTGTTGCTTTGTCACTCTTCTGGTGCTGGTCACAATCCAAGATCCCTGATTCTGTTTAGAAACTTTGTCTGCCTCTGACCTTCCTGGATCCTGCTGCCTAGCCAGCCACTGTGTGTGAGCTGCCTGGACGGCAGGCTGCATCTCCTGAGGCAACGGTTTGCTCTGGGAAGCTGGGCTGTGAACCTAAGACTGAGTGTAGAGGTGTGAACTCTGTGCTTTGGTGTTAAGCATGGTGTGTGTATGTGTGTGTGTGTGTATGTGTGTATGTGTGTGTTTACACGCATGCGTAGTTGGTCATCCCATGGAATTGTACCTTTGTAATGTGCCATGCAGTCTCCCCCTTCTTTGGTCTTGGGTTGTGAACCCTGCTCTCCTGCATGCTGGCAACTCTGTCAAAGTGACCAATGCTGTGGCCTTGTCATCACAAGGTTGTGCCAGCATCTCTGCAGTCTAACCCCAGGAGGTTTTCATCACTCTTAAGAATTCCAATATGAGGCTGGAGAAATGGCTCAGAGGTTAAGAACACAGACAGCTCTTCCAAAGGTCCTGAGTTCAATTTCCAGCAACCACATGGTGGCTCACAAGCATCTGTAATGGGATCCGATGCCCTCGTCTGGTGTGTCTGAAAACAGCGACAGTGTGCTTACATATAATAAATAAATAAATCTTAAAAAAAAAAAAAGGAATTCCAATATCGGTTTCTCGGTTCTGCTCCAGTCCCTGATAACCACTTTGGTTTCTGTGCATTTGCCTGTGTGGACATTCCATATTGAGTGGAGTCTGCAGTGTATGTGGCCTTTGGTGGTTGGTTTCTCTCTCTCTCTCTCTCTCTCTTGTTTTTTTTAAGATTTATTTATTTATTAATGAGTATACTGTAGCTGTCTTCAGACACACCAGAAGAGGGCGTCAGATCCCATTACAGATGGTTGTGAGCCACCATGTGGTTGCTGGGAATTGAACTCAGGACCTCTAGAAGAGCAGTCAGTGATCTTAACCACTGAGCCATCTCTCCAGTCCCTGGTGTCTGATTTCTTACGTTTGATGTTTTCAAGACTCACCCATGCAGTAGCATGCTTGCGGATTTGGTTTTTATGTGTGAGTAATATCCCTTGTGCAGATGGACACTTGACACTGGTCCATTTCTCAGCTGATGGACTTTCGGGTTGTTTCTATGTCTGTGATGAATAGGCATCTTAGAACGCACTTTGTGAGTTTCCTTTGAACGTGTGTGTGTGTGTGTGTGTGTGTGTGTGTGTGTGTGTGTAAATACCTGTACTCTTACAAAAGTGGGTTTGCAGCATGCACAGTGTGTGGCAGTGTGTGTGACCTGTGCTCTGCATTGGCTGTCACTAAGTGTTCATTTTAGGCTCTGGGCACTGTAACAGGGTCACCTGTGCTGTATGTCACATGTGGTAGCCTCATAACCAAGGATACTTTTCCTCTCAGGTCTCTATCAAGATCCAGTCTGTAATGTATCGGTCTCTGAATCACACACTGACCCGGTTAGAAAGCCATGGTGTCCTGCGGCCATCTCTGGTCAGCACTGGGCAAGATAAACTCTGCAGCAACGTCGTTCTCCAGGTAGGCATCCAGCGTGCCTCTGTAGTCCTGGCCCAACTGCCCGACTCGAGCCTGTGGGGTACAGGGGAGCCGCACACCTTCCCAAGGGGACTCCGGTCCATTCTGTGCTGACGCTTTTCTTGGTCTGACCTCCAGTTGCTTCTGCTGCTCCGCTCTGTCATTGGAGGATGTGTCTTTACATGTCTCTGTAATCCAACATGTAAGAATACATCCACATTTTCTTGTCAACGACTTGAAAGATGGCTCAGTAGAGTAAGAATGTTTGTTTCACAAGCACGAGGACCTGAGTTCAAATCCCCAGCACCCATGTAAAAAGCATGGCTACTCCACCTGGCATAGCCCCAGCATTAGGGACAGAGACAGGCAGATCCCAAGAGTGCGCTGCTCAGCCAGCCTCGCTGAGACAGAGAGCGTGGGGTTCAATGAGAGACTATGTCTCAACAACTATGTCTCTGTAACAAGGCAGAGTTACAGAGGAAGACACCCACTGTCATTCTCTGGCCTGTGTGTGCATGCATGGACACACATACACACTCACACACGTACATGTCCCACACATAACAATTTATTGTCACCACCATTTACTTGATTGGACTCATTTCTTCTTCAGAAATAGACTGTTCCCATTGTGTTTGTGTCAGCTGATCTGAAATGTCAATAACCTGGTCCCAGAGAGGCTGAGGTGACCACTGGGATGCTAAGGGGACATGAGCGATGTGATTGGACAGCAGGCTCGGGGGCGTGGCTTTTCTGTGGGTGCTTCATTAGTAACATGGCTGCTGGGCCCCACTCTGTCTCAGGTGCAGTACCGTGTGCTGTACACAGCCACAGGTCAGATCCAGGAAGCCGGCCTCTCGCTTGTTCTGGGGACACTGAGCAGTGCAGTGAGTCTCCTGCAGCAGAAGTTTGAGATTCACTTTATTCAGGTGAGTTTGAGAGTTCTGCTTGGATGCTGGAGTGAGGAAAGCCTGCCTTCTGGGGACAGCACCATCAGTCTAGAAGCATGACCCAGCTCCATGGTCCAGCCTCGCTGCAGTAGCGTGTGGGGTTTGCCTGCGAGCGGGGTGCTGTTCCGGGCCTTGCAGGCTCAGAGTACTGCTCCCCCACTCTCCGGATCTATTTATACTTGAGAACAGAGGGAGCCATTCTTCCAGATGTTACAGAGAGAAGCACTGTGTTCCCCCCCACACACTCTTACCTGAATAATGTTGCACAAGTCATCACCTTGTCTTTCAGCACGGCAGCAGCAAGCCCATTCCTCTCAGCGGCAACCCCGGTTACAGGGTGGGACTCCCGCTGGCCGCCGGCTTTCAGCCTCAGAAGGGGTATCCTTTTTGGGGGTCTGTGGAGAAGGTCACCTTCTGTCTGCATGGGTGGGCTGTGGACAACCTGTGGGAAGGGGGTACCTGACTGGCCACTCCAGGCCACTGAAATGTGGTGTGGCTGGGTTTGAGTAGAGCCTGGTGCTTTGGGGGAAGGTGGTGGTGCATTTAAAAGGACAGCTGGAAGCAGAAGGGTTCGAATCTTCGATTCATTTATTCACGTTTGTTTTTGTGTTTTTGAGACAGTCTCTCTTGCTATGTACTGGAGCTCACTATATAGACCAGGCTAGTCTTAAACTCACACAGATTCTTTTGCCTTGTCTCCTGAGTGCTGGGATCAAAGGTCACTTTTTGGCGTTGCTTCAAATCTCAGGCTGGCTGTAGCCTGGCCTTGAGATCCTCCTGTCTCAGTCTCTTGGCCACAGGCATGTGCCGCCACACCTGGCCAGTTCACATTTAAACAGAGACTCCTAAGCAAACCGAGTATGAATATGAAATATGAATTATTTGTTTTTTTGCATTGATGAGGATTTAAATCAGGTCTTGAGATACAAGACCGAGCTGTTCCCCAGCCCACTCCCTACACTTCATTTTGAAACAAGGTTCAGCAAGTTGCCCTGACTGGCCTCAAACTCGCTTGTAGTTCAGGAGGTGCTCAAATGTGCAGCCCTCCTTAGCCTTTTGAAGAGCCTGATTACGGGCCTGCCGGCCGAAGCTGGCTGGAATTAGTTTTGAAGGTGACTCATGACGCCATTTTCTCCCTAGACAGTCTGGTTGCTCCCGAGCTGTTGACGCCCCTTAACAGCCTGTGAATGTCTGGAATTATTCAGACAACGGACAGACAAGGCCAATTTACTATTCTTCGTAGCACAGGCGAGCAGGATTGCCTTGCCAGCGAGGGACTCCGGGCCCCCGTGCTGTTTGGCTACAACGTGCAGTCTGGCTGTCAACTCAGGTGAGTGGCTGTTGCAGAGAGCACACACCCTTCGACTTTATCCATGTCGGTCGGTAGCACAATCACCGTTGCCTTTCCTCTTCCCTCACAAACGAGGCTGACCTCAGGGCTTGGTGCATCTTGCTTACGGTCAAATAACAAATAGCATTTGAGTTCTGAGCAAAAATGTTTCCCCTGAAAATCCTTCCTATTCCTGGATTTTTAATTTTTACACACACAGCACAACAGGACAACGAAAGAAAACCGGACTGTGCTGTGGGAGGCAAGGGCTCCCTGTGTAGCTCAGGGCAGACTTGAGCTCCCAGCCCTCCCCCTGCCTCAGCCCTCTGCATACTGTAACAGCATTTATGGATCTTTGGGTCTTTGTACTTGTTGCCGAATTCCTACTCCATACAAACCCTCCTCTTTGTCCCCTTCATTCCCCTTCCCCTCTTTGGAGTGACTGTTACTACTTTGATTGCTAGCTCAAATCTCAAGTGTTGCATCCGAAGAGTTCCCCCAAACACTTGGTCACAGGATGCCAGGATGCAGGGGCCTAGGGTAAGCCCTGGCTCCTTCCTGTGGAACGTGGTATCCAGCACCCTCCAGGAGGACAGGAAAGGCCACTGTGTTGCCCATCTTTTGCCCATGCACAGGGCTCAGAGAGAGAGAGATGGTGGAACGCAGGTGGGGAAGCTGCCTTGGGGCATCTCCATGACCAGGGTGCCCCAAAGTCAGGGCACGACAGCAGCTGGAGGGAGGAAAGAGAGAGGTATCGAGGCTGGCGCGTCTTGGAGGTTGTCAGTGCCTCCCTCCATTGGCCTCTCTTTCCTTCTCAAAGGTTGACAGGCACCATCCCGTGTCCGCTTCTGGCACAAAAGATGCAGGACCTGCTGAGAGGCCAGGCCTTCCCTGACTACGTGGCTGCGTTTGGGAACTCCCGGGCCCAGGATGTGCAGGACTGGGTGCCTGTGCACTTTGTCACCTACTCCTCCAACACGAAGGTAAGGAGAGTGGGAGGCTGCTGGCCACCTGCTAGTGCACCTCTCTCCACCAGTGTGGCCACAGGTGGCTAGGGAGGCAGGAGGGAGGGAGGGAGAGAGGGAGAAAGAGGGTTATAAACCAGCTAGGTAGGTACACAGCTCTGCTCTTCGTTTTCAAGCCTCCGTTTGCTTCCCTGTGATCTGGAAACTGAAATGACCAGAATCAGCATAGGATACCCCAAGACCACCTTCTCAGGACAAAGGAGAGTTATGTCCCAGAGGGACAAAGGGCAGGGAATAAGAGACAAAGACAGGAGATGGAGGGTGAGGGAGAAGGAAAAAGGAATTAGGGAAGAGGGGGCTAGGCGCATATTTCCCTGCTGCCTGCCAACTACATCTGGATAGAGAGGAGACAGGCAAGGCCCATAGGCAAATGGAAATTTATAAGGGATGAAGTGTTTCCATTTAATTAGGCATGTTAATTAGGTGAGACAAAGGGGGATTGCTGGGCTTCAATACTTAGATAGCTGGGCCTTGGTGGTCAGTCTCAGGAGGAGGAAGTGGCCAAATGAGGGAAGAGACCTTGGTGGCCAGCTTCAGGGATGAAATGTAATGATTTAACAAGGCAGAGGGAGTGGGGAGAAGAGGGAGGCCTGCCAGAGCCTTGCTTGTCACGCTGGCCTCCAAGAGCCCTCCAGAAACAATAGCACTGACCATCAGGGTTGCCCGGAGGGTTGTTTATTTGGCTGTTGGCAGGACACAGTGGTAACTCCATAAACTGAAAGCACAAGTGACCACCACAGTTGAACATGGTTTAGAAATCCCCTAGCCCAAAAATGTGACATCTAAATCTGAAACTTTTTTAGTGGCCTCGTGTGGTGGCTACGGTCAAACCTTGGGCTCACTGAAACATCTCCGGCCTGTCTGTGTGAGGTGGACATGAACAGTGGATTTCCCGTCCAGCCTCATAAACTTCTCAGTTATCGTGGCTGTGCAAATATCCCCAAACCCAGGACATCAGGCCTCCAGACCTTCCTGATGGCCTCCAGTCTAGGACGATGGCAGTGATGCCGAAAGCCTCCCTCAGGCATTTGATGACTTGAGGGACATGGACTGTGGCCTCCGGTCTCCACTACTCCCATTCCATGCCCTCTGGGCTGTAATGGTAATCCACCCCCACATGAGCTCTTTCAATTCCAAAGTTCCCAAAGAGTTTAATGGAAGCTGACATCCTACAAATAGCTTCCTGGTCACACGTGACTCCTCTGCCCACCTCCTCCTTTTGTCTTAGCAGCAAAGCGGGGGCCGTCCCCAGCGGAGGTGTGCGCTCCATTCTCCCCTAATTGCCCAGCTATTTCTTGTCACAGCTGCTTCAGGCCTCTCATTATCTGCTCTGTATATTTATAAGGAGTGGCTCAGGGGGAGAGGAACCTCACCAGGTCCCCATCCCAAGACTCGCTTAACCCCTGGGCTGAGCCTCCCTCCGGGAACCTGGGGTATGGCTCTGAGCTTCCTGGCACTGGGAAAGACACCAGTCATTAGTGCCAGGGGAAGCAGGCGCAGGGCATCTGCTGTTCACACCCACTGCACCTGCAGCAGCTCCTAGCAACGGGATCTTGGCAAGCCAGTTCAGGGACAAGGTTTCTAAATGGCACTTGTAAGCCAAGGAATCCCGTGACTGCTCTTGGCAGTCTCCAGTTTAGCAGGTCTGCTAGCTTTTTAAGCCAGGACATAATTCAGAAAAATACATGTGGAAATTGAAGCATCTAGGCAAGAACTGTGACTTAGGGGCCCTCATCTGCCCTGTGCAGCTTGTGCAGTTCCAGTTATCAACAAGAGACGAGCTGGAGGCCCAAAGTCCATTTACCTCAGTGAAGATGACGCACTAGTTCCTTTGTTTTGTTGTTTGAGGCAGGGTCTCTGTGTAGTCCTGGCTGTCCTGGAACTCACTGTGTAGACCAGGCTGGTCTTGAACTCAAGGATCTGCCTGCCTCTGCCTCCCGGGCGCTGGGAATAAAGGTGTGCACCACCACTGCCCTGCACTGTTACCTTCGACAACATACGGACACTGACTCTACCTCCACCTGTAGACCAGGCTGGCTTCAAACTCAGATCTGCCTGCTTCTGCCTCCCAAGTGCTGGGAGGAAAGGCATGTGCAACCCAGCTATCTTTTTAAGATAAAAATGTGTGTGAGTGCATGTATGTATGTGCACCATGTGGAGCCTGGTTCCTGCCGAGGCTAGAAGAGCGTGTTGTGTTTCTGAGAACTGGAGTTACGGGTGGTCGTAGGATCTGAACCCAGGTGGTCCTGTAAGAGCGACCAGTGCTCTTAACTGCAGGGCCATCTCTCCAGCCCAAGATGTATCGTCACTGCCAGATGGTGGAATTTGATGAAAGAATGCTTGTATTTCCTGTTTGCATTTTAACATGAGATACAGGCAGTTTCATCTTTTCACTGTTAAACTCTGTCTTCCCTGCTGACCCCAGCCAGTGTCCAGAAACATCTCTGAGGTGGATGAGGACTGGCGAGGCCCTTAGGGTCCCACCACTGGGTAGTGGGACTTCACAACTCCACAGTGACTCTGCCTTTGGGGATAGAGAGGCCAGTGGAGCACCATTTGCAGCACGGGATGCTTTAGTAACTCAGGCTCTGTGAAGTTGCTTGTACCTGAACTTGTATGGCATGTTCACCCTAGAGCTCCGAACATTCTGTAACTGGGAAACATTTTATAATTAAAATGCTCAGAGTTAGTCTGACTTGTGGTTGTGTAATATTCTGGTTTAATCTAGTTTTCTCTTGCAGGGCTCTTGCCAGCTTCCTGTGGCTTTGGGTATAGAAGTGAAATGGACTAAGTATGGGTCCCTGCTGAACCCCCAGGCCAGGATCGTAAATGTCATCGCCCAGCTCCTCTCAATTCCAGAGGTAGGTCGCCTGGCGGAGGTCTCCATGGGCTGGGTGTGGCCCAGGGGTAGACGCATTCTTTTTTTCCCCAAGACAGGGTTTCTCTGTGTAGCCCTGGCTGTCCTGGAACTCTTTTCTTAGACCAGACTGGCCTTAAACTCAGAGATCCACCAGCCTCTGCTTTGTGGGTGCTAGGATTAAAGGTGCACCACCCCACAGAACAGCCAGCTCTAGGGCCCTTCTTAACCGGGACAACCTGCAGCCTCACACTGAAAGAAATAAGCCACAACAAAATAAAAGGAGCAGATGAGGACAGAAGGCCGATGACAGCAAGGGTGGCGGGAAAGGTTTATTACTCGGGATGAAAGATTCTCATTTCTCTCTGGATTTTAGTTCCTTTGCAGTGGGGGCTGGGCTTGAGCTGCTCGTCCTCAGGTCACAGCTCCCACGTGCTGCTGTGCCCGCTGGGTATGCCCATGTAGCCCAGGCCGGTCTCAGACTGACCCTCGGCCTCAGGCTCCTGAGTGTGAACAGGCGTGTGCCGTCACGCCCGATTTGGTTTTGGGCCTTAAAACAATCTCGTGGTCATTCTGTAATGTGTACTTGGAAGAAAAGGCTGGAGGCTGACAGGTTTTATTTGTGGTCGCCGTTCGTGTAGCCACTGAGCCAAGGTTGCGGCCGCTGGACCAGCGTACTCTGCAGCAGAGTGCGCCTCAGCCGCCTGTGCCTTAGGGACGGACACCACACCTGCCAGGCTCAGGCTGGCCGTGAGGGCCGGTGAGTGAGGAGGACAGTGAGTGAGGGTGTTGGCTCTGTCTTTTCCTTCCAGCCCCTCCCAGGGCCCGAGAGGACCATCGTCATTTCCACTGCAGTGACATTTGTGGACGTGTCAGCCCCTGCAGAAGCAGGCTTCCGAGCCCCACCCACCATCAACGCCAGGCTGCCCTTCAGCTTCTTCTTCCCATTTGTGTGATGAGGTGGCCCCTGCAGGAGTGAGTGCCATCCTGACGGTCTTCCCCCCACCCCGCCCCCAGCACTGGCACCTGGGCCCCAGGCTCAGGAGACGTGAACCTAGCCGCCGCCTCCCCTTGGTGTTACCCTAAAGCTGCCCTCTGCCCCACTCCACTACCTTTTCCCTCTCAGAGACTTTACTCAGCTGGGCTACGGTGTTGGGTCAGGTCAAAGGCCACCCCGTCACCTCTGGGAGATAGGGAACAGAGCCTGACGTAGCAATTCGTGGGGAGCCTCCTCGGTACATCATCCCTGGTCTAGGGAGTTGTCTTCAGAATGCCCATCAGCATTTGAGAAGTACAAACCAGCAAGAAGCTGTATAAAACTGTGCCACAAGGGGACTGTACCCCAAGATCATGCTAATTACAGGGCAGTCTTGGGGCCCTGCCGTGTGCTGGCTGTATAACTGGTAGGCTGGTGTGGGCTGACACCAAGGAGAGAATGTGGTGGGCGAGCCCCGGGGAAGGAGAGCGCTTATTTTATACATTAATTGTACAGTAATCGAAAGAGATGCTGGTGGGTGCAGAGCCAGTTTGAAGCTGATGTTTCAGCTGGATGCTGCAGAGGAGGGGCTGGGTACCATGACGGCTCCCCTAGGGGATGCAGCAGGAAAAGCTGGGGACCTTCTAGTAAAGGGTTTCCGGAATGGGCTGGTACAGGGCGCCAGCTCCTTTCAGGATGTGCATCAAGTTGGTTTTATGAGCCCTGCTTCCTTGATCATTTTCGAGCGACAGTAGAGTCGAGCTTGAGAAAAGGTTGACGTGATTCCTTTGCTGCAGGCGTAGGGTGTGGACGACAGGAGGCAGCAGTGTCAGTGAAGATGTGTCCCCAGCATCCAGGGGTGCAGGCCAAGGTAGAGACGGGGACTGGGCTTCGCACCACACGCTTGCTGTCTGGCCACAGCCCAGCTGCTATAGGTGGAGCGTCCGGAAGGCTAGTTCACGTCCCCCAGAAGTCCATTCTGTCTCAACAGCTTGTTGAGTCGCTCGATTTCTTGTTCCTATTGTAAAAGCAGACACATACTGGGTGGTGACCACCTGAGCCACGTTCCCCCAGGCCCCTGGCAGACAGCTAAGAGCCATTCTATGGCATTCTGGCTGCTGAGGGGAGGGAGTGGCTTTCAGAAGGGCCCTGGGCAGTGATAGCAGGAGCAGGGTGCCCAGAGGAGGGACTGGACCTGGCTCTTGGAGCCCGGTCCCTTAAAGACCGAGGGGAGGGAGCTACAGGGTGGGGCCCGCGTGGGCTGGAGGGGAGCAGTGAAGCCCCTTGAGTCTCACCTTCTCAGAGCAGCTGAATTCCAGATGCTGGATCTTGGTGGCCAGTTGGATGTTTATCTGCTTTAACCTTAGGATCTGCCGTTCCGAGCGTGTCTTCACGGAGATGATGATGCCTAAAAGGGAGGGGAGGGTTTTGGTGACGCGACAGCTCAAGTTAAACGGGGAGGGGGGTGGACGTCAAAGGACAACACCTGGGAAGTCTGTCTTTCCTTTCATCATGTGGGTCCTACAGCTTAAACTCAGGTCATCAAGTCTAGTGGCAAGTGTCAGCCCCACGACTTGTATTCCGAGTCACACATACACTTGAAGCAAGTAGAGACAACTGTCAGTGCAGCCTCAGCGAGGAAGGCAAGATTGTCCTTCTGAGCTCGAGTGGGCAGCTAGGCAGTACTTCCCCATGGCCCGCATGGGTGCAGAGTCTCTACAGGCCAGCCGTGCTCCCATTCCCCAAGGACACATTTCCCTAGCAGTAACAGAAAGTTGCTTGTCTTCCCTGGTCAGAATCCAGAGAGTGGAGATAAAAAGGCCAGAAGTTAGAGCAGGGACCCCCGTGCTGCAGCACAGCCCCAGTGACCCCCAGCTCCTGACCCAATGGCGGTGCTGCCCCTCAGGTACAGACCCCGAGAAGCCCAGGCGAGCAACAGTTACTGCCCTAGGTGCCCCCTCAGGGATCCCACTCTCCGTGGCTGTACTACGATACATTTAATAAATTCTTAACATCTGTCTGCTTGGTAAATTCATTTAAGCCCTATGTGTCCCTAGCATGTCACCTTTGTCACCACTTGACACAAAGGAATGTTCCTTGTTTGCTTTTCTCTTCTCCCCAGAGCTAAACTTGCTTAGCAGTAGCCACATGTCATCCCACAGGCCCTGACAAACCGAGAGAGCGGGCTGTGGTGCACGAGGTCCCAGCCCCCTCAGAGGACACACCGGCCCCATTGCCACCCTCTCACCCCAGGCTTCCCAAGCCTGCCTCAGCATCTAGGTTCCCTGAGCCCTCTGCAGCAGACCTGAGGGGGACAGCTCTAGGTGACACTGTGGTTCCTGGACAGGACTGAATAGCACCAGCTGCTGGCCAGGGACAGCAAGCTTGTGCCTGGACTTAGGCAGAGCTGAGTGTCCTCTCTAGAGACAAGCCAGGAGTCGCTGGCGAGTGCCTGCAGCAGGGGGATCACTGGGGGGGGGGGGGTTGTGCTGCCTGATGTGTTCCATGTGGGGACCCTGGGGTAGGATAGTCAGCCCAGAGTGCTGCCCTGGGCACAAGTCCCACACTTCCCTGACTACTTCCTGGTAACCGTGAAAGCATGGGCAGAGTGTGAAATGGCTTCGCGCAATCACAGTTGCCAGCTAGAGGTAACACTCGTCACCAAATATTACCATCATACATTTCTCCCGAAACCCAAGGGGCAGCAGCCATGGCACAGGCCAGGGATGGGATCCCGGGTATCTGCTGACTGTACTGCCACATCAGTACCCACCGTGGTGCACGCGCGCGCGCGCACACACACACACACACACACACATACACACTCACACACTCCCCGTAGCCGGGAGCACAGGAGACGCACCGTTGATGATCCGGGCCACCCTCCAGAGCCGAAGCAGGATCAGCAGGCCAAGAGCTTCAAAGTGGTGGTTTTTAAACAGGAGGACGAGGTCAAGGACGAAAGACACCACCACCACAATGGCGTCCAGGATCTCAAACTTGTGGTGGAAAAACTCCAAGCGGAAGACAAAAATTTTAAAGAAAATCTCCAACATGAAGAAGGCCAGGATGGCAAAGCTCATGTAGTGGAACGCCTGTGGGGACAGTGAGCAAGGAGCAGTGTCACAGGGTGGTCTCTGGCCACGCTCGCCTGGCTACCAGAGAGGACTCGGGGCTGAGGCCCGGTGACACCAGCGCAGACAAGGTCTCCACCCTTTAGAGATAATTAGGCAGTGCCACACCTAAACATCTCTGGCCAGGTCTGGCTATCATCCCAGCCCTTGGGAAGCTGAGGCAGGAGGATCAAAAATAGCTGAAGACTTCCCTGGGCTACAGAGTAAAACTGTCTCAGTTATTAAAGTAAAAATGGCCCTGGGCAGCCGCTCGCTCGTTCTCGTGAGTCCACGCCTTGTCCGTACCGTGACCGCGTAGTCTTGCTCATCGGGCTCGATGACCTTCAAGTCCAGAAGGAGCTCTGCTAGCACCAGGAGGACGTCCAGGACCACCAGGCAGATGATGATGACCTGGAGGGAGGGGCCCCTTCACTCTCGGGAACCTGGGAGCGCCCTGTGGGGAGCTTAGAGCCCCACAGTGTCTCCCACTCCCTGTCCCTTGGTCACCAGTCTGATCCTCCTGTACCAGCTCTCAAAGCAAAGGCCACTCAATAAGTTACTCAACACACCCCAGCCTTGGGACTCTTAGTTCCAGAAGGGACCTCCCCTCCCTGCAAAGGCTGCCTGTCCTCAGGGAGTGGGGTGGCGGTGTTCTCACACTAAGCAAGCTCATCCTAGTGTATGACCCCTCCACGCTGCCCGGGCGGGGGGATTGGGCGGGGTATTCCTGGAATGTGGAAGGATGGGGGTGGTAGGCTTGTGACCTGCTGGAATGGGGAGAAGGGCAGGTGACAGACTGGGGTAGAGAGGGAGGGGGTTTTCGGTTTTTTCCTTTGTGCGTGTTCCTGTGTCTTGTGTGGAAGCTAAAGGACATCCTCAGATGCTCTGCCCTAGGAGTCCCCACCTTGCCTTTTTTTTTTTCTCTTGTTGAGACAGGATCTTAGTAGCCTTGGCTGGCCTGGAGTGGCGGTTCCTCCGTAGACCACGCTGGCTTCAAAGATCTGACTACCTCTGCCTCATGATTGCTAGGACTCAAAGTGTGCGACACTACACATGGCCTGACCTTACCTTTTGAGTCTCTCACTGGCATGTGCTCACTAGACTGGCCAGCCAGCGAGCCCCAGAAGGCCTCATGGCTTTCCCCAGAGCTACCACAACCGGTTCTTCTTCTTTTTTCTAAGATTTATTTATTTTACGTATATGAGTGCACTGTAGCTGTCTTCAGGCATCAGATCCCATTACAGATGGTTGTGAGCCACCATGTGGTTGCTGGGATTTGAACTCAGGACCTCTGTAAGAGTAGTCAATGCTCTTATCCTCTGAGCCATCTCTCCAGCCCTATTCTGTCTTTTTTTAAAGCCTGGGTTTCTGGCCCAGAGCGTGAGTCCTCTTCCCTGTAGAGCAAGCACTTTCCCGACAGAACGATTTTCCCAGCCTGGATTTCGTTTGTGTTTTTACTTCTTAGTTCTTTTCGAGCCGGATGAATCAGCGAGTTCTCATGATCTAAAGCCAAAGCACAGCCATACTGAGAACAGGCTCACCACAGTCACCAAACAGCATGAAGCATGGGTCCGTGCACGGAGGCGGGGTGAACTGGGAGTGTGAGCACTGAGCGCGGGCATGACCCCAGGTACAGTGCAGCCTGGGGTGCCGGTGGGGCAGGATGGTCCATGGAAAGAGGACTCGGAACTGGCTGCTGGGGGCTACACGCCACAGAAATAGTCACTTTCCAATGATTGATTTTACATCATGCCTCTGTCATCTCACGTTAGAAGTGAGAAAGAGAAACCAAGAAAAGACACTTGTCCTCTATGAACTGCCGCCCTTCCACCTGGCTGCTTTGTGTGGCTGGGAAGGTCACATCCCTTTGTTAATCCACATCCTGTCCTGTGGGGTGCCACCTGCAGGGGCACGCACCACACCGTACTCTGAGCAACAATGGGCAAATGAAGCCCAGTGAGCTGAGGGCCCAAGCTCTGGCTGCCCCTTTGATCAAGATGAAAGTACCAGACCCATCTCAGGTCTGCCTTCCCTGGAGGCTGACTCACCCATATCCTCTCTCAATTGTGCCATCTCATGTGACAAGTGACAGCACCACACTATCACTACATCCTGCAGATCCTACCAGCAGACAGCAAGAGTCCTGAACCCCTGTCCCCCTCCTCCCATCCCATCTGGCTTCCATCCAAGATCTTCAACCAATCTGGTCATGGCGCCCCCACAGCAGCCCCTGCCTCAGTGAGCAACCTTGCCGCTTTCTCCACAGGACCCTTCTACCCCTTTTCCACCCCCTACTCAGGCCACAGTCTCTTTCTATACCAGGCCCGTGACCAACTCAGACCCCTGCCTGAAACATGCCCTTCCACCCACGGGACCTACTACATTCAGCCTTGAGTGTCACATGACAGTCACCGACTACCTTGACTCCCAATTTCTGCCTGCAAGGGACATCTAGCAAGCTAAGCAGCATTTGTCTGTCATCCACAATAAGTGGAACACTGACCCCTCAAACAATAAATACCTTTATGAGGGTCAGACCCAAGCCTGGCAGGCAGAGTGGTATGGATGAGTCCCTTCCAGAGGCAGGGACATGCAGGGGACAGGGGTGGGGATGGGGGTTCTGGGGCTCCCTTTACAGCTGGAAGGAAGCAGACTCCCTCCATTTGCTCTGAAATTGCAGGTTTGGGATTTCAACCCCAACAACATAATACCATGTTTCCTGCCATAGCCGCAGAGGGGCTGGCAAGATGCAAGGGATGCTGGGTTGTTGGCTCGCTTTAAGTGGGAGAAAAGACAAACATTTTTCCCCCTCCCTGAGAACAGTGTTCTTGGTAAGACTTGGGGCTGCCTCTCCCTGCTTCCAGAAGAGACTTGGACTCTGATGCCCAGGGTGGCCCCCCAAAGTGCCTCCCTGCAGCACTGGATCCACCAGGAGCTGTGACTGCCCTGATTATTATTCTTTGGTCTCTTGCATTTTCCTGAAGGCAGCCCTGCTTCTAGAATATCTCCTTGCCACCTCAGAGCAGAGCAGGAAGCTTGCTTTTTGTTCATGGGGCTGGAGAGCTGGCTCAGTGGTTATGAATGCTCGCTGCTCTTGCAGAGGACCTGGGTTCAGTTCCTAGAACCCCCATCAGGTGATTTACAACCACCTGGAATGCTAGCTCCAGGGGATCAGACACCCCTGACCTCCAAGGGCTCCAGCAGACAAATGGTGCACGCACACACAGATAAAACTCTTTTTGAAAAAAATCGCCCTTCACAATGTTGGAACAGTTGGCTTCTGCAGAGTTCAGTGAGAGCCAGGTGTGTGTGTGTGTGTGTGTGTGTGTGTGTGTGTGTGTGTGTGTGTGTGTGTGTTTGCATACATGTAAAAATCAGAGATCCACATTCGTGTCTGTCTGATGTGTTTATAAAAAGATAGAAGGGGGAAAATGTTCTGTGGAGGTGTTGGTGAGGTGTAGGGGAAGGGGTGTCTCGGAGGACCTATGCCAAGGCATCCCTTCCCCCTGAGGGACCAGCCACATGACAGTATTGTATCGAACAGAGTTTATTCAGGACGTGGGGAGGGAAGTTGAGAGGGTAAAGAGGCAGAGAGAGAGAGAGAGAGAGAGAGAGAGAAGGAGAGGAGAGACGAGGGCAGCCATGAGCACATGGAAAGGGGGGGGATGGGGAGAGATGGGGAACAAGGCAAGAAAGCAAGAGGGCAAACACCCTCTTTTATAGTGGGTCAGGCCTACCTGGCTGTTGCCAGGTAACTGTGGGGTGGAGCTTAGACAGAATGCTAACAGTGTCTATGGTTACTCTCTCCATTTAATTCTTTGAGACAGAATCTCTCATGGAACTTGGGTCTCCCCAACTGGCCAGTGAGCCCCAAGGAACCTCTTCTGTCTACCTCCCAGTGCTGGGATTCCTGGCATGTACTGCCACATCCGACATTTTCCCTGGGACCTGGGGAACCGAACTCAGGCCCTCATGTTTGTACAACAAGCACTTTCCCTCACTTAACCACCTCCCCAGCCTCCCCAGCCCCACATGTCCTTGGGTCCGAGGGGCAGGCATGGTGATGAGCTTGCAGAGCAGGGGACCCTCATGCTTCCCTCCTCGTGTACTTTGAGCATACACACAGGCCAATTCTCCACAATGAAAATAACTAGTGTAAAGTAACCATTCATAGGCTGCCATAAATATCTGTGGCCGTGGGTACAGTCGCAAGGCTGTGCAGCCGCCACCACTGTCTAGTTCTAGTGTATTTCCACCACCCCAAAAGGAAATCCCATCTTTCTCAAGCAGCCACCCCCTCTCTCTTTTCCTCCCTCCCATGGCCTCCCATCTGTCTACCCAGCAGTGCTGGATGGTTCAGCTATCTGGCATCACACACAACTGGGACCTTCCCTGTCTGGCCTGTCACTCCGGACATGTGTTCAAAGTTGCAGAATGTATCTGCATGTCCTTCTTTGTCATGCCCAAGTCATACCCTCTGGAGGGACAGGCCACAGAATGACCCCTCCCTCACTGTTAACACAGGTCAGATCCCGGAGCCTGGCCCATGCAAGGTGCTCAGGAAGCCCCTGGGGGATGCAGGGTGGCAGTGGCAGAGCGGGCTCCCACCTTAGAGACCTGGCGACCTCACTCTCTTACCTGAAACCTGTGGGAACTGAAGAGTTTCCTCAGCCTGCTCCTGAAGTCCAGGGACGGCCTGGGCGTGGAGACAGAGCCAGCCTCAGCATCCGCGCCCACAGCACTGCCCTCGCCCTCCGCCGACGTGGGCGCGGGCTCCTCCTCCTCCTCTTCATTCTCCCACTTCTTGTAGTTGACGTTCCACGTGTGGTAGTCGTCCCCAACCACTGTGAAGTGCTTCAAGAACCTGCTCATCCTCTTGGCGGGAGTCACCGTGGCTCTGCGAGTGACAGCCTAGAGGGGCGGGGCAGAGCGAGCACTTAAGGTCCCCAAAACCTGTGACAGGGAGTGGGGCCCAAACCAGGCCCCAGGGTGTTCAGAGCAGCTAGCCTAGGTCAAAAAGGTGGGGCACTTATTTTTGGAACTTAGTATCTCAGTGTACAAGAGGCAACAGGAAACCCCAATCCCGCCAGACATGTCCCTGTGGTCTGACTGGCCGTCACCAACGGCACTACAGCCCGGTCTCAGAATAAGGCCCACGTGTAAATACCAGAAGAGCTATGCACGCTCCGAGAAATAAAGCGCTGGTACCAGCAGAGGAGGAAATGTCCAAAAGTAAAAGTAAGTACAGTTTCACAGAGAACTCAGAGAAGCTGACTCTGCTCTCCACAGACTATTTCTGGACGCCCAGGCAGAAAAAGGAGTTCTTCCCAAGGATATCCAGTGTGGTGCCACATACCTGTCATCCCAGCACCCAGAATTTAAGGGGGTGAAGAGTTCGAGGCCAGCCTGGGCTACACAGTAAGACCCTATCTCAAAAAAAAAAAAAAACCAAGAATAAGGGCTATCCCACTGTCTACTCAGCCTGCATGTTTAATCTGCCTTAAAAAAAAGAACAATGTAGCAACTAATGTTATTTGCTTTGAATTTCCCATGTAAATGGCTCTTACAAGCTAAACCAGCACATAGCTATAATCTTAAGGACTCTTCCCTGCCTCCGACCCACAGCAGTGCATGTGTGTCCTTTGCTGAAAGCAGCCTTCTAAAATGATATCCGTTGATAGACAGTGACACTTGTATTACCACTGTTGCCTGGGTCAGTTGGGGTCAGTTGGAGGCAGTAACTTAATCCTTATAAAATTCTAGATAAGATGTAAAGTGTCCTATCCCTTCCCCATATGATGTGTGTGTTGCTGTTCGGTTGAAGACAGAAATCCTTTGTGGGGGACAGACACGGTCACCCGGTAGACACACGTGGTCACACACCAGACAGACTATACAAAAATTACACACAGTCACTCTCGGGGACAGACAAATTCACAAGGCAGCCTCCTCAGGAAGGCACGGGTTCCCACAGAATAGAAGATGCCGGAAGCATGCAGTGGAAAATTCAAATCTGGACTCCAAGGGAAAGTGCTTTTATTATTTCTTCCCCCGGGTGCTTTTATTCCTTTCCTTAATGTGACACGGATGTTTTATTGGTGACTACAAGTTAATCTCTAAAGTGTAATAATCCATAATCATGCAGGTGATTCTGAAAGTTCTGCCTTTAAACTCTGTTCCTATCAGGACCAGCTCCCACATCTCTCGACTCAACATGGCTTCCTCCTGCCTCCGCCCCCTTCTACAGGGAACCATAAAGAACGTCCTAACATCACTGAGACCACAGCAGGCCTTTGCCTGAAGCTTCCGCCACACTCAGTCCCTCTTGTTGGGGTACTTCCTGTTACACCTCGGAGGCTCCCAAGCTCAGCTCTTCTAAGAGGCTTAGCCTCATCCCCTGATCCCACCCTTTCTCCCCTTTCTCCGCCCTGGCTTCTAAGTCTTTAGTTCATCATGGAACCAGGAGAAAAGAAGGAGAAGCCCCTCCCCCCAGGATCCAGGATGCCTCTCCAGCTGACTGAGTCCTGAGAAATTTCAGTGCAACCAACAAAGGAGAAATCACCTCTATAAATAAATGCTATCCTGAAGACACCCTAATGATGTCTAAGAATGGAAAACTGTGTTCGTTTTGAGTTTCAGCATATTAATACTCCTCACTCACCCCAAAATCTATACTGAACCTAAAATCACCTTGTGATTTCTTTCCTCTCTCTCTCTCTCTTTTTTTAATGTTTATTTATTGTCCTGGCTTTTCCTTATGATTTCAAGGGCCCAGAAGACACCCAGCAGGTACAGCAGCTGCTACACAAGCTGATGATCTGAGTTTGGATCCTCAGAACTCGAATTTAAAAAGTCAAATACAGCAGAACACATCTGTAATCCCCACACTACAGATGGAGGGGAGAGGAGAGAGACTGAACGGCCTGGAAGTGCTGTAGCCCGCAATCCTGGAGTACGCAGCCCAGGGAGAAACAAGGGAGACCCTATCTCAAACAAGGTGGAAGGTGAGATGATATTCTCTGACCTCTACACACACACACACACACACACACACCTCTACAAACTAACAGACACACATATCACACACATACCCACACACATATCACACACATCACATACATACATGTATACACACACTGACACATCACACACACACACACACACACACACACACCTATACACACTCCATCTTGCAGTTCCATAAACAAAAAGGAATTCTTTAAGAAAATAAGTAAACCAAAACATATTTTAACTTAACTTTTTAAAAAAATACTTATTTATTTTATGCATATGAGTACACCACCATTCCACTCTTTGGACACACCAGAAGAGGGCATCAGACCCTATTACAAATGGTTGTGAGCCACCATGTGGTTGCTGGGATTTGAACTCAGGACCTCTGGAAAAGCAGTCAGTGCTCTTAACTGCTGAATCATCTCTCCAGTCCTTAACTTTTAAACTCATAAATTAGCCAGGTCATGATGACTCATGCCTAGCATTCTGGAAGCAGAGGCAGGCAATCTCTAAGTTTGAGGCCAGCCTGGTCTGTATTTTGAGTTCCAGCCAATGATACACAGGGGAACCCTGTCTCAAAAACCAACCAACCAAGCAACCAAAAAACCAAAAACCTTATAAATTACATCGTTTTTAGACTGCCACTTAGAAAGCTGGAGTATCTTACAGATAGCCATTGTAGACACCTGCGGGTGACTTTTTCCCTTGAGAAGCCGGTGTTCATTTCTTGAGATTGTCTTTCTCCTGACTGAATACTTAATAAACTCACTCTCTTTACTTTGCTCCGGCTCATTCTGGAAAGTCTCCTACCACATCCCTTCTGACTTTGCCTAAGGGGAGGTGCCTGGGTAGGGTTGGGGCAAACCCTCTCTCTGGCTGTTTCTCCCAGCTGCTGAGGAGGATGTAGGGAAGACATGGCACGCACTTGCCTGCTGATTGGCTGCCTGTCCCACGGGGCTCTCAGACCTGTGAGAAGTGAGACTTCCCCGCCATCCTGAGCAGCTGCAAGTTCAGGACATTGAACAGTGCCTGCACCGGGGACACACCGCAACACTCCCACGCATTTATTAAGTGACTACATGAACAAAGAAATGTGGCCAGAGGGCCAGAGAGAAGGCTCAGCAAATTAAGAGCTCTTCCTGTCCTTCCAGGGCCCTGAGCTTAGTCCTCAGGAGCTAGGTCAGGTGGCTTACAATTGCCTGTAAGTCCAGCTCCTGGCAGATCTGATGCTTTTCCTGGCCTCGCCTGGTAAATTCACATGCATACACATACACACGCATGCATACACGCACGCACTCGCATGCACAGCATGTATGCACAGCCCGAGTGGTGTCAACCATCCGCTCTCAGTCTCCAGTTTATTCCCCGGAGGCGGAGTCTCTCACAAGCTAGAGTTAGGTTGTCACACAGCAAGCCTGTTATCCTCCTGTCTCTGCCTCCACCAGCACTGGCGTCACAGGCGTACGCAACCACACTCTACTTCTGCATGGATGCTGGGAATTCAAACTCCAGTCCTCGTGCTGGTCTCACTGAGCCATCTCCCCAGTCTGCAATCAGGTCTTTAGACATCTGTTCAGTGTGACTCGCTGGGACAATGTTTACCCAGTAGGCCTAAGGCCCTGGATTTGATGCCCAGTATGTGAGGGGAAATGAACGCAGAAGAAATGACCTCAGGTGCTGTGATGCACACCTTTAATCCCGGTACTCGAGGCAGAGGCAGGTGGATCTCTGTGAGTTCCAGCCGGGGCTATGGAGCGTGACCCTGTCTCAAAGGCAAACAAATGAAGCTAGAGAAATGACCTCATGGTCAAGAGCACAGGCTCTTCAAGAGGACCTGAGTCCAGTTCTAAGCACCCACATTGCAACACAACCATCTGTAACTCCAACCGCCACAGACCCCTGCACTCACAAACACATACCCACACACAGACTTACACATATGTATATAATTAAAACTACACACGGATGTATGCATATGCATGTAATTAAAAATAAGTCCTTTGGGGCTAGAGAGATGACGCTAGTGTTCCAGGTACTAGTTGCTCTTCCAGAGGACCTGGGTTCAATTCTCAATATCCACATAATGACTTACAACCATTTATAATTCCAGTTACAGGGGTCTGACGGCCTCTGCAGTCATCAGGAGTGCATATGGTGTGCAGACTTATGCAAAGGCAAGATACCCAAACATATAAAGTAAATCTTTTTTTGTTTGTTTTGTTTTGTTTTGTTTTTTGAGACAGGGTTTCTCTGTGTAGCCCTAGCTGTCCTGGAACTCACTCTGTAGACCAGGCTGGCCTCGAACTCAGAAATCTGCCTGCCTCTGCCTCCCAAGTGCTGGGATTAAAGGCGTGCGCCACCACTGCCCAGCTATTTTTTTTGGTTTGGTTTGGTTTGGTTTTTGGAGATTTTAAAAGATTTTAAATAAATAAATAAATACCTCAAAAGCTCTCTGTACGGCCAGCACAATGGCTTGGCAGGTAAAGATACTAGCCACCAAGACTAAGCTCAATTCCTAGAACCCACGCGGTGGAGAGAACTCACTCTGATCACCACAGGGCAGTGCCACACCCACACCCACACCTACCCACCCACATACACAGAGAAGTAAATACATGTAATTCAAATAGGTTTTAAAGCTCAATGTGAAAGAATATGTAGAAGCTCAGGGACAGTGCTTAGGAGCTTTATGTGGAAAATGTGTCAGGAACACACAGAGGCAGGAGCATAACACATGAAGGACAGGATCCTGACTCCTGGCCAGGATCTGGAGCTGCCTTCCCCTCCTCCAAGGTCAGGAAACTAAATAAAACAAACGCTGTGCTCCTGATAAAGTAATGCACCCCACAGTCCTCCTGACTTTCTGCCGGGGAGACTTTCTAGATGAGGAAACAAAGACCGAAGACCGTCAGGGAGTCTGCAGCTCCCTCCCTTCCTCGGGAACCTCAGGGCAGGGGAACTGAGACACATACACACAAAAAAAAATGCACTTTCACTGGACCCTAAATGTCACAGACAGGGGCAGATGATACAATGTAACTCAGGAAACAAAACAAACACCTGTTAGGGCCATGAGAGGTGCTGCAGGATATTTGATCACTCTGTGAACCCTGACACTGTGTTTACCGGGAAACCAAACAAACGAACAACCTGTTTCTAGTTGTGGTGTGGCTCAGGCCAAGAGCTTTCGGAAAACAGAATTGAATAAAGTCAACCACAGGCCACTCTTGGAGTGACAGACTGTGAGCAGAGCTGACAACCAGTTGGCAGGAAGTGAACAGAAGGAAGAGAAGAGGGGGCAATTTTAGCAGGACAGGTACGCAGAGAAAACAAGCCAGATAGCGATGAAGGCAGAGTGAACCGGAGAAGGAGAAGGGACCTGAAGATTAGAACAGATTGCTAGAGTTAGTTTGAGACCAGGCAGAGCAATTCAGGAGAAGCTGAGAGAAGTCAGACTGAATCGGTCAGCTTGGAGAGGAGTCTGAGCCAGGACAGCTGAGTTGAACCAGCCAGCCGGAGTTCAGAGTCAGGAAGGGTGAGCTTATTCGGCAGTCAGTCTCAGAAACTGAAAACATTCTAGGCCTACATAAGATCGTACAGAGGCCAGAAGCTTCCAGGACTAGGGCTCAGCCAGCAGACAGAGGCAGTGAGCCTCAGAGATAACAATTATAACAGGTGAATAAAAACTACTTTTACAGCAAGAGGCTGAAAAGCAGCAGAGACTGGCTGAGGGTAGTCTGTTCCCAGTGGCCAGAGAAGTCTTCATAACCTCCATGCTTCAGAAGGAACTCCAGGAGAAAAACAACAGACTAACTTCATCCCACAGACTCATCCTAAGGAACACACCTTGAAAAGATCAGCCAGGGGATCATGAGATGGCTCAGCGGTAACGACACTTGCCGCTAAGCCTGATGATCTGAGTTCAATCCCCATGACCCATATGATAGAAGATGAGAACTGACATCCACAAGGTATCCTCTGACCTTCCTACATATGCTGGTGTGTGTGTGTGTGTGTGTGTGTGTGTGTGTGTGTCCCTTCATACACGAATAAGTAAGTGTAAAAAAAAACAGCTCCATTAAAGAAAGAAATCAGCTGATCCCCAACTAAATGGATGACCCCTATGGAACAAAAGTCAGTACCTCATCAGGAAAGATAACAGCCTGTGCGGAGCAGCACTGGCACCATACTGTCCAGCATACGACAGAAAGATGAAAATGTGGCCCATACCTACTGGGAACTCAAAGTGGACACATGGAGTAGAACTGGCCACCCGATCAGCTGTAACATATATATCCAAAGACTGAATGGAGGCAGGGATTGGGAGCACCGGCGCTCGCAAGGCTGAGACAGAAAGACTGAAAAATTAAGTGAGGAGTGGCGCACGCCTTTAATCCCAGCACTTGGGAGGCAGAGGCAGGTGGATCTCTGAATTTGAGAACAGCCTGGTCTACAGAGTGAGTTCCAGGACAGTCAGGACTACAGAGAGAAATTCTGTCTGGGGGTGGGGGGGGAACAAACAAACAAAAGAAAAAGGAGGGGAAGGAGGAGGAAAAAAAAGGAAAGAAGGAAGGAAGAAAGAAAGAAAGAAAGAAAAGAAAATTTGAGATTAGCTTGGGCTACATAGTGAAACACTATCTCAAAAAAGTAAAAAAAAGAAAAAAGAGGTAGGAAGAAAAGAAAGTGGCGGAGTGTTACGGGTCAGAGGTCAGTGGAAGAACACTTGCTCAGCACCTGGGAGACCCTTCCTTCAATCTCAAGCACTAGAAAAATAAAGACAGTTCATGAGAAGAGAATCTCCACAGAGAAATAACTAAAAAAAAAAAAAAATACCTCAATGGCTACTACTACTACAACATTCATAGGTGTGTGTGTGTGTGTGTGTGTGTGTGTGTGTGAAGGAAAAGTCAATGGACAAGCTTAAAGAGCCAGTATGGTAGTAATTGGTTATAATATAGCACTTGAGAGCTAGAGGCATGAAGATCAGGAGTTCAAGGCCAGCCTTGACTACACGGCAAGTTCTAAGCCAGCCTGAGCTATACAGGACCCCACCAAAAACCAAACAAAGACGAGAACAAGAAAAACACACAGGAAGGAACCACAGAGACACACACCTTAGAGACAGAGCAACTGAGAACACCCCCGGGAGATCTGGGGAGACAGCTCGCTCGCCACACAAGCATGGGGACCAGAGTGTAGATGCCCAGAAGCGTCAAAAAGCCACATAGAGCATCATGTGTATCATGGCGGCATTCCTGCAACAAGGAGAGAGAGAGAGAGAGAGAGAGAGAGAGAATATGAATGAATCCCTGGAAGCTTGTGAGTCAGCTACCCTGGTGTGCCCTCTGAGGAACGAGAGACCCTGTATCAAGGAAGGAGGAGGAAGAGTGTCTTCTGACCTGGGCATGCGCACTGGAGTACAATATGTCTTCACACAGATGCTTTCGCCCACAAAGGTTTAGATACAAAATTACTGGTTGGCTGGAAGTAAACAGAACAAACAGGAACGCTAACAAGCCAGTCTAACTAACACAGGGGCAGCTATAGTACCAAGAGATGACAGGGAGATTAAAAAGAAAAAATGGCGTTCAAAAAGATAACAGCTGAGGTTGGCGAGATGACTTGGTGAGTAAAGACGCTTGTTGTCCAGTCTGATGATCCGAATTAAATCTCTTGGATCTACATGGCGGGAGGGAAATAACTCTTGTAAGTCCTGCACATGCACCCTGTGGCGCGCGCGCACACACACACACACACACACACACACACACACACACACACACACCCACCTCCCCTGGACACATACACAAACATAAATAATGTACGTTTTAAAATGGCTGGAAAAAAATAGAAAAAAATAGTCCCATTTGGTAGACTAGACATGCGGACTGAAGCAGGACTCCAAGCAGGAGGACCACGTGAGAGAATGGGCGAAGACGGGCAGCAGATGGGGGAGGGGTGTGTCTTGCCCCCTATCCACTGCCCTGCCCTGGGTGGCCTTTTGTCTCTGTGTGTCAAGAGACACCTCCCCATAGACCCGACATTTTCTAGCTAAGTGTTGTCACAGCTGAGGTGAGGCTGAAGTGGAGGGTGGAGGCTGGGGCTGTGCAGCCATCCAAACCCCAGGGTTGCTTCCATGGCCCGCCGCCCATATTATCTTGATACCTCAGGGGCCGCAGACTTCAAATTTCTTCAAAGGCCCGGAGGCCCAAAGAAAGCGTAAAACAGTGCGTGGCCTCCTGGTAGCAGCTCCATCGAGAGCCCCCGGCGCAGAGGCCAGCCATCTCTCTCTCCCTCACCTTCTGGTTCCTCTCAGCCAGTGTTCTAGTCTAAACTCTTGTACTCCGTGGCCCAGGAAGGCTACACGGCCTCCTACTGAGGCCTGACTTTTCCATTGTCTACCCAGGCCTAAGCAGGTCTCCCCTGGACTCTGCCACCGCCCTCCTCAGCCCTGCAATTGCTTCTTTGTGTTCTCCACGGAGGGCAAGGGAAACATCCAAAGGCCTTCACACAATGGGCACGGCCCTGTGAGGCCCAGCCCCTCTGATTCCGGGCAGCCCGCCCCCTCACCTCTGCCCCTGGAGCCTCCCACTCAAAGCCCTTCAGCCTGGCAGCCCCCAGCCTCACTCTGACTTGAGTTCTTTCTTCCCCAAGCATGGAGACTCAGCTGCCAATCACTTCCTCAGAGGGCTCCTCCCCGGGACCCTGAAGCACAGCCTTGTCTTTCTTCCTTTATTCTTCCTCAGAGCCCTCCTCCTTACCTCAGTGTGTAAATACCACAAGACAGGAGTTGTGTGCCCCGAGTCCCCCCCTCCTCCAAGGTCAGCCAAGAATTCCCCCAGGAAACACCTCACCCTGAAGCCAGAAGCCATGAGGCTGGGGGGCTCTCTACCAAAACCACATATTACCGTGGGAGAGGCAAGTTTTCTTTCTGAAACTCTCTGGCCAGTCGAGAAGTGACTCGAGCAACTGGGATGGAAAGACTTGTGGGTACCCGGCAGAGCAGAAAAGGATTCTGGTTTTAAGTCAAGGCTGTCGTGCCGGAAGCAGGAAAGTTCTAGAAAAAGAGTTGACCACAAGAAAAAAAAAGCCACGTGTCTTCATTGCTCCATCATCCCAGCCTCCCACTGCCCCAGGAAGATGGGTTCAGAGGAACCTGCTAAGCACCTTCCCCGGTCAGCATCCTATGGGCCTCAGTGGCAACTCTGTGTCACCAATGTGGAAAGTCATTTCCCCCCTCCTCCACTTGGTCGCCTGCAGTCGCAGATTCTGTCTCTTGGGCCTATGGCTGTGCTACTGTCACTTGCAGACTTTACAGTGGAGGGACTGGCACAGACACCGTGGGTAAAATGCTTGCTCTGCAAGTGTAGGGACATGAGCTCGAGACCCAGCATCCACATAAAAGCTGGGCGTGGCGGCTGGAGAGACCGCTCAGTGGTTAAGAGCAAGGATTGCTTCTTACAGAGGACCCAGGTTCAGTTCCCGACTCCCAGACCTGGCAATACGTAATTGCTGGTAGCCCCCCAATTATCGGGGGGATCCAACACTCTCTTCGATACCTGCACACGTGTGCAGACACCCACATGCATAGACAGAATGGTAAAAATAAAGATAAAACATTAAAAACAAAAAGACAGCTGCTGAACATGGTGCCATGAGTTTATAATCCTAAAGGAAGGGTTCTGGGCCAGTGAGAGGCTCTTTTTAAAAATAAGGGAGTAGGAGCTGGAGCATTGACTCAGTGGTTGAGAGCATCTGTTGTTCTTACAAAGGACCTGGGTTCACTTTCCAGCTCCCACGTGGAGGCTCATCACTTCCTTAGGCACCAGGCATGCATTTGGTGCACAGACATACATGCAGGCCAAGCACTCATACACACAAAATATACAAATGGTAGGTGGCTCCTGAGGGACAGCATGCAACATCCAAGGTTAACCTCTGACCTCTACTTGTACATGTGTAAGCAAACATGCATGCAAACACACACACACACATACACACACACACACACACACACACACACAAGCTCAGACCACCAGGTTTTGATGTGTCAATCATTCTACTGACTGCTGACCCTATATTTTATGACAGACCCCTACCTCTCCCCTCCCCCTGCTCAGTCTCCCAAGCCTGGCTTCCTTAGCAGCCCAGCACCAAGCTTGGCTGGACTGGAGCCTCCCCACTTCCGGTGGTTCCCACTTCCGGCGGTCCCCACTTCCTACGGCCTCCACTTCCGGTGGTCTCAGCAGCCCCATGTTCCAGGATGCTTATGTCCAAGTACACAGCCCAGCCTGAATTGCCTCCATCTCAGTAGTGTGCCGTGACCCAAACTCAGCTCTCCCGGGGCTCAGGGCTCGACATCACTGCCACCGCACCCTGAGAACCGATGATCCGGCTGCATTCCCTCCCTCCCTCCCTGCTCTGTACATCACCTAACAACTTCCTGTTCACGTGCCCCTTCTTTGGCTGTTGCCTTTGGCCTGGACCTATTCCACCCCCTTGTCAGCGCCCGCTGGGCTGGGTCCTCTCTTCCCCACTGTCCCACCGACACTCTTAGAGAAGAATTGTGCCCTAGCTCTCTGGGTCTCCTCTTTATCTTCCCTGCCTTTGTCCGCTCCAGGGTCTCCCCGTGTTACGCGAGCACACCTCACTGGCTCAGGTCTGGGACCAAGCTTACCTATATGTCATCCAGGTCTTAGACCTAGATGTCCCTTCCCCAGCCGTCCCTGCCATCTTTAGCTGCCATCATCACACAGTATCAATTCACTGTACCCCTGTACCACCGGGAACGGCTCCATAAATATCTGATGAGTCAATTAACCACATAATGGGATCAGGGAGCTGCCTCTCCAAGGCAATGGGATGACATGTGGTGGGTGTCACACTGGACAAATGACTAACCTACATATGTCTCCTGAGGCTGTCAGTATCCACAGGGGCCAAACTACTACTACCTGTAGGTGGAGAAAGTCCATATCCCCCTACAGAGCGGCATCTAACACCACAGCAAAGAGTACTTTATAAGAAAGGCAGCCCAACTTCCAAGACCTAGAGCCTGCCCCATGTCCCTTTTCCTTCTCAGAGGGTCCTTCGTCTATCTGATTGTTATCCACCATCCTTGACCCATAACTCCCACAAGACCCTTCAGCAGCAGTGGCTCCCATCATGCATGGCTCACTAGTGTTATAGCACATGCTACCTTCCCTCCCATGGTAGGCCAGCCCAGCATTGAGGGTCTCAGTGCAGGGGGGAGATGGCAGAGTCAGGCTCAGTCCCAGGACTGTGACTAAGAGACCATGTTCTAGAATGCAGGGTCAAAAGAGCCCTGGCAGCTGGTGCACAGAGATTCCCTGCCCAGAGCATTAACAGGTGGAATCCCGCTCGAGCAACAGGAATTGGCCTTTTTTGACCTGTGGGTCTCTGTTGACATTGTCACTAAGAGATTGAGATGGGATCACTCGGGATTTAAGTTGTCACTGTCCTGAGAAGCAGAAGAGAGCCACAAACCAGGTCACACGTAGACAGAGACCAGGATCTGAGTGAAAGGAGAGCTAAAGCCACCCCCCAGCCACTCTCTTTTGCTGGGACACACAGACACACCACCTGCTCTCTCTCACGGAACCCTGAGAAGTACTCTGGACAGAAGGAACATTTTCTGCATTCCATAGGAGGGGAAACTGAAGCCAGTAGAGGCAAGGACACTGGCCTCTAGTCATTTGTCACAAATCAGTGATGGGAGACAGGTGTTGCCAAGGAGACACTGCTACGACAGGCCCCTAGAGAGGAATGCTTTGAAAGAGGCACCATGATGTCTCTTTAGCTGCTTTTTTTTTAAACTTTATTTTTATTTTATGTACACTGGTGATTTGACTGCATGTATGTATGTGTGAGGGTGCTGGATCCCCTGAACAGGAGTTACAGACAGTTGTGAGTTGCCACGTGGGTGCTGGGAATTGAACCCAGGTCCTCTGGAAGAACAGTCAGTGTTCTTAACCTCTGAGCCATCTCTCCAGCCCCTAGCTTTGTGTGTGTGTGTGTGTGTGTGTGTGTGTGTGTGTGTGTGTGTGTGCGCGTGTGTGTGTGTGATCTTATTTTGCTGCCCAGGCTGGCACATGTCACCATGCCTATCTTCTAAAAAATTTTAGAAAGCTTGCCTTCAAGGTGGCTATGGGCCTACATGGTAGGAAGAAAGAATCAAGTTGCCCTCTGACCATGCACGTGAACGCCCCCCACACACACATGATAGATAAATGAAAACAAATTTGAAAGTCGGCATGGTGGCTTGTACCTGTAATCCCAGCATATGGGAGGTACAGAGAGAGAGATCAAGAATCCAAAGCTACACAGTGAATTTTAGGCCAGCCTGGGATCCATGAGACCTGTCTCAACACATACATACATACATACACATATATACACATGCACACACACACAGACAATCCTTGAGTCTCTGTGACATGTTAAGTGGGGGAGTGACAGAAGTACTGGCTTTAACCTAATTTCTCTAGATTTCAAACTGTTCCCAGCATTCAACCTCACGGGATCTGCACATACACCCTGGGGTCCTGCTACATCAGCCCAAACCAGAAACAGCCTCAGAGTGTCGCTACACACAGCAGCACAGGCTGCAGAGACTGTTCCCTTTATCAGGGCATGGACCAGGGAAAGAGGGTGAGGAGAGACTGTCCACCTAATCTGCTCAATTCAACCTGTACTGGCTGGTTTGGTGTCTCAACTTGACATAAGCTAGCGTCATCAGAGAGGAAAGACTCAGTTGAGGAAAGGCCGCCACAAGATCCAGCTGTAAGGCATTTCTCAATTAGTGATTAATGGACCAGCCTGCGGTGGGTTTTATTAGAAAGCAGGCTGAGCCGGGCGGTGGTGGCGCACGCCTTTAATCCCAGCACTTGGGAGGCAGAGGCAGGTGGATTTCTGAGTTCGAGGCCAGCCTGGTCTACAAAGTGAGTTCCAGGACAGCCAAGGCTACACAGAGAAACCCTGTCTCGAAAAACCAAAAAAAAAAAAAAAAGAAAGCAGGCTGAGCAAGCCAGTATGCAAGATGCCTCGGTGGCCTCTGCATCAGCTCCTGCCTTCAGGTTCCTGCCCTGCTTGAGAACCTGTTCTCAGAGGATGAACTAAGATGTGGAAGTGTAAGCCAAATAAATGCTTTCCTGTCCAACTTGCTTTTTGGTCATGGTGTTTTATTGTAGCAATAGAAACCCTGACGCAGACACAGCCCTAAGAATTGCCAGCTGAGGCAAACATTGGAAAGTACTTGGGAGCCAGTGCCAGGCAGAGGATGAACCAAACATAAGTGACAGGGTTTTCTTGTAAGAAAGCAAACAGATTCAACCCAAGAGAACCTCCCTGAAAGACGAAGATATTTTAAAATGCCATATGTGTGGGTTAAAGCCAGTAGAAATAGCTCAATCTAATGCACATGTGTAAATGGATATATTTACATGCCTCTTATGAGTGCCTCTTATTTTAACTTCTTTTAAAAATATTTATTTTTATCATTTTTAAATTATATCCCGGGGGTGGGAGGTGCCACACACCTTTAATCCCAGCACTTGGGAGGCAGAGGCAAGTGGATTTCTGAGTTTGAGGCCAGCCTGGTCTACAGAGTGAATTCCAGGATAGCTAGCTGGGGCTACACAGAGAAACCCTGTCTTGAACCTCCCCCCAACAAAAAAAAAAATTATGTGCGCGTCTGTATGTGTGTGCAGTGCCTGCAGAGTCCAGAAGGAGGCATCAGACCACTTAGACCTGCAGTTACAGGTGGTTATGAGCCACCCAACATGGTTCTGGGAACAGAGCTCTGGTCTTGTGCAAGAGCGGCAGGTGCTCCTCACCACTGAGCCAGCTCTCATGGCCCTGTTTAATTTTTTTATAGTGAGGATTTGCTCCTGTGGAGTTGCTACAACAAAGGCTAATAGTGATGAGTTCACTACATGAGCTCTAGCCAACCAAGTTTGTTTTGTGGCTCATGGCTCATGAATGTGGAGTGCACAGGCTAGTAGAAAAACCTGTCAGGAAAGCTCCCATCTTTGGCTATGGAGCCCAGGATAGCCCCAAATCCAAAATCCTCCTGCCTCTGCCTCCTGAGTACTGTGATCACCATGCCATATCCAACAAAGAACACAGATTTATCAACTTATCTGAGTGAGGGTATTGTAAGGGGTTGATAAATCAAGGTTTATAGGTCCAGTTTTCCCTCTTTAGTGATAGGGAAACTGAGGCCCTGCCTAAGCATGTCAGTGAGTCAACTGTGTCTTGTGCCCTCCAGTCCACACACAGGCAGGTAAGCTGTCTTCAAGCATGGCCTTTACCCCAATCCTGTGCCCCAGCGTCAATGCACTTCAGCAACCAGTGACCCTTGACCTTTTACCTGCCACCTGTGTCTCCTAACATCTGCCCTCCTGGCCCAGATACCACCTCTCACTTGGAGGGTGACCCTGCTCACAGCTCCCTGCTGCCACCCTGCATCCATGTGTATGTGTGTGTGCACCCGTGTGCATGTGAAGGCCAGAGTATCACTCCTCAGGGACTGTCCACCCCCCTCCCCCGACGGGCTATCTCACTGAACTTGGAGTACGCAGGCTAGGCTGCCTGGGTATGAATCCCAGTGATCTACTGTCTCCTGCTTCCTTGGAGCCCTGAGATTACAGCATGTGGGAACATGCCCAGCTTTCTGTGAGGGTTCTGGGATGGACCTCAGGTCCTCATGCATGCTTAGCATGTGCTTTACCAACAGAGCCATCCCCCAGCCTCATACCCATGCATTCATTCTTGCACGTATGTAAGTGTACATTCGTGTGTGTGTGTGTCCAACTATGACGTCATAGGATATGGATGTCCGGATGTCCGCATGATGTCAGGATTCATACTGGATAGCTTTTCCACCTTATTCACTGAGGCAGGCTCTCTCAATCAATCCCAGAGCTCCCAATTGACTAGTCCCACTCATGAGCCAGCTTGCTCTGGGGAATCCCTGTCTCTGCCTTCTGAGACTGGGATTCCACCCAACACACCCACCCAGCATTTGTCTTGCTTTCTGGGGATTCAAACTCAGGTCTTCACGTACAGGGCAGGTGCTTCATTGCTAAGCCATCTCCTCAGCCCAGCCCCAGCCCCAGCCCCAGCCCCAGCCAGAGCCAGAGGGCTCTACTGGAAACAGAACCTGTCTCAACCTGTACAGAACAGAAAGAGATTAGAGGGCTAGCAGCTGCTCTCCTCAAACAGCCTGCCTGGCCTTGGTTTCTCAGCATCTCAGAACTTGGGCTCCCTAAGGGATTTTGTGGCATGCAGCCCCGCCCTCCTGCTATCCTTTGTGTGTGTGTGGGGGGGGGGGGAGTAGCTTTGTAAGTGCCCGGGGGGGGGTCCCCCAAAGGACCAATGGCTTTATAAAACCTCGGGGTAGATCCATGTTGCTGGCGCATAGCTGGAATAACGGCACTCAGGAAGCTGAGGCAGGGGGATTGAAAAAAAGACAAGAGCCAGCCTCACAACAGTAAAACCCCTCTGGGTGTGGTCTGGTGTCTAACTGGCTTCTCTGGTCCTGAATACCTCACCTCGTGTCCTGTCACGGTCCATTGCTGGAGGAAACAGTATGTCCTGTGTGACCCCCTGGGCGGGGGGGAGTCTTGCGTGCATGGGGCCAGCTTCCTGTGGTCTCAGCCCAGTGCCTTCCCCTTGGCTGGCTTAACCTGGGCTACATGCCTGCTTGTTTGCAGCCTTGCCAACAAGGTGCTGAACATGGGAGGGTCTGAGGGGTCCTTGCTTAAAGTCTTTGGTTTCCCACTACCCTAAATAATAAAGAACAAGCCCCGCCCCCTACCCTCGCAAGGCTCACCCCTCTTCTTCCTGCTGCAACCGTGACCACACATCTGGTCTCACCTGCCTCTCCCTGCTTGGCCATTCTGAGTCCATTCAGCCTGTGTTCCCGGCCTCAGGGCCTTTGCACAGGCACAGGCAGCTTCCTCTGGCCTGGAACGTGTAACCCCCCACATTGTCATCTAGATTTTCTGTCCTCTTTTAGGTTCCCCCCAAGTGTCTCAGATCAGGGGTGCTGGACACCCTTCTCCATTGTATATTCACACACCTCTCCAGTTGCCCACACCCCTGAGTGAACACCCCAGGGTGCAGGCTACACAGACTCCGACTCACACTGTACCTTCCACACCTGGCCAGGACCACGGGCTCCACACTCAGAGACAGTGCAATGGGGACACACGGACAGTCACCTGCCCAGTGAGAGGCAGGGCTCAGTGAGCGCCCCCCCTAGCCCCCACCCCAGCACTGGCTCGGTGTTCTGAGGAATGCCTATTTATAAAATCAGGGAAGTCTGTAAATAGGTGTTGAAGTCTTTCCTTCACTAGGGTGGGGAGGAAGTTTGAGGTTTGCAAAAACAACCTCTGTGCCGGCTGACTGGCTCAGGTTGGGGGGGGGGCGGTGAGTGACCAGGTCTACCCAGAACAACTTTCCTCAGCCCCCTCACCTGGAGGGTCAGGAGTCCACTGCTCGGAGGCTGTATGGACAATGACTTTCACAGAAATGGGATGATGGAGTATCCTCCGCCATCCCAGACTATCCACTCCCTCAGGAGCTCTAGACAGAGTCTCCCGAAACATCCCTGCTGCACACGTCCAAACTGGCCTCGCCGATGCCAAAAACCAGGAACAGAGAGGTCAAGAGATTTGCCAGAAGTCATACAGCTATGGAGTGACAGATCCCAACTGCAATCCGGGCTACCCAGTGGAACGTCCCTTGCTTCCTACATGACCCACCGAGAATGTGGCCCAGGGCTCCTGAAGCCCTTGCTGGTGCAGGCCTGTGACAGAGGTTCTCCAGACAGAGGCACACTCTGACACATTAGCCCAGACAGGATCCTTCCCACTATCCACATCTCTGTTCCATTTCTAAAGGACCAGTGGCGGCCTTGACTAAACAGACAGGGGGAAGCGCTCTTCTTCTTTCCCAACAGGACAAAGCTGCTGATACTCAGGGACAGGGAGTCAGGTACAAAGCCTGTGACATCAGCCATACCGCCTGGCACCACAATCTGGACTGCTTCACAAAGCCAGAGAAACAGTGAGCTATCCCTCTAGGAAGCCGTCACCCAGAGACCACCGTGGGGTTGATACTTCAGTCACAGAGTTCACTGAAGAAAGACTTCGGGGCCCTCGGTTCCCCTTCTGGAAAGCGCCAAGGAACATTACGGGGATATGTAAAGAGAAAGAAGCCCCTATCTCTGGCATCTAGTCTGTCTCCAACTACCTGGGAGAAATATCCACACACCGGACAGAGCAAAGGTGGCCCACAGCAGCAATGTATAGGGCCCTGAAGACACCTTGGCCATGAGCGTCAAGGACAAGCTGCTCACTGAGGGCTGGCACATGTGTGACCGTGAGCCTCCTGTATTAGCTTCTGCTCACATCCCTCGGCCTAAAGAGAGCACTCCACGGGGCTGGAGAGATGGCTCAGCGGTTAGAGCACTGACTGCTCTTCTAAGAGCAGTTCAATTCCCAAGCAACCACATGGTGGCTCACAACCATCTGTTATGAGATCCAATGCCCTTGGGATTGTGTCTGTCCTTCTCCCATCTGTCTGTCTGTCTGTCTGTCTGTCTGTCTGTCTGTCTAAATAATAAACTAACTACTTTTGTTTCAGTCTGGCTCATCCTGAAACTCTTCTCTATGTCTGAGTCAAGGCTCTGGCTTGCCCCGAGTGGAGCGTCCAGACAGAGAAGAGGAACTCTCAGGCTGTGTGCCCCCCAACAGTACTGACAGTTCCACAGAGAGGCCAGCTGTATGTTGGAATGACTGGCCCCAGGGCCTTATGCACACCAGGCAAACCTCCAGAGCTGAGCCACACCCCATTGTCACCCGGCACACTGCAGTCACAATCTCAAGAGCTCCCGGGTTCACCAGAAGTGTATCTAGACTGAGAACCTCCACCAAGTTCAATGCCACCAGAGGAAGTGAGCGGATGGAATGCCCCACCCCTGCCTCTACACACCTGGCTTCCAAGTCCCACAGACGGGCCAGGCGAGTATGTCCATCTGTGGACTGAGGCTAGCAGGTGGACCACACCCCTTGCTTGTCCTATCACGGAGTTACCAGCCTTTGACAAGTGGCAGCTATCCCCCAGGTACCCTGCTAATGCCACTACTAGGCATGATCCTCACTGTACCTCTGTAGGCTGGTGTTATTGCTGTCATTTCTCAGAATGGGACACTGAGGGACTCTAAAGAAGTTAGTGTCCAGACAGGTGGCCAAGCCCGTCTCCGCAGAATTAGTGGTTGCCAATCAGTTCTGTGCAGTGATGCATACTCACCCACTCCCTGAATATGCCTGTGTTTTTAAAACCTAGGAGGGCCGAGGGCCAGCAACACGGTTCAGCAAGTAAAGGCGATTGCCACTAAGCCCAATGACCTGAGTTCAAACCCTGGAACCCACCTTTTGGAAGGAGAAAAAGGAGTCCCACAAGTTGTCCTCTGACAAATGCACCATGGTACAATATACATGAGCGTGTGTGTGGACACACACACACACACACACACACACACACACACACATATGTATGTTCAATTAAAGAAAGAAAAATCCAGGAGTCTGGACAAGTTCTCCTGCTGGCCCCACACCTTAATACAGGCTGGTAAGAATCCTTCAGCACCTTATAATGTATCCCTGTAACTATCTGACTTTGTTCCAATCCCCAGAGCCACCTGAACTCTCTCCTTCAGCTGTGACTGCTTCCTCTGGGGACATATCTCTGCCTACCTCGGCATTCATGGTCACTAGTACAAAAGCAGGAGAAAACCAAAATGTTACCCTGGGCCAGAGTTCCCAGCACCCCACCATGTCACTGGCCTCTCACCTCATGTCCCCCATCTCCCTGTTACCTAAGGCTGCAGACTTCATCCCACTGCCTTGTGGGTAGCAGACCCCTGTCTTGCTGTGGGGCCGAGAATCTTCCTGGAGAGTGCAGCAATCTTACCTTGCCCACCTGCTCCTATGTAAGTACCTACAGCACTAAGTCTGAGACCACGCCTTTGTACAGTTGGATATCCAGAAATCTTTGTTTGACTTGGCTTTGATTCATTGAGCTAGGACAATGACCTCAAACTCAGTGTATAACCGAGCATGATCATGAATCTCTTGACCCTGACCAAGTGTTTGGGATTACAGGTGTCCCCCCCCAACACCCAGCCAGGCTCTGACCACATGATTCTTAAACTAGAAATGCCAGGGTTTGCCAGGCAAGAAACACCCACAAGAGTCTCCTCTCACGGCGGGGAACCTCCAGACACAATACCTTTTGGTCATGGGAAGTCATTTTCTGGTTGTCTCAGGATCCAACAATGAGAGAACCGGAGGCAGACTTGTCACCCTGCTGTCCTGAGGAGACACTCGGCAATCTGTCCTCACGGTCCGTTTGAGCAGTGCCTGAGAATAAGGCCACAAAATGAGTGAGTAGGGATGATCTGGGAAGATGGTCAAGCGATTAGCGATACTCATAAACACCTGCTTGAGTGCTGAACCCATTTCCGAGCATTTGTGAGAAGCGTACAGTAGTCGCCGTGGCCAATGAGTAGAAACAACCAATGTCCATCCACAGAGAAACAGATCAAGAGTCGCGCAGCCGCATACTACCCAGCCTTTAAACACTAGCAGCTGCTACAGAGTGGAGCGCACTCTACAACGGGAAGACAGCTAGATTCAGCACGTTGAATGCTGAGCTTGTCATGTGGTGCCTGTGGTGCCTGGCACTCAGGAGGCTGAGGCAGGAGCATGATGAGTTCAAAGCTATCCTAGACTGCATCAAGAAGCCCTGTCTCAAAATTAAAAATGAAATTTGGAGATGGCAAGATGGCTTAGTGTGTAAAAGTGCCCTCTGGCCTCCACACATGTGCCATGATGCACAGACAGACAGACACACAAATAAAAATGCTGAAAATCAATTCTAAGACAAGCTTTAACATGTATCTTGAGCAGGCCTGGAGCTTGCTGTGTAGACCAGGCTGGTCTTGAACTCACAGAGATCCATCTGCCTCTGCCTCCCTAGTATAGAATTAGAGATGTGTACAACTACCTCCCTGAATTTAAGATCTATTTTTAAAGTGTGTGTGTGTGCATGTATGTGCATGCATGTGTAATATATATTATATATGACTACATATATATTATGTATATATGATTACATCTATATAATTGCATATATATAATATTGTGTGAAAGATTTGTTTTTATTTTTAAAATGTGTGTGTGTGCGTGCGTGTGTAGGATTGTGTAAGTGTCTTCACAGGCCTGACAGAGGATCCCCTGCACAGGAGTCCATGTGGTTGTGAACTGCTTGGTGTGGGTGTCAAGAATCAAGCTCAGGTCTTCTGCAATCGTAGTGTGCACTCTCTTTACCACTGAGCCATCTCTCCAGGCCCCTAACCCCGTTTTAAAGGAAAACTTTGGATATTGGTGGATCTCTTCTTTCTCTTCGGTTCTGGAATGACTATGTGATTATTTTCAAAATTATTTTTAACAAAGCTGACAGAGGCACATAGTAAAACTTTAAACTAAGCAGAAAGAAGTCTGCTGGTAAGTCTCCATCTTCCCTGTGCTCCCTTCCCAGAAGCATCTACCCCTTGCCGTCTTCTGTGGTTTTCTCTCTTCACAGGACAGGCCTTCGCATACACAAGGGCCTGCGCGCGCACACACGGAAGGCCTGTGCGTTCACAGAAGGCCTGCGCATACTTTTTCACTTTTTTTCTTACACAAATGTGAGTGACATGCTGTCTCTCAGAACCACACTTATTTCCTCTTGGGTTGGGGTAGGTGACTATCAGTCTCCCAGAGCACCCAGGAGTTTGTCACTTTATGTGGGCACAGTGACTAAATTCAAGATTGTGTGACAGGAGGTGGCCCAGGTGGACACACTGTAAGCAGGAGGGTCTGTCTGAGAAGCAGAGGGGCCAGAGTGAAGGGGCAGCCAGCAGAGAGAATAAGATGAAGAAGCAGGGAGGCGAGTTCATGCTATGTGCATCCTAAGAACTGGTCTTCAGACCCGACCTGGAGCCTCTGGGAGAAAGGCAGCCTTGAGGGCCTCCCCATCTACACCATGGAAGATGCTTTTATGCTTCTGATCCACGGAACTGTGAGATCATGGTTGGGACTTTTTTAAAACCACCAAATGTATATATAGTCCCTGCTACAACCCAGGGACACTCACCGTCCCCAAGGGACCACGCTGTGGCAGTGAGCTCTAGACAGAGGTGCTCGCTAGGATGCCCTGTGGGAAGGCAGTGAGGCTACTGGGGGGGGAGCACAATGGGGTTTCCCACCCCTTGCTATCCCAGAAGCCCAGGACACACCTTGGATCCGATGTGTTTGTAACTATCCCCTTATGCAAGCCAGATCAACATCGGACATCTTTCTCAATCTGTCTCCATGTGACTTGGGGGATGGGGCAGGACACACATTCTCTGAATTTGGACCTCGGCAATCCCATGAGATTGGCAGTCAGAAGCCTGGAGGTCCTCTTGTCACCTCACAGAACTGGGATTCTAGCCATGTGGTGGCACCGACAGCTTTTTATGTATGTACCCTCCAGCATAGGTGACTGTCAAGAGTGCTGGCAGCTTTGGTGACAGCTCCTATATAGACGGGAGATGGGTTCAAATGCAACCTTCACCACTGCAGGCGAAGGGCTGGCAAGATTTGTTTAGCTGGTAGGGGCACTTGCTGCCCAGCCTGTCAACATGAGTCTGACCCCAGGACCCACATTGTGGAAGGAGAAAATCACCTCTGGCAAGTTGTCTTCTGACCTCTGCAAACACACACACACACACACACACACACACACACACACACACACACACACTGCAGTTAAACAATCTACCAACCTACATACCTACACACAGGTAAAAGGAGGTGTCAAAGATTCCTTGATATTCTTTTTGTTTTCAAAGCAGAAACTAACTCACGCGCAGAAAAACATTGGCTTTATCAACTGAGGACAGAGGGTTTCGACTCTCATGTCTTCACCAATAAACTAGCCCAATGAATAAAAATGGTAAAGCCTACTGCCTGGGTGGCTATGGAGAAATCTCACATTGGCTAGAGAGACGAGATCTAGTCGGACATCTGGTGATAGGGGCTTCCAAATGACTGGTTACATCCTAGACCTGACCACTCCATTCCAGAAACCTTCCCAGAGCGATTGCGTGGGCAGCAGTGGGTGTAACACAGTGGATGCTGCCGGGCGGTGGTGGCGCACGCCTTTAATCCCAGCACTTGGGAGGCAGAGGCAGGTGGATTTCTGAGTTCGAGGCCAGCCTGGTCTACAGAGTGAGCTCCAGGACAGCCAGGGCTACACAGAGAAACCCTGCCTCAAAAAAAAAAAAAAAAAGAAAACCCAAAAAAAACACAGTGGATGCTGTTGCCAACCCCCCAATACCTGAACGGGAGAAGCTGAAGGCCGTGCAATCGGGGAGGAAGGTCAGGCTAGGGTCTGCACAGCTGTGGAGAAAGCAGACTGTTGAGCAACCACAACTGATAAGTGTGACCCAAGCCTGTGCTCACTTTGCAGCAGAGCCAGAGCTGGCTGTGCCTTTCCTCCATGCCAGGCACTGTGCTGGGTTTAGGGAGAGCAAAAGGGAAGGAGCCTGGAGATGACACACACCAAAAGGGCAGCCCACAGGGCCGAGGCCACACTCTGCCTGGTGGGGAAACGCAGAACAGAGCAAGACAGGAAGCTAGGGAGTGGGCAGAGCGAGAGGAGCACGGCAGGAGATGTGAATTAAGAATGATTGTCAGCCTGGGTGTGGCGGTGCACATCTTTAATCCCAGCACTACTCTCGGGAGGCACAGGGAGGCAATCTCTGTGAGTTCGAGGCTAGCCTGGTCTACAGAGTGAGTTCCAGGACAGCCAAGACTACATAGATAAAACTTATCTCCAAAAACAGAAGGAGGAGGAGGAAGAGAAGAAGAGGAGGAGGAGGAGGAGGAGGGGGAGTAGAAGGAGGAGGAGGAGGAGGAGGAGGAGGAGGAGAAGAAGAAGAAGAAGAAGAAGAAGAAGAAGAAGAAGAAGAAGAAGAAGAAGAAGAAGAAGAAGAAATAATAATAATAATAATAATAATAATCAGGTTGGGGAGGTCTAGCAGGGCCCTCAGCTTGTGTGACATGCTGATGAGTTCAGAGTCAAGAGTCACAGCAGGAATACGATGGGGCGGGCCAAAGAGGATGCGGGTCTGGACTCAGGTGTAGTTATGGGGACACAGCATCCAGACTCGAGATCTGTGTAGGCTGGGACTTGTGACTGGGCCTAGACGGAGTGGGAGTTGGGAAGGAAGGATAGAGACACGAGCTATAGGCGGGAGAGCCTGGGCAAGGAAGTCTGGGGACACAGTCCGGGCTTCTTCCTTCTTGCTAAACACGGCCATGGAAGGGCTGTGGGCAGCCCAGCAGCTCTGGAATTGGGTAAGACTTGGCCTAGAGATTTTCAAAACCCTGCCTTGACCAGCCTTTCTGCCAGGGAAGTCTGGAGGCAGAAGTTGCTGTCCCCAACCATAGCCTTACTCAAGAAACCTCAAGCTACTGGTGGGTAGTCAGGAAATACTGCAAACCTCAGAGAATCCCCACCAACCTGCCATGAAATGACTGACCAGCGTGTAGAAATGCCCTCAGAGGGGCAAGGTTGATCATAGAGGAACACAGCTCCCAAGTAACCCTGTGCTAGGATTGGGGGGAATAGGGATTGCTAGACCTCCCCCCATCACCTCAGCATTCCTGGGAGGTAGGTGCCATTCGGAATGCCACAAGGCAGAGAAGGACACGGAGTCCCACCACTAAGCATGGCGGGCACACACCAGGCAGTAAGTAGGTGCTGGGTAAGGGTGGGGGCTTCTGAAGGGCAGAAATGCACACTACTTCTCAGTCTCACAGTAGAGCCGGGGCCCCAACCCACCCACCATTCTGGTTCCTTGGTACCCCTGAACCCAACAGATAGGGGTTCGAATCGTTTCCAGAAGGCTCTGCTAAACTGGGTTTCTTCTTGCTGGGTGCACCAGGGTGCTAACTCCTTGGGTCCTGCTCTGAGGATGCCAGCGCTCCCTGCACCCCCTGCTGTCTCCCTGGGGGAGGGTGGCTGTGGGGGCTCTGGGATGGGGACCAGGGCTTAGGGCTTCACACCCACCTGCTGGTAGTTCACCTCTGTCTCCTTTGTGGCAGCTGGCTCTCTCCACCTGATGGAGGGGGACACTGTTACTTCTCCACAAGTCACACTGGGTGTGGCAGAGCCATAGCTGTGGATCCAAGTAACACCCACCAGGAGGGGGAGGCGCTTGCCAATGCCCAATTCCCCGGGGAGGATAGAGGGGTGGGCAGTTAAACAGTTCAAGAAGCAGCCAGGGCCTTGGTCACCCCACGGTGCACCATGGCCTGGTCCTCCCCTGCCCGCAAGCCAGAATGGACAAAGGAGCAGCAGGGAATCACGAGGATGGAGGGTGGCCAGGGCTTCCTTCCTCCCTCCCAAGCCCCGCAGCTGGCACGAGTGTGCAGGGGCGGGGAGCGGATCGCGGCTGCCCTCAGCTCGAGATACCACCGAGGTTGGAGGGAAGAGGGGAGCCCTGGCTTACCCCCCACCCCACCTCCCAGTCCCAGCCCCAGCCCCGTTACCTGGCAGAAATCGGCTCAGCTCTGCTCTCCCAGGGCAGAGGCTCAGACACACCCCTGCTCCGAAGAGCCCAGGGGGCGGTCCCATGTCTTTGGGGGTGTGGTGTGGCGGGAGTTTCTACTCTAACTTACTGCTGCAAACTCAGAGGCCTAAGGAGGTACTAGTGTGCTCCCACAAGGCGGAGAGAGGCCAAAACTCTGAAGAGGCTCTCAAATGACGAAGATCCGGGAGTATGCACAGGGCTGGAACCGCCCCCCCCCCCATCCCACCCTACCCCGACCTCACCGCCTCCCCCAAGGACCTCCTCCTCCCTCCCTTCCTCCCTCCCTCTTGCAAAGCCCGTGTGCTTACTGGAGGAGATGCACTTCCTAGCTGGATTCAGGGGGCCAACGGACACAAGGGCAGGTTAAAGAGAAACTTTTCAGGTGCCCATGGAGATGGTCCCAAGAAAGGAAGGGGAGAAGAAATGTATCACGAGCTGGTGAAGGAATGACTGGACCCACGCGCTCTGGGCTGGGGAGGGAAACTCAGGAGGGTCACAGAGACGGTGGTGTGTGTGTGTGTGTGTGTGTGTGTGTGTGTGTAAGGGACACTCGGAAGGAGTGGGCTTCCTAGCATGCCTATTCAGACCCACTGCAGCCCAAAAGCCCTGGTCCACGGAAGGGAAGCCATACTTCAGAATCTTCAGAACTCCAGTCCTTCAGGACTGCTATGTGCGAAACCCTAAAACCTTCCTTAAAGTCCAGTGACTTCAGCTTCAATTCGGCCTAATTAAGCAGGTCATCTGTAACACTTGTTTCCTTGTAAGCACCTACAGGTATGGGCTAGCCTCCCCTCCAGATGCTCAGGGCCCAGCCCCCTTTGTGCATAAGGCTACATCTCCGCAGGTTCTGGGATGCTGTGTAGCACTGCACAGGAACATCATCTGCCTCCCGTTGGTCTCTGATCCACTGGCTTCTACCGGCTCCCCTCTCCTCCATGCTGGTGGCTAAGCTAGGTTGTATGATGGCGGGACTCCTCACAAATGCTTTGATATAATAGTCTCATGAAAGTTTCTAAGGTATGGCCTGCTCCTTTTCGAACTTCAGCCTTCTTGTGTATCATCAAAAACTTAGCTCCCGGGACTGAGAGATGGTTCAATGGTTAGAGCACTTGCTGCTCTGGTGGAAGATTCAAGTGTGGTTCCCAGCACCCGCATGGTGGCTTACAACAACCAGGCCTCTGACGCCCTCTTCTGGCCTCCACAGACAGTTGCATGCATGCAGTGCACATATAGGCCAGTGCACAGGCACACTGGAAAAAATCAAAGCTCTCCCATCTCGGGGCCAGCTAGACAGGGTGAGACAGTTCCTCCTCATGTCTGTAGGGTGAGGAAGGCTAGGGAGACAGAACAGGAGTCCCTCCATCTAGTGAACCACCTCAAAGCTGAGGGCTGACATCAGCAATACATCCTGCCACGAGTTACAACCAGTATAAGACAAGATGTGGCTTCAGCTGCCAATCCTCAAGCTCTGGACTCTCTGGCTAACTCCCTGCTGTATGTACCTGTTCCTTTTAGCTTTCAACTTGATACAGCCTGGAACCACTTGGGAAGAGGGTCTCAATAAAGGACTGGGTACCTTGGGTTGACCTGTGGGGATTCTCTTAAGACCCAGCCCACTGTGGGTGGCACCATTCCCTATGCAGGCCTCCTACACTGTATGAGAGAGGAAAAAGATAACCGAGCAATGATATAAGCAGGACTCATGAGTTCTTCTACTCTCTGCTTTTGACTGTGGACATAGACTTTAAGTTTCTGCCTTGATGTCCCCATTATAATAATGGACTGTGACTGGAATTGTGTGCTTTTTGTCAGGGTATTTGTGACAGAAACAAAGAGGAACCTAGGACACCATATAAATTAGTAACTGGGTGTTGAAAGCCCATGACCACTGCTGCTTTAAACACTGTATAAAATCCTGGCCAAATCATTAAGGCAAGAAACAAGGAAGTTCTAAGACTGAAAAGCTATCATCTGAAGTCATCGTGAATCCAGACCTGGGGAATCCCACAGACACAGCGGGACAGATGCCTGGTCCTTTGATAGAGCAACTTCTGTCCCCATAGAACTCCCACTCTGGTTGGGTGGAGGGGTGAGATCACTGATTGGCAAGACAGAACAGCTCAAAGAACAAGAAATAATTCAGGACCGCATTTCAAGGTAACCTTGGACACTGAGAGAAAAACATTGCTCTGAAAAGAAGCCACAGTTTGCAGAAAAGCTTCCGAGTTGTGTGGTTGGAAGTTTGCTGGTTTGTTTTCAAGGACGAGGAAGTCCCTGTCGGGTTGTTCCCCCTTCACCCCACCCCCCACCCCATCCTTCACGTTTCTGCCCCAGCTTGTGTGAGAATCCACCACTGTCCAGGTATAGTGGTCCTGCCCTCCCTCCTCCTGAAGCTCACAGAACAGATCAAGGAAGATCTAAGCCCAGGGCCTGGAGGCTATTTCTGCTTGAGCTTTCTTCCCTACTCCCCCAGCAGGGAGAGAAGGCCGCCTTCAAGGGCTCTGGTGTCTCCAGGGTCTCTCTAGTGGCTGCAGCCAACCACTTCCCATCCCAGAGCACACACAGGAGCTCGTGAGAAGAAGGAAAGGAAGCAAGAGGGGATGAGGTTTCAGCCAGGGGTGGGCTTGGAGTTCCCAGAATTACATCTGTTGCCTGGGCCTACCCCCATGTGATTCACTTCCATCTGTGACAGCCCCTGTATGTATATGTATGTATGTATGCGTAGGTATGTATGTGACCATGTCTGTATGAGGCTTGGGGATCTGTGTGATGCTTCAGTGTGGCTAGGGCTTGGAATGGAACTCAGAGGTAGAGCACTTGCCTAGCATGTGAGGACCTGGGATCCCTGGCATCCCCGATGTGTGGGATGATGACAGCTGACCTCTGACCCTGTGCCCTGTGGCTGACTTCTGCTCGGTTGCTCAGAATGGTGTAGAAGAACGAAAAGACAGCAGCAATTGACATCAAAGTGGCCTGGAATTTAGTCCTTCCTCCGACCTGTCCATGCTGGCTGGGTGATCTTATATTCATTCAACAAATAGTCTCTGAGTGTCATCTAAGGGCAGGCACTAGACCAGCAGAGGCTGGTAGGTACCGCGGGCACCAGGCCTGCTCTGTGAAGGGATCCGAAGGACCAAAGGACAGAGCAGGAGCATTGTACAAGGTAGGACGAGGGGAGGTCATGGCATAAAAGGTGGAGATGGAGGTAGTAGAGAAAACATCTTGTAAACTGTGTGGATGCATCACCTGTCAATTAAAAAGCCTACGGCCCATGGCTTAGGCAGGAAATAGAAGGTGGGATATCCGGGAGGACAAAGAATTCTGGGACAGAGCCAGGCGAGGAAGCCACCTGGGAAGAAGTGACAAGACAGATGTGTGGTACCCGAGCACAGGTAACCAGTCACAAGGAAGAATGTTAGCTAAAATAAATGGGTTAAGTTATGATTCCAGTCAGAGAAGAGCCCAGCCGTATGGCCAAGGTGTTTATAAGTATATTTTGAGTTGGAGCCTTAATTCTGGGAGCATGGGGCTAGGAGGAGGAACGGACCATAACTTTACAGGAGGTGAGGACCATTGAGGTGAAGAGGTCAGGGAAGCGTTCTCAGGGAGGTGACATTTAAATGCTACAAGAAAATGGGGTGGAGACCACCATGAGATGAGGGACAACCTTTGCAGCCAGAGGGAAATGCATTTGCAAGGTCTGAGGTGGGTAAAGGTTATGCTAAGGCCAAAGGAGACCAGGGGGTTACCAATGCACTAAGAAGTCATGGACCTTTGAGGCAGGGCGGGGCATAGGCTGACTGTGATGTGTGTGTTAGAACATACAGACCATGGGCAGGTATGGCGGGGCATGCTTATGATCTGAGTAGTAAAGACACCGATGTCGGGGCACACTAAGTTCATGGCTGGCCTAGAATACATGGTGAGTTCTGGGCAAGAAAGGACTTCAAGCTGAGACGCTATAGAAAGGAAAGAAAGAAAGAAAGAGAGAGAGAGAGAAGAAAGAGGTGGGTATGAAAGGCCAAGCAATCTTTGGGGAGGAGAAATCCCAAGTGCATGTCAGTCATTGATGAGCTGTGGGGAGATGGGAAGGATCAGGGGTGTGGAGGGAGCAGTTGGGTGACATCTGGGGGCTGGGTATGGAGGGCACTGTGCTCAGTAGTGTTGCCCCTGACCATGGGGAGTCTGGAGGGTCTGTGAGGGTCTGTGTGCTGTCATGTGATCTAAATAGTCGATGGGCAGGTGTCAGGCAGGTAGTGAGTGTGTGTGTGTGTGTGTGTGTGTGTGTGTGTGTGTGTGTGAAGTGGAGGCCAGAGGTCAACTTTGGGTGTTCCTCAGGAGTCGTCCATATTGTCTTTTATGAAAATGTCTCTCACGGGCCTGGATTTCCCCAGTGAAGCAAGGCAGCCTGGTTAACGAGGCCCGGGCATCTGCATGTCTCTGCCTCCCCAGCGCTGAGGTCACAAACATGCCCTACCTCGCCTGGATTCTTTTTCACTGCTGGGGACTGAACTCGGGTCCTCAGGTTTTCATGGCCAGCGTTTTGCCAGCTGAACTATACCCCAGCACCTTTTATTGCTGTTATGGAGACATAAAGTCATGTAGCCCAGGCTGACCTCAAGCATACAAGGATGCCCTGGAACTCTCCATCCTCCTGCCTGTACCTCCCAAGGGCTACCACATCCCGCTTGGGCAGTGGTCAGAGTCTGGAGCTGGGCCGAGGTGTGTGAGCATCCTTGGTGCACAGTTGGCCTGGCAGATGTGGACTGGGCGGGGCGCTCATTCCAAAGCCTGAGCCTGGTGGAGCAGGGGAAGGGAGGCTGTGGGCAGAAAGGAGGCAGAGGGAGAAGGGAAACCAAGGACTCATGGGGCTCTGGAAACTGGAAGGGGGGGCCTCTAGAGGACAGGAGCCAGCTGCCAGGACAGGTCATCCTGAGCCTCCCTGGGGTCTTCCTGACAGGGCTGGGCAGAGGGCCCATGCAGAGGCAGAGACCCAAGGTTCCCTAGGGCATGCCACCATGTCCCTCCCTGGTCACTCTGATTCAGGATAGAGTGAGCTACCCTTGCTCTGTGGCAGGCTATCCTTCTGCCTCTGTGAGTGACCTTGCTCCTGTTTCCAAGGCCTGGGGGCTGAGAGGGGCCTCATTCACTCCTCTACAAGGCCTGGCAGTTGCCTCCCTGTGGTTGGCCAAGGCTGCCCAATCCAGCCACACTTAGACCTGCGTTGACTGTGGCTTTGCCCAGTCCCTCCTTTCCTGTCTCTTTGGTGGGTTGTTCTCATCCACGCTGAGTCTCATGTAGTGAAATTGCTCAAGATAGAGTAAGCTTGGGGCTAACCTGGGCTACAACAGCAACAACAACAAAATGGTCTGACTTGTCCACCCTTCCAGCTGAGATGGTCACGGGACTGGTGACCCCGCTGGGCGGTTGAGAGCTCTGCCGTTGGTTTTCTGAGGAGGCATCTCCAGGGCAGGGCTAGCCTCCAGCCCTCCTCCTCCCTCAGGAGCCCCAATGCCTTCTGCAACCCTGTCTCCCCACTTGCCTGCCCAGTTGGCCCGAGTGGCCCAGAGTTGCGTGATGGAACGGTGCCAGTGTGTGGGAAGCAGAACCCACTCTGCCACCCGCAGCTAGGGAGTCTTGTCCCCACAGGCCCCGTCAGTTTCCGTGCCTCCCTTCCTCAGGCCTCAACACAGTGCCAAGGTGCACTTATTAAATAAATCTCAGCGTTTATTTAATAAGTCACAGTGACGAGTTACACTATAGACACCCGTGTCCTCACCAGCAGGCTCCGAATGGAGCACTTCTTTCTGAAGTCAACAATGCTGAAGAACCCTCGCTGACCCACCTTGGGTCCTCTCTTTGCTGGGCCTAGCCTGGCAGCCACCCGCTCTGAGGCATCTTTCCATGTGGAGCTGACCCTTCCCAAGAAGAGACACTCCATAGCTCAGGGTCACACCCACCCACTCACCTACCTCTGCCCGGCCCAGAGCGGCAGTGTCAACAGTCCAGAGGGAAACAGAACTCTAACTACATCCGCCCTGTGACAAACGCCCCCACGGGGATGTAGCATCTGTCCATGGAGCACTTGTTGAGTACCTGTGCGAGCTAAGCAAGCAGATTATTTTATTTTTATTTCATAACCCAGACTCTGCCTTCCAGTAAAGTGGAGACCAAAGTGTCTCTTGAGCCTAGAGACATGAGGAACACTGTGACGGGCTCAGGGTACCAGTCTGGGGGTGGGGGTGGGGGCCTCAGAAGCCAACCCTCAAAGGACATAGCCCTGGCTGTCCCTTACTGTCTCTTGGGATCTGGCCGGTGATGCCATTTCTGAACTACACAGTGAGAGCTGTATGGTCTAGGTGCACCCGCTAGGGTTGCTATTACCCCGAAGATGTTCGTGGTGGGGGAGGGGAGGGCGTGCAGCTTCTGCTGGTTAATTCCGGCTGCAAGAGGGCATCTGGAGTGACAGCCTCTTCTCAGGACCTGTTCTGCTGACTGAGGGCTGGGTTCAGTGTCTGGGGCAGTTCTCCTGGAGGAGAGCTGCCCGAGGAGGGGTGTCTGAGGGACCAACACTTTACCTTTGACAGCAGTTTTTAACCATTCTGTGAGAGCCTATAAGATACAAAGAAATCGGTTTGTGTTGTAAACTCAATGACAAAGCTTGACTTCAGCTGACCTGTGTACCAAGGGGAATGTGCTGTTGACTACAGCCCTGGAGTGGACAGGCTTCAGGTATAGTGTGATCAGGGTCCCACCATTTCTACTCTATGAGTTCTGTAATTTATCTTGGGTTGAGATTGTCTTTGTCAAGCCCTACGACATCGGGCTTGACACCCTTACACAAACCACACCGGCTAGAAAGAGGCCTATGCTTGAGATAGATTCCTCACCTACCTCAGGATGGTCCAGACACCCTCTGGATTGCCTTTCCACTCTGTGGCAGGGCAGTGTCACTGGTCATGTGGCTTGGGCTCAATTGTAAGCGACTCTGTACCAACATGTCTCAAGACTGATCCTCGCTTCTAGTTGTGTACACAGGGAGTCAACCAGGTACAAGCCAGGAGGCCAGCGTCCCGACTTCCAGCCTGGGCATCTGAGTACAGGCTACCTCAGTAGCTCAGGGGAAATGGGTCCGTGTGAGTCCAGCTCTTACTCTGACTGGCCTTGGGGGACAATTCTCATGTTACCTGAGGCTCTTCTGCAAGAAGCTCCGGAATACCTCTTGAGAGGTTGGTCCTTTTCCAATCATCTCTGGTTTCAATCAAAGTGAAAAGCCAGGTGTGGTGGTGTATGCCTTTAATCCCAGCACTTGGGAGGCAGAGGCAGGAGGATTTCTGAGTTGGAGGCCAGCCTGGTCTACTAAGTGAGTTCCAGGACAGCCAGGGCAACACAGAGAAACCCTGTCTCAAAAACCCAAAAAAATGCCGGGCGGTGGTGGCACACGCCTTTACTTGGGATGCAGAGGCAGGAGGATTTCTGAGTTCGAGGCCAGCCTGGTCTACAAAGTGAGTTCCAGGACAGCCAGGGCTACACAGAGAAACCCTGTCTCAAAAAACAAAAACAAAAAAAAAAATAAAAATAAAAAAAATAAAAACAAACAAAAAAGAAAGAACCCCCAAGGCCATGAGTGTAGAAGGATCTGCTTTGAGAGATGGCTTAGAGGTTAAGAGCACCAACTGCTCTTTTCCAGAGGACCCAGGTTCATTCTCCAGCACCCACATGGCAGCTCACAACCACTTGTAACTCCACTTCCAGGGGATCTGATACCCTCTTCCTGCCTCCTTGAGCATCAGGCCCACCCATGGTGCACAGACATGCATAAGACCCAGCCGTATAAAGCAGAAATAGTAAGTAAATCTTGAAAAAGAAAAGGAAAGATGAACGTTTAGAAAGTGCAACTTCATTTTACGCAACAAATATCAGAACACTGACCCTAGCCGCGAAGCGACCTTGAATTCAGCACGGGTTCAACTGAGTACCAACTGGGCCATTTATTTCCAAGTCCCTTAGAGCTGACAGGCCATCCACAGAGACTGCAGAAGCAGAATAGGGCACAGTTGAAGCTGAGTGTGGAGAGCTGACCTCCTGCTGACCCCAGCTGACCTCATCTGACCCTTGTCATCCAAACCAAGCCAAGGAAGCATGTGACCTTTTATCAATGTCAACAAGAGGGACTCGGAGCAGCTGCCCCTCCCCCCGCCCCCAACTGGACCAATGTGTTGGGAACTGGACGTGGACAAGAAAATCAGCCACAAGGAAAGGCTTGAAGAAATAACGTTCTTGGGATCTGCGGGGGCCATGGATATCCTCCTGATAAAGCAATTAAGATCAAAGATGCACCACCCGGCCGGCCTGCTGGGCCGACACCTGGCCGCTGTCTGAAGTGTCACCACCCGGTCTGTTTGCACAGGACCTTCTTGACTCCTCAGGTGACCTCTTTCCTGCCTTGGTTAGTGGCCTGTGTGGTGAGAGCCTGGACTTGGGTGTGTTAACTAGTCCTACTGAGGAATACTGTCCAGTTGTTAAAGTACAGGCAGTGTGAAATGACCCGGTGATTTAATAGTCCACGTAGGATAATACATGAGTCAAGATTATAAATGAGCAGCTTGACTCAGTTGCTTACGGCACTCGCTGTCAAGATGAAAAATCTGAGTTCGGCCCCAGGGCTGGACAATGGTAGAAGGCGAGAACTGATTCCTCCAAGTTACACCCTGGCCCCCACAATGTGCTGCGATGTGCCTCCTCTCATAAATAGATGAATGTAAGAAAAAACATTTTACATGTCTAAATGTGTAAAAAATTAGTATGTAAAGGAAAAAAAAAGGATCACTATTTCTCCTTATAAACACACCAAAATAGCAAGTTGTCCCAGGGAGGACGGTTCAGGCTTCAAGATCTTTGATTGTTGTGTCCCCCACCCCCCTTACGCCTTCAGGAAAAAAAAAATTGATTCTTGAATCCCAGGGAAACCTCTCAGTTCTATTTGTACCATGTCGGCTCTCGAGAGAACTGGACCTGCTCTTTTTCTCTATTGTTCACCAAAATCCACACTTCTCTATTTTCTTTTCTTTTTTCCCAAGACAGGGTTTCCCTGTTTAGCCCTGACTGTCTTGGAACTCACTCTGTAGACCAGGCTGGCCTCGAACTCAGAGATCAGCCTGCCTCTGCCTCCCAAGTGCTGAAATTAGAGGCGTGCGCCACCACTGCCCTATTTTCAATGAAGGCTCAGAATGTTCTTTTCTGGTTAAAAGTCAGAGCCAGGGCTGGTTAAATGAGGCACAGGTCTAAAATTTGGCAAAATGAAAGGCGGCCATACGGAAGAGGAAATGTGCTGAAATTCCATGTCTCATCCAAATGCCAACAGGAACTCTGGGAAGGAAGGTTCACAAATGAGCCAGTGCACAGCCCATCCCTGTGCAAGACAAGAGAGGGCTTCACTCAAGAGTGGGAGGTGGGGGACGGGAAGATTTACTCTAGCATCGTGGAGTCTTTGTTTATTAGTGTTGATATGTTTGCACATGCATGTCACAACACTGGGTCTCTCTCTCTCTCTCTCTCTCTCTCTCTCTCTCTCTCTCTCTCTCTCTCTCTCTCGTCCTGAGGGCAGATGTTAGGCTGGGCTGGTGTACCCGTGAGGCCCAGGAGTCCCAGTCTCCAATTACCTGGCACCGGAATCACAAGCACCCATTACCACATCTTAGCGCAGTTTGTTAGTTTTAGGTGGGTCCTGGGACTTGAACTCAGGTCCTCGAACTTGCAAGACGAGCAACGTACCAATTGTGCCACCTCACCCACGCAAGTCTAAGACTAGGTTTATGAAGCAGTTTTAGGCTCACAGCCAATCTAGGAGGGAGGCAGATATTTCCCATCTGCCATTGAACCCACAACGTAAGTCTAGGAATATTTACATGTATTCAATCTTTTTTTTTTTAAATTAGAGACCAAGGAGATGGCTCACTGGTTAAGTTATGGGTGATGGGAGTTGAGCCCATGTCCCCTAGAAGAACAGCCAATGCTCTTAACTGCTGAGCCATCTCCCCAGCCCCTATATTCATTTACTTAGTGTGGTGGGGGATGGGGAGGACAGAGTTGATTTTCTCTTTCCACTATGTGGGTCCTGGGGAGGAAACTCAGGATGTCAAGCTTGGCTGCAAGTGCCTTTACCCTCTGAGCTGTCTTGTCCGCCCTTATGTCCTGGTTTTCTTTCTGTTGCTGTGATAAAACATTCTGACTTGGAGAAGAAAGGGTTAATCGGCTTCCGCATTCACATCATACACCGTGAGAGAAACCAAGGCAGGAACCTGGAGGCAAGAACCGAAGCAGAGGCCTTAGAAGAGCATCCACCATTTACTGGCTGGTTCACCAGGCTTGCTCAGCCTTTCTTATACAACCCAGGACCACCCACCTGGCCACCACCACATCCATCATTAGTCAAGAAAATGTCAGGCGGGTGTGGTGGCGCACACCTTTAGACCCAGTGCTTGGGAGGCGAAGGTAGGAAGATTTCTGGCCAGCCTGGTCTACAGAGTGAGTTCCAGGACAGTCAGGGCTACACAGAGAAAACCCTGTCTCAAAAAATCCAAATGTTAAGGTGTGTGTGTGTGTGTGTGTGTCCACAACAGGCAGGTGGAGGTCAGAGGATAACTTTCCAAAGCCAGTTCTCTTCTTCATGTAGGTTCCGGGGGATTAAACTCGGGTCATCAGGCCCAGTGGCAAGCACCTTTACCAACTCACTAGCCCATTCTTGAACTTCTGATCCCCCCACCCCACTTCCTGAATGCTGACATGACAGAGGTGAGCCAGCATTCCTAGTTTATGCGGCACTGGGAATCAAATCCAGGACCCCAGACATTGCTAGGCAAGTGCTCTTCCAGTTGAGCCGTGTCCTCAGCCCTGGGAAAGCCTTACAGTCTTCTCACTACAGAAGCTTCCCTTTCTCTAATGAGATCCAAATGCTTAAGAAAGTCTCAAAGGAAGAGAATGGCGGAGCAGTGGAAAATAGCCCCAGCCAAACATCCACACATCAAACCGAGCTTCAATGGCCCAGTAGGTGGCAACTTCACACGTGTTCAATTGAGAGTAAATGGATGGATGACAGACATTGGGATGCTTCAGAGCTATCGGGAGTGGCCAGAGCCCTCCTAATTAAAACAATGCAAACAGTGAAGTACCTGTTTCTAGCCAGGCCTGTCATCCAGATCATTGTGAGGTAAAGGCAGGAGGATTCACAAATTCAAAGCCAGTCTGAGGAACTTAGTATGACCCTGTCTCAAGAAGCAAAAAGAAGGCTGGAGACTCTAGCTTAGTGGTTCCATCCCCGGTAGGAGTCCTCGAAGGTCATGTGTTTGTTGTTTTGTTTTGTTTTGTTTTGTTTGAGACAGGGTTTCTCTGTGTAGCCTTGGCTGTCCTGGAACTCACTCTGTAGACCAGGCTGGCCTCGAACTCAGAAATCCACCTGACTCTACCTCCCAAGTGCTGGGACTAAATGTGCCACATACCCAGCTCAAAGGCCAAGTTTTTAAAGACTTGGTTTTATTGCATGCGTGTGTTTTGTCTGCCTGGATGTCTGTGTGCCGTGGGTGTGCAGTGCCTATGGAGGCTGGAAGAAGTCACCTAGAACCAAACTGTAACCCTGGAACTGAAGTTACAGACAGCTGTGAGCTGCCATGTGGGTGCTGGGAATCTTGCTGGGTCTCCTGCAAGAGTGACCAGTGCTCTTAGCCACTGAACCATCTCTCCAGCCACCCCAAAGTCATACTATAAATCAATCAATCAACCAATCCCAGATGCAGCTGGAGTAATAGATTTATAGGTTAGCTCCACAACAAATTGGAGGCTTTGAAACCTTCTGCTTCAGACTCTACTATGGCATTAGGACAGGAGAGAGAGTCCAGAAGTGACCGAAGGTGGGGCATTTATTGGGAAGATGCAGTGTCTGTAAGCCCCGAGTACGATATTGCTGAATGCTGTAGGCATCGCCCTGGTGTGGTCAGATGACGGTAGCCCTGGGAAACAGCTGGGGATATGGTGAAAAAGAGGGCCAGCAAAAGGGCTCAGCAGATGAAGGTGCCTGCCACCAAGCCTGATGACCTGAGTCTGATCCCTGAGACCCACACGGCAGAAGGAGAGAAGACTTCTGCAAGATGTCCTCTGACCTCCAAATACATTTTGTGGTATGCACAAACACACACACAAAATAATTAAACCTTTACAAATTTCTGGGCAATCAATAAAAGGAGTTATAAAGAATTTAGCATCAAGCCAGGCTGTGGTGGCACACACCTTTAATTCCAGCACTTGGGAGGCAGAGGCAGGCAGATTTCTGAGTTTAAGGCCAGCCCGATCTACAGAGTGAATTCCAGGACAGTCAGGGCTACACAGAGAAACCCTGTCTCGAAAAAACAAAACAAAAGGAAAGGAAAATGATGTAGAAAGCAAAACACATCTCCACAAGATTGCTAGCTGCAAAGGAACCCCTGACCGCAGGCATTAGGGGAGGTGGGAGTTAAGAGCAGTTCCTCTCATGTCATCTTTGGTAAACTTGTGAGAGGAAGTCTGGAGCACCCAGAGCTTGAGTCATGTCTGTCGCTGAGAAGTTCACTGACTGTGGACCACCTTTGGTAAAGAAGACGGAAAAGAGAAAGATGTGGCCAAGACTGCTCAGACCTGTGATGCAGGAGGAATGGAAACCTAGCTCCCCTGCACTGCTGCGTGGCCTCCCCGGAGGGCGCTATCTGCCTGAGGATAGCCCCAAACCTAAGTAGGGCATCCCAGGCAGCCCAGTATGCTGTGGCACTGCCAAGAGAGAGGGGAGGGGTGGGTTCTCAAGGCCATAAAAAGGCTGGTAGAGGAAAGAGCACGGATGTATGCACAGCTGGGGCAACGGGAGACCGCAGCCACCAGGGCTCACTGGGCGGGAAATGCAGAAGCCAGGCAACGCCAGCCCTCAGGAGATGGAAGCAGGGGTCAGCCCGCCGCTAGCCAGAACCGGACTCGAAGGCTAGCCATAGAAGATGAAGACATGGCCTGAGAGGCCAACAATGACTTTGGCCTGCAGCGGCCACACTGTTCGCTCCTTGTAAACAGAAACAGCAAACTGCAAAGGCGTGTGGGGTTTTCAAGATTCACTTTTATGCATTTTGGCCATGTGTGTTGGTCTTTGGGTATGTGCATGGAAATCAGGTGCCCCAGGAAGCCAGACAAAGTCTCTGCCTCCCCTGGAACTGGAGCCCCAGAGGGTTGTGAGCAGTCAGATGGGTGCTGGGAATCGAACCTGAGTCCTCTGGAACAGCAGCTGGTCTGCTAACCAGGAAGCCATCTCTTGGCCCTGAGATTATTGTCTCCTGTGTTCTGCTGAGACATTAGCGTGACCCTTTAGATGGCTCTGTCCTGATAGTGATTCTGACACACACGAACCCAGCACCCAGCAATGTGTGTCAGCCAGTGTGTGGCACAGGTGGGTGTCAGACATGTCTGTCTGTCTGTCTGTCTGTCTGTCTGTCCATCTGTCTCTAGTCAGTGCTAAGGCTGCTTAAGTCAGTGAGTGCTGCTTGGCTGAGTACTGCTCTCATTCCGGAAGACAAAAACAAGCAAAACAAAACAAAACAAGACCCAGGCATTTTGATGTTATTCTGTAGGCTTCCAAATAAACACAATTTTTTTTTAATGAGCATTGGTGTTTTGCCTTCATGGTTGTCTGTATGAGGGTGTCAGATCCCCTAGAACAGGAGCTAGACTGTTGTGAGCTGCCATGCTGGTGCTGGGAACTGAACCCAGGTCCTCTGGGAGAGCAGCCAGTGCTCTTAACTGGTGAACCATCTCTCCAGCCCCTAAACACAACTTTTTTTTAATGTATATTTATTTTATGTATATGAGTACAATTATAGCTGCCTTCAGACACACAAGAAGAGGGCATCAGATCCCATTACAGATGGTTGAGAGCCACCATGTGGTTGCTGGGAATTGAACTCAGGACCTCTGGAAGAGCAGTCAGTGCTCTTAACCGCTGAGCCATCTCTCCAGCTCTATAAACACAACTTTTTAAGAGCCATAAGTGACATGGAGAAATCCTTGGAGAAATAATTGTTAAAGAAAAGCTCTCAGAGAATACAGAGTATAACTCTTTGTTGAGAACGCAGAGATTGGTGATAAATTAACATGGTTAGACACAGACACACAATTAAAAAAGAAGAAACAATTTTAAACTCAAGGTAGAGGAGAACTCTAGAAAGGGGAGAGGAGTGTATAACTGAGCAGGTCGCATAGGGTTCTGAAGTCAGGGGTCCTTAGGTTTTGTCTCTAACCCCACACGGATGGGGATTCAGGTGTTACTGTACCCTATATTAAGAAGCTGCAGAAAGGGGCTGGAGAGATGGCTCAGCGGTCAAGAGCACTGGCTGCTCTTCCAGACGTCCTGAGTTCAATTCCCAGCAACCACATGGTGGCTCACAACCATCTGTAATGTGAACCGCTGCCCTCTTCTGGTGCGTCTGAAGATAGCAACAGTGTACTCATATACATATAATAAATAAATAAATCTTTTTTAAAAAAGAACCTGCAAAAAGACACAAAACATATAGCATAGCTGGGCATGATGGCACACACCTTTACTTTTTTGCACTTGGAGACAGAGGCAGGTGGATCTATGGGTTTGAGGCTAGCCTAGTCTACATAGTGAGACCCTGTCCCAAAAAATCCAAAGCCAAGCAACTAACCAACCAAAGAAAGGCCAAATCAAACCAAACCAAACAAACAAACAAAACTACTCCAAATGCAAACAATACAGTATATAGACATATAGATATACAGATACCATATATATAATAAAACATCACACAGTTGGGTGGGCTAACCTCTGCTCAACACTCGCCTACACACATGGCCTCCAGCAGCACCTTGTATTTCTCTGACAACAGTGGCTTCTGTCCTTAGGTGTGGATGGTGGTGGCAACAGCCCTGTGTTTTATTCCTTTTACATCTGAGCCTGAGGTTGGTTCTGTTTGAAGGGCTCCTCCCTTTGGCCAGCACTGTCTGCAGTTATGAATACAGATTGCTGCCCCTGGTCTTCATTCTATAGATTCACAAAGCTGAGACAGAGATCAGCGTAAGTGGCATCGACCTGAGAAAGATTACGCATCTAAAAGCTAGTTCTAGAAGCTGAAAGATGGCTCAGTGGTTATGACGCTTGCTATCCTGTCATGAGGACAGGAGTTCAGATCCCAGCACCCCTGAAACAAGCCAGGTATGCCACTCATGCCTGTAACCCCATTTCTGAGGGAGGTGGAGGCAGGAGAATCACTGAGACTTGCTGGCGTCTAGCTTGGCTAAGATAGTACAAGCCCTGGGCTCAAGGAGAGACCTTGCTTCAAATGAATAGGCAGAGGTGAATGGTAACAGATGAGGATAGCGCATGTTCTTTTCTGGCCTCTATGTACCTGTGCACGTGTGTACACTAGCACATGCATGCATGTGAGTGCACGCACATGTGCAAACACACACACACACTTACACACAAAAGAAATATTTTTTTTAAATTAACTGGGTGTGGTGGGTGTGCACACCTTTAGTCCCAGCACTCTGGAAAGCAAAGGCAGGTGGAGCTCTCTGGGTTCAAGGCCAGCCTGGTCTACACTGTGAATTTCAGGCCAGCCAGGGTTACATAGTTAGACTCTGTTTCAAAACAAGTAACTACAAACTTAAAAATAAATTTAAAAGATCCTTCAAGGAGCCAGAGAGATGGCTGGTTAATAGTATGTCTGTCTTTCTTTTACTGAGGATCCGAGTTCTACTTCCAAGCTTCACATGGTGCAGCAAACAGCTAGCTGTCTGTAACTACAACTCCAAGAATCCAATGTCTTCTTCTGGCCTGTCTTATCATCTGTACATATCCAGACAGACATATCCACAATTTCAAAATAATAGAAACAAATCTTAAAAGAGGGAGAATTAGAGATATGGCTCAATGGTTAAAAAGCACTTACTGCTCCCCCCCGCCAGAGGACCTGAGTTCAGTTCCCAGCATCCATGTCGAATGGTCCACAACCACCTATAACTCCAGCTCCAGAGGATGCGATGCCTCTGGCCTCTGCAGCCCCTGCACACATGTGCCCACAACTCCACCCCATGTACATATACTTGGGAATAATAAAAATAAAAAATCTTCTTAGAAAGCCTTCAAAGATTTTAATTCCAGGTGTGGGGGATGGGAGGCTGCTTCACAGCAGGTGATTATGATCTGCCTCGTGCACTAGCAGGGGCGTGATCTTTGCCAGCTGCAGATGGTTTATGTTTGGAATTTTGGGGACTCTGGAGAGGGGATTAATACGAGTCCAGAGAGGGGTTTTTGGAAGAAGGAGGCTGCTCTCCCTTCTGCTCCTGGTGGCTGTCGTTGAGGTCTGTTGAGTGTTCATGAGCAAAGAGACAAGAAGTTAGAGATATCCTGATGATGAAGATTGGACTTGCCCCAAGGAACTCATCACCCCTAATTGGAAGGACGGAATCTGAAGAGACCTATGCCTCCTTTCTCCTCTAACCCTCGTTCTCTTCTATCTACTACTGGGGGTTTGGAAAGGATTAGGGTGGAATAAGGATTGGAAGGGAGGTAGATTAAAAAATATGCCAACACAAAACACTAAAATACACCTTATACACGTGCATGGGAGATATAGTTCAGATACAAGGACACACACATCCAAGTCGGTTCCCAGCTCCATCCACCCACCCCAGACCGTGGTGCCTGCATCTTCACGGCACAGCTGCGAACCCCTCTGACTGAGGGGAGTGGTGGGGTGAGGTGGGGTGGGTGGAAACCACAGGCTGTCAACTCCAGCTCTCTTAATCTCGAATGTTGGCATCGGGCACCAGAAGGAAGCTATGTGGTGCTGTGAGGGGAAGGAGGGAAATCCACACTTGGCAGCAAGTGACTTGGGGCTCAGATTCAGAATCTGACTCCCTCACGGAGCCCCTCTAGCTCCCCTGCTGTCCCGGCCACATGAATGCGGTAACAGGAACAGTTGGGAAGGCCAAGCCGCCAGGCTGTCCAAGAACATAATGACTAGGCTTTTATTCCCTCACCAGTTCTGAACGGCGGTGTGTGGGCTGGGCCTCACCACGTACACAGTATCTGCCACGGTGTTAATTGGCTGGGAGAGAAAAGGAGGAAGTGTTTTTAAATGGCACCTAAACTTGCTTCCCGATTACATCTTGGCTAAGTGAATATTAAAATTAGTACCTGTTCCCGGGAGCAGTGTCACATGCACAGAGGCAGGAGGATCACATGCCTGAAGCCAGTCTGAGCCAGTCTGATCTGTAGAGTGAGCGCCAAAGCTAGACAGGGCTACATTGGTAGACTGTGTTAAAGCCAGGTCCACTGGCTCAGTGGGAGAAGGAAAGGCTTGTTCTTCAAGCTTGGAGACCCAAGTGTGGCTCCTAAGAACCCAGGTAAAGATGGGTGATGCATGTATGCAGCAGCAAACAAACCAATGTGGATTGTCCTGACCACCACACGCTACCTGTGAACACACATTACATGCTCTTGCACGCGTATGCACACACGCTCTTGCATGCGCATGCACGCAGGCATGCGCGCATGCACACACACACACACACACACACACAACTCACTATTTCCTAAGTATTAGGTCATACGTCAGGGAACTGGTTTTGGATACCAGGTCCAATTTAAGGTTTTAGTTACCCCCAAAATCTGTGTGTCAAGGTCTCAGGATTTCCCATTTGACTGCTGACAGCTGAAATTTAATTAGTTGTTTCTTGATAGGTGGTTCAGACAGCAAATTTTCTTCCCGCTCTCCACCCCAGGATCAAGAGAACTGGTCACTTTCCTCCTCGAGCCCTGGACAATAATTAAGCTCTACGTGGTGGCTCCAGGAGATTCCCAGAAGCACCTGGCTGCATCCGCAGAATCACTTTCAATATTCTGCAGGCCTTCTATCTTGAAAAACATTCTTCTTTAGCTTTGAGACAAGGTCTCGCTATGTAGACCAGGCTGATCTAGAACTCATGGAGACCTGCCTGACTCTGCCTCCCAATTGCTGGGTGGGATTAAATGCCTGGCAATTTATTTTTTTTACTTCTTAGGCATGCATGCTGGTGCCTATGGAGGCCAGAAGAGGCGTCAGACCCTCTCTGGAGCTGTAGCTATGGAGCTGAGACACCTGACGGGGTGTTGGAAACTGAACTAGTCTCTGCTAGAGCAGCCAGCCATGTGGTCACTTCTCCAGGCTCAGCATCTTTTTTTTTTTAGATTTATTTATTATATGTAAGTACATTGTAGCTGTCTTCAGACACTCCAGAAGAGGGCTTCAGATCTCGTTAAGGATGGTTGTGAGCCATCATGTGGTTGCTGAGATTTGAACTCAGGACCTCTGGAAGAGCAGTCAGTGCTCTTAACCGCTGAGCCATCTCTCCAGCCCAGGCTCAGCATCTTTAATTTCTTGTTTTTAGACAGGGTCTAGGTAGCTCTGGTTTGTCTGGAGCTGTTATGTGGACTGTGAACTCACAGATCTGCTCAACTGCCTCCCGAGTGTTGGGATTAAAAGCATGCATCTTAGCCGGGCGTTGGTGGCGCACGCTTTTAATCCCAGCACTTGGGAGGCAGAGGCAGGAGGATTTCTGAGTTCGAGGCCAGCCTGGTCTACAGAGTGAGTTCCAGGACAGCCAGGGCTACACAGAGAAACCCTGCCTCGAAAAACCGAAAAAAAAAATAAGTGAATAAAGCACACCTTTTGCCGGGCAGTGGTGGCGCACGCCTTTAATCCCAGCACTTGGGAGGCAGAGGCAGGCGGATTTCTGAGTTCGAGGCCAGCCTGGTCTACACAGTGAGTTCCAGGACAGCCAGGGCTACACAGAGGAACCCTGTCTCGAAAAAACCAAAAAAAAAAAAAAGCATGCATCTTTAATATATGTGTATGGGCGGGTTTAACATAAATGTCATGTGTGGGTGTTTTGCCTGCAGAGTATTGGATGCCCTGGAACTGGAGTTACAACTGTGAATAGGTGATACTTTTAACTGGTGAGCCCTCTCTTCAGCCCCATCTTTAAATTCTCAAGATCTCATATAGCTCAAGATAAAGGTTCTTGAATTTAGGTTCTTTTTTCACTCGCTCTCGACCATAACATCTTTTTTTGTATGCATACAAGCGCACGTGGTCCTGATGATGCACCAGAGAATTCAGATGCTGTCATCTTTGCCACCATGCCTAGTTTTTAGCATTTTTTTCTCCCTTTTTGGCAGGGCTTAGCTTGAAACTTACCAATTAGGCCAGGCTAGCTGGGGATCTGTCCTCCCTTGCGTTGGGGCTACATGCACAGAACCCCCCCCCATTTTCCTACAAGGGTTCTGGGGACCAAGCTGGTGGGTGGCTCATGTAGCTTGTGCAGAACTACGTCATCTGATCTCTCCAGCTGCTTTTGGCTTTTTGATCATTAAACTGTTTACTTAGGATACCAAACACACGAACATTTGTAGTTTACATAACTGACAAAAACCAAATTCTCTCATGGACAACACGTACCTATACTTGAAGATATTTGGACTGCCGGAAGCTGTGGTCTAGCATGCACGGACCAGCAACACAGGATGGATTCTTTCCAGTTCAGCTTTGGGCAGAGGTGGCAGCCTTCGAGGGCCAGTTTCCTTTCCTGGGAACTAGTGGGAAATGACCTTTGCTGTGTCTCCTGTCTATAAAACCCCAGTGGCTTGGATCAGGAGACCTTGGTGTCTCCTCTGGCTGATGCTACCTGAGAGCTTGGTATGCGTTGAGTCATGGGTAATGTTGACTTAATCCTGCCAGGAAAGATTCTAGTTGTTCTGCCTGCCCAGGGCAAGAAGCTAGTCTGGTGTGTACCAAGACCACACACATCTGGTAAGCAGAACTGAGTTCGGTTAAGTTCCTCTAGGTCACCAAGTAGGCCAGCTGGCTGGTCCATCGTTGGGTAAAAAATGGATTTCAACTATTTTCTGAGAAGAGGCCACCGGTATCTCAAACTGAGCCTTCTCTTTAATTAAAAATTTAAAAATGGGGCTAGAGAGATGGCTCAGAGGTTAAGAGCCCAGGCTGCTCTTCTAGAGGCCCTGAGTTCGATTCCCAGCAACCACGTGGTGGCTCACAACCATCTGTCATGGGATCCGATGCCCTCTTCAGACGTGTCTTGTCACATATATAAAAAATATTTAAAAAAAAAAAATTAAATGTGTCTTGTGTGTAGAACCCCAGAGGCCACAAGAGGGCACTAGACCCTTGGGGCCTGAGCTACAGGAAGCTGTGCACCCAACCCTGACTTGGGTGAGGAGCAAGGGGCCTGCCCTTCTCCAGCCCTGCGTGCTCCTCACTCCCCAGACATCCCTTCCCATCTTCAGGAGCCTGGCCTTCACCTCCTTCCCTCCAATCCATCCCACAGGTGCTCAACAGTCCACGCCCACGTCTCCCAAGCTAACCCAACAATCCTTGACTTGCCCTTATCTACCAGCAGGTATCAGATGCCAGAGGGGCTTCTTTCAGTTGCCTGGGCTAGCCCCAACTTCGACACAGGGGCTCTGCTTCCTCCTACTGTCTACACCCAGGTCTTTCTTCCTGGATCAGCACTTGTTCCTGGCCCCCAGTTTCACCTATTACACAGGTGTGTGCTGTTTGGGGTGGGGTGGGGGGGCGCCACACATGTCTGGTACATTCGCATGTTTACTGTGAATATGAACAGAATGTCAGACTGTCTCACACCAGTTTCTACAGGTTTTGACATGCATTACTTCAATATCTAGGGGCACTGTGACCGCCCCTGTGCCTTTTTATGTCGGTGTCAGGAAGACACACAACGAGCGAGCGCAGAAGCACGGGTAGGTGTAACTTAGCAGACACACCTCTGCTCACAAACTCACAACTGTGACTGCCACACACCAGCTGGGGAGCCGGAACCTGAGAGGAACGGGCCTCCCTAGGACACAGGTTCCGAGGCTGCGAGCAGAGAGAGGAGGAAGACTCTGGTAAACAGTCAAAGGCCTCCAGTGTCTCCTCTTGTATCAACTTCAAGTCTGTTCATGGTCCTGACAGAAAGCCAAACCACCGCTTGGGGCTGATGCCCTTCCACGGCCTCTGACCTAATCAATGGCTCAGAGAACCTGATGCTCGGGCTGAAGGAAGAAGCAAGCTGGCCTGTGGGAGTTGCCTAGGGGAGCACTCGGCCGGCCAGCAGCCGGGCCAGAGCCTGTCTTGGTCCTCCACTACCACACAGGGTCTGAGGCTAGACCTCCCCAAGCAACCAGGGCCTAACTCAACGGCACACCTGGCTTTGCATACTTAGCCTTCCCCCAGAAGGTCTATGAAGGGCAAGTGACTTCCTCTCAATTCATCACCAGCTTTAATAGACCAAGACAGCAAGAAACTAAGGCTACAGGCGGGGCTCCAGGGAAGACAGCCCCCTCCCTCCTTCCAGGCTACACAGCCAAGAGCCAGGCCCCTCCCAAGCTGACTGCATATGAAAAGGCAGAAATGGACTCAATGGGGACACTGCTGACAGAAAGACAGACACGGGCAGGTTAACAAGCTTGCATTTAATAAGTCTGAAATCATTCTCAGCACATGGCATTGTACACGGGCATCTGTGGAAACAGGTTCATTTTAACAGGTCGTAGTTTAAAAAAGTCATAGATACTGTAAGTTCTGTATAAACCGGTGGATGGCAAGTTAGTTCCTTTTGATTTATAAGCCTCAATGTCACCGCAGAATAAAGAATGTAGCCAAAGAAAGCATTATCGGTCACTCGTATAGGACAGTGTTGTTTCTATAATTTGAAGCTTTCTGAATGTACGGGTTCAGGCCTGATCCAACTGTAAAAAGATTACTCAGTGAATAGACTATATGGGAACTGTACAAAGTGTCATTAACTTCCATCATTAATAGCTTACCCAGCACTATACCACTATTGCTAGTTCAAATAACCTGCTTGAGTCCCCACGGAGGCGGCCTGTGCACTCAGCCTCGATGCCCTGGCCACCTCACGTCCAGGGCATGCCAATACAGTCCAACAGAAACTTTGGCTTTAGGAAGGAATCACAGACATTGAAAAGAATGGCTTTAATCATCATCAAGTGTGCAGTGGGAGGGGGTGTGCTTCAGATAGTCTGGGCAGGGCGGGCGGCGGGTCACTCCTGCTGCCACAGCTGCAGACACTAGTTTGTACATGACAAGACAATTCGGGAAAGCAGTCCCTTTCAAACAAACTTGAAAAAAAAAATTGTTCACAGTGGTTTGTATCAACAGAATGCATTTATGACAATTACATGTACAGACTCACGCACCCTAGGGCTCTCTTTATATCCTAAAGAAAACAAGCATTTACATTATTCATGATTTATACTAAATTTTAAAAAAAGATCAATTGTACACTTTCTCCTTGGACAGGATAAACTGCCAGGGTGTACAGCTTAACACCATCATCAGAGCTGTCCGCAAAGGGAACAGATGTTAAAAACAAAACAAAACAAAACGCATTCTTGAGAATGAAGTGCTTCACTTGCTGCTATAACCAGCAAGCGGCAGCAATAATGAAAACGGAGGAGGCCCGACAGGTCTACCCGGGCAAGCTGACCAGCACATCACAGTTTAAAAAGGAAGGTTATGTACGCTATGTTACAAGTCCCAACCAGGCAGTGTCAAGTGACATCTATTTCTTTGCTTGCTTTGTGATCATACCCCGTGGCGGTGTGACAGGTCTCGTGGCGTTGGGCTTCTTTTTCTCTGCAGGCTTTAAAATCTGTGAAGAGGAAAGAAACAAGAACCTTAGGAGCTATACCTGGACCTCAGTTTTGATCAGATAGATCTCCACCCAGAAGTTCTGAAAACCCCTTTATAACATAACACAGACCCAAGAGGTCTGAGAGCACTGTGGTGGAGACAAGTCACGACACACAGTCAGAATACGGGATTTGGCAAAACAGTTTCTGCCTGGGCAAAGTGGCAAACTCAAGTCTAGAGCTTCCCACAACCTTCAAGTTCTGTGGAAAGCACTGCAATTTGCAGTCTCTGTGGAGCGCTAAGGCCTGCCTCGGGATTTCCATAGCTACACTAACATTTACAACTGTGTGAGCTTGAAATGGAGCAAGTCCACTATAGGGAAGAAATGTGAGAACCAGTCGGGCAGTGGTGGCACATGCCTTTAATCCCAGCACTTGGGAGGCAGAGGCAGGCGGATTTCTAAGTTCGAGGCCAGTGTGGTCTACAGAGTGAGTTCCAGGACAGCCAGGGCTACACAGAGAAATTCCGTCTAAAAAACAAAAACAAAACAAAACAAAAAAGTGAGAACCAGAGGCCAATACAGGAGATGATATCATGGCACAAGTCGAACATGTTGGCGCTTGGAAGGCAGAGGCAAGTAAATCTCTTGCATTCAAGGCCAGCCTGGTCTACAGGGTGAGTTCCAGGACAGCCAGGGCCACCCCATTCCCCCCCTCACCCAAAGCACTGACTGTAAGTGATACTGTGACACTTCGCGATTTCACCCACACCTACGGTCAATACTGGGAAAAGCTCCCTATTACTTTTCCTTCCTTTAGGAAGAGCCACACAGCACCCCATGGACAAATATGTTACTACAAACGACAGGCAGCCTGCTCGGGAAACGACAGCAAGAGCTATCTATCCCTCGGGAGGTCAGCAGAGCGGTCTCACCTGGAAGGAACACATGAGGGTCTCGTCCACACTCATCATGGCGCCTGCATTGTCAAACTCGCCGCAGTAGTTGGGTGCAGAAAACAGAGTGACTAACTGCCTCTTTGCAAAAAACTCATACCCATCTTCAACCACCTGTGGAGAGACGGCGTCGGGGTGAGCAGCTGGGGCCTGAGCTGCTCCATTTTCCTTCCCCACTGAGCTTGGCCTCCTGCGGCTCTCCCCAGAGGCACACTGTGTGGCAAGCCATACCTACCCACCAAAATCAACAAGGAGAATCTGCTCACACACATGCTCTAAGTGTACATGTAAAATTCAAAATCAATACCTGATGGGCTCTACATATAAGATCCAAATCATGCTTATGGAGAAATTTTGCAACCACTTCTGCACCAAATGTGAAGGACACTCCTCTGTCATTTTCACCCCAGCCTAAGACATCTTTATCGGGGTCAGACCACAAAAGATCACAAAGAAGACCTTGATCTGGTACATCAGTTGGTCTCATAATTCGCCGAATCTGCTCCATAGATTGAAGATCTGGTGATAAACCTATCCAACGAGAAAGGAAACCCCTGAAGGCAACAGCACTGGCATGAGCACGCGGGCGCCCCTCCTGCTGTGGAGGCCGTGCTGCCCAGCTGCAGAGAAACCTGGGCCTTTAAACTTGGTGTTGGGGAAAACAATGCACGAAATGTACTGTGTTGCTGTGGTGTGCAGGGCAGAGACAGTCACCTCAACAGAGCCCTGCGATACCCAACCACTGCGTCTACACTTCTCCCAATAGAAGGCAGTAAGGTGAGCGCACGCAGCAGGCACCACCATCACCAGAAGTGGTGGCTGGGCACAGGGACAACACTCGGCTGTGAGGCAGCAACTTCTGAGTCTGTTGTCCATGGACCCAAATGTCACTGAACAGACACAACAGTCTCTTTCTCTATGTACCCAATCCATGAGGGCATGGAGTAGAGACTACACCTTACTACAGTATGTGGGGTTTTGGAATCACCCCCAAACCTCCACACCTTTGCAATTTCTTTATTCCCTCACGCACAGCACAACCATGGAGCAAAGCAAAGCTTTTGGAAGGAGCCGGGTCAGAAGGGTTCAGACCAGCACGTGGCTGAGCAGATGGCACTAGGGCTCATTTTGGATTTCAACCATGTTCTATTCCCAACCTCTAAGCCCTGCTTCCCTCACACTTGACCCACATGTCCCGGCTGTGTCACTGAGAATGAGCCATGGTGCACAGTAGCCTGGCCAAGGCCATCATAACAGGCTGACTTCTCAGAAGGGCGGTGCCGCCTGGGGGACGGAGCCACATACCTCCATGACAGCAGAATATCTTCTCGTCCACGATGGCTGCTATCGGTAAGCAGTTAAAACAGTCTGTGAACGTTTTCCACAGCTTAATGTTGTATCTTCTTTTACCTGTGAGAACGCAGACGATCACCCTACTGGTCTTCACCTGAAACATGCGGGCACCTACAGGCCCCACAGCCTCAGGGGCTGGGGTACAGCATGCATCTAGAAGCTACCAAAATACGTTCCCACAGAGTTCTAGACAGGGGTACACCCCAGTTTGCCAATTAGTGGGCAGTAGCATTCTATTTGAAGCTTCATCTGTTTTGTCTACTCTTGACCTTGGGGGAACTTCCACTTCTGAAGGCCACCAAATCCTCATGTGCTGTCTGTCACCTCTTTCTTCCTTCAGGTGCCTGAGCTCTGAAGCTTGCTGCAACCAGACAGAAGCCCCTCCCCGACTTCAGGAGGTCCAGGGGCTCTGGGCATGCAGAGAACTCAATTTGGAAACATCCAGTGCTCAGGCCTAACAGTCTGCACTCAATACACTTCTCTCTTGAGCACCAGGGCTGTAACAGGGCATCAGAGTGTCCCTTTTAAAACCACTGTATGAAAATTATGGTCTGAATTCACAATTCATAAGCCTTAGCAACTACCAAGTTCTCTTTCTTCATTGGCCAAGGACTGCGCAGTGCTGGAGAGCCTGTCTCCTAGGCCACCCCACACTCAAGTACCAATGTTGTGTTTGTCACTACACTAAGACTCTGTCTTCTTAAAAAGACTCTGTCTTCTTTACCAGAGGATGAAGGGACATCTAAAGGCCTAGACTACTCCTTTGAGAGTTCACAGGGCCTAGTGACAGCCTTCCTAAGCACGCCTTTCAAGCTGGGCAGACACCCAGCACCACCAGTCGGCATTCAGATCTTTCCCTGAAGAAGCTTGCATTTCAGCCCTGCAGAGGTCACAGATTCCCCGGATAATTCTGGAAACTTGAACACAGCCAACACCTCCAATTATCTATTGCTAATGGTAATAACATCAGAGCAGAAGCTGAGGCCAGATAGCCCTGACTCCATTCCAAAACCCATCTGGTCCTGCCGAATTCTCTGCTGAACCCAGTGTCTGGACAGTCACTCATGCCTTGGTTGAGGCTGGATGAAGGCTCTTGTCTGAGGTGAGAAGGCTCCATGCTGAATACCCAAGTCCCTGCAGCAGTCTAGGACACATGGGCAGCCCTAACTACAAGCTGCTGCGCATGTGCGCCACCTTAGCAAGTGCTAAGCCAATGGACTCCCTTAAGCACCTGCCACTCCAGCCCCAGCCCTTTCCTGGTAGGAACAGCCCAGAGGACAGTGCAGCCAAAGTCTCAAAGCTCCTGTCATTTTATGTGTGTGAGAAAACACACAAGCCCTCCCACACTAATTCTTTCTAAGGCTTTGGAAGCATTTTATCAACGATGAGCTCAAAGTGCAGCTTTCAGACAATCCAGGGCAGTGTGGGATGGGCTCCTAACCACACCCTCCCAGTCAGGAAGCTGCAACTAGAGCCAAGGCTGAGCTCAACATTTCAGAAAAAAAAAGGAAAACGAGATAACCCCAAATATAAGAATATGTAAAGTATTCTTTTAAAATAAAATTGGGAGCTGGAGAGATGGCTTAGCAGTTAAGAGCACTGACTGCTCTTCCGAAGGTCCGACCGAGTTCAATTCCCAGCAACCACATGGTGGCTCACAACCATCTGTAATGGCTCTGATGTCCTCTTCTGGTGTGTCTGAAGATAGCATACTTTAAATAAAAGACAAACAAACAAATTTAAAAAATGAGAAAAGAAGAAAAAGGGGGGGGGGGGAGGCAGTGGTGTGGCACGCCTGGAATCCCAGCACTTCCTAGGCAGAGAGAGGTGGATCTCAAGGCCAGCCTGGTCTACAGAGTGAGTTCCAGGACAGCCAGGGCTACACAGAGAAACCCTGTCTCAGAAAATCCTAAATAAATAATTAATAGCAAAGCCAGTGCAGTAGCTGAGAAGGTAAGACGCCCAGGGTGCAAGCCTGGCAACCCAAGTCAAGAGTGGAGAGCCAGCTACACTCTGGCTCCACAGCTGCTCCCTCAGCACCAAAGACAGACAGACAGACTCTACATCAAAATGCAGTTTTTAATGCATTTCTTTCTCCATTATGCACAGTCCAAAAAAGTTATTGTCCCTTTCCTAAATACAGCTGTACTACAAGAAAAGCACAACAGACATTTCAAAAGCAAACCATTTCACTGCAAGATCCCACCCACACACCAGGCCGGACAGACGGACCAGCACTGCCTGCAACTGTGGCCCTGCTCTCAGTTCACAGGCTGCCACTGACCGCGTGCTTTCAGCAGGTCTCTGTATGGAACCAGTCTAATCAAAGCTATGAAAAGCAAAGCAAATGGATCGGCTTCTAGGAACTGCACAAGCGCAAAGCCATGTGTGGCATCAAGACTCTCTCCGTCCAACCCCATCAGCACTCCCTAAAACTAGGACACGGGCAGGGCAGGTGCGCTGCGGCAGCTCCGACTCTCTCACAGGCCTGCTGCCCACTGCCTTCCAGTCACTCTTCCTTAGAGGCACAAAGTACTTACATTCATCATAAAATCCGTAGATTCTATTGATGCTGGCACACTCATGGTTCCCTCTGAGAAGAAAAAAGTTCTCTGGATACTTGATTTTGTAGGCCAGCAAGAGGCAGATCGTCTCAAGTGACTGTTTGCCCCTGTCCACATAGTCCCCGAGAAACAAATAGTTGCTCTCTGGAGGGAAGCCACCGTATTCAAACAGACGGAGCAAATCATAGTACTGCCCATGGATGTCACCTGGAGATGAGAACGTCAGCGTCACCGTCTGCTAAGCTCAGCACACGGACAAACCTTGGCAAGACACCTCTCAAACCTTCATTTCATACGACAATGGCCTCTAACAAGTTCTCAGCCAACACTAACTTCCCATCTGGTAGCCTATTTAGTTCAACTGACCATGTTAAATTTAAATACACAGGCCCAGAGCTCCCCCAGATACTACTAACTAATTTACTTGTGGTAAAGAGTATCTTGTCTCACCTGCTTCCTGCCAAGCACTGCAGTTCCCTCTTAGATCACTGAGATCCCAGCTCAGCTTCAGAGACTTATGTCAGCACATCTTCTGTGAGTGTCCAGGGAGACCAGCCCCCCTCACAACGCTTGCATTCAAGACACCCACCTTGGCCATGGCCTTTCAACTTCTACAAGGTCAAAGCCAAGGCCACCTCACTCTAAAGACACATGGTTTATCCCGAGTCAGATATGCAATGCAGACCCATGTAGACTGTGCAACTTTAGAGGACGGCCTGCACCGGCTCCTATAGCACAGTGAGCCAAACTAGCCCAGGCCACCCTCCCTCCACCCCCAGTGCCCATAATCCTTTGGAGAACATCAAAGGCCACCAGTGTGCCCTCAGCTGAGTAATGGGAGCACCACACTCACCACATATCTTGAGTGGTGCTTCAAGTTCTAAAAGGATAGGCTGACTGAGGAAGATCTCCCGAGACTTCAGGCAGAGTCCTCGGATCTCGTTCTCCTGAAGCTGGACGTTCTTGCCTGGCTTGGACCCTCTCACTGTGGAAAGAAACAGCAGTCAGGACACAGCCCCACACAGAAACGTTCAATTCAGGACAGCAGCAACTAAGAGCGGCTACACCCACAGCAAGCAGCTAATTACTGCCTGTAGCTTCTGGCCTTGGCTGGCACCTGCACTCAAATGCACAGACCCGTACACATAAATAACAAAAATGAATCTTAAAAAAAATGTTAACTTGAGAAGGGGGGGAGTGGTGTGATATTATTTAAATCTATTTTCCCCCTCACAATAAACACCTGTTAGATAGGAGTTGGCCAAATGTGACTGAAATCAGTATTCTGGCTGGCCTGTAGGGTCTCAACTGGGATCTGAAAATATTAGACATTGTCTACGTCAAGCTAAGTTAGGCTCCTTTACAGCAGCCTCAAGGTCGCCCTGACCCTGCCAGTAACTGGATGTGTCCAAGTCTCCAGAACATACTCCTACCCTGTACCAAGACAGTACCTTCTGCTTCCAGGCCTCTCTACTTTTAGAATGAACTCAAGTTTACAGTGGGAAAGGCCACAGTCATGTCATCAAGTCTGTCCTCAGAAATGTTCAGAACATGTCTCCATCAATGATTTTTCAGGACCAAGTTCAACTCCATGGTCGCTACTTTATGCAGTCTGCGTGTTGTCTGCACCTCGCTTTAAAATGCTGCAGAGTTTGCTGGTGAAAAGCATTGACTGTTCCTGCAGAGAGCCCAGGTGCACTCCGACAGCCACTCGTCATGTCACAACCGTAACTCTAGTTCTAGGGATCTAAGACCCCTTCTGCCTCCGATGACAGACACAGGCACACCCTGCACTAACATACACGCACCATACATACACATACATTTTAGAAGCTAGGTAGATGGCTTGGTTGATAAACGATTGCCTTGCAAGCACACATCTAGAATCCGGTACTGGAGAAATCCTTCTCTACCAGATCTGTCTACCAAAACAGACAGATCTGGAAAGCCAACCAGGCAGCCTAATCTACCTGGTGAGTCAGTGAGAAATCCTAGCTAAAGGGAAGGAGAACAAAAAAGGTCAAATCACTCTGGAAGAATAAATGACACGCCCTGAGGTTGTCCTCTGGCATCCATATCCAAGATGACACCAGCACCTTATGCATATGTTGGAGTGCACATAATGTCAGTGCCTGTAAAGATAAAGGCCTCTCGGGGAATCCAAATAGAACAACTCCTAGTCCAGCACCAGCCATGCCAACTCCTGAGCCCAGAGTCAGTCCTGAGGTCTCTCTGTTCACCGCCTCCCTCAGTAAGGTCTGGCCACAGCCCACTCTCCTCAGGAGGCGAGGGTGACAGCAGTGGAGACATCTGTGTGGGTTCCGGTTACAAGAGATCAGATAATCATTATGCAGACTGAAGAACGAACGACTCCAACTGCCAAGGATCTGAACTCTCCAGTTCTGAAGTGGCAGCTTCAGGAAACGGCTGCCACAGGCCCGGCTTGCTGCAAGTCTGGTTGGCACAGGGGCCTCCTCACTCTCAGTGTGCTAGAATCTAAGCCTCTGCTTTTTTGTACGGAGTCTAATGAAGCAGGCACTTGAGTTCAACAGAGCCAGGCTAAGCAGAATCCTAACCCTGACTCATCTCACTAGCTTCAATTCTGTTTAATTGCAGGCATCATAAAATCATTTCTCCTGACTGCTAGGGAACAGTAGAAAGTCTAAGGGTGTATGCATATAGCTTTGATCCTGTAGGAGCAGAGCAATGGCACTCCCTGGAGGCCTGCTATGTACTGAGCAGAGTCCACTCAAGGCTGCAAAGCTGCACCCATGCTTGGAAACCAGAGCCCGAGGAAGCTGGCCTTCAGCCTGTACCGACAAAACACCCCCGCTTCCCCAAGGAACAAGCTGATCAGGAATGAAATGGTGTGCAAAGCAACGTTAGTTTTTTTTCGGTGAAGACAAGAAAAGGATGAGCTCTCAAAGCAGGAAAAACCATGAGACAGGACAGGGAGCCAGCCAGGAATGGACCCCTCTGCACCACTTCAGCCCCCCAAATCTAACTGGGGATAAGACAAAGATGCGCTCGCTGGGAACTGCCATCAGGTACTCTGCCCTGGCTCCACTTCATCCTCCGGCTACACCAGGGAACCATCAGGGATCCTGCTGCTCCCTCCCCAAGCACTGGGGTAACTAGCCTTAGAAAATAGGTTCTGAGCCTGGCGGTAGTGGCACATGCTTTAATCCCAGCACTTGGGAGTTCCAGGATAGCCTGGTCTACAGGGAGAGCTCCAAGATAGTCAGGGCCATGGAGAGAAACTCTCAAATAAACCAAATCAAACCAAACCAATAAAGTAGCTTCTGGTGGGGTCAAAGACAGGCCTTGTTTCTGCAGCAATTTTTACATACTAAACTATCTTCCCCAGTCCTCCCCTTCAATGTTATGGGGTTGGGTTAAGAGTGAGTAGGTCAGAGGACCAATCTGTGGAGTCGGCTCTCTTCTTCCACCCGTGTGCTGGTTCCAGGAATTAAACTCAGATCTCCAGGCTTATCAACACTTTACCCACTGAGCCCCTCACCAGTCCCCTCTGGGGCTATGTAGCCTAGGCTAAGCAGGCATGATCAATTTTGAGAGATGGAGGGTAGCCCAGCAGTAAGTCTTCAAGGGAAGGCAGGGCAGCAGCTAAGCCAACAAAGGCTTAGCCACAGACAAGCAGCACTCAGGGAGGATCCCTGCCTCACTAGCAGAAGCCTGGGCAGGCTGCCCAGCAGGAGACTTATTTTTGGTTAGAAGGGAACTCCTGGAAGCTTCTGGTTTCAACAGGAATTTTCACTTGAAATGGGCATGAGTGGCCCATTCTTGCGTCTTGACGAGAATCTCCGTATCTGGCTTCTCCTGGTGCAGCCCACAGGCTTGCTTTGTTACATATACACAGGGTTCTACTGAAGAAGGCTGGGTGTTGCTAATATTCCTTGGTTCTCAAAGCATCCACTGCCATTTTCAGACAGTTTTTGAGTTCAATTTTTTTTTTTTTTTTGAGACAAGGCCTTCCTATGTAGGCCTGGCCAGTCTTCAACACAGGGATCTGCCTGCCTCTTCAATAATAGGACTAAAGGTGTACATCACCACAAACAGCTATTTTTGACACTGGGTCTATGTAGTCCAGGCTAACCCTGAAATTCATGATCCTCTTGTAGCCTCACCCCTCTGCTGAACAACACCTTGTCTATGTAGCATCCACCGACACAGCACATTCCACAGCTGGCAACATCTGTTCACCCTTCAGGACTGCCCAGATCTCTCTTCAACTGAGGCTGTTTCCTTCCTCAAGAACACATTATACTTTCTGAAGTGCTAGCAACACATGCCAACCAGCCCCAACTGTCACTCAGGTTGGCCTGGTCACTGGGACCCCTGAGGTATGAAGTCTGTACCCATCTTTCCTGCTGCTTATGAGACAGAGGCAGGTGGAGTTTGAGGCCAGCCTGGTCTATGGAGAGTTCCAGGACAGCCAGGGCTACACAGAAAACCTGTCTCAAAAGCCAGGGGTAGCCGGGCAGTGGTGGCGCACGCCTTTAATCCCAGCACTTGGGAGGCAGAGGCAGGTGGATTTCTGAGTTCCGAGGCCAGCCCGGTCTACAGAGTGAGTTCCACTCTGATAGCCAGGGCTATGTACAGAAACCCTATCTCGAAAACAAACAAGCAAACAGGCAGGGGTAGGGGTTGAGGTTGGGGGGTGGGTGGGTGGGGGGTGTTCAAAACATGCCCAGAACCACAGGCTTTGCCACTGAGACTGGGTATGTCTTAAAGCTGCGAAATTGGCAAGATCTGCTTTAGCTCTCAGTGCCAAGCAAAATGACTTTCCCACAGGTAACATCAAGGACCTACTGTCTGTCTAACCTTATCCTATGACTGTTCCTGCTGCTGGGTCAGCCTGCTGCTCCCAGTGAGACATTTGTGTCTACCTAGAAAAAAGACATATAGGCATGCTGGTAGCTAGCAGCAAAGGCTGTTCTGTAGAAACTGCACTTTCCTGGAACATCACTAACATCAGTGTATCAGAGAAGTTTCACCAAAAATCTGGCTGACAACAAAACCCAAAGTTCCCAAACCCTGAGATTCCTCAGGCTGCTGCCGATGGCAGTGTGCAGCCCTAGCACCTCTCTAGGCAGCAGTGACTTTCCACAGCCTAGCAACACGCAAGATAGCATTACAGAAGGAAGCCAAGGGGATGTACTGAGGGACAGAAAAGCCTCCACAGGGTTGAGAGAACCCTTAGGGCCCATCATGCACCAAGCCCTGGGGTTCTGCACCAGCATAACACTGGGCTTGGTACCAAGAGGATCAGAAGTTCAAGGTCCTCATCTGCACAGACCTGTCCTGGCCAGTCTAGGCACAGGAAACCCCATCACAATTAAAAGATAATTAAAAAAAAAAAGACAGGACAAAGCCCTGGATGAACTACAATGCGATTCAGAACGCACAGATGGAGCGAGTCAGCAGCCCCTGCCTGTCAGCAGCCGCCAGCCCTGCATACCCAGTGCCTAACCCCAGGCAGGTAGATCTGAGTCCAAGGCCAGTCTGATCTGCATAGTGAGACCCCCCCCTTTTTAAAAAAATAAAAAACAAATTAAAAACTTACCTTGGTGAATCACTACCTTCACAGTATTTTAAAACATGTAGGAAAAGATCTCAAACCAAACAAACTTAGTACTTGCCACACTGTACACTTTCTCACAAACAACAAAGTTATTTTCTACAAAACATGCAACTTTTCAAGAACCCCCCTTTCCTCCCAACAGCAAAAGAACATGGCTCTACCTCCCCGTCCCACACCACTCTACCACCTGGCTACGGACCACAGCTGTCATGCATACTCCGGACTTCAAGGGTGACACTGATTTCCTCTACGTGGGCAACCAGGATGTGGCTAAAAAAGCTCTAACCAAAAAATATCCCACGAATGTATCTTGTTTGCTGTGATGAGCACTAAGCCAATCTGAACACCATATATTTCGCCTAAGTCAGATTCTGGCCTGTCACCTCTGCAATCTATCACTAAGTAGCGGGGAGGCAGGAGGATCAAGAGTTCAAGGTCATTCTCAGCTATATAGGAAGCTGGAGGGCAGCATGAGAATCTTTCCACGGCTGAACACATCTCAGCATCAGTGCCTTGCACGTTGGACCCTATGAGTTTTCTATTTCCTCTAAGTCCTAAAAATACTCAGACCCTTCAAACACAGGGGCGACAGTAACCCCGACCCAAGAGGCAGCGAACACCGTCAGGAGCAGTACCTTGCCTTCACACTCCCGACAGACACAACTGTGACCAAGACTAAAGACAAAGATTCCCTCAGACATCTAGCGCAGGGAAATGGGATTTGCCTTACTTCAATGGGCTTGTGAGGCTTCCTCTGCTGCGAGGCAGTTCCCTCCTGACCTTTCTTTTCTCCCTCCTGTTTTAGGCTGTGGGATGTGCCACAAGACCCAGCATAAAACAAACCAGTGAGACACACAGCCCACTTTCCCTCAGACACTAAAGTGCACTGACCACCCCACCTCAATCACTGTGGGTGCTATACAAGCCAGCCACCTGCTTTCCTTTGATAGGTAGTAGGCTCCTGTGTGTCTACTGGCCTAGGACTGACCTACAGCCTGGCCTTGTACAAGCAAAGGGGCAGTGAAGACTCTGGGAGCCATACTTACCAAAATGGGGTTTTTTTTTTGGGGGGGGGTGGAGGGTGGGAGAGGAAGGAGATGGTTTCTGTGTGTGTCCTAGAAGATCCTCTGCAGACCAGGCTGGCCTCAAACTCAGACATCACTCTGCCTCTGCCTCCAAAGTCCTGGGATTAAAGGTTTCTGCCACCCATGCCCCACCCAAATTAGAATATTTTTTATTTTTATTTTTTGGTTTTCTGAGACAGGGTTTCTCTGTGTAGCCCTGGCTGTCCTGGAACTCACTCTGTAGACCAGGCTGACCTCGAACTCAGAAATCCGCCTACCTCTGCCTCCCAAGTGCTGGGATTAAAGGCATGTGCCACCACTGCCTGGTCCCCAATGAGATTCTTTTAAGACTCAACCCCCTACAGATCCAGGAGAGGGTCCTGCCCCGCCTCCAGGTAAAGCCTGGGGACACAGACCTGTCTGTGCGGAGGGAGGGAGGACGGATGCCCATTAATGACAATCTTGCCGTGTGCCCTCTGCTCAGTTTAGGATCTGCTTCCAGACCAGCAAGCCCATCACTTGCACCCGTCTTTCATTAAGGACCTCGGCCTTCTGCAAACTCTAGTAGGAGCACTGAGACAACACATGTACAAGTCTTTAGAGAACGAATGGTAGGCCTTCAGAGGTGAGAACTCCGTTAGCACAGTCACTTCTACCTTGCACTCTGGCAATAACCTTCCTTTACACAAACATCCTTCTTGTACGTTGCCACATGAAGAAATTAAAACAACTTGCTACTCAAGAAAAAAATGCTAGAGGTTTCATGAAGCACCCCAATTCCCATCTTTCCACTAAGACAGCAGAGCAGGGGGCTAACTTCACACACAGCTAGTCTATTCTCTGCTCTAGCTAACACTGCTAAGGAGTAGCACACAATCTTCCGTCAGTGTGGTTGACCACACAGGGAAACCCACTGCCTTCAGAGTGCAGCAGAGGCGCAGTGCTTAGGAACCAAACCCAGTCTCCTGTCTGTTTAGACTGTAGTTCAGGCTGGCCCCTAAGGAACTCCTCATTATGTAGTAAAAGCTAGCCTTGACCTCCTGACTCCACCTAAGTGCCAGGGACTACAGTAGCCTTGGGTGGTCTGGCACTCATTCTGTAGGCCAGACTGGCTTTGAACTCAAGAGATCAAGCTGTCTCTATTTCTCAATGCTAGAATTAAAAGCATGTATCACCATGGCCAGCTTAAAATGCATTTGCAGTCATGTATGTGTGGGTTAGCTGTGTTTGTACGTGCTGTCAGAACCAGGGGTCTGACCCCTCGGCACTGGTCTATGTGGGATGAGTTTTGGGAACTGAGCTTGGATCGTCAGGATGAGTAATATATACTCTTAAACCACTAAGTTATTTCTCCAGACCTTGTCTTTTGTTTTGGTTTGGCTTTTTGAGACAGGGTCTTATTACATATAGTTGACTGGTGTGGAATCTGGTATATAGACCTGGCCTAACTTGTACTTCCAGGATTAAATATATGTGCTGGTTGTCACCTTTTATTATTAAAAGACTCCTTCTCAACTAGTTCATACAGCCCTCAAGCTTGGAAGATCATGCAGAAGGGTTCCACATATGCGAAGATCTTGCTACCCAGCAGACTGCCCTAAAACTTGGATTTTCACGCCTCACACTCTTAAGAGTGTTGGGGTAGCAAGGTGCCCTGACTGAAAAATATAAATTATCTATGGAGAAACACCTCCTTATCCAGCGACAAATCTTATCTCCCCCTTTCAGAATTAAACCCTTAAGTTCTTTTTATACCATCTTATGTGTACATGTCCATGTGCAACACCATGCTTGCTGGAGCAGTTGTGAGGGAGGGGAGAGGGCAATCCTTGAGAGCCTGCTTCTCTCCTGAAGCTCATGTGGGTCCTGAGGAGCAAATCAGGTCTTCAGGATTAAGGGCAAGAGCAAAAACCTGCTGAGCTATCTCTGAGGTTTTGAAAGCATTAGAAAGAAGGCGAACCCAGCATCCTCTGAATTAGAAGCATTCACAACCTGAGCAGATCTTGTGGCTTCTGTCAAGCATTTCCGTAAATAAGAAACAAATAAGTAAGCCGGGCAGTGGTAGCGCACACCTTTAACCCTAGCACTTGGGAGACTTGGGAGGCAGAGGCAGGTGGATTTCTGAGTTCGAGGTCAGCCTGGTCTAAGTTCCAGGACAGTCAGGGCTACACAGAGAAACCCTGTCTCACACCCCCCCCCAAAAGAAAGAAAACAAATATATATACTATACAGCTAGTTATTCTCAAAATATTTACATAGTGGCTTACTCTGTTAAGTTCAACAGAAAATAAACCAACCCAGACATGATTGTACAGCTTTGAATGGTAGCACTCAGGAGGCAGTGGCAAGCAGATTTCTGAAAATCCAGGCCAGCCTGGGTTACAGAGTGAGACCCAGTCTTAAAATTTTAAAAGTAATTATTAAGAAACTATGGGAAGCCAGAAGTGGTCAAAGTTTTTAATCCCAGCACTCTGAATAGTTGAGACAGAGACCAGCCTGGGCTACATAATGAAACTGTCTCATTAAAAAAAGGGGGTTGGAGGGGCTGAAGTGATGGTTCAGCAGCTAAGAGTACTTGCTGTTCTTGGAGGTAATCTGGGTTCCATTTCTAGTACCCACACGTGGTAGCTCATGACTATCTGTAGCTCCGAAACCCAAGGACCAAATGCCCTTTTCGGATATTCATAAGCATAAGACATGCATATGATGCACATATACACACACGGGCAATAAATTTTTTTTTAAAGAGGGAGAAAGGAAGCTGGTGAGATGATTTAGTCAGTAGAAAAATCTGTCCTTGCAAGCCTGATCTGCGGTTGATCCCCAGAATCCACACAGATACCCAACTACCCCTAACCTCCTCCACGTGTGCTTGGTCTGTATGCATCCACACACATTCCACAGGAAAAATTAAACAAGTCAGGCTTAGTAGCCTATAAAAATCTAGTAGGTGAGAGGGAGGCAGAAAGGTCAGAAGTTTAAGGCCAGTTCTGGCTCCTGAGACTGTATCTAGGAGGCATGGTGATACAGATGCCTTTAATTGGGGATCCCTGAGAGTTTGAGGCTAGCCTGGTCTACACGTGGAGCTCCAGGATAAACAGGACTGGAGAGCCCATGTCTCAATAAAACCAAAAGCCAAGAAACCCTATCTAAACAAAACATTAAAGGGGGGGAGGGGGAATGCCCAAATTTTTAAAAAAAGTCACTTGTTTCCTTTTCTTTTAGTAACTTACTTGAAAACATCTACCACCAGAATTAGGCAGCGGTCCACCACTCCAACAGTATTTTAGGCAAAAGCAGGGAAAGCAAGCTAGTGTCAAGAGCCCAAATCAAGAAGGTTATTGGATCTCCTCCTCCTTAGCCTTGGCAGATATGCTGTGGGATTTGTGAGGAGCAGGCTCCAGACCTATGTGAAATCTGGATGTCAAAAGTAGGACTCCATTGCGGACACACACACACACCCCGCTCCCAGCAAGTCGGACAAAAGGAAAGCTGGATTTTTAATCTTTACTCAACCACTGGACATCCCGCGTCCCCACAGGGTGAACAGTGAAAGGTGGCAGGTTCTATCTAGGTCCTGGCTACCCGGGGTTTGAAATCTGATTGTTAAACTGTATCCTTGGTCCAGCGAGGTCTTTGGAGTTTTCTCCTGCGAAACACACTTCCAGGATAACAGCACCTACCTGGCAGGTACTCGCTGAATGCAGCAGCGTCCCCCCTGTCCTCAGGACAACAATCTGATGAGCAGAGAGCCACACGGTCACCCGGGCTGGGTCCGTGTGCTGATGCACGTTCAAGGGAGAAAGAGCGCTGGGGGAAAGATGGCTTTGAGGGGGGAGGAAAATGCAGGAGACGGGCTCTCATCGCACTGGGATGTCGCCCTGCTAAGTCACACTGATGAGTCCTTGGACTCCAGATAATGAGAATAAGAAAGCAAGGGCAGGGGGTGATAAAAAAAAAAAAGACAGGGTCCCCAAGCCCGGAGGCGCTGTGTGCGCGCCCCACATCCAAGCGGCTTCCGAGAAAGACCGGCCTCCATTGGGCCTGGTCCCCACCGGTGCAGCCCGCCACCCGCCCGCGCGCCGCTCACCTTCCAGCAGCCGTTGGATGATACTGTCGATGTTGAGTTTATCGATATCCGCCATCGCCGTCCCGCCGCCGACCCTCCCGCAGCGGCGCCGCCGCCCGCTCGTGCCCGGATCTCACTCGTCCTCCTTCCTCACGCCACGAGCCCCACGAGCAGTGGTGGCGGCGGCGGTGGCAGCCCCAGCCGCCCCGCTCCCGGCTTCCTCCTCCTCTCGCCACCGGAACCACGAGAAGAACAAAATGGCCGCCGACTCCTCAGGCCAGCCTCGGGCGGCGCACGGATGCGCGCGCGGGAGTGCAGCGGCCGGGCCGGGACTTCTTTACAGGCCCATAGGGCACGCGGGAGGGGGCGGGACCGGGTGCGGGAGGGGGCGGGGTTTCGGCGCGCAGGGGGCGGAGCCCGGGCAGAAACGGTTGAGAGCTCCGCAACCCCGCGCGGGATCCTTCCGCCAAACCGGCTGGGGAAATAGACCCCCCGTGGCGGGAGAGTGAAGTTGCAAAGTTGGCGCGCGCGAGTTGCAGATGGGCATTGTCGGTCTGCTGCGCGCTGCGAGGGTCACTATCTCCTCCAGGCTCTGCTGCTTTGGGACTGAAGTCCGCCGACCTGGCGGGGTGGGTGTCCACCAGGGAGTCACCCCTCGGAACCAATTTGGGGTGGGGTTGCCCGTGGAGAATCATAAAAGGAGGTTGGAGCGTTGGGGATTCGAATATTCTGGCTCTTTGGTGAGCAAGAAGAACTAGATATACGGCTCCATGGTAAGAACGCTTGTCTAGTATGTGTGAGACCTTGGGTTCAATTCCCAGCACTGGCAAGATTTCATAGTACTGGAATAAAGTATCTAAGATCCATTATTTGGGAAAAAAAGAAGCCCCCAAGACAAGCCAAAAACGTGAATACATTGTGAGGGGCACATTAAAGTAATTTGTGTGTGCTTCTTGTGTGCGCTTCTGCAATTTTACATTTTAGAGGTTGGAAGAATTCTGTAAGAGATGCTACCTATCTTTTGAATTATCTTTCTTGAACTCAGAAAGTTATATAAAAATTGAGAGATTCCCCTTGATTTAGCCCGAGCTGGGCTGAATGAGCGCGCCGAAGCAGATAAAATGGGAATTTGCACATTTCGCGGGAGGAATGCGGGTTTTAGAGGCTGCTGTGCGCCGCAGGCTTCGGCACCTTCAGCGGCTCCTTGCCTCTAGCTTCCTCGACTCCCCAAGGACACCTCTTCACCCGGGGGTCCCCAACTCTTCTACCTCGCAGGCTAGCTGCACATGGAAGAAACGCACACCCACCTGACCCATTTCTGTCTCCCAGGAGCACCCCAGAGTTTATAAAGTTTACCCCAGCCCCCACTCCGGCAAGAGGGATCTGAGGATTCCTCTCCACGCGTGCCTTGCAAGGTGGTTTCCCCATCGAGAGATTCATTTTCTGCAAACTGTCTTCCCATGGCGCCGCCGCAGCATGGTGTGGGATGCACCCATCCAGATCTGTGCCCCTTTCCTGCTGCCGGCCCCAGCTGGGTTCTCCCCAGCTCCTCTCAGCCCTCTACTCCCCTTTACCCACGCACCAACTGACTGTCCCAAGCTATGGTTTTGCCCATCGTTACACAAATGGTCATTCGTCACCCCAAGGCAGGCATCTTGACATCCTGGGGTCGATGCCAAGGCCCTCTGTGAATATCTATCTGTGGAGGTCAAAATAGTCCTGAGTTTTTTGTGGGATCTCAGACTCCTCCACAGCAGGGTATCTTCCCGGGGACAGATTCACTAATGAGGCAAGTATTTAGAGTGTCTGTTCTGCGTAGAGCAGGTTGAGCAAGACAGCCTTTCTTTCCCCGGGAAATTCATTTAGTGGTATGGAGAGACAGAGACAAACACACACCACTCTTACTAGTAGGAGCCAAAATTTGTCTCTTCGTGGGAGGCTATCTAAACAGCTCTGCACATAAAGATGATTCCACCAAGCCTGCCAACCAATTTGAGTTCCATTCAAACTCTCACAGGCCTTCCTCTGGCCTCCGAGCAGACATACATACAAAATCAAATGTAATGAAATATTTTTAATTAAAAAAAACCAAACTGCCGGGCAGTGGTGGCGCACGCCTTTAATCCCAGCACTTGGGAGGCAGAGGCGGGCGGATTTCTGAGTTCGAGGCCAGCCTGGTCTACAAAGTGAGTTCCAGGACAGCCAGGGCTACACAGAGAAACCCTGTCTCGAAAAACCAAAAAAAAAAACAAAACAAACAAACAAAAAAAACCAAACTACCTCAAAGCTGGGCGTGGTTAGATATGGCTTTAATTCCAGCACTGGGGAGGCAGAGGTTGGCAGATCTTTATGAATTTGAGGCAAGTTCCAGGCTAGTCAAGGCTAAGAGCAAAACCTTGTCTCAAACAAAACCAAGTCAGCTCATGGAATCCCCAGTACAATCCTAGAGATGATATATTCCCATCATTTGCATTTTACAGATAAAGTTAGGCACAGAGAGGCTGGGTTGTTTGTTGAAGGTCACTCAGTTGCTAAATTCCGGGGAGCAGGACTAGAACTGGGGACAGCCTGAAACAACAGTCTTTTGTTTAATAAATCCCTAAATGGAGCCTTAGGAGTCCAGTAGACCTTGTCACATACGGTGTGTGTTACTCCTGGGGAAAGCAATGGAAAGATCTAAATGTTTATGCCCACACTGTATGTCATAATTTTCTAGATGCCAAATGGCAGGTATGTATGTCACCCCATCCCTGTGGTGAATGAAGACTGAAGGAAAATTACAGACCAAGCTAGTACAGAGGATAATCTCTGTCTATCAGGCAACCTCAGGGGACAAGTCCCCTCCAGAGTCCATAGCCACACCCCCAAGAACTGGCTCTCTAGAGAGTAAAGAAGCTCACATTGAGAGCCTGAACTTTAGCCAGGAACCCATAGCTATGAGAGGATGACCTTCAACTACTGATCCTCCTGCCTGTACCTCAAGGATGTTGAAATCCCTTGTGTGATCCCTGAACCTGCTGAATGCCTTGCCGGAGACAGAAAACAGGGCTTTGGGCATGCTAGGGTACACTCTTCCCGCTGAGCCACCTCCCAGTCCCTTTAGGAAATCTGAACATAACAGGTTTTTAGGGACTTGGTAGCCCATGCCCTTAATCCCAGCCCTTGGGAGGAAGAAGCTGCAGAAGGCTCTTAGAGCTCGAGGCCAGTCTAGTCTACAATTTGCGTGCCAGGACAGCCAGAACTACACAGAGAAACCCTATCTGAAAAACAAGCTAAGAAAAAAAAAAGTTGAGTTCGGAGAGATGGCTCAGTGGTTAAGAACATTGTCTGGTCCTCCAGAGGACCCAGGTTCAATTCCCAGCACCCACATGGCAATTCACACCTGTCTGTAACTCCAGTTCCAGGGTATCTGACACTCTCACATGAATGTAGGTAAAACCACCAATGTACATAAAATTATGTGTGTGTGTGTGTGTGTGTGTGTGTGTATAATAGATATAATATATATGCATGCCAGGTGTAGTAATGCATGCCTCTAATTCCCTTGGCAAGCAGAGGCAGGCAGAGATCTGAGTTCTGTGTAATCCTCAAAACTTCTTACACCTGTCTCTGAAAACTGTTGGTCAGAAGCTTGCTGTATATACCAGACTGGACTCATCCAACTCTTGGAGATCCTCCTGCCTCTACCTCCAGAGACTGCAGGGATTAGGGGCATGCAAGCCCACTCCACCCCAACCCCTTCTTCTCCCAATTTTTAATTTTTTTTTTTATTATTTATTTATTTGGCTTTTCGAGACAGGGTTTCTCTGTATAGCCCTGACTGTCCTGGAATTCACTCTGTAGACTGGCCTCGAACTCAGAAATCCACCTGCCTCTGCCTCCCAAGTGCTGGGATTAAAGGCGTGCACCACCACTGCCAGGCTCCAATTTTTAAAATTAACATATGCTGGTTAATATTGCTTGTCAGCCTGAGTGGCTTAAGAAGGGCCTGGGACAAATGAAGTCACCTTGATGTGTCCTTTAGGCTCTGGACTGGCTTCTTCTGTGACACTCTGTTTCCTGGTCACCATGCTGCCTGAGGGGAGGAAAGAGATAATGACTCAAAAACTAAGGTGGACTTACGGAACCAACTGGGATAGGAATGTGGACAAGCCACTAACAACTGCCTGTAGCCACGATCCAGAAAAATCGTGATAAGGAAGTCTGAAGAGCTGTGGTCTCCTAAACCATAGAAAGACATGCTGAGACCGTCTGCAGTCTGTAACGTGAGGTGTCCTCATAAACTAAGGAAACTCCCCTCTTCCATTCTTCCTGATAAGGCTGCACCATCCATCCTCCATTGGTAATTACAACCTTAAGACTGCTGAGTAACAGGCCTGCAGATGGAATCTTCCACCCCACAACTCCCTCTGCCCATAAGCCCCCAAGGGCACACAGTCCCTGTTCCCCTGAGTGATTGTCACCCTTCATTATTCAGATTGAAGGTCATTTTTCCTTTTTTTTTTTTTTAAATTCCACGAGGTCTCTAAAATCCATCTAACAGGACCCTTCCATGAGCGTTGCCTTGTGACCGTCCTGCCCTTCAAACTGGGATCCGACCAAGCCCTGCTCTCCCCCAAGGTCCACTTATTTTCAGTCATGGTCTCACAAAGTTACTAAGTTGCCCAGGCTGACCTTGAACTTGCCATCTTTCTGGGTCAGCTGGGATGATAGCCTCCCCCCAGACCCCCATGAGGTTTGGTTTCTAGAATATCTTTGTCCACCACACAGAAACTGGGTCATTAGCAATGACCCCTGTCTTTCCTAGCCTCTCTCCTAAGAACTTCTGATCTGTTTCCTCCCTCTGTCTTTTGTCTATTCTGGACATTGAATGTCATGCAGTTGATGGTGGCTTTTCCCATCTGGCTTCTCAGCTATTGGCACTGTGGCACGTACCAAAGCTGTGTCCCTTTTCAAGGTGAGTGACATTCCTTGTTTGGTTGTTCAATTGTTGATTGACAGGGTCACATCCTGTAGGAACCTATAGTCCCGTAATTATTTTAAAAAAGATTTATTTTTATTTTATGCACATTGACCTGCATGCCTAGGAAATGGGGAGCTGGGGAAGGGTGGGTGGGGAGGGAGGAGGTGGGTTGGGGAGGGGCAGGGAGTTGGGTATGGCCCAGCTAGTTGATCTACCATGTGGTTGCTGGAATTTGAACTCAGGACCTTTGGAAGAGCAGACAGTACTCTTAACCTCTGAGTCATCTCTCCAACCCCCAGCTAGTTGAATACTTGCCTAGCACACACAAAGCCTAGTAGCCCATCTGAAGCACCACGGGGGGGTGGGGACCCAAAACCAGGCATGGTGGTGCAGGCTTGCAATCCTAGTTCTCAGGAAGAAGAGTCAGGAGGATCATAAATTCAAAGTCATCCTTGGTTATATAGTGACTTTGACAACAGCCTGGGCTACATAAGGCCTCGTCTCAAAGCACACACAAAAAAATTATTCTCTGAGATTGTTTCATAAAAAAAAAAAAGAAAGAAAAGAAAAAAAGAAAAAAGAAAAGAAACGTGAAAAAAAAAGTCTTAAAAACAAGCACCTCCTGGGTCAGCCCCCTGCCTGTCATTCCAGGCATTTGGGGATACCACAGTCCTATGTCCAGACTTTCTCAGTGCGCCACAAACCCATCAAATGCTGGCCACAGAGAGAGCAGCCTCGGTCTCCAAGGTCCCCAGAGACCCTGCGGTCTGAGTGCTGGCCAGGTCTCTTTTCCAAGAAATATCCATCGATTGAGGTGAAGGCACCTCAGTCAGGTTCTTGCTACGGGTTCTGGGGTAAGTACCCTTCATGGTTCCAAGGCAACCAGCTCCATGCCCACCACCTGCAGAATCAGAAGAAAGCTTTCAGAGTCTCCTTTGAGCAAAATAGTTTCTGCCCGTAAAAGTCACCAGCGTGACCCCAACATTTGGGGACTTCCTTCCACACTGTTTGCATTTTTTAAAGTACTGAAGAGACAGTCAGGGCTACACAGAGAAACCCCTGTCTTAAGAAAGCAAAAAGAAAATTAGCAAGGACTGGAGAGATGTCTGAGCAGTAGGTGGCCTTCACATGCCTATGACTCCAGGGGTCCAATGATACCTCTTCTGACCCCCACAAGAATTTACATGCATGCAAAAGTACACAGATAACAAACACAAGATCTTCAAAATAAGATAAAAATACTTCGCAATTTTTTATGTGTGAACATTTTGCCTGCATCCATGAATGTGTACCAAGAACAAGCATGGTGCCCTGACACTGGAGAGTACAATTGTGAGCCACCATATGGATGATAGGGATCGAACCTGGGTCCTCTGTGAGAGCAACGTGTGCTTTTACTTGCTGGGCCAACTCTCCAGCCCTGACCATGAATTTTTAAGTTTTGTATATAAAGTTTGTGCTAGGGAACAACACTGAGTGTTTCCCAAATTTTTGTGTTGGGTTTCCTCACTTTCCCAGTGCCTTCTGGGATGTGGCTGCCTTCTGAGATATTAGCGCCCTTATTAGAATGGTGCATTAGGGGACCAATGAGATGCCTTAGTGGGTAAAGATGCTTGCCACCAAGCTGTATGACCTGAGTTCAATCCCTGGAACCTACTGGTGGGAGGAGAGAGCTGTTAACTGTGTCTTTTTCTCCATTGGTTGGAGTCCAACCTCACAGTTTTATTTGATTGACTAGTCTGAGAAGATTTTGTACACAGGAAATGAAGGAGGAAGGGTGAGAGGTCACTGTTCCAAAGAGAAAGGGGTCATTGCTCCAGGCCTTCAAATTCCTGTCCTGTAGCAGTGGTCCTGTGTGTAAACAAGTTTTCCTGGGTGGGGCAAGGATGCAGACATATGCAGAAAAGTCTATACCACGACTCTTGCTACTTTATGGGTTCTTCTTTCTTCCACCCATCTCTACCCCTTTTCTTCCACCCTTTCAAAGAAAAGAGGAAGGGAAAGAGATCCCTGAATAAAGTAAGGGTCAGAAAGGAGGTGATTCCATAGGCTACCTCCTGCTGTTTAGGGTCATCAAGTTCTTGGGGCAAGTTTGATTGTCCATGTCAGGATATCTAACTTGTTTCTTCTTTGTGCAGGACTACTTAACAAACTTCAACCAACAACCAACAACCCGTCAACTGACCTTTTGGGGCCCTAGCATTTTCATACCCTCTAAAAAGTTCCCAGAATTCCAAAAGTCACACAATCTGCAGCTGGCAAAATCACACCCCTGCTAGAGCCCAAAGCAAACCACAGTCACCTGCTGTGGGCAATCTGAAGCAGCTCCATCGATTAAGCCGAAAACATATTCTTATAATATTTCGGTGTTTTTTAAAGAAACCAAAACTCCAAAATTGTCACTAGAAAAGTCTTACAAAATTAGAGGTGAGATAAAAAGATTTAAATCCCTTGTCCTAAACATAAGTTTTATAGTATTTGATAGAAAAGACTCAAGGCCCGGGCAGCCAAAGTTCATATGCAAATGACCCATTGTGACTGTGTTCCAATAAAACTTTATTTAAAAAGCATGGGACAAGCCTGGGTTTTGAGGAGTGGCTTACTTTCTAACTGTATTTGCTGCTTTTCATTAGATGCGGTTGACACTGTGTGGAGAAATGGTGACAGGTTCCTAACTGATAACTTAATTTTCTTTTTCTTTGAAGGGTTCAGGATGGAAGCAGGTCCTCAAAGATCTCAGGAAAGGGTTCTGCCACTCAGCGGTAATCACAGGCCTCTGCCGTCTGAAGAAAAGCAGACTATGTAACAGGCTGGCCTTGAATCCTCCTGCTTCAACCTCCTAAGCCGCGCTGGGTCTATAGGTGTTCATCTTCCCACCACTTAAGTCTTTACTATTTTTTTAAAAAGATTTATTTATATGTAAGTAAATTGTAGCTTTCTTAAGATACACCAGAAGAGGGCATCAGATCCCATTACAGATGGTTGTGAGCCACCATGTGGTTTGTGGGATTTGAACTCAGGACCTCCGGAAGAGCAGTCAGTGCTCTAACCGCTGAGCCATCTCACCAGCCTTTCTTTTTCTTTTTCTTTTTTTTGAGAAAGGGTTTTATGTAGCCCGGGCTGCCTTTAACTACCTAAGTAGATGAAGATGTCATGAATTTCTGACCTCCACTTCCCAAGTGCTGAGACCACAAGTGTGCATCATAGTCCGTGGTCTGTGTGGGACTGGGGATGAACCCTAGGACTTTGAGCCTGCTGGGCACGCACTCCGACCACTGAGTTACAACTCTAGCCCAAATCCTGTCTTTAAAAAAAATACTTATTTTCATGTGTGTGTTTGGGTGTCTATCCACTCTCAATCTAAGACTTTTTTTTTAGGCAGGGTCTCACTGTGTGTCCTTGGCTGGCCTGGAACTAGCTATGTAGTTCTGGCTGAGCTTGAACTCATAGAGATCCTCCTGCCTCTGCCTCCTACGTACTGGAACTAAAGTCTACCAAACCCAGTTTAACATGATTTTTTTTTTTGACTAATGGTACAAATAGGTTTTGGAACCTTAAAGTTTTATGGAAATAACTTTATCTCTTGTCTTCTCTTGACCTATGACCCCCTCATTAACTCTTCACAAACCCTTCATTAACATCTTAGAGGGCCGGAGAGATGGCTCAGTGGTTAAGAGCACCAACTGCTCTTCCAGAGGTCCTGAGTTCAAATCCAGCAGCTGCATGGTGGCTCACAACCATCTGTAATGAGGTCTGATGCCCTCTTCTGGTGTGTCTGAAGACAGCGACAGTGTACTTACATATAAAAAAAAAATAAATCTTTAAAAAAAAGAACTCGGATATTAAGAAAAAATCTTAGCGATTCCCAAGTATTCCACTGGTAAACAGTGGAGGATTAGGTTGTCTGAGGAGTGCCTCCTCTTAATGCACAGCCTCTTAGTTCTCATGTAAGCTTCACAGCCTCCTCCTGTGGCTACTTGGTCTCCCTTAGTCACCCTCCCCCTTTGAGTCTGATGATGGGCTCTTTCACAGAGCGGTGGGGCTGGAGAGGTGGCTCAGCAACAGCTCTCAAGCACACGCAGCCTTCGCAGCCTTCCATTCGCAGCTTCCCATTCACAGCACCACATGGTGGCTCAGATCCAGAGGCTCAGACGCCCTCCCCCCCCCCCCCCCCGTCTGAACTCAGCAGGCGCCAGACGTGCACATGGGGCACTTACAAGGTAAAAAATAAAGATAAATTGTTTTTTTTTTTTAAAGGGAATGAAATCAACAATTTTGAACACATTCGAACAGTTTAAGTCTTTTGAGACAGGGTCTCACTCTGTAACCCAGTTGGCCTCACACTTTATTCATCCTCCTGCCTTGTTCGGATTGTTAGCCTCACAGGTAGGAGCCATTGTGCCTGGTGTGGGTCCTCTTTTATAGCTATTTTCCCGTCTCAAAACATTGGCCACCTCGTAATCACAAAGTGGCTGCTGTGGCTCTTGACATCACGTACACTCCCAGCCATGTTAATGCAAGAAGCGGAGAGGCGTCTTAAAATAGAATCCCAACAAAAAAACTTTTCAGGGAACATCATTCTAGAAACTTCTTGTAAGATCCTGATAAGTTCTTCCTTCGATGGTGAAATGAATATATATATATGGAGAGAGAGAGAGAGAGAGAGAGAGAGAGAGAGAGAGAGAGAGAGAGCGCCAGGGAAGTCACCAAGGGGAGAGAGGGTGTGATAGTAAGAGAAGAGAAAGGGCATGGTCTGAGAGGGAGTGGGGGAGAGAGGAAGCGAGCGAAGAGACCGAAATGTCTGGATTATATAGGAAAGAGCCTCTGGGGGAAGGGCAGCCCAACCACGGACTGGAAAGTTCAGGGTTGGGGGCAGGGTATGCCAAGTAGGGACTGTGAGATGCTGGAAGAACCCAAAGGCCAGTTTTGCTTTGATTTATAAAATATGCACCTCAGTCCCTTGTCCCTGGGTGCTAAACCAAACATTTCCATTCAGGCTTTTCATCTGTTAAGAAAGACAGTTTTGAGCTGGAAGTGGTGGCACATGCCTTTAATCCCAGCACTTGGGAGGCACAGACAAGCAGATCTCTGAGTTCAAGGCCAGTCTGATCTACAGAGTAAGTTAGTTCCAGGACAACCAGGGCTACACAGAGAAACCCTGTCTTGAAAGACCGAAAAAGAATAAAGAAGAAAAGAAAAAGAAAGACAGTTTGTGTTGATGTCACTGTTGGCCAACAAGGAAGACAGGAGCGGGGAGGGGGGGGAATTAGCTGGCCACCAGTCTCTCACGATCATGCTGGCATTACTGACTTCTGACTGTACAACTTGTGATCATAAAAAGAGAAAGAGGCTATTAAGATACGTTCTTTGGGCATGGGTGGGGAAAGGGAGTGCCTCAGCGGGCCCATGACGAGGCATCCTTTCCCCCTGAGGGACCACGCACATAGAGTATAGAATAGAGTTTATTCAGGGCATGGGGAGGGGAGTTAAGTGGGCAGTAGAGGCAGAGAAAGGCAGAGAGGAATAGAGTAGAGAAGTAGAGGCCGGCCATGACCACGTGGAGAGAGGGGGGAAGGGAAGAGCCCAAGAGGGCTAGAGAGAGTAAGAGAGACAAGAGAGAGAGGAGGGGGCCCAAGCAGCCCCTTTTATAGTGGACCTCCTGTTGCCAGGTAACTGTGGGGCGGGGCATACCTGGCTGTTGCCAGGTAACTGTGGGGGTGGAGTCCAGAGTACCAACAGGACTTTGTGTCTTCCCCAATAGTGATACAGGGGAAACTGAAGTTAACAAGGAAATTCATGCGGAGGCCCGAGGACTTGCCTGTCAGCAGCAAGGAGCCAGTAAATTATGGTTCCCATGGTGACTATGCTGTCTGGGAACTTGGAACGATCGATGAACTTTGCATCCCGGAGCTTCCGATCAACTCGGATAGCTAACACACCCCTCGCACAGAGCTGCTTGGCTGTTCTTTCTCTATGTGTAAAGTGAAGCAAGTCTGAGGGCAGGGCTCCTGAGTGTTTCACTCAGAAAACACCCCTTGGGCTGAGGAGATGGTTCTTGTGCAATAAAGTGCTTGGCACGCACACAAGGGCCAGGGTGCTGGTCCTCGGGATTCACTAAAAGCTATGCAGACTTGGAGGATGCCTGTAACCCCAGCCCTTTAGAAGGGGGACACGGGACATCTCCAGGACAAGCTAGGTAGCTAGGCTAGGTGAAATGACCAGCTCCGTATTCAGAGAGAGACCCTGCCTCGCCTAGGGAAATGGAGTGGTAACATATTTGACCAAATCGACCTTTAGTGTGAATCAGCTTTTCCAAACTGTAGCAAAACACCTGCTGATCACTTTGCAAAGAAGAAAGGTTTGTTTTGGCTGAGTCGTAGACACTTTTGTTTGATTTCAGACCCTAGGGGCAAGAGACTGAGAGGCATAGTTTACATACCAAAGGAGACTTGGAGTCCAGGTCCTCCCAGCACCCCTCAGTCCCTACCTTGCATACCCTGCCCCCAACCCTGAACTTTCCAGCCCAGGGGCTGGGCTTCTCTTCCCTCAGAGATTCCTCCCTATATAATCCAGACATTTTGGATCCCTTCCTCTTCCTCCTCCTCCCCCTCCTCCCTCCTCCTTCATCCTCTTCTTCCTCCTCTTTCTCTCAGTGCAGGCATGTCCTTTCTCTCTTTCTCTCTTTCTCCCCGCCCCCCCCCCAAGGTGACTTTCTGACCAAGGTCCTTGGGATAAGTGAACTGGCCCCAAGAGCAGCTTCCCAGTAAACCTGCATTAAATACAACCTAATCTAGCTTGAATAGGCTCATTTTACTTGTGGAGAACTAACTACTTTATCGGCTGGGTTGGCTGCGGGTTCTGGGTCAAGGTGGGGGAAGGTGGTTGGGGAGTGAACTGAAATGGAGGGGGTGAGGGGGGGTAGAGGGAAAAGGGCAGGCTTCCCAGCACCCTCTATAAGTACACACCCCCAAAGATCTTTCTCCCTCTAGTCCCACCCCTTCTCCCCCCTTTTTTTTCAAGACAGGGTCTCACAGTGTAGCCCTAGCTATCCTGGAACTAGCTTTTAAGACCAGGCTGACCTCAAATTCACAGAGATAGCTTGCCTTTACCTCCAGAGGGCTTAGATTAAAGGCATAGCCACCACCCAACTAGGCTCCATATCTTAAAGGACCCAGTAGCACCCAGTGGTTCCAAAGCCCAGTGATCAAACCTTTAATACATGGGACTTATTTGTTTTTGTGTGTTTGTTTTAGTTTTTGACTGGGTGTCACTCTGCTGTGGCCCAGGCTGGTCTTGAACTCACAGCAATTCTTCTGCCTCTGGTCCCAGAGTGCTGGAATTCAGGCATGTGGACCTGGCTTCACAGCCATCCTACCATGAACCTTCTCCTTGGTGGAAGGAGAGGTTTCTCAGTACTCCCTCTCAACCTTGGCTTGACAGTACAGTCCAGGCCTCCTAGACGCAGCTCTTGTCCTCTGCCCAGTGACTGAGAGAAACTCTGGATGCTCTCTGAGTGCTGTGACAGAGGGCCCTGGGGCAGCTGGGAGAAGTGTTGCATCTCAAACATATAAATGTGCAGGGTGGTGAGGCCTGGTGTGTACAGGTCCTCCCCCTCTGTGAGAACTGGCTGGAACATTCCAAGTCACCCAGGCAAGCCAAGGGTCCTCAGGCTTCAAGAGTGCACCAGTTTCTCTCCCCAAGCTGCTACAAGAAGGGGATCCATCCACCAAATCGAGATCAGCAAACAGAGACTCATCGTACTGTGGCTCGAGCACTCAGTCTTGAATCTTAAAAACGGGCTCGGGGCCAGCATGGTCTACCGAGTGAGTTCCAGGGCAGCCAGGGCTACACAGAGAAACCTTGTCTGGAAAAACCAAAAAAAAAAAAAAAAAAAAAAAAAACCAACCAGAGCCCAGTAAGCACAAGGCACTAGGCACAACTGTTAGGACAGCGTAAACCGGAAGTGGTATTGTAAACTCTTAGTCCCAGCCCCAGGGAGGTCAGCGGGATTAGAAATTCGAGTTCATTTCAGCTACATAGTAAATTCAAGGTTACATGAGACCCCCGTTTACTCGTGCCAAGAAATGATAAAGGAGCAAAAAAAAAAAAAAAAAAAACCCACCCTCAAACCAGAAAGTGAGGCCGTCTAAGCTGCCTTAACTACTGTTTCTAGAAGCTTGGGGGGGGGGGGGCGGGCTCTAGAAGGATCTGGAAAGTGGCCTTTGGGCATAAGCAAATGAGGCATGTCAGTTCACCATAGCAAGTGTGGGCAAGATCAAAGTAGTCCGCGTTTATCTCTGACACCACTGGTATTTTTTTTTTCCATTGAAGATTTCTTGATGTTCTGCATGCGTGGGTGAAAGTCAGCAAAGAAAGAGAAAACAGCAAATGAAAACAGCACCATCTCTCAAGATTTAAACAGCCAACAGGACAAAGGCAGGGTCTCCACGTAGACTCTGGCGTCACCTGCCTGTGTTGGCAGTCTCTAGCCTTGCCATCTGCCAAATGTGTGTGCGCACGCAGGCACTCGCGCCATCTGCCACACACAATGCTGTGCGACTTTGCAAAAGGCACTTAACCTCTCTGGACCTCTGCTGCCTCAGCTGTAAAGAGTGATAATAATGGGACCCATGTCATAGGGACGTCCTGAGGACTCTGCGGACAGGGACAGGGTATTGAGGTCAGTCTGTTGCGTCATCATTGCTAAATGTCAGCAACACTGTGGCTGTTGTCAGCGCTCTTGGTCCCTGGGGAAGGCAGCAGGAACCGGAGGGGAGATTGATAGGAAACGGGAGAGCATGATCCTTGTGTGACTCCACGCCTTGGTTTATGTGAAGATGAACAAGATACTACAGGAACCAAGATACCACCAGCAGCACCACAGACGCTGTTCTGAGCGTCTGCTACCATCCCTAATCCTCACATCAGCTCTCTTGAGGATGGGCAGGTAGCACTCCCATTCCCGGGATGAGGACACTGGGCACTGAGAGGGATGGTAATTTACTGTGTTTGTTTATGTGTGTTCATACACAGACACTCATGCCACGCACACCATGGCTCGTGTGTGGACGCCAGATGATCATTGGTGAGAGTCAGTTCTCCCCTTCTGTCGGACCCAGGCCATCAGACGTGGCGGCAAGCACCTGTACCCACTGAGCCATTTATCAACAGCGTAGGTCACACAGTTTCATGGACCCACAGAAGGTGTGAGTTCAGCGCTGTCCACCTGTCCCTGGAGCCAGAAGTGGGCCTGCCCTGCCTCATCTGTAGGTCTTGCTGGCTGGTTAGGCCCTGGTGCTGGGAGGTCTCCTTCCTCTTTTTCACATCCTTTTTCCCAGCATCCCTCCAGGTCATACGAAGATCTTGGGACACTCGTGGAAGGTAGCCAAGCTACTTCATCAGCACCAGGCCTCTCGGCTTCGGGGCGCAAAATTCCAACAGGGGCCATTAAAGGATGGTGCTGGGGCTTCATGAAAACAGGGGCCTGGCACTGCTCTCAGAGAGCTGAGAGTGTTCACGTGTGTCCTCAAGCAGACAGAGGACATCCGGCAGGGGATGTTTGGGGGAGGGGAACCAGGAAGCTGTTTGATTATCCAGCTGTTTCAGTCTAAATCTGTTGCACATCTGGTGGCCTAGAAATTGCCTGTGATTTCATAGTCACTGACTTGCTGTCTGGGCTTGAGCTTGGCTCCAGGGAAGAGGAGGGGGGAAGGAGGAGGAGGGAGGGAGGGAGGAGGGAGAAAAGGAGAGGAGGAAGGGAGGGGGGTAGTGGGAGGGGAGGAGTAGTTTCATTTCTTCACAGGGAAGGACAAGCTTGCTTGCACAAACAGCCACTGGTTTTCTCCCTACTGCCAAAACTTGGAGTTGGTTTGTGCCAGGCCTTAACACAAAGCCCTGATCTCCTCTGAGGAAATAGGGGCCTTGGAGATGCTCTTAACATAGGTGATCGCTCCCCAAACCTATTTCACTCTGTCCTTATAACAATAGAACGTTCTGAGAGAAGCAGAGCGGTTACCGACTTTCTTCTACCAATGCCGAGCAGCTGCAGTTTCTTCTTAACAGGATGTGGGGAAATGTATCTACGCAAGAGTAGGGCCTTCGGTGAAAGTTATGGGGCACAAAGAAGATTACCATGTGGCAAGTTCTCCCGCAGGGAAGGAAAATCCTTTGCCCCTCCAATGGGTCATGAGCAATGGCTGCCTCGGGGCAGTAGAGGAGGAGGTCTGCAGTCACACCTCAGGGTGAATGAGTTCAATAATGGATTGCTAATGTCTGCCTTGGCAGGGGCAAGCTGAATGGGTTTGCTGCTTCATGTCTGCAGACTCAAACAGCTGCATGCTGAAAATATTTAGAAACAGCCATTGAGGTAGCGAATTGAGATAGGAGAAAGATAGCCTGGAGGTGGCCTCGCTTTCTGATTTGTTGTGGTTTCTGGGGTTTGTGTGTGTGTGTGTGTGTGTGTGTGTGTGTGTGTGTGTGAGAGAGAGAGAGAGAGAGAGAGAGAGAGAGAGAGAGAGAGAGAGAGAGAGAGAGAGAGAATCATGTAGCCCATGCTGGCCCTGAACTCACTGTGCAGCTGAGGATGACCTTGAATTCCTGATCCTCCTTGAAGGGACTCTAGCCAGCCCGAGCATGACAAGCATGGCTCTGGCAGGTCTTGCCCTTCTCCTCATTCCCTCTGCCTTGCTAAAAGCCACTAGAGCCCTTTCATTCCTGCCTACACCTCCTAAATAATGGAATTACAGGCATGCCCCACCACGCCAGGCTTCTGCAGTCCTGGGGGATAGAATTCAGCACCTCCCGTGTGCCAGTCAAGCACACTACTGAGCCACACCCCCAGCTCTCTCCGCCATCTTTTTTTTTTCCCCAGAAAGGGTTTCATTATATAACTGACGCTGCCTCTTGCGTATGATCCTCCTGTCTCAGCTTCCTGAGTGCTGGGATTCCAAGCATGCACACCCCCCTCGCTATCTACCCTGTGTGGTTGCTGCCTCGGTTATCATTGTCTGTCAGAGTCGGGAATCAAGAGGCCCAGACCTGTTGGCTCTCCCTGTCTTAGGATCTCCTGCCCATCTGCCTGAGACAGACAGAGACAGGCAGGACAGGACTAGCTAATGAGCTGACATGGGGTCTACATGCACAGAAGTAGGTCACATTAGAAACTGAGTATGAATGAGGTATAGTGGCGCATACCTTTAGCCCCAGCACTTGGTCCAGGGGTTGAACCTTTCCTGGGCAGCCTGGCCATAGGACATACCAGTGGCCATTATATATGCTCCCAGGAGGGCAAGGAAGGTGGGTACTAGCTCTTCAGACCTGGGACTCCTAGAGTTGACCAGCCTTGAAGAACCTGAGGTGGGACTCACTCAGGTGCTCAGCTCAGACTTCCCAGGCTCTTCCTGAATGACCGTGCTGCAGACACGACCCAGTCCCAGCGTCTTTGAAGATGCAGTTGGCATCTCTTTCCAACTGTCAGCTTGGTGCATTCAGCTTCAGTGTTACAGCATGCTTTCTTCCTGCTGACATCATTTCCAGGAATAGACACCAATTACCACCCCAAACCCGGTGCCGAGCAGGAAATGAAGTGGCATATGATTTGATTCTGACGTGTGAGGATCTGTGCAGTGCCCAGCAGGCACATGCCCCTTTCTGTGATGTTTTTCCAGTCTTATCTTTCCATGCAGATGCCAATCTGCTGGGTCAGCAACACTCAGAGGTTGCTGCTGACGCCTTATGAATGGGGCAGTTAAGACCACCGTGTGTGGGAGGGGTATTACTCTAAGGACTGTGAGAGTCAAAGAATTTTAGAAACTGTTTTTTTTATTCATTACTATTATTATTTTGGTTGTTGGAGACAGAGTTTCTCTGTGTGGCCCTGGGTGTCCTGAAACTCATTGTGTAGACCAGACTAGCTTCAAACTCAGAGATCAGCTTGCTTCTTCCTCCTGAATGTTGGGATTAAAATCATGCACCACCACTGCTGGCCTGGGAAACGTTTTTGTTTTGTTTTTAAAGATTTTGTGTGTGTGTGTGTGTGTGTGTGTGTGTGTGTGTGTGTGTGTGTGTGTGTGCAGTACCACCAGAGGCCAGAAGGGGGCATCAGCTGCTGGAATCCCAGGCAGTAATGACCCTCTATATCCCTGCTGAGAACCAAACCCGGGTCCAAGCTTCAGGTGCTCTTAACCACCAAGCTATCTCTCTAGGTCCCTCCCCTGCATCTTTTTTTTTTTCCTTTTTGTGACAGGGCCTCCTGTAGCCCAGGCTGGCCTAGCTACCCAGGGAGTCCCTGTCTGAAAATAACTCTTATTTTCTAACAAACAGCACATCCCACAAGGACACACACAGAAGCCTTCTCTTTTTTCTTATCTCTGATAGCATCTGCCAAATGGAGGGGCCTGCAGTCTCTTTTACCTGTCAGATCTCTCTCCATGGCCCTGGCCAGCCTGGCACAGAGGAGACAGGAAGGAGGCAGGCTCTGACCGGCTTGGGAGGTAGAACATCTGACTTCCTGCTTCCTCGTTCTGGATGCTTTGTGTGGCCCCAGGGGCTTTCCCTTCATGATTTCTAGAAGCTTCCCTGGTTTGTTTATACTTTTTTCTCTTGTTCTTGTCTCCAAATAGGTCACCAGCTGGCCACAGAGCTCCCTCCCCAGCCTCACCTCTGTTCCCCATCCTTCCTTCCCTCACACAGACGTCCAGTTGTCTGAAGCAGGTGTAACCTCAGGCCTGTGCTCGCACTGCCCAGATGACTGCCAGATACTCACCCTTTGCCAATGGGTGCTTGAGTTGCTAGACCCGGCTATCTGGAGGCCTATTAGAGTCTCACAGAGTGTCTGCCTCATGGCTGTCACTGTCCCCGCCTTAAGGCTGGGGAAACAGGCTCAGACAGAGGCAAAGCTACGTTTTGGTGAAGACTGAACTGGATCCCAGTGAGACCAGATGTCTTGGTGATGCTCCTGTACCCTGGGGGGCTCCCTGAGTCCTGAGCCAGAGTCCCAGAAGTAAATGCTGAGCGAAGGAATGATAGATGTATGACTGAATGAGAGAGGGGGAGAGGGAGGGGAGGGAGAGGGGAGGGGGAGAGATTTCCCAGGTGAGTCCTGCCAGTTGTTGGGCCCAGGTCTATGGGTTTTTCACAAAGCAGAGTGGTGTTGGAGCTAAAGTTTCAAAGAAGACAATCTTCTACACAAATGAACAACCAGGGAGAGAAAAACAAAACAAAACAAAATGAAACGAAAAATAAAAAGCCAACAATAACAAGAAAAATACAAAACAAACAAACAAACAAAAAACAATGGATGAGCAATACTCATCAGTTGGGGAAAGGGGCTTGTGGCCAAATCTGATGACCTGAGTTCAATTCTTGGAACGTTTGTGGAGAGAGAGAGAACCAACTTCACAAATTGTCCTCTGACTTCATGTGAACCGTGCCCACACAAAATCACATCAATCAATCAATTCATACATACATAAATGTAATTTTTTTTTCAAATTAAGAGAATAAGATCATGCTGGGCTTTGGGGAGAAAAATCTGACAAGAGGAGGTTGTGGGTGGAAGCACGAACAGGTCCAATGTGAGATGAAGGTGGGGTTTCTAACAGGTGAATGGCAGAAAGAAACCTGTGGGTTAGAGGAGAGGACTCCGGGCAGGAGGAACAGCACATACAAAGGTCCTGAGGTTGATCAAGGCAGCTGTGTTGAGAGCAGAGAATACTCAAACTGTAAACATCCTCCAGACCAAACTAAGACTGACCCCACATTATAGACATCGTTCTGACCTTAAAACCTATAACCTAGGCCCAGGGTGTCAAAGCTACAGGGAGCTGTGCTGTGGGGACCCTGTGATAGCTAATCTCGATTGTCAACTTGACCATGTCTGGAATCGACTAAAACCCAAACAGCCCAGGGCACTCCTGGGAAGGATTATTCTTGATTGGATCTTTTGAGGTGGGAAGATCCACCCTAAATTTGGGCCACGCCTTCTGGTGGGAGCCCATATGAAAGGACACGGAAGGACAAGAAGAAGAAGGTTTGCTTTATGCCTCCCTGCTTCCACTCTTGCTGGCAAGTTCACCTGTCCTGTTGCGGAGGCATTCCTTTGCTGGTAGTAGAACCAATTTCCAGTGCAGACTGAAGACCAGCTGAGATATTCAGCCTCCTGGATTGAACAACTACCAGGTTTTTGACCTTGTAGTCAGGAGACAGCCTTTGTTAAACAGCCAAACTATAGCCCCATAAGTCATCCTAATCCATACACACACACACACACACACACACACACACACACACGTATATATATATACACACATATACATACATATATACACACATATATACATATATACACACATATACATATATGTACATACACACATATGTACACATATACACACATATGTACATATGTGTGTGTGTGTGTGTGTTTTTGTGTATGTGTGTGTTGTTTCTCAAAAGCAGTGGTTCTCAACCTTCCTAACACTGTGACCCTTTAATACAGTTCCTCTTGCTGTGGTAACCCCCCAACCATAAAATTATTTTTGTTGCTACTTCATAACTGCAATTCTGTTACCATGATGAATCAGAATGTAAATATCTGATATGCAGGATATCTCTGACATGTGACCCCCAAAGGGGTCTCTGCCCATAGATTAAAAACTCTGACTAATAAAGAACCCTGAGTAATATGGGCTGTCACCTTGCAGGGTCCAGGCAACTTCCTGCTAGTCTTTGTGCCTGTCCCAGTCCTATAACACAATGGCTTGTATCAAGCCAAGGCCCAGAGAGGTTAATTCACTTGCCCAAGTCACACAGCAGAAGCAGGATTTGCAGATGGGTCTATCAAAGTCTGCCCTGCCTGCTCACCTCGATAGCACCCATGACTGAATGCCCCAAATACATTTCCTTGAAGAGATACAAAGAAAATGAACTCACGCCTACCATGGCCTTCACAATGTCTAGGGTGGAGCAGAGCCTCAGTCGAGGGCTGAGGGTCAACCTGGGTGTTGGGGAACGGAGCTGCTGGGAGACCGTGCGCAGCTCAGAAGCTCAGGGCGAGAAGCAGAGCCCTGATAGACACAAGCTGATGGAAGTAATGTCGGAGTCTTAGGCCAGAGGCCAAGAGATCAGGAAGACAAGGAACATGCGTTTGGGGGTGAGAAAACAGGCTTGAGGCCCAGAGAGATGACCCAGTGGACAAAACCACTTGCTCTGAAGGCTCAAGGACCTGAGTTCAAATCCCCAGCACCTGCATAAAGAAGCCAGACACGCTCATGCATTTCTGTAATCAGTTCCAGCACTGAGGGTCAGAGATGGTTGGATCCAGAGAGAGAGAAAGAGAAAGACAGAGAGAGAAAGAAAGAGAGAGAGAGAGAGAAAGAGAGAGAGAGAGAGACCCCCACATGCATGCAGACAGAAGGACATGTAAAAGACTAACCTTGAGTTAAAGAAAAATGCTGGATGTGTATAGTAACTGTCTAGTCAGTGGGAGGAGGCCCTGGGGTTCATTCCCAGCACCCAAAGATAAAACCACAAATAGAGGGTCAAAGGGCCGTCCACTCTCTGGTGGTTCCAGAGCATACTGGGAGCCTGCCAGCCACTCCCATTAAGTGACCTCTGACTTGGTCTCAGCGTTTATTTTTCTGGGGCATTAAAATCAGTTTAAGGTGACCCAGATCCAGAGCAGGGCGGGGCAAGGCATGAGATGACAACTCTGTCTCAGTGACCTCTGCATGAAATCAAAGATGTTCCCCAATGCCGTCCCACCATCCCCCCGCCCCTGCCAACCCCCACCACCCCTTCCCCGCCACCACCACCCCGCCCCCATCCCCGCTGGGACTGATTATTAGCCGGTGTGCATGAGTGAATTTCGGGGTCACAGTGGGTAATCGGATCGGGCCAGGCTGAGGCAGGTGACCCGAGCTCTTGGATAAGGGGATTAAGCTCAATCTGTCAGAGAAGGCATCTTCTCAAGGCGGCTTGGGAGCCAGGATGTGAAAGCTGAGCTTGGGAGCCCCCTCTACACATTCACAGCTTCCATGGCAAGTGGAAATCCATCACTGAGCCTGAGCCCCTACACTATGGGGTGGGAAACCCCGAACGCAAAGAGCCTGGGGAGGGAGCAGGGAAGCGGGGTGTGTCTGTAGGGGGGTGAACTGGGCCACCTTCTGACCCACACCAACTGATGTCATTGAATGGAGCCTGGTCCAGTGCGGGCTGGGGATCATGGCTTTGCCTGGTAGTCTGCCTGAGTTGGCCAACCCCGCCTTGGCTCTGATGTTTTAGGCACTTTGCGTTTTGGCTTTCTCAGTCCGGTAAAGTCAATGGTTGGCGTGGCTGGCTGACTCCCATTTCCCACCAAGATAATGGTCGATGTCCCCAGGACTGCAAGTAGAATCAGATGTTTTCCCAGGCTCTGAAACTGCCCATAAGGGGGTCGCTGGATGGTGGGAGCAACTGGGAGCGGGAGGGCCTCAGATCTTTCTAGAAGTATTTGGTGATTCTGCTCACAAGCTGTCAGCCAAGGCAATCATATATTCCCTCAAGAGACTTCCTTGAGGAAAGGGTGGCACACTGGTGAGTTCTTGCAGAGACCCAGAAATACATCTCCTTCCTCACAGCCAGCTCAACTTGGCCCTTAATTTGACTTTTCCCAAGTTCTTGACTACTTCTCGAGGTGGGTCATTGTCACCATATTTTCAGAAGAGAAACTGAGGCTCAGGCATGGGAGGTGGGTACCAAACTGTAGAACCCCAGGTGGGGGCGGGGGTGGAGGAGTGAAGGGTGAGGGGTGGGGAGGCATTTACTAAACAGTGTGTACCAAGCAGCTGAGTTGGTCTGGGAGGTTGAAGGAGGCTTCGGTCGTACTTCTAAGGCCTCACATGGCTTTTCTGGTTGTCTACCAGGAGTTTCCTCACATGGTGGCCTCGTGGACACTTTTCCTGGCAGCTGGCCTCTCCTCTTTACATCCTTGCCAGAAACTGCCCCAGTATCCCCCACATCTCAAAAAGTTATCTATACAGCTCTGACTCCAGGGGAGGGAGACCCTTTTTTCTCTTGGTCGGTGGGGCTGTGGGTTTACAGTGAAGGCTTAACTTAGTAGGTCTCTATTGTCCAAACCCTGAGCACTCCAAAGGAAGGCATGCCCCTGCCGGGGCTCCTGGAAGATAACATTCCAAGAACAAACACATCCAGGGCTTCTGGCCTTGTATTTGAGCTGGGTCTCTATTGTAGGTGAGACTCAGCGACTAAGATTGGCAGAGTTTATGCTCATGTGACCGACTCTCAATAAACATCTTAGATGCCAAGGTTTGGGGGCATTTTCTTTTCTTTCCTTCTTTCTTTCTTTCCTTTATCTTTTTTCTTTCTTTCTTTTGTTTTTGTTTTTTTGTTTTTTCGAGACAGTTTCTCCATGTAGCCCTGGCTGTCCTAGAACTCACTCTGTAGACCAGGCTGGCCTCAAACTCAGAAATCCTCCTGCCTCTGCCTCCCAAGTGCCGGGATTGAAGCCGTGTGCCACCACTGCCCGGCTTGGGGGCGTTTTCTAACTGGCAGCAATTCGTGTCTCATGCCAAAGCCGTGTGAACTCAGCTCTAGGCCCATTGTCTCCCAGACTCTGACCCTTGTCTTTAATCTTGCTAGTTTAGTCTGTGTCTTGTCACCATGATAAGCCCGTGGCTAGCTTCTCTGTGTTCCTTCAGTCCTTCTGAGGGTTTGTTGAGCACAGCTGGTTCCAGACGCCCTCTTTGGAGATGGTCTACAATAGAGAAAGTGATAGTAGGAGATTCTAGCCTTCTCGAGGTGCTCCTCCCGCTCGGACGCATCCTCCAGTCCTCCCTTGCCTGGCCGCTTGCCCAGCCTTGCTATCACAGGCTGGGTGCGGCTAAATGGTCACAGTAATCTCCTCCCAGGACTGCGCATCCCCAGGAGGAGCCCGTGAGGAAGATAAGCTGGAGGTTTCAAAGGTGATACGATGAGAGAGCTAGCTTTCCCAGAGGAGGAAAACTGAGGCCAAGAGACATCAAGGGTTGTGTCCAAAGTCTAACAGCGGATGGCAGCCCAGGTCCGCATGACTCTAGGTCCCAGACATTCAGGCTCTGTTGAGGACAGAGATAGTGCCAGCTTTGGGAGACTCCCTGGGAGTAGTCTGGGCCACCAGGGTGTGTCACAGGCGACCATAGAAGGAAGGGGACACACCTGATGCTTCCTCAGAGTTTATACATTCTTAGAGGGCTGAAAAAATCTTTCTCCTCTATGAAGAGAAGCTGACATTGACCTGAAGAATGTTTATGTCACATTTATTTATTGACTGGGCAGCAGCAAGCGTATGTCGCAGCACACGTGCGGAGGTCAGAGGACAGCATTCTGGAATCGGTTCTCTCCTGCCTCGGCCAGCCATTGATCTCAGGCTTGGCAGCAGGTGTCCTTACTGGGTGAATCTCACCAGCCTTGCATTGGCTTTGGAAAATAATACCTGGGCTAGCTAGGGCTGAGGGGCCTGGGTTTGACTGGTATCACATGTGCAAGAAGCCAGGTGTGGGGGCTGGAGAGATGGCTCAGTGGTTAAGAGCACTGACTGCTCTTCCACAGGTCCTGAGTTCAATTCCCAGCAACCACATGGTGGCTCACAACCATCTGTGAAGGGATCTGACGCCCTCTTCTGGTGTGTCTGAAGACAGCTACAGTGTACTTATATAAAATAAATGAAATAAATCTTCAGGAAAAAAAGAAGCCAGGTGTGCCCCAGTGCTGGGGAGTGGGTGGCAGGTAGCTCGGGGGAAAATGTCTCATGTGTCAGGGTTAGAGCCGGGTTCTAAGGGTTAAGTCCTGGGTTCGATTCTCTGCTCCAAGGGGGGTTGGGGAGAGAGCAAAAGAGAAAGTCATTTAACCAGATGAGTGGAATCACAAATCAGGAACTTTCTCAGAACCTGTTCTCAGGGGATTTAGGAAGAGGAAGGAGATTTGTGTGGGGTGGCTTACCCTGGTGTGCCGCTCCGGCAGACCCTGGCTAGCCGGAGAGGCTGGGAGGAAGTCAAGTCCTTTCTAGAGGTGGTTCAGCACCCAATTCTCCATTAGCAACAAAGAGGGGCAGCAGGAGTTGGGGATCGGGGGTTGGGAGACGCTTGTCCCTGCTCTTGAGGTCTTGGGGCTTCAGCTGAACTCTCTAAACTGACAAGATTTATCCCCTGCTTAGTCTTCTTTGGAGGCCTGCTTCTGCAAAGGAGTCTGGGAGCTGTAGTTTTTAAAGTTGGTGTTTTAAGTCCTTCCTGTGCCATCCCAGGAGAAAAGAGAAGGGAGGGAGGGGGAATAGCTCAGTCCCCTTGTGGAGGAGATCAGGACCACCCTTTCCTTAGAGCAGCCTAGGGCATCTCATCCCTCCTGCCACCTCCAGATGGAGACCAGGTGTCCCTGGTGTCTGGAGGCCAGGTGTCCCTGGTGCCTTGCAGGGTCATGGACCACAGCGTGGTGCCAAATTGAATTGAATGCTGGCTTCACTCCCGGGCTGGTCCCCATCACTGCCCTCTGGACAGAGTCCCTGCAGTTCAGGACACAAGAAGGTCACCTGTTTGTCATAGAGAAGGTGGGGAGGGGATGTAATATGTGGAGTTTTGGGATAAAGCTGGGGTGAATTGGGAGCTCAACTTGGCTACCTGTCTCAACATGCCAATTAGAGAGAGAGAGGCTTGGGCCAAGACACAGACGATGTTTTTGTGTCAGTGTGGCCACCCTGGGAAGAAGAGAGAAAAGGGTTCGGTGACCCCAGGTTTATCTCCTGATGGAAGCTTTCAGTTGGATTAGAGGAAGATTTGGGTTAGGGGATGACTTGTCTGTGAGTTCTGCTGTTCCTGGCATCTACGCGGCTGCAGGTTTAGGGTCAGAGGGAGACCTTCATGTCCCTTTGCCATGGCTGGAGGTGGGGGGTGGGAGGGCAGTCTGGAGCAGTGCATTGTGGGAGCTGGCCTCTATCTGCCTCCTCAGTCTCAATGTTTGCATCTTCAGACTTCCAGGCCCTGAGCTCAGCCAGACAGACGGTGTCCTGAGGGATCAACACACTGAGGTGACAAGCAGAAGTCGGACCTCAGGAGAGGGGATGAAGGCTTGAGCCCAGCGTGCTGGCGCACACACTCAGTCTGAGCACTCAGAGGCAAGTGGATCTCTGTGCGTTTGAGGACAGCCCAGGCTATGTAGTGAGACCCTGTCTCAAAATACACAAACAAAACTGATAACGTAACGTACTCTGGGCTGCCTCTTTTAATAGTTACAGCACTGCTCACCTAAAACCCCCTCTAGTTGGCCTGGTGAGGCATACGGTTAAGCCCAAACGTCTGGCGGCAGAGGTAGGTGGATCTCTGTGAGTTCAAAGCCAGCCTGGTCTCCATAACGAGTTCAAGGACAGCCAGGGCTACATAGTAAGACCCCCCTCCCATCTCAAAATGAAAGAAAAGAAAAACAATCAACTCAATATTGTGGGTTAGCGACAAAGGGTCACACACCAGCTTGCAGGTGACTTCACAGTCTTTTAGTTAGCTCCAGTCCCCAACACCTTAGGGGTCATGCCCAGAGTCAAGTTTCTGGGCAGGAAGATCTAATTGGACAAAACTGGGCCAAGCCTTCTTTTCCTGTCCAGTGGGGGATGGTGGGGGGTGGGGGTGGGGCAAGTGATCAAGGTTCCCACCTACACTTCAGACATGCTCTGCACAATTCCTAAAGCCCCCAGAACCCACCAGGTTGGCATCATGTTCAGGGGACTGACTGACCATTCTGCATCCACTGTTTCGGGAAGGGATAATCCTAGCCCTGGAGCTTTATCACTAAGCACACTGCTAGATAAGGGTCTTGTAGGATTTAGACAGTAACCTATCAATGACTCTTAATTAACAGAAGCAGGCGGTTCTGAGTTGTCTCCACCGTGGGCCAGAACTGTGACTCAAAGTCCATTCTTTTGGCTTCTTATAAAAGTCCTGCAGTTGCAACTCCAGGTTTTACAAGCCGCTGATGATTTGGAAGGGTGTCCTATACTTAACTTGCACCCTCAGTCAATATCTGAGGAGCTCGCCAATACTATCTTCCACTGGGCTCCCCCCCCCCGCCCCCATGCTTGCAAGAGAGCTACCAGCAACCAACGGAGTCAGCACACTTTCTTTTCCTTTTTCAGCCATAGCAAAGCACCTTCCTCTTCTCTAATCTTGGGCTGTGGGCAGCTCCTTTGGTTTCTTTGAGGCCACTGTCAGTAATTATAAACCCATCCCTGTGACAGACTCCAGGAAGTGATAATGTTCCTGTTTCCCTTGCCTTCAGATGTAGTTTCTCTGTGTAGCCCTGGCTGTCCTGGAACTCACTTAGTATAGTAGAGCAGGTTGGCCTCGAACTCAGAGATCCGCCTGTCTCTGCTTCCTGAATGCTGGGATTTAAAGGCGTAGATCCACCGTCTGGTATACCAGTTAGCCTCTTACGTTCCTAATCCAAGCATTGATTGGGAAGGAGGGGCTGATTTAGCAATCTAACCGTGATGGAGACTCTCCTGCAGTGTGTATGAGGGCCAGCTGCTCCTGTTTGTAGAAGCTGACTGGTTAGCTGGGTAAACTGGAATCCGTTAAAGAGGATTCGTTTGCATTTGTTTGAGTGTACCTCTGATTCTCGGGAGCCAGGGGTGGAGGAGCCTTGGTGGGTTGGGGGTGGGGCGTGGTGGGGGTGAGGAGGCTCGTTCTTCTTGGCATGAGGGCTGAGTTCCGCACTCAGGAAGACCGCGAGGGGAAGCCTTCGCCAGCGAGGCTAGTTTCTAATCACCCAGTGGCAGACAGTGGAGAGCCGAGAGTCAAGCAGCCTAAACAGCGGCGCGCGAGGGGAGCCTCCAAATGATGAAGGGCGGGCTGGGGTAGAGTCATTGCCTAGCACGCGTGAAGCCCTAGGTTTACTCTCCAGACAAACTCTGAAAACAAGTCGTCTTAGGTCACTGTGTAACAGAAAGGAGGTATTTAATGGAGAAGCGAGAGGAAGGAAAGAGTAGCCCAGGGAGGGAGGGGATGGGAGCTGGCTTGGTGGCCAAGGTGACCCCTTGACACGGCTAAGGTTTGACACAGGGCAGCTGAGGGTAGCCCAGGAGTGCGTTGTCCCTTCTGGTAAACCGCGTGGGTCCGGTGGTCTCGGCTGTCCTTAGAGAACGCGAGTCGCCGCTGTCACAAAGGCGTGGGTTCCAGGGCGGAGAACGCGGGGTGCAGAGCTGGCTGCCTCTTAGACACTCGAGCTGCCACTACTGGGAGCGGCGGGAGGTAAGTTAGGGTACAAACAGCGCCCCCTGCCGGGGATGAGCTGAGGCTGGGGGCTGCCGCGAGTCAGGGGCCAGCCACTGCCACCATAAATTCTCCTCAAACCCAAAGAGCTATATAGTCTCTCAAGCATCCGTGTATTTATCCCTATCCATCATTCACTTATTTGAGACAGGGTCTCATATGTTACAGGCTGGCCTTGAAGTCGAACTACAGCCAAAGATGATCTTGGCCTCAGGATCTTCTGGTTTCCATCTCCCAGGGGTTGCGATGTCAGGCCAGCGCCACCACGCCCACTCCCTCAGGATCCTCCCAGAACCCACTTTGTCATTTAGAAGCAGGAAGGAAATCCGGGTTCCCTGCTTCGGCCGTTACACGGGAGTTGGGAAAGATGGCAGGGCATAATGAACTGGGAGGTGTTCAAGGAGGCTTGGGGAAGGACATTCATTCAAACTCTTGTTTGGGAGAGCTGACTTCTCCCACCCGGAAGGCTCCAGAAACCATCAAGACTTGGTTCCCCTTCAATTTGATCTACCAAACTTCAATCATCTTCTCCATCCCCACGACATTTACGAAACATCAGCTGACACAAACTAGGGGATGCCTGGGCCTAGCTACATTTTCTTTGCTTCTCAGCCTTCACCCCCAAATCCTTCTCTCTGCCCAAAATCCATGCCCCCCACCTCTTTGTAGCATTGCGTCGTGAGAGTGACTCACCATCGCTCAGTTCCCCACAACACTAAGCACACAGTAGGCGCTTGTTTGTATGCCAAATCGATTTACACAGTCACACTGCCATAACTCTCAGGGTTTACAAGCCCCCGGAGAATTAATTTCAGATTGCCTCATGAAAGGTCCTTGTTCGGTGTGATCGGACATGACCCAGAGGCATCATCTGGTCTGGCTAAGCCCTGAGGTTTGGTGTTTATGGCTTATCTTTCTGTGCTAGCATGATTCATGGAGCCCTGTGGAATTGGCTGCAGCACCCCTGATCTTAGATTCCCACAGTGAACAGTAGGGATTACAGGACCACGGTAGTGGGCGGGGTTATGCAGATCAGGTGAGGGCCTGGCCCTCCCCACTTTCTAGACTGGAAAGTGAGGTTCCGGAGAGCAGCACAGATGCACCTGAGGTCCCTTAGAGGCTGGGGAAGAATGTGAACGGTGAACCTGGGATTCCATGTAGGACCTTGCAGTTTCTGGGACACAGTGGGCCTCACAACCCTTTGGGGCTTGTCAACTCATGTCCCCTCTCCTAAGTGCCTCTGGGCAGGTGGCATTCAAGTTCTGACTGTGATAAAATGTCCCTCTGGGTTGCTGGTTCCTGACCTGAGAAGGCGGTGGGTGGGGGATGGTGGTGGTGGTGGTGTCACAACTTAGGTGGGATTTTAACTCCTGTGTGTGTGTTTGGATAGGTATATGTCAGTGGGTAGCCCTGGTCCAGCATGTATCAGGCACAGGGTATGGTAGCACATGCCTCTAACCCCAGCACTTTGGAGGTGGAGGCAGGAGGATCAGGCGATCAAGGTCATCCTTGGCTACATACTGAGTTTGCGGCCAGTCTAGGCTACAAGAGACCCTGTCACAAAATCAAAAACCAAGACAGTTCTGTCGGGTTGATCATCGGAGGCCTCTGTTCCCCTTTCCTTTAGAGATGTGAGGAGAAGGGTAAGTGACAGGCTGGAGCCATCTGCCCAGGTCCTAATAATAAACTGGGAGAGGAAGAAGTTCCGGCACGATTGGATCTGGGGGGAGGGGCTCTTGTTACACCCGGCACCATCTGCCACGTCCCCTTGTATGCCAAGCTGTGGGCGGCGGAAGAGGGGACTGGGAGACGGAGGAGAGACCCATGGGTCGTCACTGCCAGCAGGGTGGCCCAATTCCCTTTTCCTCGGTTACTCTGGGCAGGACATTGCACACAGAGGAAACACAGAGAGAACGAGAAAGAGGTGGGCTTGCCGGCTTTGACCTCAAGGACCCCAGTGTCTAAGCAGAAGGGAAGCTCAGATCCATCTCAATGCCACTGGTAGGTGACAACAGCTGGTCACTCAATGCCCCTCCACATACCAACCACCCTACCCCAGCGTCCCATCTCTGAGCAACAACTTTATAGATGGGAGGGGGCCAGAGATAGTGACTTTCTCAAAGTCCCCCAGTGGTGTAGGACTTAAACTCAGGACCCTTGTGACTTCTCAACTCAGCAAGACACTACTACAGTGAGTTTTACTGTCACCCGGCAGCCCAGGGTGGGTCTACCCTACGACAAACAAACAGATGCCATCACCCCAGGGTGGACTTCTCCTTGTCTTGGGAACCCCACCTGGAGGCTTCTCTGGTCACCTGGGTCTCCTCTTTATCTTGTCCAGATGAAGAAATACAAACAGAAGACCTTTTTAGGTCACGTTCTCATTCTCTGTCTTGCCCAGATGAAGAGAAACAGGAGGAAGGACTCTTCAGCTCTTCCGGAACTTTCCGAGAAGGCCAAAGAGCAGCTCGCCGAGGCAGAGCTACGGAAACTAAGGCAGCAGTTCCGCAAGATGGTAGACAGCCGAAAGTCCTTCAACTTCCACAACCAGCGTATGATCGCCAACCAGTAGTAAGAAGGGTGTGATGGTGTGGGTCTAGGGTACGGCAGGGGCTGGGGGCACACTGAACCCACCTGGGGACCGGAGGCCTTCGATCCTGTGCTCTGGAGCATCACGGGAGGATATCCAGTGAACAGGATTCAGGGGTCTTGGGGGCCTCAACCAAGCCCCGTTTTTCTCTCGGATGCCCCTCTCGCCTTGTGGTCCTTGCAGACAACATCCTCAACCTATCAATCCCAGTTCCAGCACACGCGGAATCTGGTTGGTTGAGGTGTCTCACTCCTGTCCAGTCCAACCAGCTGTGGCAGTGACGGGGCGGGGCCGATCCCGGAGGGGCAGGGAATGTTCCCATGCTGCGGCAGTGCCCAGCCTTTTGCAATTGGGGGAACCTGTCTGTAAGCCCCTTTCTGGAAAAGCAGAAGCCAGCCTCCATCAAAGAGAACCTTGCTGTCAGGATGTTTGGAATTCAAAGAAGGGCGTGAAGAGGATCTTTCCTTTCCCATGGATTCATTTACTCCGGGCTAGGCTGGTCCCTAGCCTAGTTAGTGTACAACCCTGTCAATTTTTATAAGGCATTTTTTTTCCCCAGAGCACTTTAGCGCCATCTGTTGGAGAAGCGCTTATTATGTAGAACAAGACAAAGTGTTTTGGGTTGGTAAGATGATTCAGCTAGTCTGATGGCCTGAGTTGGGTCCCAGAGACCCACAAGGTTAGAGAGAGAGAACTGACTTCCATGTTGTTTCCTGATCTCCATATACACAAAGGGTTATGCTAACACCCATACATAGGTTCATACATTCACGCATAAATAAATATATGCGGACAAATGAAAGCAGACTCTGGAGAGGTGGCCCAGCAGTAAAGAACACTTGCTGTTTTTTGCCAAGGATCTGAGTTCGGTTCCCAGGACCCACATCTGTCTCACAACCACCTATATCTCCAACTCCAAGGGTTCACTCTTCTGGCCTCTGCAGGCACCCCCTTCATGCCTACTCCCATATAAATAAAACAACAGAATAAATACATTACCGGGCATGGCGGCATACACACACCTTCAATCCCAGTACTCCAGAGAGCTGGATCTCTGAATTTGGAGGCAGTCTGCTCTACATACAGAGTTCTGGGCTAGCCAGAGCTACACAGTAGGCTGGTATCTCAAGATCAATTTAAAAAGGTAAACACTGACATGCTCTGTGAAGGTCCTCCTTACTTTTCAGGGTACTGGCTCCCTTTGCCCAGCCCCAGCCCTGCCTACCCGCCAGCTGCTCTATCTTCAGACACACCAGAAGAGCGCATCAGATCCCATTACAGATGGTTGTGAGCCACCATGTGGTTGTTGGGATTTGAACTCAGGACCTCTGGAAGAGCAGTCAGAGCTCTTAACCGCTGAGCCATCTCTCCAGCCCGCATCCCTGTTATTATTGTCATTACGGATTGTCCCATTGTCCCATTGGACAGTTTTATTCCCTGGTCATGGCCCATTGGTTTCTGCTTTTTTTTTTTTTAAATAAAGTTTTATTGGCACAGCCTGCAGTGACTACCCTACTTCAGGATGAGTTTTGAGTAACCACAGGGTGTCTCAAAGTCTAATTTCCTGAGGCTTTTTGTAAGAACTGGTTTGCTAATTCCACATTCTAGAACATTCTTTAGCTTTCTGCAGCAGCGCTCCCAACAGTTGGATGGGCACAGCTCCCTGGAGGCTCTTGTTGCAAAGCAGGCTGTACCCCTACTGAGGTCCAGTTGGAGTCTGAGATCCCAGACCTTCTAGGATGCTAAGTGCTGATGTCAGGTACCCAGACAGTTCTAGGGGCCTGCCCATGTTCTGTCTCCCATCCTTTGGATGTCTGCAGCCTTCCCAGCCTCCCTCCACCCTATTTCCTCATCCCGGCTCAGCTCCAACCCCACCCCCACCCCCAGCCAGTTTGACACATTGCTAGACCCAGAGAGGCCTTGGCCAAGGGTTCAAGGTTATTGCACACCTCTATGTTGATACAAACGTCAGAGTCCTGCTCCATGCTCCAGGTTTTGTTCATGCATGTGTACATATGTGGAGGGTGGAGGTCAGAGGTCAATTTTCGGTACTCCTTGGGAGCCATCTGCCTTTTTTTTTTTAAAAGATTTATTTATTATTATATATAAGTACACTGTAGCTGTCTTCAGACACACCAGAAGAGGGCGTCAGTTCTCATTATGGATGGTTCTGAGCCACCATATGGTTGCTGGGATTTGAACTCAGGAGTGCATGGGGGTCAGTGGACAAACTTGCAGGAATCCATTCTCTCTTTCCTATATGTGGATTTCAGAGATCAAACTCAGGTAGCCAGGCTCGGCTGCCAGCCAGTGCCTTCACTCACAGATCCATCTTGCAAACCCCGTCTTGGTTTTTCGAGGCAGGGTTTCTCTGTGTAGCCCTGGATGTCCTGGAACTCGCTCTGTAGACCAGGCTGGCCTCGAACTCAGAAATCCTCCTGCCTCTGCCTCCCAAGTGCTGGGATTAAAGGCGTGCGCCACCACTGCCCAGCATCCATCTTGGTTTTGTTGTGACTGTCTCTCATTAGCCTGGAGCTCCCTGACTAGGTGTGGCTGTCTCGACAGCTAACTCAGGGATTCTCCTGCCTCTACATCCCAAACCTGACTGTGTGCACGGGTGCTGGGATGGACCTCAGGTCTACAGGCTTACGTGGGAAACACTTAACTGAGTCATCTCCCCAAAGCCACTCGGTGAAGACTTTTGACGGCTTCCAGGCAGCCTTCCCCTAAGGAAGGAGAGTAGGAGAGATGTGGATGATGGAAGTCAGGGATGTGGGGTTCCAGATCTGAACCTGAGCCCCCTGCCCTGAAGCTCTCCTTCTCTTCCCAGGACCCTAGACATCTCCCAGGCTCCTTTTAGGGGAGGGACACCCTGTGGGGTCTGTGAAGGTGGTTTAGGGGCCACTGGGCTAAGCTAGAACTGCCTTCCTTCAGCAAGGAGATAGAGAATCTGAAAGCTGAACAGGCAGAGACCACCCTGCTTCTGAGCCTTGTGAAGTCTCCGAAGAACCTAGACATCAACCAGAAAAATTTCATGGAACTCCGCTTCCTGCTGCAGACCAAAGGGGACTACGAGGGGTTGATCTCCTCCATGAAGGTGATGTTGGGAGAACTAGATGACAAGGTGAGGCTTCCCTGGAGGGGAAACAGGGACAGCACAGCCACGATGCCCTAGGCAGACTGGGACATCCTGTGGGAGCTTAGCTCTGTCAACCCTGCATGTCCCCTGCCATTTCAAGGCTCAGGACCAATCCCAGCATCCTTAGCGCCGGGCAACAAGGGCAAGGTTTTGGTGCTGTTACGAAGATGAAGATCACCTTGGGCTTCAAATGATGCCAGTTTCTCCCCCCTTCATGCTGTACACCAAACATGGGTTAGAGAGGGCGGCCGTTATCTTTTCGTTATTGGACTGAGATGGTGGGTAGCATCTCTCTGGGACATTGCCAGGTGTTATGGCAGGAGAAAAGCCTTCTGGGAGGTCTTCATGTGGGCCATCGGATACACATGCCATTCTGAGCATGTTCCATCGGTTCAAAATAGTCCCTCAAGACCGTCCCTCTGTCATGGCTACAGCCCTCCTGGATGAGGGCGTTGCCCGTGTCTCGCTGCATTCCAACCCTTACTCTTAGGAAAGGAGAGGCTTACCTGAGATATTGTGTTGGAAGTATGTAACTCTTTTTGTTTGTTTGTTTTTTTGAGACAGGGTTTCTCGGTTTAGCCCCGGCCTGTCCTGGAACTCACTCTGTAGACCAGGCTGGCCTCAAACTCAGAAATCCACCTGCCTCTGCCTCTGCCTCCCAAGTGCTGGGATTAAAGGTGTGCGCCACCATTGCCCAGCTATGTAACTCTTTAATTTATTTGCATCTACTTATTTTTGAGGCATATATCTGTAGCCTTGACTAGCCTGGAATTCACTGTGTAGACCAGGCTGGCCTTGAAGTCACAGAGATCTACTTGTCTCTGCCTCCCATTTGCTGGGAGTAAAGGTGTGTGCCATCATGCACGGCCACCCTTACTCTCTTTTCGTTTCATTGTAATATTTTATTTTTAGAAATTCTTTTTTTTAAAAGCTTTATTTATTTATTATATATAAGTACACTGTAGCTGTCCTCAGACACTCCAGAAGAGGGAGTCAAATCTTGTTACAGATGGTTGTGAGCCACCATGTGGTTGCTGGGATTTGAACTCAGGACCTTCGGAAGAGCAGTCAGTGCTCTTAACCACTGAACCATATCTCCAGCCCAATATTTTATTTTTAATTAAGGTATATGCCTATGTCTGTGTGCGAGTATGTGCATAGAGAAGTAGTTCCTAGGGAGCCCAGAAGAGGGCAGTGGATCCCCTGAAACTAGATTGTTGAGATGACCACTGTGGGGTGCTGGGAACCAAACTCAAGTCCTCTGTAAGTCCCCTGAGAACGGAGCTTAGGACCTGGTGCCTGCTAGTTACATCCTCTATCACTGAACTGTGTTTCCAGTCCCTTATTTATTCATTTTTAAACCAATATGGTGCAGAAGTAAGACTGTAAAGTAGCAAATGAGACTAAACTCAAATGTGTTTTGATATGTGAACACTCAGGTTCAATGTATCTGAAACGACCCTGTGAAATCCTTTTGCAAAAGACCCACAGTCATACTTGGGTTTTCCAAGCTACAGCATCTCTGTGGAAACTCTGGCTGTGTACCACCACCCGCAGCACAGAAATGACTGGCTTGGCTTTCCTGATAAATCTGTATTAGTAGCAATAAGCCACGGGCCCAAGGGACATAGTGTGCAGCCCTTGGTGTGATTGACTTTGTCATAGACTGCACACACGTGGAGGGCTATCAAGGCTTTAGCCAGGTGCTCCTGCCTAATGTGGGCTGCTAGTGCCTGCAACTCGAAGAACCACATCTGTGTGGTGCTGAGTACCTAATTTCCAAAGTGGGGACCAACTCTTGGGAAAGTTTCAGATATATCAAAGCACGGTTTTCCCATGATGCCATACTTGGTCACTTCAGGAAGTCCCCCCCCCTCCCCAGTCCCATTCGTAAGCAGAGAAACTGGGCATGTAGGGAATATCCAGATGGGCACTAGGAAGCAGCTACAGATGTTCTGTAACCCCATTCTAGGCCCTTCTCAGGCTAACAGGGTTGACAACCAACTTTCACCACTACAGGGGCCAGTGCCATTTCCTCTAGAAACTATGACTTGGTGGTAGGGCGGGAGAGATGGGGAATTTCTGCTCCCTGGTGGGAAAATTCACACCTAGAGCCATTTTTTTTTCTTTACCCTGTACGGGGTGGGAATAAGTTGGCTGGAGCAGGAATCCAGGAGCCAAGTCAGAGCTGTTTAAGGGATGAGAGTCAATGTCACTTTGGCTTTAACCTGGTTCCCCCGTGGGAATGGTCAATCTGTGGCCAGCAGATACTAGATACTCCCTACCCATCCCCCTCTCCCTCTCCTCCTGCCTCTCCCTCCTTCCCTCTCCCTCCTTCCCTCTCCCTCCCTCCCTCTCCCTTCCTCCCTCCCTCCTTTCTCTCTTTTTTCCTTCTCCTCTCTCTCTCTCTCTCTCTCTCTCTCTCTCTCTCTCTCTCTCTCTCTCTCTCTCTCTCAGATTGTTCAGATGGAGAGAAAGATCATGAACCAGAGACAGATTTTCTTGAAGACACAAGAGGCCAATAATCCCAGGAAGCTGCAGAAACAGATCCACGTTCTGGAGACCCGACTGAACCTGGTAGGTGAGGGGCTGTTCTCTAAAGCTTCAACCCCCCCATCCCCTACCCCCAGTCAATCTTCATCCCACCCCTACCCTCCACCCCCACTTCCAATCCCACTGCACTCCCATGACCTCACCCCACCCCCACCCCTCTCCTCTGTGCTCCCAGAGATGAAGCTTGACCTCTGACCTGTCAGCAGAATACATGTTTGCTTGGTGCTTGGGAGGAGGTGGACTGAGGGTCCCTTTCTCCCACGATAACACCCTCTTACTCCACCCCTGACCTAAATTGGTTTTGGCCAGTGTTCTACGAAAGCAACAGAAAGGCAAACTTTTGTTTTTATTTGATTTTGTTTTGGTGCGGGGGAATAGGTTCACTCTGTAGTCCTGTAACTTGAAATGTATACCAGTTTGGCTTTGAACTCCTGGCTACTCTCCAGTCTCTGTTTCCTGAGTGCTAGAATTACAAATGTATGCTATCATCCCCAACTGCAGTTAATATCCCCTGTTCTTTCCTTCTCCTTCTCCTCTCTCTTCTCTCTCTCTCTCTCTCTCTCATTCTTTCTGGGTCTGCTACAGTGCAGGTTGGCCTGGGATGCACCGTGCGGCTGAAGTCAGATTCGAATCAAACCTTCCAAACCCCTGCCTTTCTTTGCCTACTGAGTTCTGGGGTCACAGTTGTGCACCACTTCATTCAGTTGGTCCATTTTAAATTTCTTTAGAAACTCTCATACTGTTCCCCAAACCCTTCAAGGGCAGGACTGGCCTATGTTCCCATGAACAGTGTAACCAAGATCACCCTTAAAAAAACATTTAAAAAGCCAAGATCAGTTTGTTCAAAGGTAGAAGAAAATGGGGACTAAGAGAATGTCCTGTCACTCACACTGTCCCCACACTTGTCACACTGTCCCCACACCTGTCAGTCTCACTTGTCCCTATACCTGTCAGTCACCTTGTCTCTACATCTGTCAGTCACACTGTCCCCACACCTGTCAGTCACACTGTCTCTACACCTGTCAGTCACACTGTCTCTACACCTGTCAGTCACACTGTCTCTACACCTGTCAGTCACACTGTCTTTACACCTGTCAGTTACACTGTCCCCACACCTGTCAGTCACACTGTCCCCACACCTGTCAGTCACACTGTTCCCACACCTGTCAGTCACACTGTCCCCACATCTGTCAGTTACACTGTCCCCACACCTGTCAGTCACACTGTCCACACACCTGTCAGTCCCACTGCCCACACACCTGTCAGTCACACTGTCCCCACACCTTCAGTCACACTGTCTGTACACCTGTCAGTCACACTGTCTATACACTTGTCAGTCAGTCACACTGTCCACACACCTGTCAGTCACACTGTCACACACCTGTCAGTCACACTGCCCACACACCTGTCAGTCACACTGTCCCCACACCTTCAGTCACACTGTCTGTACACCTGTCAGTCACACTGTCTCTACACCTGTCAGTCACACTGTCTATACACCTGTCAGTCAGTCACACTGTCCACACACCTGTCAGTCACAGTGTCCCCACACCTGTCACTCACACTGTCCTCGCACCTGTCACATTGTCCTCACACCTGTCACTCTATCCCCCCAACTGTCACTCTATCACCGCACCTGTCACTCACACTGTCCCCACACCTGTCAAACTGATCTCATTGTCAGAACGTGGCTCTGGCTGTACACTGTTCCCACCCTGAAATCTTTTAAGATAACGGACTTACCTTAACTAAGGTAATTAAGGGAGGGTATCACGACATTTTACCCCCAAATCTTTCTGTTTCAGCTCTTAGAATTAAACATTTTCTTTCACAAGCACAGTACCAGCCTTACACCTTATAAAATGAATATTTTGTTAATATTTGTATCAGTATGTTTTTTCTGGACAGACCTCCAATGTCTGAGTCGACCAGGACCCCCTGAATTTTGGAATTCTCAAATCTCCTCCATTTAGAATTAGTTTTGTGGGGCAGTGGTGGCTCACACCTTTAATCCCAGCACTTGGAGGCAGAGGCAGGCAGATTTCTGAGTTCGAGGTCAGCCTGGTCTACAAAGTGAGTTCCAGGACAGCCAGGGCTACACAGAGAAACCCTGTCCCGAAAAACCAAAACACAAACAAACAAACCAAAAACCAAAACCAAGCCAAAACAAACAAAACAAAAAACCGAATAGAATTAGCTGCTTTTAATGGGGAGGACTTTGCTTCCAACGGGATGAAGGAGACGTGGCATTACTTCCGGTCTGCGCTGGGCGCTGCTGACGTCTGCCCCTGGATGGTCCGCTCCAAAACCCCAGGACCCGGGTGTGAGACACCGTTTGAAGCCTAGTCTCCCCACAGGTTACTGTCCACTTTGACACGATGTTGACCTCTAACGCCCAGCTCCGGAAGGAGATTGAGGACCTCCTCTTTGAGAAGGCCGCCTACGACCACGTCTACCAGCAGCTCCAGCGCCGTCTGCAGACACAGAAGAAGACCATGAATGTGGCCATTGAGCAGTCGGCCCAGGCCTATGAGCAGAGGTGCTCCCGGGGAGGCCCAGCTCGGCACACACTCGCTCCTCCTGAATGCCAGGGCCATAAGTCCCAGTAGCAGCCACCATGGACACTGACCATGTACCCATCAGGGTGCGAGGCACCTTGGTGCTTCTATCATCTTCCCTACAGCCTGAGGAATTAGCGGCTCCCTTTTTCTCGGAACAAACAGGGGTTCCATGCTGTGTAGGGTTATGGGGTCCTGCTCACTAGGGGAGGCAGGATGCGGGAAGTTTGACAGCGCTTACCTAATGCTGTTGCCAGGCGAGCCCAGGACACCACTCCGGGGCTGGGGAAGCAAAGTCTGAGGTGTGGGACAGCCGGAGCTGGCTTGGAGGTCCCCGGGTCAGCGATGAGGCCAGGGCTGTCTGGTTCTCAGGCTCTGGGATGGAGGGCGCAGATGCATCTCGCTGGATGGCGCGGAAGAGCTGAGAACGGAGTGGGGACCCGGGGACGGTGGAATGGATCTAGCCTGGGGGTTGGGGGAGGGGAGAACTGCAGCTGGTCCTCGGTGAGAGTCCTGGGGCTCGAGTTTGGGCTTGGTGGCTGCTGAGGCTGGAAGCACAGAGAGGCCTTCTACAGGAGACTAGGCAGAGGCTCTGCACTCTATAGGCGAAGGCCTCCCCCGTGGCTCCCCATGGAGGATCCCGGTGAAAAGAGGCAGTCCAGGGTTTGAAGACATTTATTGTCATGGTGGAAAATGGATGTGTAAAACCCCGTACCCCACTTCTCAGGGCGGGCCTGAGGATAAATACCTTTTGCAGGGAGGAGTGTCTGGGAAGGAAAGCTTATTGGCTAAGCCTCCAGGCCTTTAGGTACCTCATTAAAATGGAGATCTGTCTTGAGCCTATGTGACCACAGGTCATGTCCTCTACCTGTGGAGGGGCATGGGGCGTTGCCCCTAAGTGACTGATGGTCACAAATCTATGGAGGGCTGTAGCTAGTGACAGAGGTCTGGTGCCCCCATGGTGGTGGTGAGGGTGATGATGGTGGTGATGATGGTGGTGCTGATGGTGGTAATGATTGTATTAGTTTGAAGATGGGATCACAGCTGCTGTTGCTAACAATAAACAGGGTGTCAGGGGAGTCACTTCCTTGGGCTGCTCTCACAACTCTGGTAGGATCCTCAGTTTGATTCCCACCACTAGAAAAAAAAAATTGCAAACAAACCCTGGAGGCCACCGGACAGGCATGCAGTCCTCTGGACTGACCAGGAGAAGAAGAGAGAAAAAGGGAGAGGAGACCTCTGGACACTCAGTCCCATCTCCCTTCTCCCCACAGAGTGGAAGCCATGGCTCGGATGGCCGCTATGAAGGATCGCCAGCAGAAGGACATCTCTCAGTACAACCTGGAGATCCGAGAGCTGGAACGTCTGTACGACCACGAGACGAAGCTCAAGTCCTTCCTGCTGGTCAAGCTCAATGACCGCTCCGAATTTGAGGACCAGGCCAAGAAACAGGAAGGTACACGTCAGTTTCCTCCTCCTCTTCCTCCTCCTCCACCTCTCCATAGGCATAACATCTGTGTGCACTGTGTAAAGATTACCCGCATGTTGTCCAAATGCCCATCTCTCTGCCCTCACGCCTCGTTTGATCCCAGACGAGGGAGGGATGGTAGGATGGTTAGTGCTTACAGCAGGAGTCTCCTGTCTCTGATTTCTATAAGCATTGTTTACCATTAATTCTCCATCTTGTTGATAAAAGCTGATCACTCAGTGCCTAGGCAGAAGAGAGAAGAGATAATAGGGCGGGGATTTCTGCTGGTGGGGGTCACAGGTCAGGAGGGAGGGAGGGAGGGAGAAAGCCAGAGAGGGGGACAGAGAGGGGGAAGGGGAGGGGAGAGGGGAAGGAGGAGGGTAGGGAAGAGGGAGGAAGGAGAGGGAGGAGGGGAGGGGAGGGGGAGGGAGAGGGAGGGGGAGAGGAGGGGGAGGGAGAGGGAGGGAAGGGGGAGGGGAGGGGGAGGGAGAGGGAGGGAAGGGGGAGGGGAGGGGGAGGGGAAGAAGGAGGGGAGGGGAGGGGCGGGGGAGGGAGAGGGAGGGGAGGGGGAGGGAGAAGGGGAGGGGGAGGGGAGGGGAGAGGAGGAGGGAGAAGGAGGAGAGGAAGGGAGGGGATGGGGGAGGGGAAGGGAAGAGAGGAGGGGGAGAGGGGGTGGGAGAGAGGAGAGGGAGAGAAAGGCATTGCAGTTTGAGTCATGAGGATAATCTTTATCTAGAACACAAAAACATTATGTCTACACCCCAGCCCCCTTCTCATAGTAGGGCTGTCAATCATAGCCAGTAAGAACACAGCACACCTGGTTAAACTTAACTCTGAGGTTAACAATGAACACACTTTGGTGTGTGCTGGGTGGTGGTTGGGATACACATCTGCCAAGAGTGGTTGGTTCCTTATCTGCGGTGAGGACGGAGTTCCGCTTTTGGAAGCTCAGTTGGGCCCGTGATTCACACGTAACTGCTTGTTTGTCTGCCTGCAGCAGCCCGCAGGTGTCTCTGCATTGAGATTCTGTAGCTCTGGGGGGAAGGGGGTGCGGGGGCGGGGCGGAGGGCCGGGGGCGGAGACGAGGGGAGCAGCTGCACAGGTGTATTTGATCTTCGTCTTTCTTTTGTTTTTGTTATTTTTTTAATTATTATTATTATTAGGTGTTAGGCCTTTGTCTTAGTTAGGGTTTTACCACTGTGAACAGACACCATGACCAAGGCAAGTCTTATAAAGGACAACATTTAATTGGGGCTGGCTTACAGGTTCAGAGGATCAGTCCATTATCATCAAGGTGGGAACATGGCAGCATCCAGGCAGGCATGGTGCAGGAGGAGCTGAGAGTTCTACATCCTCATCTGAAAGCTGCTAGTGGAAGACTGACTTCCAGGCAGCTAGGATGAGGGTCTTAAAGCCCATACCCACAAGGCTACACCCACACCCACAAGGTCATACCTCCTAACAGTGCCATTCCCTGGGCCAAGCATATACAAACCATGACAACCTTGTGCACACAGTATGCACTTCCTGAGCCACACCCATCCCCTCATATGTTCTGTTCCCCTCTGCCCTTTTCCTAACTTATCACTTGGGACCATGTTGCTACAAGTGTTTCTGAGAAATTTCATGCATGTCTTACTCTCTAAAATTAATCAAAAGCCACAAAGACTTTTTTCTTTTCTTTCTTTCTTTCTTTCTTTCTTTCTTTCTTTCTTTCTTTCTTTCTTTCTTTCTTTCTTTCCTTCCTTCTTTCTTTCTTTCTTTCTTTCTTTCTTTCTTTCTTTCTTTCTTTCATCTTTTGGACTGTCTTTTTTCTACCTATTCACTCGCTCTTCTTGCCCAGTCAACCATCCGTTTGTCCTTCCACTCATCCCTTTCCGGCCCCTTTGCAGCTGGCTTGTGTCAGCCTCTAGTCCAAGTGCTTGATATGCACAGTTTCCATGAGGCCCTCAGGATGGCACCAAGGAGTAGGCATTCCTACAATACCCCAGCTCCAGAAGACACTCCTGCAGCCCAGAGTGGACATGTAACCCAGCCAGTGGCCACAGTAACTAAGAGGAAGATTCAAAATTTCATCTCAAATGTGTCCACTAAGTTTATATGTACACATGTGTATGTAAGCATGTAAGGCTAGCTGTTAATCTTGGAGTTGTTTTTCAGTCTTTGTCATTTCTCCCTTCCTCCCTTTCCTCCTCCTCTCTCCCCCTCCTCCTCCATTTTCTGTCTCCTCCCTCCCCCTCCTTCTTCCTCCCCCTCCTCCTCCATTTTCTGTCTCCTCCCTCCCCCTCCTTCTTCCTCCCCCTCCTCCTCCATTTTCTGTCTCCTCCCTCCCCCTTCTTCTTCCTCCCCCTCCTTCTCCATTCTGTCTCCTCCTCCCCCTCCTCCTTCTCCTCCCCTTCTCTTCCCCTCCCTCTCCATTCTCCTCCTCCCCTTCCTCTCCTCCCCTTCCTCTCTCTCCTCCCCTTCCTCCCCTTCCTCCCCCTCCTCCTCCCCCTCCTCCTCCATCTGCTGTCTCCTCCTCCTGCTCCTCTTCCTCCTTTCTCCTCCATCCTCCTTCATCCCTCTCTTCCTCCCCCTCCTCTTCCATCCTCCTCCTCCCCTTCCTCCCCATCCTCTTCCATGCTCCTCTCCCCTTCTCCCTCCTTTTCCTTCTTCCAGATAGTGCCTCTTACTGGCCTGGAACTTTGTCCAGCAAGCCCTAGGAATGCTCTGTCTCTACCTCCTCCATCCCAGGATTCTCTTCTCAGTCTTAATGCTGGGAGCAGCCTCAGGACCGCACATCCATACCCAAGCCAGGGAAGCCATCACCCCTTCTTCCCTCTCACTGCCAGCCCAGATGGTCCTCTGGATGCTCCCCACATGGACCTGCTTCCTCTTGCCACTGCCTTGGTTTGTCATAGTCCCGCCACTTCTGTTCCGGAAGCTTCTGTTAGGTGCTCCCTGTGAGTTCTCCCTGTATCAGTGTCCTGCTCCAAGCTGTCAGTCACCTGACCATTCACTCAGGTGCTCTCATCCAACAGGCCGCATGGTCACTCACACTGAGGTAGCTTCCTTGCTTGGGATGAGACAGTACCTCAGCCGTGGCAGTATCCACCCTCAATGCCTTAGGGCTTACATCCTAGACACTGAGGGGAAGAGGGAAAGAAATGTCAGCAGAGATAAGCCCAGACTCCTCAAGTCATTGCAGACTCTTAGATGGAAGACAACTAGAGATCGAGATAGGAAGGGCCACACTGGGGCAGAGGGACAGTCCTTGGGACAGGCGTCTGAGGAAGGCAAGATGTGGCTCTTTCATTCTCAACCTGTGGGTCACAACCCCTTTGGGGAGTCAAGTGACCTCACAAGAGTCACCTAAAACCATCAGAAAATATAGATATTTACATTAGGGTTCATAACAGTAACAAAATTACAGTTATGAAGTAGCAACAGAAATAGTTTTATGTTCGGGAGGGTCACCATGACAGGAGGAACTGTATTAAAGGGTCGTGGACTTAGGGTGGACCACTGCTCTCAAAGATGAAGAGAATTTGGCTGGAGAGCTGGCTCAGGGGTTAGGAGCACCATCTGTTCTTCCAGAGTTCTTGAGTTCAATTCCCAGCAAACACATGGTGGCTCACAACCATCTGTAATGGGGTCTGATGCTCTCTTCCGTAGTGTCTGAAGACAGTGACAGCGTACTCATCATATATATAAAACAGATAAAATCTTTAAAAATGAAAGATGAAGAGAATCTGTTAGTCTAGGATCCAGGTATTCAGGCTAAGGGACCATCCGGGGCCAAGATACAGAGGTGGGACCTTGCCAGGCTGGGACACAGAGACGGAAGGGACAGCAGACCAAGGCACTCCTATGAGCCGGCGCTTCAGATGGTGGCCCCCACATCTGTTCATTCAGCGTCTGCAATCAAACCAACCTTAGATCAAAGGTAGATGATGAAAATAACTGTGACCCAAGGTGTCAGGAGCAGGGCTGGCTGTCGGAGAGGGAAGACCAAGATAACAGTCCTTTCTTCACAGAGGTGTCAGGAGTCGTCAGAGATGGCAAATCCACACTGAGTTTATGTGGCTTCTCATGAAGTGGGGTGATTGACTCAGACTGAGACTGTTTTCTCTAGGGTGGTTTGGGCGGGCCTTCCAGGGGAAGTGACGTGTGAGCAAAGATGTGAATGACATTAGGGAGCCAGCTCTGGGGAAACCCGGGGGAAGAACAGCCGAGGTAGGTGCAAAGGCCCTGGGGCATGGTGGGGTGGGGCGTGGAAGGTGAAGGCCACTGTCCCCCAGGACAGGTGCAAAGGGGCCAGATCACAGGAAGGCTTACACGAGTCAGGAGCAGAGCTGTGTCCCCAACACAGTGGTGAACCTGTAGGAGACATGGGCACATGGTGACAGGGTCCACTGAGGGAAAACAGGACCATCCCAAGACTGATGAGCCTCAACCTTAGCTCAAGGACAGTGGAGAATCCCAGCAGGTCAGGCATTGCACAGCCAGAAGTCCTTAGAAAGATCTAGAAAATTCCATCCGATCGCCACGCTGATGACATCAGAGAGAGACGTAAGAGGTGTTCGGGAGAGCTGGGGCTGCAGGCTGGGGCTGGGTAAGGCTCAGAACTTTCGGGGTTCACCCAATCAACAAGCCTGCCTAAGAACTCTCTGCCCAGGGGCCTTCTGTGACCTTTACTTGACCTCTACAGACAGACCCTCCCACCTGTAGACATTCATTGTGCCACAAGCATGATGGTGGGTGGATTTCTTTCTTCTCTTGGCCATCTCTGGCTCTCCATGTCTCAACCCTGACAGCAGAGCCTGGGACTATGTTGGGTCTTCTGTAGTGCTTACTAAGGTATTTTACATTTTTATTTGTTATTTTAGTTTATTTGTGTGTGTGTGTAGGCATGGGTGTGTGTGCAGCCCTTTATTACCAAGTGTTGAGAGTAAAGGCATGTACTACTGTGCCTGGCTCATGACCCCTTTTTTTATCATTTTATTTTATTTTGTTTTGTTCGAGACAGGGTTTCTCTTTGTAGCCTTGGATGTTCTGGAACTCACTCTGTAGACCAGGCTGCCCTTGGGCCGTCTGCTTCTGCTTCCCGAGTGCTGGGACTAAAAAGGCGTGTGTCATCGCTGCCTGTCTAATCACTTTATTTTTAAATTATTATTTTTCTGAGCCGGGCACGGTGGCACATACTTTTAATCTCAGAGCTTGGGAGGCAAGAAGCAGGCAGATCTCTGTGAGTTCAAGGCCAGCCTGCTCTATACACTGAGTTCCAAGATACCCAAGGCTACACAGAGAAACCCTGTCTAGGAAAAAATCCAAACTAACCAACAAAACAAATAACAAAAACCATCCCAACCACTTATTTTTCTTTTTTAAGATTTATTTATTTTATGTATATAAGTACACCATAGCTGTCTTCAGACACACCAGAAGAGTTCAGTGTATCCCATTACAGTTGTGGTTGCTGGGAATTGAACTCAGGACCTTGGGAAGAGCCAATCAAATGCTCGTAACAGCGGTACCATCTCTCCAGCCCCTATTGTTTATTTTTGTGTGTAGTGTGTATGCCTGTACGTGTCTGCCACATATGTGAGGGTGCTGGCTGAGGCCAGAAGAGGTTGTCAGATCCCTTAGAACCAGAGTCATAAGCCGTTGTGAACCACCAGATAGGCCGGGGCCTTGAACTTGGATCCTCGAGGGCTCACATTGGAGAGTGCACTGGTTCAACGCCGCTGGCCGCCCACTGAGCTGCAAGGATCTAAGTGTCTCTACCTCCCAGACTGAGGTTACAAGGGTGCACCATCGCCACCCTCACTCAGATTCTTTTTTTGTTTTGTTTTGTTTTTTCAAGACAGGGTTTCTCTGTATAGCCCTGGCTGTCCTGGAACTCACTTTGTAGACCAGGCTGGCCTTGAACTCAGAAATCCTCCTGCCTCTGCCTCCCAAGTGCTGGGATTAAAGGCGTGCGCCACCACCGCCCGGCCTCACTCAGATTCTTACCTGTCCTGGGGCTCAAACTCGCGTCCTGTGTCTGCACATGGAGAGCTTCTTCCGCTTTCCCAGCCCCTCAGCTATTTCTGCTCTGGATTCCAAGTAAACTCGCCCCATGTCCTGGCAAGCTCACCGAGACAGTATGGACGACGGGGAGCCTGTGCCCTCTCCCCTGACCTTCTGTGGTCTTTGCTTTTTCCCACCCAGCTGCCGCTGTCAAATCCAAGAAGCTTGGGAAGAAGAGAAAGGGCGAGAGCTTCGAGAGCTACGAAGTGGCGCACCTTCGGCTGCTGAAGCTGGCGGAGAACGGCGACCTGAACCAGCTCACCGAGGACTTCCTGGCCAAGGAGGAGAAGAATTTTGCTCGCTTCACTTACGTCACCGAGCTCAACAATGACATGGAGACCATGCACAAGAAGACCCAGCGGATCCAGGTACGTGGCTTGCAAGGCCTGCGAGGCCTGGACCTGCCTCTCCCTAATAGCCTTCCCCAGGGTGCTCCCCTGATACCGCCATCCGCTCTGCAGACAATGGCCACTCGCGAATTCGATGACCACCACGGCAGGTGCCATCGACTCCGGACTACGAGCTAGGAAGGCGCTTTTAAAAAGTAGTTTTATTTTATGTCTATGGATGCTTTGCTGGTGTGGGTGTCTGGGCACCGCGTGCATGCAGTGCCCACACGGGCCAGAAGAGGGCATCAGATCCCTTGGAACTGAAATTAACAGATGGTGTGGAGCTGCCCTGTGGGATGCTGGGAATCAAACCAGGGTCCACTGCAAAAGCAACCAGGGCTCTTTTTTTTTTTTTTTAAGATTGATTTATTATTATCTTTAAGTACACTCTAGCTGTCTTTAGATACACAAGAGGGTGTCAGATCTCATTACAGATGGATGGTTGTGAGCCACCATGCGGTTGTTGGGATTTGAACTCAGGACCTTCGGACTCCTAACTGCTGAGCTGTCGCCCCAGTTCCTCCCCCTTGTCCTCTGAGACAAAAATCTGTCAATGGGGTTTTGAGCTTAATAATTGAATTATGCCATCTAGGCTGTGAGCCACTAGGGACCGTCCTGCCTCTGCTAGGGAGAAGTACTGGGGTTACAAATGTATGCCATCGGGCTGGAGAGATGGCTCAGCTGTCAACTGACTGCTCTTCCAGAGGTTCTGAATTCAATTCCCAGCAACCACATGGTGGCTCACAACCATCCGTAATGAGATCTGACGCCCTCTTCTGGTGTGTCTGAAGACAGCTATGGTGTACTCACATACATGATATAAATAAATCTTTAAAAAAATAATAAAAATAAATGTATACCATCATGGCCAGATTTTTTTTTTTTTACATGGGTTCTGGGAATGAAACTCAGGTTTGTTGACCAAAGGCTTCAGAGTGGAAGGGAAGTAAATGCTTAATGCTTATCCTGTTCAGGCCTGGTGCCCGTCAGCATAGAATAGGAGCTGGCAAGTCCTGAGGGAGAGGAACTTGGCTACCTTTACTGAATCCCTAATTTCTCACACCTACCTGGCTCCCGGGCCTCTTCACACGAATGGCTTCTGGAACACTTGCCCACAGACTTGATGCCGCACGCCGGTCCATTCAGAACCTGGCTGACAGCTGTCATGTGGCTCAGAACCAGTAAGGACAAGCATACCAGCAGAGTCCATGCCTAGCTGTGCCACGCCCCTCCTCCAAGGATTCCCTCTGACTGTGCCCCGCTCCCCCCTCGGATGACATCATGACCCTCTTTCTTCTTGTGTGGGATGTGACAGGCCTTTCCCTAACTTGCTTTCCAGGAGTTCTGTCATATCCAACCCAGTCTCGCCACAGGAGAGCTGAGGTTACTGATGTGTACCACCACAGTTGACTCTGTATGGGTTGTTGGGATTCGAACTCAGGGCCTCACACTTGCACAGCGAGCCCCTCACCCACAGAGCCAGCCCCCAGCCCCTCAGGAGACAAGTCTCCCTCTAGCTCCAGGCTTCAACTTTTTCTTGGGGCCTGTTGTCTGTGAGCCACAGGGAGGGACTTAGTGACTCTTTGGATTGGCCTCGTTCCTGCCAGGACAGTTACTCTAGAGACCTGGCTGCCTTCTTTCTTTGCTGCATGTTTTTTGAGACTAGCCCTTGCTCAGTAGCTCAGGCTAGTCTGGAACTCACAGCAATCCTCCTGCCTCAGCTTGGTGGTTGCTGAGATTTCAGGCATGAGTCATTAGAAAACTTTTGCTCAAACTAGGATTCAGGCTTTTAAGGTTCCCCCCCCCCCCATGGTACACCCAATTTCATCCCTACCTAGGGACAGGGTCACAGGCCCGTCTTCTTTGCTCTCTAAAGATTTGTAACTGTCATGCCAGGCAGTGGTGGCTCACGCCTTTAACCCCAGCACTTGGGAGGCAGAAGCAGGTGGATTTCTGAGTTTGAGGCCAGCCTGGTCTACAAAGTGAGTTCCAGGACAGCCAGGGCTACACAGAGAAACCCTGTTTCAAACAAAACAAAAAAAAACAAAACAAAAACAAGATTTGTAACTGCCAACATATAAAAATCAAAGTGTCCTACACAACCCCCCAAACTTTTGTTTCTCTGTGGGACATCAAATCTAATCTAAGGTGGCAGGCAGGTAGTCAATTTGTGTAGACCACTGTGGACCTTGAGTGTGTCGTCACTGCCCCCTGGTGGTTGGCTTTGGTATGGCAGGAATGATTTTTGTGGTCCAGGCTACTCCAGGAGGGAGCACGTCCCTAGTCCCTGTGGGATGCAGATGCAGATATCTGTGAGTAGCCCTGAGTGACCTATAACTGCACTGGAAATATCCACACTTGACCCTTGAGGGCTTGGCGTAAGGTGGACTTGCCTTCTGTTGGTCTCAGTTTCCCCATCCGTACTGTGATGCTGCGACCAGCACAGGAGCCCGAGGCTCCTTGTTTTGCTTTAGAGCACTGTAATTTAGAGCCTGGAGCCCAAGTGTCTACGGGGAAAAATTTCCACCCCAAACTGCGGTTGTCCAGACCCTACCCCACACCTACGGCTGTGCAGACAGGCTGGAACCAGCAGTTAGCCATTTGTGTGGGATCCACCTTCCCCCACCCCTTGGAGTCACTATCAGTGGCTGACCTCTCAGTAAGATTGTCCCCTCACTGGAGTGGCCACCCTGCACGTAGACGCTTCCTGGGCTAGGCGCTAGCCGGTAGATGCCAGGCTATGTCTGCTTCTTCTCCCTTCACCACCTTTGGGAGAAGGTGTCATATTCTTTATATTTTTTCAGGGAGTAAACAGAGGCTGACAGAGCTTGGTCAACCCTAGGGAGCCAAGCTGTAATTTTTTTTTTTTGTGGCACAAGGTCTCCCCATGTAGCCCTGGTGTCTGAAATTCACTCCCTCACTGGAGTGGCCACCTGTGCTGGATCCTTCCATTATCTCCACTTGAAATGAGCATGGGAGGGGCTATGTGAAAGAACTTGGACGTGCTGCACTAGGAACTGGCTGATAAGGCTGAGTCTCCAGCGCCAGTTCAGACCTAGAACATGGAGTGAGTCTGCTCATCTGAGGGAGAGTTTGAGGGACTCTGGGCTGAGTTGCTGGGTCCAGTGCAGTAGCCACTAGTTGTACAGATAAATCCCTTACACTGTACCCTGACTTCCCTGTGTTCTGGAGTCACGTTGCAAGTTCTCAGTGCCCACGTGTGGTCATGACATGGTGTGGTTAGTGCACGCAGGATGTGAAAGATTATGTTGACTTCTCTTTCTAGGTGGTTCTAAAGATGTATTTATTTATTTTATGTCTATGAGTACACTGTAGCTGTACAGATGGTTGTGAGCCATCATGTGGTTGCTGGGAATTGAACTCAGGACCTCTGCTCACTCCAGCCCCGCTCGCTCCAGCCCAAAGATTTATTTATTATTATATGTAAGTACACTGTAGCTGTCTTCAGACGCTCCAGAAGAGGGCGTCAGATCTCGTTATGAATGGTTGTGAGCCACCATGTGGTTGCTGGGATTTGAACTCAGAACCTCCAGAAGAGCAGTCAGTGCTCTTAACCACTGAGCCATCTCTCCAGCTGCTCTAGGTGGTTCTAAACCCATGAGAGTCATGACCCTGTTGGGGGTTGAATGGTTTTTTTTTCACAGGGGTTGCCTGAGACCATCGGAAAACGCAGATATTTACATCATGATTCCCAGCAGTAGTGAAGTTACGGTTATGAAGTAGCAAGAGGGGGCTGGAGAGATGGCTCAGCGGTTAAGAACACTAACTGCTCTTCAGAAAGTCCTGAGTTCAAATCCCAGCAACCACATGGTGGGCTCATGACCAGCCGTAATGAGACCTGACGCCCTCTTCTGGTGTGTCTGAAGACAGCTGCAGTGTAATTATGTATAACAATAAATAAATCTTTAAGAATAATGAAGTAGCAACAGAAATAATGTTATGGTTGGGATCACCGTGGCATGAAGAACTGTATTAAAGGGTCTTGGCATCAGGAAGATTGAGAGTGGCTGCATTAGATAGTAATCAGAGGATGACCAACAGAACGACTGGGGAGAAGGCGGGGGTGGGGGAGGCTCCTTGTTGGATTACCCAGCATGGAGTGGGGTTGGATGCAGTGGACAAGGGCAGCTCCCACCTTCTCACTGGTTCTCTTCTGTCTGAGCAGGATGACATCATCAACCTGCGGTCACAGCAGCAGATCTCCCACGAGGGAACCCGGAGCATCCTGAAACAGATGGAGGTGAGCTGAGGGGCGGGGAGGGGGAGTGGGAGGGGAACGGGGAGCCTTCTGCTCTTGTCTCTCATCTGTCAGGTGGCCTGTCTTGACACCACCACAGAACCCTTGTCTCTAAACTCTGTTTATTGTAAAGATGAGCGGAGGTCACACCCAAGCCTGGGGCTGCAATTCCATCCTACCGCATCTCTGCCTCAGTTTCTCCTTTTGTCTTCCCCTTGACCCAGTTCCACTGTTTTGCACCAGAATAACAACTACAGACCAACTAACTGTCTGTCCTCCTTCCTTTCTCCTCCCTTTTCCCTTTCCTCTCTCTGCTGAGAATCAAACCCAGGGTCTCCAGTACGCTAGTTCTGCACTCCACCCCTGAGCCAGAGCCTACACCCTGCACGCAGACGCTTCCTGGGCTAAGTGCTAGCCGGTAGATGCCAGGCTATGTCCGCTTCTTCTCCACCTTTGGGAGAAGGTGTCATATTCTTTATATTTTTTGAGGGAGCAAACAGAGGCTGGCAGAGGGAAAAACAGTTTGGTCAACCCTAGGGAGCCAAGTTGTAATTTTTTTTTTTTTTGCACGAGGTCTCCCCATGTAGCCCTGGTGTCTGGAATTCACTATGTAACCCAGGCTATCCTCAAACTCACAGCAATCCTCTTCCTTTGACTCCCCAGTATTGGGTTTGATGGCTTCTTCCTGCCCTTCTGCCTCACAGACACCCTGGGAGCCCGAGCAAGCTAGAAGCTTATTTTTTGTTAAAGAAACTGAAAATTGACACTTCCAGGATTGGGGGAGGGGGTGTCTTTGTGATGTCATCTACCACCCGGTTCTTCTTGGTGTGTGGTTTCCATCCCAAGGATGCCTGGTGGTGCTACCGATCCGCCATCGCGCATACACTTCCGGCAGGAAGAAGGTAGGGGAGTGTTGAGAAGGTCACACTGGCTGAGTCAGGAAGCCCCCGTTGCTTCTCGGGACACTTGGATAATGACTGTTTATGAGGTTTGTAGCTGGTCACACTGCCACCCCAGGGCAAACAGGGTCTCTCATGAGAGTATCAGGACAGCGAACAGCCAACGCTCCACTTGGCAAGATGTGAGTCCCGCCTGACTGGCTGGGTGTGGAGCACACATCTCTGATCCCCATACTTAGGATGCTGAGGCAGGAGGAGGAGCTGGAGTTCAAGGGTAGCCTGGGCTACTCCTGTTCAGACTCATAGCTCCTTCCCCTGAGCTCTTTTATTCGTCCCTTGGGGCTCATTTCCGTCTGGCATCCTGATCAGGCTGGTGGGGTGCCATTCTAGGCTCTACCACGGAGGGACAGCAAAGCTTAGACCCAGGAAGCGCCGAGGGAGCTCAGAGCCAAGAGGGGCCGGAAGCTGTTATGGTTCAGGCTGGCCTCCGCAGGTGGTCCCTAGTCTAGACCCACAGGCTCTACTTGGGTTCGCCAAGAATCCCAGACTCTTCCCTGGGGTTGGGACCAGCAGTCTTCATAGGGGTCTCCTCTGCCTGTATTGACTGCTTCCTGTCTTCACAGGGTGCTGGTGGTAGCTAAGGCGGCATTGAGTGTGTGGCGCATGTGTGCGCGCGCGCATGCGCAGACTGATGTATTTCCCCCTACAAAATACAAACACCCAAAGGAGGAGAATCCATCTAAGGAGCTATGGGCTCTCAGATGTTTCCCACCCTGCTGAGGGCTGTCTCCACCTGCTTGCTCAGAACCTTCTCTACCCCTGGCTCCTCACCTCAGAGACCTGGTTCGGCACTCAGAGGGATCACCTTTTTTTTCTTTTTTTTCCAGACAGGGTTTCTCTGTGTAGCCCTGGCTGTCCTAGAACTCACCCTGTAGACCAGGCTGGCCTCGAACTCAGAAATCCACCTGCCTCTGCCTCCCAAGTGCTGGGATTAAAGGTGTGTATCACCACTGTCCAGCTGGGATCACTTATTTTTGAGACAGGGTCTCATGTACCCCAGGCTGGTCCCAAATTCACTACGTAGACAAGGATGACCCTGGACTCCTGCCCTTCCTGCAACCACCCCCAGAGTGCAAGATCTGCAGGCATTGCACACCACACCTGGTTTGCGCAAGCGCTCTACCCAAGGAACAACCTCCTTCACTGTCTGGTTTTTTTTCTTAATTTTGTTTGATGCTGACAGGAAGCTCATTCCTTTGACAGCATACCCTCTGGGGTTGGCAAACCTGTCTGGGGTCCCCCAGTCACCTGCACAGAGAGTCCCTCAGCCTCAGGCTGGGCCTGGTGTCTGTCTGCCCCCAGGAGAAACTGAGGAAGACCTCCGAGGATGCGGACGTTTATGAGAACAAATACAAGGAGATGAACAGGACCCTGGAGTATCTCAAGAACTCGGTGGAGAAGCTGTTTAAGAAGATCAACTGCGACGACACCGAGATCCTGGGCAAGCTGGGGGAGACAGGGAAGATCACAGACACCAACTTTCAGCAGTACTTTGGTGAGCCGAGCTTGGGGCTCCCCACCTCTTAGAACCCTTTCCTGCATGTTCTGTGACCAGGTACAAGAACGCTTTCTTGGTTGGTAGTGAGCACGGCCATGGCGTGACCCGACTGCGTTTGAATTCTGACTCTTCACTTATTAGCTGTGTGACTTTGGCCACAGTCCTGACCCTCTCTGCGCCCAGGTTCTTTTACCTCCAAAATGAGGGTAAAACTCAGGAGCTACACCATCAGGTTATTGGGAGGATTAAACGTGGTAGGTGGTGGGGATCTCAGTTAACCCAGGAGAGGGATTTGGTGAATTCCCTTAAGGAGAAAAACTAAAGCTAGAAGAGAGATTCCTTACACATATTCACAACCACTATAACACGTACGTGCTCACACACACATGCTTACATGGATGCACACGCACATGCACAGGCACCTCCCCACAAACACTACACACAGTGTGTGTGTGTGTGTGTGTATATACAAAGACACATTCAAACACCTACAAATACTATATACACATGCATATGCATGCACATGTATGCACACACATGCAAACACACATATGTACATGTATGCACACAGTGTGTTCATACAAACATGCACATATACACACAGAGGCACTCATGAGCGTGCGTGCATGCGTGCGTGCATGCGTGTGCACGCACACACACACACACACACACACACACACACATACACACACTTCATATCTGAGCCTGTGTTTTGTTCTCCAAGATTAGGAAGAAGGTAAAGTTGGCTCCCGCTGAGCTTGTCTAGTTCTGTATCTATAGTAAGCCTTGCCAAAGCAATATGGCAAGAAAAAGGAATAAAAACCCTGACTGAAAGGAGAGAAATGAAGTGTCCAGAGTGGGACCAGGTGTGTCACAAATGATTGTTACACTGCCTTCTGCACCTGCAGGCTTAGCTTCCAGTTCAGGGGATAGAGGGGGCGTGGCCACCAGACCACAGCAGCTTGGCATGAATGGTACCCCCTGTTCTTATGAGTGTGTGTGTGTGTGTGTGTGTGTGTGTGTGTGTGTGTGTGTGAATCCACAGCAGTGAGAGAGATGCTCAGTGGTTAAGAGTGTGCACTGTTCTTGTGGAGGACCTGAGTTTGAATCCCAGCACCCACCTCAGGCATCCCCGGCAGAAGGAACGGCATAAACGAAGGCCGGCTTTGACTTCTAGTGGAGTTGCTGGTTCTTGGCCTTCTCATTGTCAATGTCTAGGGAATCCTTTTTAGACCACACTCTCCTAGAAACTGCTCCTTATGATGCTTTCAATGCCTCAGACCTACTGTGTGCTCCCGTGAGCAGCTCTGCCAATGCTCATTAGAGAGAGAGATTTCGGTGCCTCGTGATGCCAGAATGTCCCACAGCCAGTGGCCAGGAGGAAGCCAGCATCCTGCAGACTCCCCATCCCTCCCTCTGCCCAGGATGGCAGCCATGACCTTGACCCCTGACCCCGTCTTCTTTCAGCTATCATAGAAAAGAAGACAAATGACCTGCTGCTTCTGGAGTCCTTCCGGCGCCTGCGGGAGGCAGAGGGGCCCAATGTTGATGTCCCACAACCCTTTGTCAACCCCTTCTGGGGCGGCTCCACCCTCCTCAAACTCCCAGAGCCCTCAAGGGTTGTGCCGCCTGTGTTTGGGGCAGAATCCTTCAGTGACAAACTTGAAGAGGGTGAGCTCTTGCCCACTGCCACCCAGGCAAGCCACTGGGTAGGGTCCCTTAAGGACCCCGAGTCCCTACAGGGTGGGTGGGCCAGGCCTCAGTTTCCCTCACTGCCGTGAGTAATCACTGCACTATGGCCACTTGTTTGAACACAGATGGGAATAGATCACAGTAGGGAAAAACTGAGTGGTCAGAAAGGAAGTGGGAACCTGTTCACTGCAGCCGCAAACTGGAAATAAGCAAATGACCCTACACACACACACACACACACACACACACACACAAATACACTGACACTCATACACACACACACACATTCACATATACACTAATACACATACACATTTATTCAAACACATACATACTGACACACAAACATGTCTACATTTATATACATACACACTCCTACACACACTCATATACATGTACACACATACATACATACTCATAAACACACATACACATATATTCAAACACATACATACTCGCGATATTCATATATACTCTTACACACACTCACATGCATATACTCATACAGACTCACACTTATACACTGACACTCATGCATACATACACACACATCATAAACAAACACAACATATACTCAAACACACATACATACTCACACATGAAATACATGCACACACACACACTCATAAACCAACACATACAACATATACTCAAACACACATAGACACACACATATACTCAAACACATATACATACTCACACATGAAATACATGCACACACACACTCATAAACCAACACATACAACATATACTCAAACACACATAGACACACACTCTTATACACACACATGCATGTGCATGTGCACGTGCCATTCACTGTTAGTCAGAACTTACCCAAACACATCACGGAGTACTATGCAGCCACGAAAATGTACGTTCCCCTGGGTAGCAAAGACTAAGCAATCAAACCGAGGCTGTGCCTTGCAGCCTGCTCTGTGGGCATTAAACCAGCCGTTGTCCCCCATTCTTGCTGGGGAATTCCCCGAAGGTGCCTCTCTGCTTGGAGCTCCAAAGGACTTTCCACCCCATGCCCAGCCCAGCATGATGGAGCGTCACTGTCCCTGGGAAGGATGTGAGCTGGGCACCAACTCCCAGTTGCTCACAGAGCTCTGTCCTGGGTACAGTGGAATATCCTCTGGACCACAGTACCCTCCGGCAGCTGGTCTTGGAGAACTACCTTCAGAGGGACCGTGTAAAAGAACTTCAGGACACCATGTCGGAGAAGGGGGACGAGATAAGGCTCAAGAAGAAGGTGACAGTCTGAGCGGTGTGGGTGGCTGCATTCCACACCAGAGAGAATAAATGTTTTCTTGCATGTGCTGTGCTGAGGAACTCTGGGCTGCAAACCAGCCTTGCAATGGGGGGTGAAGGGCGGGAAACATGGGCCTCAAAAGTTGCCTGAGGTCTTTGTGGCCCCTGATAACCCCGAGAATGTGGCCAGCATTGGCTCCCCCAACCCCACCACTAACAAAGTCTGCCAGGTTAAACAGGGGTGGGGGTGGGGCTCACGCTGAAATATTGATCTTAGACTCCAGGAACTACTGGGCGAGGCCGACCCTGAGCAGGAACCAGGGTCTTGGAAGCTGAGAGCCCCTTTGACTGTGTGCCCTTTGGGAATGAGTGTCCCCACAGAACTGAGCTGGGTCCTGCAGGCCTGGGGGTCACCAGCCTCAGTGTCTCTGGAAGAGTCCCCAGAACACACAGAACCACAGGTAGGGTATGGGCCATCCAGAGTTTAAGAACTCTGATCCTTCAGAACCCATCCCTTGAACCCCAGCTTCCTACAAGGGACCCACAGGGACCTCATTGGTTGCAGAGCTGGGCCTTACCCTGAGTGTGGGACTGTGGGTTTCTTCTCTCTCTCAGACAGGGCCTTGCTATGTAGACCAGGCTAGCCTTAGATGTCACTATCCTTGGTGCTAGTGATTCTCTTGAACTTGGCTTCCTTTTTTGTAGTTTATCTCTGGGGACTCAGCTCTAAGGTTATGCAAAGGCCCAGGTCAGGGGAGCCAGGAACTGCCACCGACAGTGTTTTGTTTTTTTATTCAGGATATCATTATGTAGCCCAGGCTAGCTTGAAACTCACTATATAAACCAGGCTAAGCCTGGAACTCACAGAGATCCATCTGCCTTTTGTTCTCCACCTTCAAATCGTGGGCCCAGAAAGTAAACAGAGCTGAGGGAAGGACACCTTGGGCCAGTGACAGAACTGGCCACTCCTGGATGCAGTTGCTCCTGCAGTCTGTGGACTTCCTGGAACTGGTTCTGTAGACCAGGCTAGCCTTAAACTCAGAGATCCACCTGCCTCTGCCTCCCAAGTACTGGAGTGCTACTCCCAAAGATGCCACCACTGCCAGGTGGTACCTGTTTGTTGTTCAAACTGAGATCCCTGCAGTCTTCACAGAACCCAAATACCTTGTGACTTTGGCATCTTAGAGCCAATGAGCCAACGGCCACCACACTAGATCCAAGACTTCCTGTTTATTTGCACATAGCCCAGGGATGGTGCACACTTTCAGGCTGGGGCAGCAGAGACTGAGGATGGAGAGCGGGTCGTAGGTCACCTGAGGCTGAGGTCTGGGGCTCAGTCCTTCTCTTCTCCGTGGGTGATGATATGGACCAAATTCTTATAGTCGAGATTGCCGGTGACATCAGGGGGAAAGGCTGCAAACATCTGGTCGATCTGTGAGCAAGAATAGTGGGGTACAGAGATGCTCAGAATGGCGGGGGCAGAGTGGGCCTGAGATCCTGGGAAGGACCCCCAATACCCCAAGCCAGGCCTATTCCTGTGACTGCTGTTACCAGAACTTGAGATGGGAGGGAAGTCAGCAGGCTTAAAAGTTCCCTCTCCCTGGGAACTAAGCCCAGGTTGCCGTCCTGGCTCAGCTGCTGTGTCCACATGTTTTTGTATCTTAACCATCCCACCTTTACTCACTGGGGTGATCTGAGGTCCTCTAGACCTCCCCACAACCCCCAGATGCCCAGCAGGGAAAAATGGAGATCCAGCTGTAGGGGGAGCTGCCGGGCAGGCCATGCTCAGGTGAGAGAGGGCTTGGTGGGGACTGTGGTTGAATGCAGGCATATGACCAGAGAGGTCATGTTCTTCTTGGAGGGAAACCAGATATCGAGGTGCTTATTTTACATGTGATTTCCCTGTCTAAAAACATTAGATGAAGCTGGGTGTGGTGGTGCACGCCTTCAATCCCAGCACCCGAGAGGAAGAGGCAGGTGGATCTCCGTGAGTTCAAGTCAAGCCTGGTCTACAAAGTGAGTTCCAGGTCAGCCAGGTCAGAGAGAAACCTTGTTGGATGAAGCAGGCATAATGGTATCTGTGATCCCAGTACGAGTTTCAGGCCAGCCAGGGATGTGCAAAACCTGTCTTAAAAGGCAAATGGTTTTAGGGCTGGAGAGATGGCTCAGCGTTTAAGAGCACTGACTGTTCTTCCAGAGGTCCTGAGTTCAAATCCCAGGAACCACATGGTGGTTCACAACCATCTGATGCCCTCTTCTGGTGTGTGTCTGAAGGCAGCTGCAGTGTACTTACATAAATAAAAAAAAAATAAATCTTTAAAAAAAAAAGGCAAATGGTTTTGATTGGTTACTATTTCTCCTCCCACTTTCCTCTCCCCTCTTATCTTGCAGTGTTGGGGACTGAACCCAGGGTTGTATGCAGGTCAGGCAAGTGTTCTAGCTCTGGGCTACAGCCTCCACCTTGTTAAGCTTTTATTTTGTGACGGGACTCACCAAGTTTCCGAGGTTGGCCTTGAACTCGCTCTGTAGCCTGTGCTGGCCTTAAACCTGCAATCCTCCTGCCTTAGCTTCTCTATAGTGTATGGAATTGGCAGGCCTCAGTCATGAGACCTGGCTGGCTTGAATTCATAAGCACCAAGTGACACTGTGCCCCGGCCCTGTGGTGGCAATGTGTACTGTGTACCATCAAGTCTTGTGGCACGTGGCAGCGGATGCCCTCATCCCACCTCGACAGACAGGGAAACTGAGGTAGGGTGAGGTTAAAGTCTAAAGTCCAATGAGTGAGGGGTTGATAGCTGGTTCTCATGGGTGACGTGCACTAGATCGAGATGGAGCATCTGTAAAGGGGGCTGGGCAGTGGGGACACTGGGGACCGTATACCTCTTCTTTGGAGAACCTCTCCGCTTGTGTGGTCAACATCTCCCGGACACTGTAGGAGAGGAGAGAGCAGGCGATGGTGACATATGTTGGGCATGGAAAGTGGGGGGACCCCTCTCCCTTAGAACCCACTCACTAGTCAGCCTTCAGCGACCCTTTTCCTTCAGGATCAAACACCTTGAATGCATTGAGAATGGTCTCCTCGGGATCAGCCCCTGCAAGAGAAGATAAGGTCGCCCGTCTGCTGGGACTACAGGAAGTGGACCTATGACCCCCTGAGCCAGAGGGGCCAGGGCAAGGTTGCTTCCCTCATAGGGAGACCTGGGTTTTGAAAGAGGGCCGAGAGTTGGCTCAACAAGAGGGTTTGCTATTCTTGCAAAGGACCAGTACCCACATGATAGCTCACAACTTCCTATAACTGCAGCTCCCAGTAACGTCACCTTCTCTGTCCTTCAAGGGCACTCCACGTATGTGCTATGCACACTCGTATACACATAATAGAAATTAACTCTTAAAGAGAAGGTCGAGGAGCCAACAGGACATCAAATGTAAGAGAGGCCTCACTCTGGGACTTTGTGGGCTGTGGGGAGGCGCTTCAAGCAAGTTGGCTTTCTGTCTCTGAACTCACCAAGACTTGTGGGTCAGATTAGAGCCAGTCCCTCAGATGCTCTGAAATGTGTCACTACCTGGAGTGCACTTAGCCTAGGGCTAGTAAAGGATTGGGAATAGGGAGCAGTGTCCCGTGCTGAAGGAGCGCCCCTTGATGGGGCAGCGCCCCCTGCTGGAGAAGCATGCCCTGCTGGAACAGCCCCACCCCTAGCTGAAGCAATCGCCCTGATTTCTTTTATGCTATTTTTCTTCCTTGTATTATGTGCGAGGGTGTTTTGCCTGTGTGTATGTCCAGAGAGAGCATTGGACCTCCTGGAACTGGAGTTAACAGATGTCTGTGAACCACCATGTAGGCGCTAGGAAGCGAACCTGGGACCTTTGGAAGAGTAGCCAGCGCTCTTACCCACTGAGCCGTCTCTCCAGCTCTCCCATGCTAGCTTTCAATGGGTCCTTGTTCAATTGTGAGTTACCCACCTTTTGCCTATGTCTTTTCTTAATTCATGCTCAGAGGTGAACACACACACACACACACACACACAGAGTCACATGCACACTCTCTCTCTCTCTCTCTCTCTCTCTCACACACACACACACACACACAAGCTCACCTTTAAGTTTCTCCCCAAACATGGTGAGGAACACGGTGAAGTTAATTGGACCTGGAGCCTCTTTGATCATTTCATCGATCTCTTCATTTTTCACGTTTACACGTCCTGGCGGGAGACACAGAGACTCAGAGCTGGGAGCCGGCAGCTGCAATCCTTTTTGATCCTGCTTCTAGGAAGCTGGTAACCTTCATGGACACTGTGGGGTGTGTGTGTGTGTGTGTGTGTGTGTGTGTGTGTGTGTGAGAGAGAGAGAGAGACAGAGAGAGAGAGAGACAGAGACAGACAGAGACAGACAGGCAGGCAGGCAGGCAGACATCAGGACAGATGGGACAGATGTTCCCAAACATCTGACATGGACTGGTTAAAAACAGCGTCATCAAGGTTGGGGACATAGTTCAAAGGATTACTTAGTCACCTAGCATGTACAATTCACTGGTTCTCAGCCCCAGGACAAACCCAGATGTAGTGGTGACTGTCTGTAATCCCAGCACTGGGGAGAGGACCAGAAGTGTAGGGTTTTGGTTTTTTTTTTTTGTTTTTTTTTTTTCGAGACAGGGTTTCTTTGTGTAGCCCTGGCTGTCCTGGAACTCACTTTGTAGACCAGGCTGGCCTCGAACTCAGAAATCCTCCTGCCTCTGCCTCCCAAGTGCTGGGATTAAAGGCGTGCGCCACCACCGCCCGGCCAGAAGTGCAGGGTTATCCTGAGCTACATATTTTGAACTCGAGGCTAGCCTGGGCTACGTGAGACCTGCACTCATTAAATAAACAGTATCTTGAGGCCTGAAACCTTTAATGGAAGTAAGAAAGAGCTTCTGTTGCGGTGCCATTCTTAGACGGACCTGGGAGCCCCGCAGGCAGAGAGTGCATCCACAGTCTCTGAGGGAGCTCCTTCTGTCAGGCCTGCCGCCACCCACGGCTCCACAGCATCTCGTACCTGCTTTCTCTCCTTCCACAGCACAAACTAGACCAAGCTGATCCCTTCCTTCTGAAGACCTTATTTTTAAAATGAGAAATTGCACCAGTCACAAAGGTGCACAACCCGCAGGGCTGTTCGTCCCGGCTCTAAGTTCTGAGGTGATGCTGGGAGCCAGGCTCACACTGCTGAGATGGTAAATAAACCTAAGTCCCAAATGGGATGACCCCAATAACTTGAAAGGCAGCGGTCTGGAAGGAGTTCAAGGATTGAGACCCAAATGTTGGCCAGAGTGTAGCCTTCTGGGTAATTCTATTTTCTCCTTTTCTTTTCCTAGTAGTATGAGTTTTCTATTTATGAGCCAGGAATGTGTAAAAAAAAAAAAAACCCTCCCCCACCCCGCCCTCCCCGGGTTGATAGGAAAGGAGAAAGCATATAAAGGCCACTGGAGTTGTTCTAAAGGGCCGGTGGCAGCCACCTCGGCAGATGACAAATGGGCTCTTGGCTTCGTTTGATGTCCCCACCCCCACCCTCCACCCCCTTCCCTGGTGTAGGGTAGTGGTCAGTGCAACATACCTAGGGCAGCAAATGTGTCCCTTAGATCGTTCTTGTCAATGAAGCCGTCTCTGTTCTGGTCCATGATTGTGAAGGCCTGTGGGGAGGGTCACTGCTCAGCTGAGACAGGGCAGGGACAAAGAGGTTCAGCTGGGGACAGGAGGGGACATGGCAAGGGTAAAACCTGGTGACCCACAGAAGGTGGCGTTCCTGCCTTTTGAGTTAGCAGGGACAGAGATACCCTCTTAGAACTTGCCTAGATGTGCCTCTGTGACAGAAGCTGTCTGTCCCTCCCTTCAAGGGCCAGGGGAGAGGGAGGTCCACACAACACTGAGGGGACAGGACTCTAAGCCTGTCCTCCTTGGCTGTGGCTTCACTTTGCCACTTTGGTCAGGCACCTGCTGTAAGGCACAGCCTCACTGTTGAGGGCAACAGGTTTTACACAGGACAGTACCCAGTTGCCCGAGGTCACCATGCCCTTCCCGATTTGGTAGGGGGAAAGGAAATTCTCCACGGCTAACACACAGGGACACAACAGGGATGGACACAGATGGAGGGATGCCATGCTGCCCAGCCCAGCGCACCAGGAACCGAGGTGAGAAAGGAGACTCGGAAAGGGTCGTAGGAGCCAGAGGCTGGACTCGGTCCCACCACCCTCCCCTCATCCTCTTCCTCTGTGGTTTATCTTTTTGCCTGCCTTTCACCCCCAATCACAGGAGTGACTGAGGCTCTCAGGACCTGGGCAACAGAAGTGTTAGTGGAACAGCCCTGAGCAGAGCTCACCAGCCAGCGGGTGACTGTGGCTACCCAGCACCTATGCTCTTCTGCGCTTTTCTGGAAAATCCCTGCATTTCAGCAATGAAATGGCTGTCTGTCCTTTGATGGATAATCCACACTAGTTACTATGACCACGTGTTTCTTTGGGGGTTCACACACGGTCTGGATGAGCCTGGGCACGCAGATTATTTCCCTGGTGGGTGTCCTGATATGGGGGAGGGGGACCCTGCCACACTCACCTCCTTGAACTCCTGGATCTGGGTCTGCTCAAACATGGAGAACACGTTGGAGCTTCCGCCCTCTATCCGCTTCTTGGCTTTCTTTGGTGCCTGGAGAGGAAATGTCCATTAGACACCGTTGAGCCTCTGGGTCAGGCCCGGTCACCTGGGGAGTGAGTCTCTGGTGCCCAGATAACACGGGAGAAGAGATGACACCCAAAACCATTCCAACATTATCTAAAGCTCGCCTCTGCTCTACCTTGGAGACCAAGGTACTGGAGGCTCAGAGATGGCAAGTCACTTATTTAGGTTACACAGACACAGAGACGCATACACTCTGCGCCCCTAGCCGATGTCTCTAACTAGCAGCTGGGGGCTACCTGTTCTGGGAAGCAGATACAAATATTTCAAGGGAGAAGAACCCTTTGCATTTTCTAGTTCAAAAGATAGAACCGGACCGGACAGTGGTGGCGCACGCCTTTAATCCCAGCACTTGGGAGCCAGAGGCAGGTGGATTTCTGAGTTCGAGGCCAGCCTGGTCTACAGAGTGAGTTCTAGGACAACCAGGGCTACACAGAGAAACCCTTGTCTCCTTGAAATACAAAAAAAAAAAGATAGAACCTGGCTGCCTGAATGAGGAAAAAAATTACAATTTGATCCTTAAGAGCTTTTCAGTGTCGTTTGGCAAGTTCTGCAAGCTACTGATTTTTGTGTGGTCAGGAAGCAGGCATCCCTCCCCAAACCCCATTTCTCCTTGATTTTTGCGAGTCCCTTGGGGGAGCTGCTGTTTGTGGCTCCTTAGGGAAGCTGATTGGGGTCCCTCTGAGGGTGCAAGGTGCTTGTCCATCCAGGACTAGGGGGCTCTTAAGAGAGCCTCCCTCCTCCTCCATGGGGTCCTGGGCTTGGGGGGTGTCTCCTGCTGCCCACCCTGCATCTTTCCTCAAGGGTTTGCTGACCACTCACCATGGTGTCTAAGGCTGGCTGTTGCCTCTGGAGAATCAAGGAGCCTGCCGGCCTGCCCCTGCTGTGGAACAATAAATACCTCGTCCCTGGGGTTAAAAATAACCCCATGACCACTTTTGGCAGTTGTAGGTGAGGCGGAGGCCACCTAAGCCCCCCCACCCCATGCCGTTCTTCTGAAGTAAGAGCTGCTCAAAGGCGGCCACCCGCCTGGGTGGACACGTGAGACCCAAAAATGCCTTCAAGGTTAAAGAGACAGTGGCTGGGGCCTGGCCTGGGAACGATGCTCTGCCCCACCATTATCTAATGGGGAAGAGTGACCCTGAGGGGGGGAGGAGGGATAGGAGGGAGAAGGAGGAGGAAAGAGGAAGAAGAGGAGGAGGGAGGAGGAGGAGGGAGGGGGAGTGACCCTGGAGGGGGGGAGGAGGAATAGGAGGGAGGAGGAGGAGGAAAGAGGAAGAAGAGGAGGAGGGAGGAGGAGGAGGGAGGGGAAAGAAGAGGAGGAGGGAGGAGAAGGAGGAATAGGAGGAAGAGGAAGGGGAGGAGGAAGAAGGGAGGAAGAGGAGGAGGAGGAAGGAGAGGAGGAAGAAGGGGAGGAGGAGGAAAGGGGAGGAAGAGGAGGGAAGGGGAGGAGGAGGAAAAGGAGGAGGGAGGAGGAGGAGGAAAGGGGAGGAGGAGGAAAAGGAGGAGGGAGGAGGAAGAGGAAGGGGAGGAGGAGGAAGAGGAGGAAGGAGGAGGAGGAAGAGGAAGGGGAGGAGGAGGAGAAAAGGGGAGGAGGAGGAAAGGGGAGGAGGAGAAAGAGGAGGAGGAAGGAGGAAGAAGACAAAGAGGGAGAAGGAGGAGGAGGAGGAGGAGGGAGGAGGAGGAGGAAGCCTGAGCTTTTGGCTCTGGATCCAGGCACCCTTGCACCTCAGGGCCTTTGCACCTTCGCATCTTGGGCAGCCTCTGACACACTCCCATCTTTGCTCAAATGTCACCCACCCAGCTGCACAGGGACAGCCACCTCCCAAGGGTGGGCTCCTCTTGCTGGCCTCTCCCTGTCCCATCTCCTTCTTTGAACACAAGACCTTCTTGGGGGCTGCCACTTGTTCCCCGACTGGAGAAATGATAAGCACTTCACTCAAGTCTCTAGCCACCCCATGGGGGCAAGGTCACCTTAGCAGTTTGGTCCCCATCTCATAGATATGACAAAATGAGGCTCAGGGAGGCAGAGCGGCTGCTGAAGACTGCAGTGGAGTAGCCTCTGTCTCCCAAGTGCTGCAGGGACCAGAGTATGTCTCATCACCCATTCCTTCCTTTTCTTTTTGAGGCAGGGTCTCGTGTAGCCCAGGCTGGCCTTGAACCTATATGTAGCCAGGGCTGACTTTGGACTTCTGATCCCCCTCCTTGATTGCTGACATGACAAAGATGAGATCCAGGTAACCTTCAGGAGGCGACTGTTAGTCATTTCTTCCTCGGGTCAAGATGGTTTCAATCTGTGGGGCGCAAACATGTGGCCACATATTGCTATTAGAAGGGTAGGGAGTGACACACACCTGTTATCCCAACACCCGAGACTCAGAAGCAGGAGGATCAGGAGTTCATGGTCATCCTTGGCTACAGAGTGAGTTCAAGGCTAGCCTGGGCTACATGACTGTGAACAAAACAAAACAAAAAATAACCAGTTAAACAAAACCCCATTCTTCTGGCTTCTGAAGACTGTGTTGAGGCGCATGTGACTTTCCACTGAGAAACGAGGGGACCCACAATGATTGTGGGAGGCTGCAGACTGAGGTTAGAGGTTAGCGTGAGCCTGGGTCCACAGAGGTGACCTGCCCCTATGGGCCACTGGTTCACTGATGTATGAGGAGCTGGTTTCTGTTGCTGTGTGGGAAACACTTGGTGATTTAGTATAAAAACCCAAGGGCCTTGGAACTGGAGCTCCTGTGGACCTGCATGACCTCTGCTGACTCCCCCTCCTCCTGGTACACATGAGCATGACATGTCGAGCTGCTGGGCTCAGGGAAGGAGACCAGAGGATTCTGGGAACATGGTAGCCCAGCTAGGGCACGGAACTACATGGGCTGAAGACTCAAGGTTTCTGTACTCCCAGTCAGAGGCCAGGTCCTGCAGGAGGGATGCTGGGAAGACCCAGGGTGGGTCCACACTGGGAAGACTTGAGGGTGGGACTCTGCACTCTTCTCGCAGTTCATGGGGGGTGGGGCGGAGCCCACAGGGGCTGACAATGCTCTGTCCCTAGGCCCTTGGCGGACACCCATCCTGTGACTCCAAGCTCTTGCGCTTGTTGAGATTTCTGCAGCCTAGAACTTTCCGAGAACCAGCCCCGGGTACCACCAAGCAGAGAGACTCGGGAGCTCCGAGTGGAACCGGCAGAGCTTCCAAAACAATTGAGAGCAAAGCGAGTGGATCGCTTTCCCCTGCTGTTACAAAAATACAACGGTAAAGCCGGCGCCTCAGAGCAGCCCAGCTCGCTACCTGGCAGAGCTGGCGGTCAGAAATAGAAATCGGACAGAGGGCTGTGCCCGCCGTGGATGTGGAGACAATCCTTTCCTGTGCCCCTTCCAGCTCCTGGCAGTCGCCAGCATTCCTGGGCTCACATCCCCATCAGTGAAGCCTCCGCCTGGCCTTTCTGGCTGGTCAGTGCCCCTCACAGGTAGTCACAAGAAATAAAGCTTAAATGGGTTTAAATGCACAGAATAATACACTCTAAAGAACAAAACAAAACACACCTTGCCCCAACCAAAGAAACAAAGGCCAGATTATATATACATTACATTTAGTGGCTGGGGAGATGGCTCAGCATGAGGTCCTGAATTCTACCCCTCAAAATCCAGACCCACATCAAGCTGGGTATGGATGGTGTGGGTCTGAAAACCTGTCACTGGAGAGATAGAGACAGATGGTCTCTCTGGCTTGCTGGCCAGCAGGTGTAGCCTAAAAACAGTAAGTCCTAGGCCTCAGTGAGAGACCCTGTCTCAAAAAATAAAATGGGCCGGGCAGTGGTGGTGCATGCCTTTAATCCCAGCACTTAGAGGCAGGCAGATTTCTGAGTTCGAGGCCAGCCTGGTCTACAGAGTGAGTTCCAGGACAGCCAGGACGACAGAGAAACCCTGTCTTGGAAAACCAAAAAAAAGAAAAGAAAGAAAAGAAAAAAAAGAATTGGATGACCTAATGACATCCAAGGTTGACCTCTGGCCTCTATGTATACATACAGGTCCACATGACAGGTACCTGGACACACTTGGATGTGAACACACACAAACACCCGTACATATCATGTGCACACACACAAATTGCTCTCTGACAATTTTAAGAGATGAGAGAGGAACATGTGGGTCATATTTATAAACACAAAAGTTATTTTACCCCCATTCCAAGGACTTTAAGTATTTTTTGGAGCCCTACCGTGTGCAGGATCTGGAGTACACCAGGAGTTGGGGGATACTGGGGTTTACACGTGTCTCTCTGAAGCTCCTAGGTTGCGAATTTGATTCCCAAATCCGAGTTTGGTAGCAATAGGAGGTGAGTTCTAGGAGAGGTGAATGAGGTTAGGCAAAGTCACGAGGATCCCCCCCTTACCCCCCCCCCAGATGGAATCAGTGACTTAGTAAGAAGAGGAAAACGGAGTTCTAAACCCTGTGCTCTCAGTAGCTTCTAGCTTTTGAAGAAATACATCTCTTGTGTCTGTAAATGAACTAGACTCTGGTGTTGTGTTATAGTAACAGCAATAATTAACTCAGTGGAAATGAACTTTGAGACCCTTGGGAATGTATCCCCAACTGTCTACAGTATAAGTATAATATACAGAGAAGAAAGACCAATTATTTTTATGTTTTGTCATTTGTTTATTTTTTTGTTTGTTTGTTTTATTGAATCTCATGTAGCCCAGGCTGGCTCTGAACTGATTGTGCAGCAAAGGATGACCTTGAATTCTCATCCTCCTTCTATCTCCTGGGTGCTGGGTTGATCCATTAAATGCCTTTGCTATTAAAAGCCTAAGCGTTGATTATTCATCTGAGCAAGCAAAGAAACAAACCAAACAAAATCCCCAAATGCCGAACATCAGGGAACTCCAAGTGCGGATGGAGCTTTAAGTCCTGACGTCTACACTGGAGGTGGAGAAGCGGGTTACAGGATCTGACGGTTCCGGTGTCAATCCGAGACTGAAAAAATTACATTTCTTTGGCACAGAAGGAGGGGCAGATGTGACTGATGAGGGTTCTGGGTGTGGGGGAGTCAGCGTGTGCCACACGAGGGCCGTCTGCAGCGAGGAGACAGATCCTGGGGCTGAAGAGATTGCCATGCTCAGAGCAAGTTTGGGGAATCCCAAAGACGTCTGGCACAGTCCTCGGCAGAAAGCCAGGGCCAGGTGAAGCGACTCAGCTCTTTAGGGAATATCTGGGGTTCTAAGGAGATGAAGACAGAGGACTTTGGACCATGGACCCGAGTGTGACGAAGATTTGTCATCTGCTAGACTGGAGCTTGTGGAGATATTCACCTTTGATTCTCCTTGCTTGGGCATTGAACAGCCGTGTGACATCAGCCTCAGTATCCTAATCTGTAGCGTGGGCATGACAACGATGTTACCCTGAGGGTTGTCATGAGGACAAAAATCAGAGGCTGTATCATGTGTGCTCTGGTGATGTTGACATTTGTGATTATTTTGTGGGTGTTGACCTGAGGACTCCTCTTGGGGTGAAGAGCCTGCTAACCACCATTTCCCCCAGGTCTGGAGAGTGATCTCATCAGGTGTAGCTAGCTTGGAAGTGGAGGGTCCTTTTTCACACAGGCTGTGGGCACCACAGAGACCGGAAGTCAAGGCCTCCATCTGAACCTGGACCCGATCAATACCTTTCCTGGGCTCACGGTGATTTCTGAAGATGGCCATGGAAGGAGGGTACATGTTCTACTGACCTCAGGCCCTGGATGGCAGCTGGGCACTGCTGGGGGCCTGATAAAGTAACAGTTGCATTTCTGAAGATAAGAGTCAGCCGGAAGCAGAGTCGGTGATGTCAGAAGCCATGAGGGCAGGGTAGAAAAGACTGGGGCTGGAGCTCCTAGCTTTGGCAAAAACAAACAAAATAAGGGCTGGAGAGAGGGCTTGGGTATTAAAAGAACTCTCTGGGGCTGGAGAGATGGCTCAGCAGTTAAGAGCACTGTCCGCTCTTCTAAAGGTCCTGAGTTCAAATCCCAGCAACCACATGGTGGCTCTCAACCATCTGTAATGGAATCTGATGCCCTCTTCTGGTGTGTCTGAAGACAGCGACAGTGTACTTGCATATAATAAATAAATAAATCGGGGGGCGGGGGAGAGAGAACTCTCTGTTCTTTCAGAGGGATGGAGTTCGATTACCAGCACCCAGGCCAGGCTAGGGTACATGTCCTCTTATGGTCATAGCCACGCAGAGACATGCACACACAAAAATGAAAAAGGCTAAAATAAATCTTACAAAAGAAAACAAAGTCTGAGACGGGGTTCCTGTTAAAGTAGAATTTTGGATAAATTGTGAGTAACTTGGGGACCTGGGGGGAGGGCAGAGATGTTTTATGCCTTTATTTTTCTCTGTGTGGTCCTGGCTGTCCTGGAACTCTGTAGACCAGGCTGGCCTCACACTCACAGAGATCCATGCGCCTCTGCCTCCCAAGGATCAAATTAAAGGTGTGTGCTACCTTTGCCTGGCTTGTTTTAAGCCTTTTACTTTTATCTTCTCTGCGAGTGCCTTTCTCACACCAACCGCAGAATGACTGTGTCAGGAGCGAGGCCCCTTGTCCCAGGGCCTACGTGGCTGGTTTTGAAACTCCTTAGCAGAGTCCACAAACCCCAAGTGATCAGCAGGAGGGCAAAGGCTGGTCTATGTGCTCTGGAAGGCAGAACCAGGTAAACTGAGGCCTCCACCATGACTTGCTGGTCTCTTCTGGAGATGGCCTTTCCTTGGGTGCTGGGCCCTTTAAGGAGGGTGATGGACTCCATGTCTCCACGGAAGGCACTGCCATCCTAGAGTGTGGCTGATGGCTGCTGTCACCAAGGATAACGTATCTCCTCCTGTCACGATGCTGAAGGTGTTGGTGACAGCTGCCCCTGGCAGTGGGAGCCACTCCAGCTAGGCGGAGGGTGTTGGGTGCTGCTCCGGCAGGCACCGTGGCTCTGTTCCTCACACACTACTACCTTGAACATTCCAGAATGTTCCTCGGCACAGCTGATTCAGGTCAGCGCTTACACCCAACACTGGCTAGACCTAGAAGTGCCTGCCACAGTGTGAATTCCTTTTTGTCCTCATTGTCCCCAACCCCTTGTCTTTCTTACCTCTCTCTCCCCCTTAGACCTCCAGACCCAAAACTCCCATCATCTTGATTTGGCCCTTGGCAGAATATTTTTCTCGTCGGTCCCTAGAATACCTTGTGAATACAGTTCCCTTTCATCCTCCCCCAGGTCTAGCCTATGGCCGTAGCTCCCAATCACGTTGAGGTCTCCCCTCTCTCACCCTACCCTACACTTCACACACTCCTACCCCAACTCTTTTTTTTTTTGGCCCCGAGACAGGGTTTCTCTGTGTAGCCCTGGCTGTCCTGGAACTCACTCTGTAGACCAGGCTGGCCTTGAACCCAGAAATCCTCCTGCCTCTGCCTCCCAAGTGCTGGGATTAAAGGCGTACGCCACCACTGCCCAGCTCCTACCCCAACTCTCTGTCCCGTTCTGATGACTACTCCCCCCACCCCCTCCTTAGATGACAGTTAAGATCACTTAGTGATTGACCTTGACTGGCTAGACTGATACAGTCACTGAACCCTGGGGTTCCAGGTCAGATTTCCTGGGGCACCCTGGACACATGAATTCACCAGACCGAACCTTGACATCGTTACCCCATGAACAAGCCAATAGCTCTAGTCTTAGGATGCTGTTGCTTTGACGGTGGCCGACAGCTGATGTATACTTACTGTGTGCTGTGACTTCGGGTGGCCCACGCAGATCCAGGCATGGGAGGACAGACAGACACACGTCGTGGGGGTCGGGGTACAGAGAGGCTGAGATTGCTGTCTTCAGCCTTCTTGGCCCCGCTTCTCACTCCAGGCTGTAGACATTCAAGTCCTAAGGACAGATGCTCCGAGCTCTCAGTTCAAATGGACATGTCCGTTTGGCTCGTGCTGACATCCTCAGGAGTAGATGAGATCTTCACACTGTGCAATCCCCAGCCTCTGCAGTGATCTCTCTGCCCTGCGACCCCAGCAACACCAAGTGCTCGTCACTGGCTTGCGGGCCTCCCAGGGCATGCCAGGCACTGTCCGAACTCCTCCCGGGTCTATTTCATCCCAAACCACGTCATAAGCAGATGTTTACATAGGGCCCATTTCTCAGATAACAAAACTGAGTATCAGAGAAGATCCTTTCTGTCGGCCCCACAAGCCTCTGCCTTGGGCAACACTGAATTTGACCCAGGTTGTTGGAGTTTCTCTCTGTGTACTTCCTTTTGGCCTGGCATCCAACTGTCCCCACTGTCCCCTACTCTAGAGCAGAGATCTCCCCTGGGAGCCAGACACTGTTGGTCTCCTTTTCTCCCATTGTGTTTTCAGCCTCGGCTGCCTGGCTGGCTGGAGACACAATCTCAGGAGGTCCTCTTTTTAACAGTGCCCTTCAGATGCCCTAGGGCAGCTGTCGCAGGAGTGCCTGACATACCAGGGCATTGTCCTCTGTGTGAGACCGAGATGCCAGCGACAGCTGTGACCTGACCTGTCTGCAGCCCCTTCACTGAGGAACTTGGAACCGTGACAGGCCAGAGGGTTTCCGAGCCCTGTGATCTATATAAAGGCCATACTCAGCGACTCAGTCATGCGACCTGGGGGTCACCGGGTGAAGGGCCTTTCAGCACGTCTTCAGCCAACACTCTGTGGGCCTCTGAGTGTGGGAACACCGGTGGCCTCAGCTCTGTGGACACTCAGGGACAGTGCCTCCTGGCTCTGATGGGGGCCACCTTTGTGGTTCCCACTCAACTGCTTCCAGGAGCAAGGAGTCTCTCTTCGCCACACGGCCACAACAGAAATGGCCCCAGATGATGCCAGCCATTCCTAGGGAGGGAAGAATGAGTGGCTGGGATGGTGGCCAGCATGGCAGGGCTCTGTTGGTGCCTCTGATGTCACGAACCTGGTCCTGGCCCTGGCTATGTGGTATTGGGTGACAACTGAGTCCTTACGCTCGCTCGTAAGTACAAGACTACCCCTGCCCCTGCCCCATGTCACCGTGTCTATAACATTATCCCCTATGCTGCCATCAAAATTCAATAAGCTCCTTATAACTCTGTGAGTGTCCTTTGGGGCACAGACAAGCTTCCCCTGTCCCCTGGGTGGCACACAGACACTGTCTGTCATTTTCATGACTCCCGTTCTTCCTCTCAGCATCCACCGTTGTGCCAGATTTGGGATTGGACTTTATTTCTGTGAGTATCTGTCTCCCTCCTGAACTCCAGGAGTGTTGGGCATTGTGTGTGTTTTCCTTGGTGTGCACCACCCCCACTTCCAGCACCTAGAAATCTAGAAAAATCTAAATCCCTGGAACCCTGCGAAGCCAGGCTTGCTTAAGTCCGGATAAGAGCGGAAGTGTCCTCCCTGCTGACTGCATGCTGCTTGCTGTCCAAATGGGCAACTTCATGACACCCGGGAAAGTGGCGCTGGTCCTGGCTGGATGCCACTCACCAAGAGGTCAAAGGTCAAGTCCTTTGTGACCGTGTATGACTACAGTCACCTTATGCCCACAGGGCACTCTGTGGACATCCCCACGGGCAAAACTGTAGTCAACAAGGATGTCCTTAGAGACCCAACTCTGAAACACAAGGTCAGGCAGGAGGCCAGTGTCAAGTTTGGGCAGCGATACAGGCAGGACAGGCAAGAACAAGTGAGTCTTCCAGAAGTCTCGGTTTCAGGTATATTTTGTTACCAAAAAAACAAATAAACAAAACCTGATAAAAACTGGGTGTGAAGCTGTGATTTTATGGGGAGGTTTAGACAGAGGTGTCCTGTTCGAAGGCTAATCTTGGTTGTTGTAAAAGTAACATTTTTTTTCTCCTGTGGTAATTGTTTTGGAGACTTCCTGCCTCCTAGGCCTAGTTCCGGAAGCTTCTAGCCTCTGTAAAATCTTATTTAGGCCTAGAATATTTTCAGCCTCTGAGACTTCCTGCTGAATACACTCACCTTTCTAGTTCTTTCTGAACTCTGGCTGGACTGATTCAACTCAGCTGTTCTGAGCTGACTCAAACTCCTTTCCCAGCTGACCGATTCAATCCGGCTTCTCTCTCAGGCTCTGGCTTTTTGCTCTTTTTGGCCTCAACTAACTGAGAATCTGTTTTAATCTTCTGCCTCCTCATTCTGTGCCTCATTCTGTCTTCACCTGTGTCCAGCCTGTTCTCTCTTCAACCTGTCTCTGTAAAACTCTCCTGGTAAAACTGCCTCCTCCCTCTGCACAGCTCTCTCTTAAGTAACTTCTCTCTCTCTCTCTCTCTCTCTCTCTCTCTCTCTCTCTCTCTCTCTCTCTCTCTCTAAGAACTGGGCGTATCCTATTCTGTCAAATCTTCCTCTTATTTGCTACTTTGTCTGCCACTCAATTAGACGTCATTTCCAACATGACTGCTCTCTTCCACAAACTAACTTTACCTTCATTGTTTGGGATTAAAGGTGTGTGCTAAGGGCAGATCTGTATTCCAGCCAGAGAGATTAAAGGTGTCAGCTAAGGCCGAGCCACACCACAACTAGACACAGGTTTTCCCAGTAAACAGCACAATCTCGGGGTTCACAGTGTGATCAAATACCCTGCAACAGGTTGTCCACTTGGCTCACGTGGGAAGAGGCACTCACTTGAAGAATTGTCCCATTGGAGTGACCGGTGGTCACACCTGTGGGCTATTTTCTTGCTTGCTGGTTGATGCGGAGTAGTGGGTAGCCCACTGTGGGTTATTAAAAAGTTAAGAAAGGTGTCTGAGCGAGCCACAGAGAGCGAGGCTGTACGTGGCTTCCTCCGAGCTCCGGCCTGGCGTCCAGCAATAACAGACGAACCCGGAAGCCAGAATTCGTCCTCTCCTCCTCATGTTACCTTTTGGTCACGATGTTTATCACAGCAACAGAAAACACAACCAGAACAGCGTGCTCAAATATAAAGCTTGAAAGACCCGTAGGAAACCAGAGAATTTCCAGAAAGATCCCTGGCGAGATGGACTTGAATGTCAGCTGAAGGTTCTTAAGGTAAGATCTGTCTCTGAGAAAGATCCAGCCCCAGCTCCAGGAGGTCTCTGCCCTGACCCAGGCGCTGCAGGTAAGAGGCTATGCTTCCTCCCACCTAGAAAGTTCCCATAGGCTCCCTGTCCTGCTATCTCCAGAGGCAGTTCCACAGCCAACCGGCAGGGGGAGCACTGCACCAGGCTCTGCACTGCATCAGGCTCTGCGCTGCTTAGGGGAGTGTGGAGTCGGGGGTTGGGGGTGAGAGGGGTTGTGGAGGGGATTGATGTCAGATTTGTCCCCGCTGTCTTGGCCGCAGCAGCTGGCTCATCAGTAGCCAGGGATTGGAGAATGGATCTGAGTCTCTACAAGGAAAATCACCCCATCTTCCCATCCATCCTTCTGTCCATCCATGGTCCCTCCTTCTGTCCACCCATCTTTCCTATCCATCCATCCATCCATCCATCCATCCATCCATCCATCCATCCATCCATCCATCCATCCATCCATCCATCCATCCATCTATCCACCCATCTTTCCCATCCATCCATCCATCCATCCATCCATCCATCCATCCATTCTCTCTCCCCTCTCTCTCCATCCTTTTTCTCTCCTTCCTTCCCTTCCTTCTTCCTTTCTTGTTTTACACAAATGAGAGGTAGTCTTCCTTCCTTCCTTGCTTTTCTTCCTTCCTTCCTTCCTTTTCTTCCTTCCTTCCTTCCTTCCCTCTCTTTCTTCTTTTTTACAAAACAGAGTGCGGCATCCCATGTGCAATCCTCTAACCATTTCTTCCCCCTGTAACCGGACAAGACAGTCACTCCATGTTAATCGGTGCTGAGCTGCCTGTCCTAGGGACCTGAAGGACAGCCCACCATGTGGCTGTCATACAGCTCAGGTGTTAGGGAGTGCTCTGTTTTCCTTTTTGCATGATGTCTGTTGCTTCCTCGTGTCTTGGTTGTTTTGGGGGTGGGGGGTGTCTTAGGGGTGGAACCCAGGCCTAGCAGATGCTATACACTCTTTTATGATCCCCTGATTCTTGATGTAAACTCTAGCAGGGAGGGTCACTCACTATTACAGCCTGAGAGGCCTGGTGTCACTACAGGAAACCTCTAGGGCATGGTTTATTTGTTTTAATTTAATTTAATAATTCTTGACATATAACCTCTTTATATTGCCCAGGCTGGCCTTGAACTCACAGCCCTCCTGTCTCAACTCCCTGAATATTGCACACTTCCTTGGTACTGAGTCATTTGTTCTCAGAATGGTCTTCCTCTTCTTCTTCTTCTTCTTCTTCTCCTTCTCTTCCTCTGCCTCCTCTTCTCTCTCTCTCTCTCTCTTTCTCTCTCTCTCTGTCTCTCTCTGTCTCTGTCTCTCTCTCTCTTCTTTTTTTTTTGAGACAGGGTTTCTCTGTGTAGCTCTGACTGTGTTGGGACTCTCTCTGTAGACCAGGTTAGCCTTGAACTCAGAGATCCGCCTACCTCTGGGTTGGAAGGTGTGCACCAACGCCCTGGCTCTGAGATATTTTTTCCTTTACAAGTGGAGATTCTGTGTTCTCTGCCACAAATCTTTACCACACTTGAGCTGTGAAGACGGTCTCTGGTGTTCCTTCTGAAATGTTTTGTTGTTTCGGGTTTTGCCTTTATCTATCATCCATGTCAAGGTAATGTTGTAGGGAGAGCCAACTGTGAGTGAGCAATCTTATTTTCCTTATTTACTTTTTACATAGGGAAGCCCAATGCTTTGAGTACAGTGTATTGAACTACCAAATTGTATAGGCAACTTCCAAACTGAAAACCAGTTGCCTATAGGTGAGGAGGTCCCCTGTTGTGGGAAATATTAAAAATAGACTGACAAGTTCCCATGCTACTGCCGCAACTCTCTGCCCTGGCTTGGTCTCTAGCTAGCCCCCACAGCAACCGATCACGGTATTCCCAGCCCCAGTGTGCCTGTCTCTGGAGCCGCTAGTTCCTTCTCAGCCATAAACCCCTGTGGTCGGCGGTCCCACATTCCAATAACCCAATAAAACAAAACTCTTGAAGCTTATAATAAACCAGTCAGATTTAGGTATCAATAAATTCTCAACTCACAAGATGCCCACACAATAATTTCAGAGTCAATTGATAATGATACAAGCTGCCCACCTAGATCAGACAAGTTATCCCAATTATTCCAACCTTTGTGATATCATATCTACCTGTGACTATTTAAAGCCATGTTGGTTCTGAATCATCCTGTCTCCATCTTGCTTTCTCCTCCCTCTCTCTTGTCTTGAGTCTTGAATCTCTCTCTCTCTCTCTCTCTCTCTCTCTTTCTCTCTCTCTCTCTCTCCTTCTCTGCAACTCTTAATCCCACCTCCCTTTTCCCTGTCCAATCGCAGGCCTCCTGCTGCACTAATATTTTAATGTAATTGGACAGGGAAAATCCTGCCACATATCCTCATTTTCCTGTGTGCCTCTCCTACCCACACAGCTCTTTGGTGAGCCTTGAGTCAAATAATAGGGGCTGGAGGGATGGCTAAGCAGTTAAGAACGCTTGTTGTATCAGGCTGTGGTGGCGCACGCCTTTAATCCCAGCACTCAGGAGACAGAGGCAGGTGGATCTCTGAGTTCAAGGTTAACTTGGTCTACTGAGTGAGTTCCAGGACAGCCAGGGGTCCACAGAGAAACTTTGTCTGGAGAAACAAAACCAAGCAAAACTCAACAAAAAGCTAAAAATTAAACTTATTTTTGCATGCATGTATGTGCACACACACATGTGTCCTTCATTCCTGGAAGTCCCAGGGACTGAAAACAGGTCACCAGGCTTGGTGGGAAGTACCCACTGACCCATCTCTCCAACTCAATTTTATTAATTTATTTTAGAGGTTTATTTATTTTGACTTTAATTTTTGCATGTATGAGGGTCTGTGTCCTGCATGCATGTCTGTGCCCATGGAGGCTATAATAGGGTACTTGATCCCCTGGGACTGGAGTTATAGGTGGTTGTCAGTTGCCGTGTGGGTGCTGGGAACTGAACCCAGGTTCTCGTCTCTGTAAGAGTGGCCAGTACTCTTAATTACTGAGCCACCTCTCCAGCCCCCATATTTTGTTTATTTCAAAATTTATGTGCTGTTTCTGTTGAGACAGGCTCTCTGTATTATGTCACTTTGGCTGTCCTGGAACTCTCTATGGAGTTCTCAACCTGTGGTTCACGACCCTCCTGCCCCGTTGTCGTTGTTCCCCCCCACCCCACAGGAGGTTGACCGACCCTTTCCCAAAGGTCACCTATCAAATATCGGGCATATCAGATACTTATGTTGTGATTTATAATAATAGCAAAATTAAAATTATGATGTAGTAATGAAAATGATTTTTATGGTTGGTGGTCACCACAACATGAGGAACTGTATTAAGGGGTCGTAGCGTTAGGAAGGCTGAGAACCACTGATGTAGACCTGGCTGGTCTCAAATGCACAGAGATTCACCTGCTTCTGCTGCTGGGATTGATTAAAGGTGTGAGAGCCACCCCGCCTGGCTCAGAGTTTTGCTATGCAGCTCAGACTGGCCTTGAACTCCTAGCAATTCTCCTGTCTCGGGCTCTTGAGTGCTGTCCCGGGTGTGAATCACTTCACCAGGCAGTAAGTTTGTTTTTGAGTACCTTTTTACCTTTGCTTTTTTTTTTTTTTTTTTTTTTGTGAAGGAGAGGCGCTTGGCATTTTCCAGCATCCTTGTCATTGAGCTCATGGAGACATTGACTGTTTCCAATGTGACTGCGGGTGACCGGCGCTCTCTTCTCTTCTATAGCCGTCCTTAAGTTTCCATGCATGTCCCCCTCAAGGCCTTCAGGGTCTGGTGAGGTCTCTGGAGACAAGGGTTGGCCACTACACCTGGAGCGGTGCCATGGGCGGCTGGTCTCAGGCTGGACCAGCAGGGGGCAATGCAGGCTGCAGGAGTCTCTCGTGGAGTTGGAGGGCTCGTCCGCATTGCTAGTCAGAACTTCCCCACAAGGTGGCGGTATCGCACAGCCCACTGTTCTCCTGGAGCCATCGTTTAAGCCACACTTAGATGAGCCCTGCTCAGTCCTCTTATGTGTCCCAGACAACCCGATGTTGCCTCTGTATGGGAGCATGGCAGAGCTCTGAAGACCACCTCAGAAACTTCGATGTCACAGGATGAGGAAGATGCCTGTATTAAAAAAAAATCTTCATGGCTTGAATCGGAAAGCCCCTCGTCGTGTCCTCCCATCGCCAGTGTGTTTCCTTCTTTGGTTTTTCTAGAAGTTTCTCTGGGGATTTTAGGGAATAAAACTGGTATTCATGAAAGGTGGCTCACTCAGGCTATGAAAGTTGGCTCTTACATTCTGGGGGTTTTGCAGACTGGTGACTAAGGAAGTGTCTTGGTTATTGTTCCGTTCCTGTGAAGAGACACTCATGACCGAGACAACTTAGGAAAGAAAGCGTTTATTGGGGGCTCCCTTGCCGTTTCAGAGGGTGAGTCCATGAACATCTTGGCAGTGGGGCTCAGTGGTAGACAGGCAGGCATGGTGCTGGAGAGGTAGCTGAGAGCTCACACCAGATCTCTAAGTTATAGGGAGGGAGGGAGGGGGAGGGAGAGACAGACAGACAGACAGAGACTGACAGACAGACTTGGCCTGTCTTATTCTTTTGAAACCTCAAAGCCTACCCACATCTCCAGTCATAACTCCTCCGACAAGTTTATACCTCCTAATCCTTCCTAAACGGCCCATCAACTGGGGATCAACCATATGAGCCTATGGGACCATTTTCATTCAAACCACCACACAGGGCAGTTACTCTAAGTCATAGAATATCTCTTTCTCTTAAAAAAAGATGTATTTATGTATTTAATGTATATGGGTGTTCTGTTGGTACGTATATCAGTGCACCAGAATAGGGAATCAGATCCCATGGGACTACAGTTAGAGTAAGTTGTGAGCCGCCAAGTAGGTGCTGAGCATTGAACTCAGGACCTCTGGAAGAGCAGCCAGTGCTCCTAACCGCTGAGCCATCGCCCTAGGATGACCTAGGATAACCTCAAACTTGACTAGATTAAACACAGGTGGTAAATAACACAAAACTACTTCTTCTTCTTCTTCTTCTTCTTCTTCTTCTTCTTCTTCTTCTTCTTCTTCTTCTTCTTCTTCTTCTTTGTTTTCGAGACAGGGTTTCTCTGTGTAGCCCTGGCTGTCTTGGAACTCACTCTGTAGACCAGGCTGGCCTCGAACTCAGAAATCCACTTGCCTTTGCCTCCCAAGTGCTAGGATTAAAGACATGCGCCACCACTGTCCGGCTCTTCTTTTCTTTTTATTAGGCAAGTTTTCACTGGGTTTTACTTGAACTCATGACTCTCCTGCCTTGGCCTCCTGAGTAATGGGTCAGTGGAAGTGCAGGACCATAGCCCACCAAAGCTTAGCATGTATGTGTGTGTGCATGTGTGTGTGTGTGTGTATGTGTGTGTGTGGTGTATGCATGCATGTGTGTATGCATGCATGTGTGTGTGTGTATGCGTGCATGTGTGTGCGTGTGGTGTATGCATGCATGTGTGTATGCATGCATGCATGTGTGTGTGTATGCATGTGAACATGTTCCTAAGTATGTTCATGTCTTTGCCAGGTACAGGGGAAATGCCGGCAAGGCTTTCCGAGGCTCCTGTGACCCTCATAACAGGGGAAGGGCCAAGCAGTGACAGGTTCTCAGCTCCAGCACCTGCCTTTTCCTCTGCTACATTAGAGGCAGAGTTATCCATAATGCCTGAGTTACCCATTATGCCTGAGTTACCCATAATGCCTGAGTTACCCATAATGCCTGAGCCACTTTGGGCACCACCTGTAGGCTTAGATTTTTTTCAAGCCTATTTTATTTAGGGTTCTTAAATGCTTTAACTTCTCTTTTAGCCCACCTATCAGAGGTAGAGGAAAAGAAAGACTGATAGGAAATGGGGGTTGTGGACCTGTTTAGAAGTAGTTCTTAGGGGGAGATTCCAATCTGTGTTGTCAGGATATCAGCAGTCTAATCCAAAACATCAAACATGAATCAGTAGCAGCATCTCAATCCAGAAGAAATGGCAAGGTTCCGCTGAATCTGCAGGAGTTTGTGGAAGCAGCAAAAAGCAGCCAGGATACCACAAGAAGTTCTTTGATGAACTTCTCTCTACGAAGTCACAAGAGAAGATCAGAGATCAGTGGAAAGTTGCAAGGTGAATCTCTCGTTCACTGTCTACGGGGTTCTACTAGTGTTCTCTCCAAATATCACATGTCCTCTCAAGTGTCTGCTTCAGCAAAACATCCTCTCATCATAAGACACTTCCAGAAAAACATCGCATAACACAACTGAGTCTCCAAAGAAACCAGAAATTCCCACTTCATCCTGTGTCACCGTTGCTGTGTCTGCCCCCAGGGAGTCACTTCAGGGCAACTGTACCAGTATCTTAACTTACAGATGTCAAAACACTAAGTGTCGGAATGCCAGGAGGCCGGTGTGGAAAAACCCAACCATAGGCAGTATTTGAAGGGAGCCCGATACAAGCCAGAGAGTACCTGAGACACTGCCAAACACTAGCCTGTTTAAAGCTTTAATTTAGGCTGGGCACGGTGGCACATGTCTGTCATCCCAGCATTCAGGAGGTAGAGGCAGGAGGTGTGTACGTTTGAGGCCAGACTGGGCTGCAGAGGGAGACTTGATCTCAAAACATAAAATAACCAGAAACTCCCAAGGTCGCCCAAAACAAAATTGGAGAAACGCACAGCCAGGAGGAGGCCGAGGGAGGACGGTTAACTATCAGGAACATTTCTGGGACTTGATCCTGAAACAGAAAAGGAAAATTAGGGGAAACTGGAAATCTGATCAATTATGGACTGTAGTTGGTTAACGAGCCAATATTTGTCAACTGCAATACTCTTGCTTCCTTGGCGTAAGGTGTCAGAAGGTAGGGAGGGTGATGTAGCCCGTGACAGCTCCCTAAGATGTGTGGCCATGCGGCATCCTCCGGGGTCAACATGAGCATGTCACTGATGGGACTCTGCTGTGGCAGGGCCCACGGAAACCCCTTCCCACTTGGTAGTCACCTGTGGTGAACGTGGTGGTCTCTATGCTCATCACCTAGACTGTGTGTACTGTGGGCTCTCCTTGCTTGCCCACAGTACAATCTGCTGTCTGTACTCACAGCAAAATTTAGTTTCAGTTTGTCGGACACAGGCAAGGCCAGGATCACGCAGGCTGAGAGCCCTGTGGGTAATTCTGTTTTTCTCAATACTCTTTCGAGGGGTAAAACGCTCCTCTCATCTTTCTGCCTGTATCGATGCATCAGATGTGACCCTTAACCCTGGATATTTCGGGACACGTAATCACGTCCCCAGAGAAGCGGCTGCTGTCACACCGAGTAAGCCTGCGGCAGCTGTGGAGAGCAGTAGGGTCCTGCTTGCATAACTGTTCTGAGGAAGCTATGTCTGATCAACAGAGACTTAAAGATGGTTCTTGGAAAGATGGTTTCAGGAACTGATAGGTGCATATCAGGAAAGGTTGCTTGGTACAATGAACATGCCTCTGTCTTCAGTTTTAAAAAGTATCATGTCAGAGGGGTGCTATTTGATGACCAGATTTACACCCACACATGTTTAATCTGTCTCCTATCGTGTGTAACTGTGTAACCGCATCTGCAACCAGATGGGTATGTGCTCATGTCTACAGGACATGCCTGGCTAGACATTTATTTTTGGCTTGTTGAAATTGTGCTTTGGAGTACAAAATAAAGTTAGGGGGTGATTGACCCAGCAGGAGGTGGGAAGGAGGAAGGGAAACGATTGGGAGCCTTTTGTAATGATAGAGCCTTTATAATGCTGATGTTATGATTTCTTTGAATAAAATAGCCAGTGATGTCACTGCTCAGGCGAGCAGGCTTGTGATTGTAGAAGTCAACAGGTGGTCAATGACTTCATTTGCGCTGATGCCCCTCCCTTGTCTCAGGACCAGAACTTTGCAGCTGGAACTGGTCTCTGCTACTGTAACTGCTACATTTTGTTTTTTCCCTAAAGTTGGTAATCGCCTCGTGATGGTTTGTATATGCCAGGCCCGGGGAGTGGCACTATTAGGAGATATGGCCTTGTTGCAGTGGGTGTGGCCTTGTTGCAGTGGGTGTGGCCTTGTTGCAGTGGGTGTGGCCTTGTTGCAGTGAGTGTCACTCTGTTGGAGTAGGTGTGGCCTTGTTGGAGTAGGTGTGTCACTGTGGGCGTGGGCTTTAAGACCCTCTTTCTAGGGGCCTGGAGCGAGCGGAGGTGGTGAGGGGAAACGAGCAAGTGGGCCCAGAACAAGAGGGAGAAAGGGAAGAGGAAAGAATAAAACAAGGTAAAAAAAAAAAGACCCTCACCCTAGGTCTCTGGAAGTCAGTCTTCTGCTAGTAGCCTTCAGATGAAGATGTAAGACCCTCAGCTCTTCCTGTACCATGCCTGCCTGGATGCTGCCATGTTCCTGCCTTGATGATAATGAACTGAACCTCTGAACCAGCCCCAGTTACATGCTGTCATTTATAAGAGTTGCCTTGGTCATGGTGTCTGTTCACAGCAGTAAAACCCTAAGACACGCCTTTTTAAAAAGTATAGTGTTTTAATATAGCCAAGCAATTAATCCTTCCGTCCGGTATCCAGTGGTGAAGAGCAGTTCATCGTCTTCCTGGTGCTCTCTCAGTCAAAGGTGGCAGGGATTCTGTGACATTCAAAAAAGTTATTTAAAACTCTTTTCCAAAATCTTGCTGTATGTGATGGTATCTGGGAGGTTGAGGCAGGAGGATCAGGAGTTCAGTGTCAACCTAAACTGTATGATGAGAATTTATCTTAACAAAGAAAAAAATCAAAACAAGCAAAAAAAAACAACAACAAAGAAAGAAACAAACAAAAAACTGGGGTCGGTGAGATGATTCAGCTGGTAATGGCACTTGCTCCTGAGTCTTAGACCCAAGTTCAATCCCTAGGACCCATGATGGAAGGAGAGAGCTGTCTCCTGCAAATTGTCATCTGGCCTTCACCTGTGTGCTGTGATAAGCTACGACTCTAATTTGTGCACCTCATGTACACACACACACACACACACACACACACACACACACACACTAAATAAAGGTGTAATAAATATTATTAAAATCTGGATTTTAAGCTAGAAGCTAAGAATTCATTAGCAACAAAAAACCAGGACCTAAAGTCATCTTTCATTCAATCCCGGGTCACCTCACAACTCATTCCTCTGGGGGACGCTGCTGGGAAGTCCCAGGACTGTCCTCCACTCGGAGACTCAGCCCTGTCCTGACTGGGTCACCTGTCGGCTGACAGACAGCCACTGTGGTCATAACTGCCGTTTGTCTGAGTCCCAGGTGTGGGGCCAAGTCTACACCTGATCTGGATCCATTGCTTGGTTAACTATGTGGATTTGTCACCTTGGGCAGGGCCCCTGTCTCTTCCGGTGATGAACTGTCACCAGCATCCTTGGGTCACATCTATCGACTCTATTCATGTCCCCCCCCCACTTTTTTTTTTCAGACAGGGTTTCTCTATATAGACCAGGCTGGCCTCGAACTCAGAGATTTGCCTGCCTCTGGGTCCCAAGTACCTGGATTAAAGGTGTGAGCCACCACTGCCCAGTGTCCCTCTGGCTCTTTAAAAACCATCTTGCGGCTGGGGAGTTGGCTCAGCAGGTAAGGACTGGAACCCAGGGGAAAAGTTGCCAGTCTTCTCAATCTCCAAGCCGTCTCTCCAGTCTCCTTATTTACTTTGAAATAGGGTCTTACTGTGTATCCTTTGCTAGACTGGAACTGCCTATGTAGACCAGGCTGGCCTTGAACTCACAGAGATCTGCATGTCTCTGCCTCCAGAGTGCTGGGATTAAAAGCATGTGCTGCCATTCTCCATCTTGATTTTCTCCTTTTCTTTTTTCTCTCCTCTTCCCTCTTCCTCTCGCTTCTCCTTCCCTCAATCTGCTCTCTCTCTCTCTCTTTGTCACACACACACACACACACACACACACACACACACACACACACACTGTGTAGCCCAGGGTGTCCTTTAACTTCCGACTCAGCCTTCCCAGAGTTTGGGCCACAGGTGGGCGTCTTCCTCTGGACAACTTTGCATTTGGTGTCTCAACTTTTTCTTTTTCCGGAGCTGACGACCGAACCGAGGGTCTCGAGCTTGCGCTCTATCACTGAGCTACATCCCCAACCCCGTTGTCTTAACTTTCTAAGTTGACATACAAAGGCATGGGCTTCGTGAACAGATCTTCTTTTATTTAAAACATTTTCATATGCACATTTCTTACTTATCGAGCATGGTCTCCTGTACCTCAAGCCAGTCTGCAACTTGCTATGTGGTAAGAAATGACTTTGAGCTTACTTTGTGTGTATGGCCTGTGCATGTGTGAGCACGTGTACAAGTCAGAAGTCACCAGAATCAAATCTCCTAATCTACCATGTGGATCCTGGGGAATCAAACTCAGGACATCAGGCTTGGTGGCAAGCCCCTCTACCTGCTGAGCCCTCTCACCAGCCCTTGCCTTCAGATTGCACCCAGATGTGTCACCAGGCTTCATTCATACTCACCTCTTTATTTCTCGTCTTCATTTCCACATGCTGAGTTTGAGAAGGAGTTTGAGATCACTGCTGTTGATAGGAAGCTGGCCAAGAGCAGACAATCATCTTCCAGGGAAAAGTACAGGGATTACGAGAAGAGCTGTGGATCTCGGCCTGCCTGGAGAGATTCCCCAGCACCCGGAGACTGCAAGCGACTGGACCCATGCTGCCTTCTCCCCTCAAATTCTCACATCCTGCCTGTGAGGAAACTCACACACACACACACACACACACACACACACACACACACACACGTGCGCGCGCATGAGCATAGGCTGGGACAGGAAAAGGGTCTTGAGCAGGTCTCCAGTCAGCCCTGAGAGAGTTCATTAAGTCCACCCCTACCTAACGGTTTTATCATTTTCTATCTAAATTCTGCTGGGTGCAAGGGAAGCCCACTGAAGGGTAGAAAAGAAGCTTTTTCGTGGATATTTTGTTTTAAAATCTGTCTTGCTATGCAGCCCAGGGTAGCCAAGAACTCACCACATAACCTAGGCTGACCTAGAACTCTCGACAATCCTCCTGCCTCAGCCTCCCGAGTGCCGAGATTACAGGTGTTGAGTCACCACACCCAGGTTAGGAAAGGGCTTTATTGATGAACGTGAAAACTTGCAATAACAACCCGGTCCCTGACCCCCAAGAGTCTCAGCTCCCAGAGCCAGGTGTCCCGACTCTAAGCTCCGGACACCATCTCAGGAATGGGAGTTGCCTGGCACGGTGGGGGAGAGATGGCCTGGTGCCAGCCTCAGGCTCTGCTACTGAGAACATATGACTCCATATGTCCACGGGCTGGGCTGGCGCTGGGCCACCCTCCCCAGATGGTTATGTATAATTCACGCGTCTGGGATGCTGCTCAGCCTTCAGCTCACAGACTGACAATCCCGGCCTCCGAGCTCATGGCGCTGCCTGTGAGGCCACAGAGGATCCTGGAGAACCAGGGAGCCCAGCCCAGGAAACGGGCCACACCAGCTCCTTTGGAGGCTTGGGGAGGTCTGTGTGTGGATCTCCGCTCTAAGCTTTTTCCTTGGGCGTCTGGTGGTACCCTGCTCAGCCTTGTGCTGAGCCCACAGGTCACTGTCATTTACACCAGGCGTCCCCATCCTTAGGGGATGGGCTCCTGGGCTGTGGTGAAAGAGGTAAGAGCTGGGGCTGGGAAATGGCTTAGCCGGCAAAGTGTTTGCCACATAGGCACAGAGACCTGAGTCCATCCACACCACCTACGTGAAAGAGATGGGCGTGGCCTGTAAAGAAGTCTCGGTGGTGGCGGCGGGGGGACCTGCTGCTTTTACAGAGGACTTGAGTTTGGTTCCCACTTCAGTTCATTCACAACTACCTGTAACTCAAGCTCCCCGAGGTCTAAATGCCCTCTTCTGGCTCCCACAGGCATTGCACTTACCTATACTGCTCCCCTAACACACACAGATGCACACAGATCCACAGACACACACACACACACACGCACACACACACGCACGCACACACACACCCCTGAAGTTCATCCCTGCCCTCCACACATGCCTGGACCCCTCTCTCTGATGTGCACCTGTGTGCACACAAAAAGCCATGAGATTTTTTTTTTCAGTTCTTCCTTCTGGAGTTTTCCACCTGTGTACCACCAAGCGAGGGATTAAAGGTGTGGCTGGCCACCACTGGGGGGGCCTGTGTGTGGATGGCATAGCCTGGTGTGTGATATGGTGGCCCAGGTGTAAGATAGGCCCAGGCACCAGTGACTAGGCAGTCTCAGCAACTTAGTTCCTGTTTCAAAGCAAAAAAGTAACCACTGGAATCAGAGGTGGAGCACCCGCCCAGTGTACAGGGAGGACTGTACTGTACTAATTCTAACGTGTGAGTTCTGGTCTCAGTGATGGGAAAAGTCAACCCATCGGGCACTGGAGAGATGGCTGACCTACAGCAAGGGCACTCTGCGCTCTTCCAGAGGGCCTGGGTTGGATTCCTGGGCACCCACATGACAGCTCACAATCATTTATCTCTGATTCCAGTTCCAGGAGATCCAGAGATCCAGTATCCAGTGCCCTCTTCTGGCCACTGAGGGCACTGCATGCATGGTACACAGATGTACATGCAGGTAAACACACACACACACACACACACACACACACACACACACGTAGAGCGAAGACAGCAGACACTAGGACATCACATACCAGTCAGTGGCTATGATAGGCCATCCCCTCTCTGTCTCTGACCTTCTAGATAGTTCCTGCTTAACTGGAACCTTCTGCTCCAATCTCAGGCTGAAGACATGATTTTATTTGATAATGAGAAGCTTTGTCATTTTCCCTTCCTGGGAGAGCCAGCTGTGTCAAGCATCCAGATGACTGTGGTGGCTGTGGTGACTCCGAGCCCTGCTCCCCCACCCCACCCCTCCATCCTCAGCAGCACCCACTGGGGCACAAAGGATGAACGTTCTGAGATGTAGCGGCTCAGCTGGGAGACTTCGACAGGCCTCGGTCATGTGGAACCCGCTAAATTGAAAAGATCTTGGGTTAATCAAATCCTTTTCTCCTCTGCTTTTATCAAAGTCAAGAGGGGCCGACCTACTAATTAGAAACGCCTTTTCATGTTAAACACAGGCACTTCAGAGATAAGGAGGGAAGACCCTGGACTCTGAAGTTCCCAGTGATGTTCCGAGCCGTGTGCACTCCCAGACTCCCCGTGCTCTTGGGAAATGTCTCTGCTGCCAGGCGACGACGACCTGAAGCATCTTCTACAGGAGTCCTGAAGAGTAAAGTGTCTGCGAGATGCTAACAACCACAAGGCAGGCTTTCATCCTGGGATGCCCTACCCAGTCACGATGGCTGAATTTTATTTTTGTGAAGTCTATTTTGTGTTTTTATGTGCATGAGTATTTTGCCGGAAAGTATGATCGTGCACCATATGTGTTCAGTGCCTGAGGAGGGGGGTAGGAGAGGGAGTCATGCCTGCCTGTATGTCTGTGCCCTGGATGTGTGCAGTGCCAGGCGGGGTAGGGGTGGGGCAGAAGACGTCATCATGTCTTCTGGAACTGGAGTTATTGATGGCTATGAGACAGCATGTGGGAATTGGGAATCCAACCTAAATATTATAGAATAGCAACAAGACCACTGGGCCAACTCTTCAGATCCTGTTTTTATTTTTTTTAAAAGATTTATTTATTTATATATGTGAGTACACTGTAGCTGTCTTCAGACACTTCAGAAGAGGGCATCTGATCTCATTACGGATGGCTGTGAGCTACCATGTGGTTGTGGGGATTTGAACTCAGGACCTTCGGAAGAGCAGTCAGTGCTCTTAACCACTGAGCCATCTCTCCAGCCCCCAGATCCTGAATTCTATTTCCACTGTGTATGTATGTGTGTGTCTTAGTTAGGGTTTCCATTGCTGTGATGAAGCACCATGACCAAAAAGCAAGTTGGGAAGGAAAGTGTTCATTCGGCTCACACTTCCACATTGCAGCCCATCACTGAAGAAAATCAGGACAGGAACTCAAGCAGGGCAGGAACCTGGAGGCAGGAGCTGATGCAGAGGCCATGGAGGGATGCTGCTTACTGGCTTACTCCCTACCTATGACTTGCTCAGCTTGCTTTCTTATAGAACCCAGGACCACCAGCCTAGGAATGGCTCCGCCCATAGTGGGCGGGGCCATCCCCCATCAATCACTATGGGCTTGCCTGCAGCTCAATCTTATAAAGACATTTTCTCAACTGAGGCTCTTTCCTCCCTGATGACTCTAGCTTGGGTCTGTCAAGTTGACACCAAACTGTCACACGATGTATGTGACCTGGAGGGGTCCAGCAGAGGATGGAGATGTCCTGCTCCGTCTTGGTCCACTTTATTTCCCCCCTCCCCCCGAGACAGGGTCTCTCCTTGAACTCAGAGCTAGACTTTCCTCCTCCTGGGGTACCACCCAGCACTGGGGTGACAGGTGCGTCTGTTTTGGGTTTGTCACTGGTCATTTCAACTCTGGTCTTCACACAGGCGTGACAAGTGCTCCTGTCTGCTAAGCCCTCTCTCTAGCCCCACCCCTACCCCCACGCTGTGGTTATTTAAATTTAAACGAATGAAATGAAACTTCAGCTTTTCTGTATCATTAGCCACATTAGCAAGCTTCAGTAGCAGGGCTGTGGCTGGGGGCTTTCCATCATTCCAGAAAGGTCTACTGGGGAGGTGTTTCTTTTTAAAGAGCCCACAACACTTATTTGTCATTGGGGAGGAATCAAAAAGAAATTGGTTTCTGGGTTTTTTTGTTTTTGTTTTTTGTTTTATTAGACAGTGTCTTACTGTGTAGCTCAGGCTGGCCTGTGTAACTCAGGCTGGCCTGGCACTCATGGAGATCTGCCTTTCTCTGCCTCCTTAGTTCTGAGATTAAAAGTGTTACAGGTCAACTGGTGTCGATGGTGCATGCCTTTAACCCCAGCACTTGGGAGGCAGAGGCTGGTGGATGGATCTCTGTGAGTTTGAAGCCAACCTGGTCTACAGAGTGAGTTCCAGGACAGCCAGGGTAACCCTGTCTGAGAAAATTGTGGTTCTATCTCTCCTGGTGGGGTAGCCGGCCGGGCTGTTAGTTCACTAGCTCGGAGAGGGCAGGGCAAAGTCTGGAATGGGTGGGGTCCGATGTCCGCCCCTTCCCTCTGGGGCATCTTTTGCTGTATACCAGGCTGAGGAGGGCAAAGCAGAGAGCTCAGGATGAATAGGGTTCCTGTTTATCCCAGAATGCTGCAGCTCTTAGAAAAGGAATAAAGTGGTTCAGGCAGCCAGTGTGGGGTAGGAGGCCTGCGTCCTGGTTCCCTTGGCTGGGACAGTGGTGGAGATGTCTGAATCCGTGCTGCTCTAATGTGAGCCTCTGCGAGCAACGGGAGCCTGGCTGGGCAGGAGGGTCCAAGGTCCGACAACAACGAGTGCTTACAGCTCAGTAAAAACAGCTAGTGTCAGACGATCCTTAATGAAATAACTTGTGCACGCTATTCCATATAGGCAGGGACTCTGTGAACTTTGGGGAGCGGGATGGGATTTGGGGGGTTAATGCATTCTATTGGCTGAGGCTAAGACCCTGATGATGCTCTATTTGCATGGGGAAGAATTCCAGGTGATACTTGGCAGACTACCTGTGGCCTCCTGGTTGGGGTTGAGGTTATGTGCCCCCAAAGCAGGCATGGAGACGGGGGGGGGGAATTAGGTCTACTTATGCCCTCTTAAACCTGAGATTTTCGGGGTTTGGGACACACCCCACCTCACCAGTCCCATGCCCCTTTCCTCTGCTGGCACGCTCCACGTGCCCTACAGAAAACACGCCACACAAGTGTCACAGGTCTAAGAACAGACTGGAAAAGGTCATGCGACCCTATAGCCCAAATCCACGCTCCCTATGCTTTGATTATATGGAAAATAGCGTCACCAGGATCTTGTCCCCAGCCTTGGAAGCCCTCGAGCCCTGAGCACGCTGATCAGTCTCGAGTCTCTACTGTTCATACAAGCTCTGTCTCCCATACATTACTGGAAAGATTATGCAGAGTCAGGACCTCATTATCTCTAGACTGAGCCTCCCTGCTGGTTCTGGGTAGGGATCCCTGCTATGTGATGTAAACTTCCCCGCCTGCCATCCACTCCTCCTCCTCTCAGTGCAAATCTTTCTGAACTTTCTAGGAGTCGTCCCTTTCCTACCCTCTGGCCCCGTGGCACAGCCCCTTTTAAAAAAAAGATTTATTCATTTGGTATATATCAGTACATGGTGGCTTTCTTCAGACACATGAGAAGAGGGTATCAGATCCCAACACGGATAGTTAGGAGCCACTGTTGGGAGCCACCACGTGGTTGCTGGGAATTGAACTCAGGACCTCTGGAAGAGCAGTCTGTACTCTTAACCGCTGAACCATTTCCCTAGTCTGACAAGGACAGATTTTTTTTTTCTTTTTTGGTTTTTCGAGACAGGGTTTCTCTGTATAGTCCTGGCTGTCCTGGAACTCACTCTGTAGACCAGGCTGACTTTGATTAAACTCTGCCTTCCAGTGCTGGGATTAAAGATGTTTACTACTCTGCTAATTTTGTTCAAGGACAGTTTTGTTTTGTTTTGTTTGAGACAGAGTTTCTCTGTGTAACTCTGGCTGTCCTGGAACTCACTCTGTAGATCAGGCTGGCCTTGAACTTGTAGAGATCCGTCTGCCTCTGCCTCCCAAGTGCTGGGGTTAGAGGCACGTGCCACAGTCGTCCTGCCTTAAGAACACATTTTTATCTTGAAGCCACTCACTTAGGATCCATCTGGCCTGTCACCCACCATTAGCTTCATTGTCAACTTGACACACCTGGGAGAGAGACCTCAACTGAAGAATTACCTCCATCGGACTGGCCTGTGGTCCTGACCACTGGGAATTTCCTAAATCGTTAGTTGATGTAGAAGGACCCAGCCTTCCAGGGACACTGCCACCCTGGGCAGGCGGCCTGGGTTACAGTAGAAGGTAGCTGAGCAAGCCAGTGAACAGAGTTCCTCTAGGGTCTCCGCTACAGTTTCTGCCTCCAGGTTCCCGCTCTGGCCTGACTGGCCTTGACGGACAGTCACCTCGAAATGTAAGATGAAACGACCCTTTTTCTCACCAAGTTGCTTTGTGACTCTTGTCACAGCCATAGGAAGGCAAGCTAGGACAGGAACTGGTACCAGAGAGCAGGGTTGTTATTGCTGAGGGGGGCAGGGATTGTGCAGTTTGCGGGGTTTGGGGAGATGAGAATATTGAGAAAAGTGCGGACGATGGAGGCTTGCGACATTTCAGAGGGAATCGAAGACGCTCTCAGGGCTGCGCACGTGTGTGATAAGAATCTGTGGGATTAAACACGGGTGCTTTACGGAGACAGGAGCTGGGGCTGAGAATCAGCCGTGGTTCGCAAGAGAGCGCCTCTCCGCGGTGAAATCTGGAAGGTACTTTCTCAGCATCAGCACACGTGGTCTAGGGCGGGGCGGGTGGAGGCTGCGCATCAGTCATGCTGGCAGTTGGACGTGGAAGATCCATGCGTAAGAGTCGCTCAGGCGGGGCTGGTTCTGAAGGCCCGAAGGGATGGCGGAGAACATTTGGGGCCGGGCATCCCTGGTGAAGGCGAAGCCTCAGGTGCAATACAGATCCCAGATACTGAAACTGCCAGGACCGCAGAACGACCACCAAGGGCTCGGGGGATGGGGCAGCTTGTGCTGCGGATGGGAGAACAGGAGGGCCCTTGGAACACTGAGTTTGCTAAACTGTTGAATTTTGGTTTGGCTTTGATCTGACTGTAACTGTGTCCTGGTTCTCCCATCTTGGAATAAGAGTGCAATCAAGTTAATTGGTTTTTATTTCACAGGAGCCCACAGGCAAGAGACTAGATATCTTTTTTTTTTAAAGATTTATTTATGTATGTGAGTACACTGTCGCTGTCTTCAGACACACCAGAAGAGGGGCATCAGATCCCATTAATGGATGGTTGTGAGCCACCATGTGGTTGCTGGGATTTGAACTCAGGACCTCCGGAAGAGCAGCCAGTGCTTTTAACCGCTGAGCCATCATCTCTCTAGCACCAAGACTGGATATCTTAAAGAATCTTTGAGGGCTGAGAGATTGCTCAGTGGTTAGGAGCACAAAACACGTGTACACATAAAATAAAAAAAAATTTAAAAGAGTCATTGAAAAAAATTAAAAGGTTTACTTTTATTTGTGTATGTGTGTGCATAGGCCACATGTGTGCAGTACCCAGGGAGGCCAGAAGAGGGCATCAGATCCTCATGGACTGGCGTTGAGGTTGTAGCCACCCCAACCAAGGTGCTGAGAATATTATAAAGACTGTGGGGCTTTTTAAGTTGCACTGTGTCTTATGTTGTGGTATTAAGATGATTTGGGGGACAAACAAGAAAGGAAAGGGCATAGCTTGAAGCGATGTGATTGCGCGTCAAAGTTGGCAAGGGACAGAACATCACAGCTGGCTTCAGCTGTCAACTTGACACACCCGGGAAGAGGGCACCTTCGTTAAGAAACTGTGTCCATTGGATTGGCATGTGGGGTATTTTCTTAATTACTAATTGAGTACGAAAGGCCAGCCCACTGTGGGTGGTGCCATCCCTAGGCAGGCAGGCCTGGGCCTTATAAAGAAGGTTGCAAGCACACCAGAGAGCAAGCCAGCCAGGAGACTTCCTTCACCGTTTTGGTTTTTTTTCCTTCAAGCTCCCCCCCTCGGGTTTGGTGTTTATCACAGCCACGGAAAACCAAACTTACCACGGACGGGCAGGGGTTCGTTGGCTCATGACACCTGCCTGGTGGTCGTGGTCAGTCACCTGGTGTCTGTGTGGAGAATTTGGGGAAAGTGAAGCTGAGATTGACCCAGGAGAGTGGGGTCAGGTCCAGGGAGCCCCTGCTGGCAAGCTGCTCCGCCTGCTAAGGCTTTCTGTTAAAGCATCGACTGAAAGATGGTGGTGTTTGACGTCCTGGTTTTGCCTGGAGGGGCTTGGGAAGAGGCTGGGGGCAATCACAGAGGCTGGCTCAAATCTCACCTTGGGTTTTGTTTTGTCGTCGTTGTCATTGTTGTTGTTTTGGTACTAAACGTCGTTCTTAGGTAAGACACCACTGGTTTCCTCCTCCCCCCACCCCCGAATTATTGAACAATGATGCCTACATCAAAAACTACAGAACCTTGCAGCAGGTTAAAATGTGGGATGATCTGGGATGACCAAGAGTGTCCTCCCTCAGGAGGAAATAACAATAAGGAACAAACACTGCTCTTAGAAAGAAGCTCTCTCTCTCCTCCCCTCCCTGCTCTCTCCCTCCTCCCCTCCCTGCTCTCTCCCTCCTCCCCTCCATGCTCTCTCCCTCCTCCCCCCCTGCTCTCTCCCTCCTCCCCTCCCTGCTCTCTCCCTCCTCCCCTCCCTGCTCTCTCCCTCCTCCCCTCCCTGCTCTCTCCCTCCTCCCCTCCCTGCTCTCTCCCTCCTCCCCTCCCTGCTCTCTCCCTCCTCCCCTCCCTGCTCTCTCCCTCCTCCCCTCCCTGCTCTCTCCCTCCTCCCCCCTGCTCTCTCCCTCCTCCCCTCCCTGCTCTCTCCCTCCTCCCCTCCCTGCTCTCTCCCTCCTCCCCTCCATGCTCTCTCCCTCCTCCCCTCCCTGCTCTCTCCCTCCTCTCCTCCCTGCTCTCTCCCTCCTCCCCTCCCTACTCTCTCCCTCCTCCCCTCCCTACTCTCTCCCTCCTCCCCTCCCTACTCTCTCCCTCCTCCCCTCCCTACTCTCTCCCTCCTCCCCTCCCTGCTCTCTCCCTCCTCCCCTCCCTGCTCTCTCCCTCCTCCCCCCTGCTCTCTCCCTCCTCCCCTCCCTGCTCTCTCCCTCCTCCCCTCCCTACTCTCTCCCTCCTCCCCTCCATGCTCTCTCCCTCCTCCCCTCCATGCTCTCTCCCTCCTCCCCTCCCTGCTCTCTCCCTCCTCCCCTCCCTGCTCTCTCCCTCCTCACCCTCCCAATAGGTTTAGGGCAGACTCTGGAGATCAGACCCTGGGTAGATCTTCACCTACTGTGTACTCTGAGGCAAGTAGCTGAACCTACTGAGGCCTCACTTTCTCTACTTGGAAAATGAGGTTAATACATGGTGGGAAGCAGAAAGCTCGCATGACCTAACAATCTTATTTCTGAGTATAAAGTAATAATGGTTGAAATAGGGGTGGGATAGATATCTGCTGACCAGTGTCAGTTACAGTGTTGTTGGTTGTAAGACAGAAGCTGGAAACAGCCCACATGTCCATCCACGGATGATTGTAGAAGTAAGTGCGGGATGTCAATGCAATGGAATAGTATTCAGCCATCAAAAAGGAAGAACAAACACAGATTCATACAGATAAACTTGGAACTCTAAGTAACAGACACCAGCCACCAAGGCCACAAGTCACGTGAGCCGCAGATGAATGTGCAGGAGAGACAAATCCAGAATGACAGGAAGCTGAGCAGGAGTTACCAGCCGCTGGCGAGTGGGAGGGACATGACTAGGGTAATTAATACTTGCCACATAGTTTCTAAGTGGAGCAATGGTCAAGTTTGGAAGATACATCAAGGTGATAGTTGTCCACCATTGTGAAAAATGGTAACCTTGGTGTCATGAATATTTACCACAAACATTCCGTTGCCTTTGGGGACTGGGAAGCTTTCACAGATACTTCATGCCCGCTTTGAATGTCACAGAGCATTTGGTGACCATGTCAGGGCTAACTGTCTGGTGACACTGGGCATGCTCACTCGCCCCCAGGGGAGGCGCCAACCACACTACACTAGGGGTTGGGCTTGATAGCTTGGCCCTAGCACTCAGTGCAAGTCAGGCACTGGGCTGAAGCAGACACAATGTGGATCGAGCACCATCTTTCTCTCCCCGAAGAGCTGCACGGTCCTTGTTTCCAGGGTGACCAGACTTAAGGGACCGCTGGCTTTGACCTGAGAGGAGGGCGTGGTCATGAGGGTCCTTGGAGAAGTTACAGTGACTAAAACTTAAATTCTCTGGGAATTAGGAATTCCCAGGATTAGGGTGGGGCCAGTGTTATATCTTAGACCTGGTGCAGAGGAGGCTTCTGGGAAACTTATATGCAGTGATGCTGGAGGTACACGCGTTCCGACTGTTCTGCATGTGAACTGACTCATCTCTCAGCAGCAGGGAAGAGTGTTCTAGGCAGAGGGAATAGCAAGCCCGAAGGCTCAGAGACAGAGCAGGTTCAGCTTTTCCTGGGAATTACAGTCTCGCACGGGGCAGAGGGTCACAAGGCAGAAGCATCAGCGACCGGCAGCCCCGAGGTCTTCGGTACTCATCTGAAGAGTTTCAACCTGACCCTGAAGGCAAGAGGAAGCCACAGAAAGAAATGGTTAGTGGGAAGAACATCACAGTGTTGTTTTTTTTTTTTAAAACGATCTTTTCCAGTTAACAAAATGAGATATTATTAGTCTCAGTGACTAGGGGGGAAAAAAAGAAAAAGAAAACAAAAAAACAAACAAACCCTGCAGGCTCAATTATTCATTCTCCAGTGTGGCAGACACCCGGAGCGGGCTTGGGTTTTACTTCTTCGTGCTGACACTATCAAAGCCTGTTCTGGAGAGCTCAGCTGTGTTGTAGCTGGAGACTTGGTGTGTTTACTCCACACAGCTCCCAATTCCCCCAATCTCGGCAAATTTGCCCTTAACAGGAAAATACGGGGTTCAAACCATCGCTCTACCCCCACCCAAATTATGCCCCTGGGCACAGGCTCCCAATCCACTTCCGGCCTGAGCCACACTCCTCCCTTCCTCCTCAGGCAGGACGCATTCGCTGTGCACAGGGTCCTGCCAGGACCCCCATTCCCTGACCCTCCCCACTCAGCCACCAGGGATGTTTCCTACCCTCCAGGCGCTAACTCAGTCTGTAGACAATTCTAGAACGTGAGCTTCACAGACAAAGCTCCCAACTCTCATTCTTCCCCCAACAGAAATTCGGGTGTTCCCAGGAAGGTAAATATGAATCTACTTTAGGCTTTTAGAGCTCCGTGAGAATTCAAGAATTCACAAAAGATATTTCTCAGCGCAGATTTATGTCCCCGTGCAAGCCCACCCTGAACCTTCCATCCAAACAAAAGCTGTATTTTACCAAAATATATCTCCCTCCAGCAGTCACTAACTGATGATATTTATTAGGATGTGAGTCCCATTAATTCTGGGCATTATCTGAATATGTATTTATGATGGGCCTTGGGGGGGGGAGCTCCTCCGCCTCCAGCCCTGGCCAGTCTGTGGTTGCATTCGGTACACACCATCTGTGGGGTGGGTTGGAAGATGTCAATCATGGTTGTAGTAGACAGGTTTTGCTCTGGTCTCAGTGCGTTTTTCTTGGGTTTTCTTATTCTGGTATGGTGCCCTTTTCTCAGTTGAAGGTAATCTGACTTCAGGGGCCAAGCCTGCAGTAAGCAGAGCCCGAGTTATGAACTCTGCCCGGGGGTGGGGGGTGGGGGTGGGGTGGCCGTCTTTGTGCGCGCGCGTGTGTGTGTGTGTGTGTGTGTGTGTGTGTGTGTGTGTCTGTCTGTCTGTCTGTCTGTCTGTCTGTCTGAACTCTGCCAGGAGGGTGGTTGTCCTGGGTCGGGGGTGAGGTAGAAAGCCCAGCTAAAGACCGACTCAGATGGGGAGGGGAGAGTGAGGCACTGTGGATGGGTGGATCGGTTTGTGAGGCGAGCAGAGAGGTGTTTCCCCGCAACAGGGTGGCCTAGGGGACCAGAGATCTGATAAATGTTCTTAAACGATGCAGTGTAGGGGTATACACACACACACACCACTGAGAGATGCCCAGAAAAAGCCACAGAACAGTTGAAACTTGCGCAGAGGATGCCCTGGGGGACACCTACGTGTTCTGTATCCCCAGGTCTGGGAACTGCACCTACCACCCTCTGTCACTACAGCCTCAGACCTTGGGCGACACCGTAACGACCCTTGGCTCCATGAGACAGACTCAGGCCCAGCCAACCACAGCATTTTCACATCTCTTCCCTCTCCAGACATCGATTAGGTCGCCATTGTGACTCGGACCCAGCCAATCAGAGCGTGCCACCCCTCTGTCTTAACCATGATTGGCTCTGAGATCAACACGTGACCTAAGGAAGCTTGGCTAGTAAGTGTAGCCCACCTCCGAAGTTAAGTCAGGACTCAAAGCCAGGTTGATGGTTGGGATATAAGCTTGAGATCCTGGCAGCCATATTGACACCTTGAGGGAGAAGCTTTTTGATGAGGAAACCTTGAGTCCTGATGAGGAGCGAGCTAGACCTTACCCAACAGTGACTGACCCACGAGTCGTATGTTCCATGGTCAAAGTCTGCTCCAGAAAGTGTGGCTGTGGCCACTACTTGGTCCCCCACCCCAGTAGCCTGAGTACCATGACTACTACCATTTTACAGATAGGAAAATGGAGGCCCAGGAGATCACCCAGGCAGGGGCGGAGCCAGAATCTCAGCCCCAGAGGTCTGGGTACAGAATCCCTGGTCCTAAGAATCGGTCATTATTCTACGGCATTTATTGGGCACCTACTGTGTACCAAGTTGTGTGGAAATGTGGGCAGCATTCTTGGAGTCTGGCATACCCAGTATTGGGTTGCCACGGTGACCTGCCTTTGGCCAGGGTGGGGAGGAGTAGACATATCTTTTCTTCCAGTTCTGCTGACTGCAAGATGGAGGTCAAGGCATGGCCTGCTGTTGTGGTGTGACCTGACCTCCTTGCCGGAGGACATGGCGTCTGTGTGTATGTACAGGAAGAGGAGTGCTCCTGAGGCTTCTCGTGTCCCCAGTCCTGCTGGATGTGCCTGTTCTGTGGCTTTGTGTAACCCTAATCCCATCCTTAGAGGACTGGAATGCAGGCAGTCACATGGGGTGCTGGCATTTGGGGAGCAAGTGCCTTCCAGGCTTTCAGGAGTGAGAGAGTGAGAGAGTGGGCAGGCCAGCTGTTGGGGGAGCCAAGGGTGACCCGGTAGGTATCCCATTTCTATGACTTTTGCAGAGAAACTCCTTAGCATTGAGCCTGGGCGGCCCTCACAGACCTTCACAAATGTCAGGGGTATTTTTAGCCCGCAGAGCCAATGTGTCCGGTGGCGGATGGGAGAAGTGAGAACGTCTGGACAGACAGAGTGCACCGCCACAGGAATCTCTATTTCAGGCTCGGCCAGAGAGAGACAGCAGGATGCCTGGCAGCTGGAACCAGAAACCAGCCTTGAGATAACCAAGTTCTAGAACCTTCTCTGATCCACTCCTGGGAGGGTGTGAGGGCCCTGTAGCAAGTACCATCTGAGTGGGTATCCTGGGGTAGTGGGTGGCCAGTGAGGAGGCGGACAAGATTACTACTGTTGACTCCCTGAACAAATGCTCACAGGGCTGCGGAGTCAGGAAAATTCTAGAAGCACATGGTCTGGACTAGGTGCTTTGTCAGCCTACGGGACTGTGGTTGCACAGGAGAGGGACTCTGAGCCTGTCTTATAGTCAGAGAAGGATCCTGGGGGGGGTGTGGCCCTTGAACTAGGGGCTTCAATGATACTCTGTAGCAAGTCAGTCACAATGGAGTGCAGTGTGAAAACCTGGGGGTATGTAGAAGAGGAAGTTCAATCATAGATAGATAGATGATAAATAGATGCTAGATAGATAGATGATAGATGAGAGATGAGAGATATATGATAGATGATAGATGGATGATAGATAGATGATAAATAGATGATTGATAGATATAGATAGATGATAGATGGATAATAGATGAATGCTAGATAGATGCTAGATAGATGCTAGATAATAGATAGATAGATAGATGGATGATAGATGATAGATAGATGATAAATAGATGATTGATAGATATAGATAGATGATAGATGGATAATAGATGGATGCTAGATAGATGATAGATAGATGATAGATAATAGATAGATGATAGATAGATGATAGATGGATGATAGATGATAGATGATAAATAGATGATTGATAGATATAGATAGATGATAGATGGATAATAGATGGATGATAGATAAATGATAGATAAATAGATAGATGATATCTATCTATCTATCTATCTATCTATCTATCTATCTATCTATCTATCATCTAGCTAGCTAGATGATAGATAGACAGACAGACAGACAGACGTGTTTTTTATCTGCAGGGCGCACTGTCCAGAAACCTAGTCAACACCCAGAATGGCCCATGCTCCCAACCTTATGGATGTGTTCCTGATAGTGCGTAGTTTATTAATCAGCCATAGAATCGGCTACAGAAGGGGCTCAGAGGTGATGGGAAACCTAAGCAAGGGTCACCATCGTGTCATAAAGCTTACCTACGACTCAGAGCTGCTGATGGTGTGCTCCTGTGGGCCGGGCACTTGGAAGGCCGAGGTCCAGAGAACCCTTTATCCCAGGAGTTTAGGCTAGCCTGGGCAGAATGGGATCCTGTCCCAAAGAGATATAAATAAGAGGTATAAATAGACAAGTGAAAGAAAGGATAATAAACAAAAGAAGGAAGGACAGAAGGAAGGGAGGGAGGAAGGAAGGATGAAAGGAAGGGAGGGAGGGAGGGAGGGAGAGTTGGCGACAGTTTCACTATAGCACATGGCTGACCTACATCTGTTCCAATTTCAACCTCACTGCAGACTTAGGAGTAGAAGATGGGCTTTTGGTCCCATTTTGCGGCTGAGGGGACAGGCTCAGAGAGATCAGCCTACTTGCCTGAAGTCACACAGGTACTGCCTATCCACACAGAGCCTGCAGAAGATGCCCTAACGTCCCAGAGAGCCCAAGCTCTCCCCTTTCCAGCCATAGCTCTGACTCCGCCCACAACTTGCACTGTGCTCGGATGGACCACACTTCCCTCCACCCAGTGTTCCCAAGACAGCCCAGGACACTGCCCTTCCTAGCACGAGGCCATGTGTGCGAGCCAGCCACACAATTATCGCTCACTTCGTACTCGGCTTTAAATGAACTCATTTAAAAAAAAAAACCTGTAAATAGATGTATAGGACAAGGCAGCTTTACAGTACTATAAACGAAATGCCAGTTTTTCTTTGCAGAAATAGAATGCAAACTAAAAATAAATATATAAATATTAAAGTTTTCTTTTAATTCCCACGTTCATCTCGGCACAATCCCGTGTCGTCCCCCTCCCCACCCCCCACCCTCCACCCCACACTGGTTCCTTATTCCTTCCAAAGGCAGAGCGACAGCAGGGATTACAACGATCTACAGTATCAAAGAAGTTGGGGTATGAATGCCGGAAACAGGACAAAGCGACACCAGGAATCTGTCGCGTGGATGGACCAGGAAGGACCCAACATGGCATCGGTGGTACTGCCTGTCCCACTAGGTGCCTCATCAACTCTCATCTGCGGGAACACAAGACACACATGAATTGGGGGGGGGGTCACCTCCAAAGTGGGCACTCAAAAAAAATACCACCTTGGGGAGGAGAGATGGCTTTGTGGGTAAGGTGCTTGCTGCACAAGAAGCAGAACTAGAAGCTGGGCAGGGGTGGCGCACGCCTTTAATCCCAGCACTTGGGAGGCAGAGGCAGGTGGATTTCTGAGTTCGAGGCCAGCCTGCTCTACAGAGTGAGTTCCAGGACAGCCAGGGCTACACAGAGAAACTCTGTCTCGAAAAACCAAAAAAAAAATAAAGAACCGAAGCGGAGTGTAAGAAGCCAGGCAGAGGCGGACTCGGGAGCTGAAACACAGTTGCTTTCTCCGAGGTCCTTCCTTCCCAGCCCCTGAGGAGCCTGTACCTGGGCATCCCTCCTGGGCATCCCTCCGGGAAGAGCCTTGGTTCCTATTTGCATACTGAAGGCTCTGAGAAGCCGGGCAGTTACCCAGCCGTGTGGAAGGTGGGTATTGTTGGCAGCTTGTGCTGTGTGGAGCCTCTGTCAGCAGCCCTGACCAGCCTCGAGAAGGATGCCGCCTTTAAATACATTTCACAGGCTCAAAAGTCAGAGCCGCAAACCGCTTCTTCTCACGATTCCAAGACTGGAGCAAGAATTCAAATAGTCTGCCTTAAGAACGGAGCCAGGCTGAAGCCCCCAGCCGCTAAACTAAGCCTTTGCTGGGAGCAGGGTAGTGGCTGAGGACAAGGCGCTCTCCATGTAAATCCCAACCTAAACCTGAGAGTCAGTCTCAGCTCTGCCGCCCGCTAGCTGATTGACCTGGGACAGTCAGCATGTGCAGAGCGCTTAGTATCGGGTCACTCTGCCAGGGTGTCACAGAAAGGGGCACAGAGAAGGGAAGCAGAAGGGCCATGTGAGAACTGCCAGGTTCGGGATTTGAACCTGTGAGCTGCTTGCACCCCAGAACCCTAGCTCACTCTGAACTTCTGGTTTCAGTCCCTGGTTGTCCCATCCCAGGCCCTCTTCCAGTTTGCCCAGCATAGCCAAGAGCCTGTAGCCCATTGATGACAAAGGTTTTCTCATCAGGGGATGGCCTCTATGATCCACCCCGCCAGGAGGAGAAATTGCCTTCCAACCTTGTGCTTGGAATCCTGTTCATGCGTCCTGTCACTACCACGGAGGGCATGCAGCGGCTGCTGATGACTGCACAGCCGCTCACGTGGGATTTCCAGAATGTTCTTTGGTCCCACCGCCTGCCTTCCTTCAGGCGGATTGTGTTACTTCTTAGCCTTGTGTGAGATACACACTCACCAAGGAGAACAGGGGACTGACTGGCAACGCTGGCGGTGGTGACGGGGTCAGAATCCGTTTTGGCTTGACAGGGTCTCTACATCCACGGACACGTTTGGCTAACGCAGCCTGCGTGTAGGACCCAGGTTGCCATCCCAGCTGATGTAAATTACCTCTGACCCATATATTTTCCTGGAAATCAATGCATTTTAACACGAGATAATATTTATGAAATTGAATTTTTTATTGAAGCTAATGCAATTCTATTCTATCTTATGCATTTTTATTAAACTAATGCATTTTAAATTAATCCATTGTATATTAACTACAACAGACAAGGGTACTTACAGGCAAATGATATACGCCCGCCAAGATCAATACGGAGGCCAGCAGTTTCCACATGAGTGAGGGATGCTGAGAACTCGGGATCTGAGGCCATGCAAGATGCGGGCTTTCCCTTTCCAAATCATTATCGAGAACAGACCTGAAGATTCTGAACTCATTCCCTGACTCAGAATGGGACATGAAGCACTTTTACCAAGTAGACGACTGATTTATTTATTTTTTGTGGTTTATTTTAATTTTAATTTATTGTGTGGTATATATATATATATGTATACACACACACACACACACATATATATATATAAATATGCACGTGCCCATGCACGGGATGGTGCCTGGCATGGGTCTCTGTGTTGCTGGCCTTTGTGTAACCCAGGCTAGCTCACTTGTGAATTTTCATACCTCTTGTTTCCTGGGGGTGGAGGCATTGGGTGACGTCATCAGCTTTCTGTGGGTGCTAGGAATTGGAACTCAGGTCCTTACATTTGGGTAGTAAGTGTTTTACCTGCTGGGCAACCTCCCCATTTTATTTTGTGTTTTTTTATTTGTAAAAAAATTTTTTTTTTAGCCGGGCAGTGGTGGCGCACGCCTTTAATCCCAGCACTTGGGAGGCAGAGGCAGGAGGATTTCTGAGTTCAAGGCCAGCCTGGTCTACAAAGTGAGTTCCAGGACAGCCAAGGCTACACAGAGAAACCCTGTCTCGAAAAACCAAAAAAAAAAAAAAGAAAAAAAAATTTTTTTTAAAGATTAATTTTTTTATGAATATGAGTACACTGTTGCTGTCTTCAGACACACCAGAAGAGGGCACCAGATCCCATTACAGATGATTGTGAGCCACCATGTGGTTGCTGGGATTTGAACTCAGGTCCTCTGGAAGAGCAGTAGTCAGTGCTCTTAACCGCTGAGCCATCTCTCCAGCCCTGTAAATTTTTTTTGATATGATAATTTGATTACAGCATTTCTCCAAATCCTCCCCACCCTCCCTCAAAGTCATGGCTCTTTGTTTTACAACTAATTTTTATTGCGTGCATGTGAGTATATGTATACACACATATGTTTCTAGACATAACTTGTTCAGTCTGTGTAATACTACCTGAATGTGTGTTTTGGGGGCTGACCACTTGGTATTGGACAACCAATTGGTGTGCTCTTCCCTGGGGAAGACCACGCCCCCCCAACTTTCCTCAAGTACTCATAGTTTACAAGGGCCTCGAGGACTTCCCCACCCCCTCACCCCCAACCCTGCCTGTTTCCAATTTGCCACATTCATCGGCATCGTGTAGGCCTTGTTCAACGTTCAGCTCATGGTAAGGCAGTCGCCTTGGTGAGGGTTTATGGTTCCAGCTGTGACATTACTAAAAGACAAGGTCTCCCAGCAGACTCCCTGATTGTCTGATTCTTACAGTCTTGTCTTCTGGAATGTTCCCTGAGCCTTAGGTGCGGGAATGTTTTGTAGATGTATCCCTCGGGGACTGGGCTCCACAATGCTGTAATTTGATTGGCTATATCTTTCGGTAATGGTCTTTGTGTCTGGAAAAGAGAGGTTTCCTGGATGATGGGTGAGGACTATACTTATCTGTGGGTATAGGGACAAATGCATATAGAGTGTGTTCAGGATTATGCCGGTTTAGTAAATTAGCGACTATAGATCCCAGTTCTCTAGCACTGAGTAACAGGCTAGGTTTCCAGTACTCGGCCTGGTTTCCCTCTTGCATAGATCTTAAGTCCGATTAGAGAGCCATTGGTTACTGCCAAGGTGTGTGTGCCACTACTGTGCCCTTAGGGTGATCATACCACGCTGGTCATTACTGTGGTTCATGGGCACAGTAGCTAGGGAGGGCTGTTGGTTGCCTGCCTCTTTGGCAAGCTTGTATGGTGCCTTCCGGTCCTCAGGGAGGAGGAATTCAGACCAGTTCCAGCTCAGGGGGCCTCTGGGTCCTGTTCTAAAGTCCACGATGTCTTCAGCATTAGAGACTGACTTACCTTGCACCTCTGCAGGGCAACCAAGAGTGGCAGTAAGAGGCTACACATTTTTTTTGGAAGTTCTTAGACAGCCCTGACCCACACCTTAAAAGAAGACTTCTTATGTCAGGTTTTGGATTTTTTTTATATTTTATTTTATTTTATTTTATTTTTGATTAGGTGGACTTTTGTTAGGTGGAGGAGTATTATTGGCTGAGATGAGAAAAGTTCATTAAAACTGTATACTTGGGCTGGAGAGATGGCTCAGTGGTTAAGAGCACTGACTGCTCTTCCGAAGTTCCTGAGTTCAAATCCCCACAACCGCATGGTGGCTCACAACCATCTGTAATGGGATATGATGCCCTCTTCTGGAGTGTCTAAAGACAACTATAGTGTACTTACATATAATAAATAAATCTTTTAAAAAAACTGTATACCTATCATGAAGTTTCATGCTGCATTGTGGGTTTTTTTTTTAAATAACTAATAGTATAATTCTTTGGCCTTTTCAGCTGTCTATATTGATATTTTGCCCTCCCCTCCCCTTCTCTAAGGGGCCCCCTTTCCTTTTTGTATCAGATCATGTGTTTCCTGCTGTTCCCCTTTACCCTCTGCTCCCCTTCTTCTGTATTTACTTCCCTTCCCCTCCGTAAAGAGTCACCATCTACACATGGACGCTGGGGGCCAACCAGTCTTGGGGGCCCCAAATTAGCATTAGAATACAAATAGCATTAGGTCCACCCACTACAGCAGATGATACACAGAGAAACCCTGTTTCAAAAACAAACAAACAACACCACAAAAGTTCGCAAATGATTTATTTGGGAGTTAAAAAAATGAAAGAAAGAAAGGATGCGTGATTGAGTCTGGCTCTCGGCAGGAAAAAACCAGTGGACTCCAACCGGCATTCAGAGAAGAGTGTCTTCGCAGACAAGGATGTGTCTCCGTGGGTAGAATGGTCCCTTAGCATGCCATGAAGCAGGCACAGTGGTACCTGCCTGCAATGCCAGCCAGGAGGGTCTCGGGAGTTCAGGGTCAACCTCTGATGCACAGAGAACTTAGCATATGTGAGACTCAAGGCCTGACAAAGCAGAAGGGAGGGTTTTTGAGCTCCTGATCTAGCTGCTCCCATCAGGCCTAGCTGTTACCTGAGGTGGATGGCAGTGGACAGGGAGAGGCTGTTGACTGTCCTCCTGACAGTAGAAAACCCCACAGTGAGGGACCCAGGAACAGACCAGGCCCTTCCTGTACAAATGCGGCAGAAGACAGAGAATGAAGGTGGAGCCAGGAAGAACAGCCCTGGTTTGGACCTGGTCTACCGTTGTAATCACTGACTCAGGCATGGCCATGTGATCTAACCTGGGCTAATGAGATTCTTCTCTACTACTTATTTAGACAGGCTCTCACTCTATAGCCCTCATTGTCCTGGAACTCACTATGTAGACCAGGCTAGCCCTGAACTCACGGAAATCCACCTGCTTCTGCCTCCCGAGTCCTGAGATGAAAGACATGCGCCACCACACCTGACTTCCCCAGGATTTCTGAGGTGCTTTTGGCACGGTGTTTGGCTGTGGTTCAGGGAGATGGAGGTCTGGAATCTGGGAGTCAACTTTGCCCCCCTGAGAGGACAGACCTGTCTGAGAATGAAGGCATCGGGGAAGAAGTCAGAGCCTGGAGAGTGAGAGAGATTATAATTTAGCACCAGAGGCCTTGATCCTGCTGTGCCTGAAGTCCACACTCTCCAGGTATGTTCCTCAGTCCCGTTCTGCTCAGGTCGATTTCTGTGCCTGGGAGCGGACACTGGCAGTTTGCATGTGCCTTACCTGTGAGGACATCACCATCTTCACAGGCTTGGGACATTTGGCGGCATACTCCTTTAAGACAAGGGAGTAGAGACAACCTCTGTTCATTCCCTCAGCCATGGGAGGAGATATTCACTTCCCTAAGTCCCTCTTACCAGCCCAGGAGATTCCAAGCGCCATGCTGTCTCCGGGGATAGACAGTCCATTGCCTTCCTAGCATCCTTAAAAAGAGAAAGATTTATTTTTATTTGGGGTGTGTGTGTGTGTGTGTGTGTGTGTGTGTGTGTATGTATGTATGTGTACAAATATTGCAGGTACCTACAGAAGCTAGAAGGTGTTAGATCCCCTAGAACTGGAGTTACAGACAACACATGGGTGCTTGGAATCGAACCCAGGTCCTCAGCCAGTGCTCTAACCATTGGGCCATCTCTCCAGCCCTTTAACACTCTTTTTTTTTTTCATCTTCCTTCATATTGCTCGAGCTCCCAGTGGTCTCTGCTTCAAGCCACTTGCTTTAGGGGCTGGAGTAACCACACCACTTATTCCGACATGTGACACAGTGCTGGCCAATGAGACTGGAAGAAAAACGGCCTAGACAGGGCTCCCAAGTGAAGACAACCCCACTCTTGGGACTGATTTTCTGTGTCAGCCATTTTTCTGTCACTTGTGACCAAAATAACTGAGGAAGTCAGCTTACAGGAGGAACGGTTTGCTTTTGGCGTCTGGGCCCCATTTTTTTTTTCAGGGTCCGCGGAGGGGAAGAGCATCACGGTAGAGCAGGGTCGCTCTCTTCTTAGCAGTTCACTTCCTGGCCCTCCCTGCGTGGTGTGAGCTCCTGTGGACCGCAGTTCCCCACCAAAGCCCAGAAAGCTGCGCGCGCATCGTCAGATTAAACCAGTTGGAGGTTGAAGTTGGATCACCTTGCTTTGCCATGAGTACGTCAGGGTCCAGAGATAAGCCCCTGGCTCCCGATGTTGTAGGATCAGTCCCCATCAGCCCGTGGCGTCTGCATACCTGAGAGATGCTGAGACGTGGACATTTGTCCCCCTGACTGAAACACTGTTGAGTGAAGATGTTGGAGACAGTGCGTAATGACACAGGCCTGTGACCCCAGCACTCTGGAGGTCAAGGCAGGAAAATCGCCTTCAAGGTCATCCTAGGCTACATAAAGAGTCAGGGGCCAGCCTGGGCTACATGAGGGCCTATCTAAAAAGAAAAGAGGGCTGGAGAGATGGCTCACTGGATGAAGGTGCTTGCCCCTTGACCAGTCTCTGGGGCAAGGACTTGGGGTTATCTAATTGCCAGGCCTGAGTGGGGAGGAGTCTGTACTACCCCAAGGAGGGAGTTGGGAGTGATGGGCCCCAGAGAAACCATGAATCTGTACCCCAGGCATCCCTTGAGCCCACAAGTGGGGCCTGGCCCACCCCACGCAGGGCCTGCTGGGCCCGCTCTCCCACAGAGGCTGTGAGGAACAACACACCCAGCCTCTCCATCCCGGGTTTGCATAAAACCCCACGTCCATGAAGTAGCAACTACAATGTTTTGCAGTCACATAGCAAAGATATTTAAAAATATCACCCATATGTGTTTTAAATACAGGCAAATAGCTGGCGCGGCAGCCGGCTTCACACCCGCGTGCCATTCCGAGCGCGTTTCTTCTCGCTCCAACTCTCAAAATCGCACATTGAAGGCCAGACAAGCCCAGAATGTTGCGAGCTATGGCACCAGAATCCCTCCCACCCACAACCCGCCTTTTCTCCGGGAAGAGGTGTGTGTGTGTGTGTGTGTGTGTGTGTGTGTGTGTGTGTGTGTGTGTATGTGTGTGTGTGTGTTCAGACATGACCTGGGAAAGAAGCTGAATGTCCCCAGGCTAAGACCTCCACTCTAAGCCAAGACTGGTCAGGCATGGCTATAACCCTAGCCCTCAGGACGCTGAGGCAGGGAGGTCAGGAGTTCAAGACCATCTTCAGTTACAAAGCCATCTTGGAACCAGTCTGTGCTACTTGGGTCCCTGTCTCAGAAACACCCCAAAGCCTTCAATCCATCCTTCATGAAGTCACACTTAACAGAACATTGTCTGCGACTGAACAGAGTGTGCTGGGCTTAGAGACACACTTTGGAAGCAGTGAGAAGGCTCAGCAGGTAAAGATGCTGCCGCCAAGTCTAAGAGCCTGAGGTTGAACCACAGAGTGGAAGGACTCCTGCGGGCTGTCCTCAGACTTCCATGCACGGACACACACTAAATAGAATACAAAAAAAAGTTAAATCCCACCAGTTTGCCCAAGTGCCTGGGATCTCAGACTGTAACAGAGACAGGACGTGGCTGCAGGGAGGTTGTGGGGAGGCCACGGAAGTCTCCCCATTTGTCTCAATCGTATCCTATGGAATGACAGACCCCATAGGGCCTCCTTTCTGGAAGTCCTCCTCCCACTTCCCAGTTACAGATCCTCCTGCCCCCAAGATTGTGCCCAGCAAGGGACAGTTCTGTTTATCTGTGTGAGAAACGGGGCCTCTAAGGTACTTTTGGATTGCTTCACACAAGACACCCTGTGACTGCAGAGCCCAGGTGGGATCAAGTAAGAGGGTGGCCTGGGAATGTCACAGGGGTCGGGGCAGGGCTCTTAGGTCAAGAGAGGAAGCCAACGCTACTGTCGTATTTCATTGGTTAGAGTAGGTCATGTGACCACAAGCTCAAATGGCCGTGAGAAGAAGTAGGGGGGCATGGACTTGGGGATCAGCTGCAGTGGGTAATGTAGAGGAGGGGACAGGGGTGAGGAGAGGACAGGCTAGACTGCTTAGCCTGTTCTCAGAAGGAAGAAGCTGAGGCCCAGAGAGGTTGAGAGTCTGCCCCGAGACTGAACAGCCGTGGGTTCAGGATGCGAACTTGGCTCAGTCATGCCGGGTAGCGAGTACCTTCTACATAGTTTGAGGAGTTGCTGTCTCCTAAGCCTGTATCTCGTTTCCTGCTGTCTCTTGCCTGGGCCCTCTCCTTCACCCTGCGGTACTTAGCAGGTGTCCAAACAGCAGCCCTCTGAGGTTCTCTCAAGCCAACAGCGCTAGGGGGCCGTTGTATGGCTTCTCCCCAGGGGTTGGAAGGAAGGGTGTGGTTGTCAGGCACCCTAATCCATATCTAAATACAGGTTTCAAACACTGAGGAGACTTCCAGACCTCCTCTGGGGTACCTGAAACAGCTCAGTGGGGGAACAGGGACAAGGAGAGAGACAGCCAACTCCAAACTGACTTGCCTGGACTCATAATCCCCATCCAAAAGCCCAGGTCAGTGACATCTCTGCCTCAGTGTTCCCATCTGGGAAGTGGGTTCAATCCTTGTGGGGTCGTGAAGCTAGTGAGCTAGTTCATCCTCAGAGCAGTATCTAGGATCATAATTAATTCCAGCTATTGCTTGGTCTCCTGCGGGTCACTGATCTTCTAGGCAGCTGCCCGCTGGTGTTGGGATCTGGACACATTTCTCTCAGCGTAGCATGCAGAGGTTCTCATTGTGCAAATGGGGAAATTGAGGCACCTAAGAAGTGGTCAAGCCAGGACTTGAATTGGATTTTAGAACAGGATTCCTCTATTTTCAGCCCTTTTTATGGTCACTCAGAAGCCATCCTGGACTGGTTTGGAGAAATACCTGGACAGGATGTGGGAGTGGCTTCCGTGTGATTCCGATTTTTTATTTTTATTTTTTTCCAAGACAGGATTTCTCTGTGTAGCCCTGGCTGTCCTGGAACTCGCTCTGTAGACCAGGCTGGCCTCGAACTCAGAAATCCTCCTGCCTCTGCCTCCCAAGTGCTGGGATTAAAGGGGTGTGCCACCACCGCCTGGCGTTCGAGTCTTTCTTCCAACTGTCCCACTGGGGATTTAGAGCCATTGACCGTGGGAAGATGCCCTGAGATGTAAAGTCCCTTTTCTAGAACACAGCTGGGAAGGGGCGGGGCTGGGATCCACATCCTCCTTGAACTTGGGTCTGAGGCCAACGGCAGCTCAGCTCCACCACAAAGCCCGCGTCACGACGTCCCCTGCTTTCTGCGAATGCATTTTCGACTTAACCCAGACTTACAGCCGGGCGGATGAGGTCACGGAGGAGACTCCGGCTGTGCCTCCTGTCTGAGTTCTTTGGGTGCCGCTGTGTGGGGAAGGGAATAGGAGAGAAGGGAGCCCCTGAACAAGGCAGAGGGTCCTCCAAATGTCCAGCTGTGGGACTGTCCAGCATCCTCTGGTCAAGGGGGCCCTGGGTTGGCGTACGTACGGTTGGCATATGCGCAAAGTGTCCACCAGGTGGGGCTTGTGCCCAAGCCAGGTGCTGTAAGTTCTGGGAGAGTTGCAGGTAGACCCTGGGGTTAGGGGTGAGGAGATGGGATGGGGTGGGCATGGGGGTACCACACACGCCCTGTGTGCCTGCAAGGCTGTGGAACTCGGGTGTGTTCCCGAGTTGGCTCGGGTGTTAACTTGTGTCAAGAGTTATGTGCATATGCATGAATATGTGTATCCGTTGTATGTGTGTGCAGAGAGTCTTGGACATGGTGCCCGTGGGCGCAGCTAGCCCAAGTGTGGACCGCATCCCTGAGTGTTTGTGACTGTGCTCACGTGTGTGCCTGTATGTGCGGAGATGAGTGGAGAGGGTGTGGGCATGTAGAGATCCAACTTGAATCTAGCTCTTGAGTTCACTTGAGTCTCCTGAGGTGGTTTGGAGGCTGGGAAATAGAAAGGCTGACCCTTTGGGGCACCTCTGCATGGAAACATTGGATGGGTACCCCGAGCTAGGCACTGATGGGAGGGGGGGTTGGCCTCTTTCACATTACCTTCCACCTTTCATCTTCAAAGGTCTCTAGAGTGAAGGAGAGCTTCTAGAACCTTCTTTCAGACCTTGTTAGGTCCTGGTAAGGGGAGCAGCAGACAGAGGATATAGAAAGGACTGGATTCCTAGCTGGGAAAGGGGTGCAGAGTCCCAGGAGGGAATCAGAGATGCGCCAAGTGCAGAGAAAGCAGACGTTCCTGGGAGGCTAACAGGCTGTGACTCAGGAACTGGCTGCCTGGGTCACAGACATGTGTCCCTCCCACCTTTCGTTCCATTGGATGCCACATTCAACGGCTTCTTTATCCCGTTCCCTCTTCCCTGAGTCCAAGGTTAGTGGCCGTGAGTGTGCCTCTTACCCAGTTTCCAAATCATGCTCACCCTCATCCTGATGAGCTATTCCATCTTATGGGACCTCAGTTTGTTGACCTGAAAAATGGGCACAGCCGTGTCTGCTATAAGGGTCAAGGCAAATCCTGTCGCCACCCCCATGTGAAGCATAGGAGCCTGTAATGGTGACAACCGGCAGGAACAGAGACTAGGTGAGAGTCATTCTTCTCGTCTTAGTAAAGCAGTCACAGAATTCTCCTCTTTTGTTTGATTCACGGCCAGCCCCCAGTTAAAGTGAGATCCCACCCCCCAGTCTACCAGTACAAGCTCCAGGAGAGAGGACAGAGGGAATGGGGCAGACGGAGGAGCTGGGAAGACAGTGGAGAGAAGGCATGTGCGGTTGGAGGCAGAGAGATTAAGAAATAGAGATGAGAAGCTGGGAATAGTGGTGCTTGTCTGTCATCTCAGCACTCAGGAAGCTGAGGCAGGAGGATGACAAGTTTGAAGACAATCTGGAATGCAGAGTGAGACTCCTCCCGTGCCTCGTGAGACTGGAGTAGCCCTGTGTTCCTCGTCCCAGGGTTTCTTTGGGGACGGTGGAGGTGCTGGAAGGTTAGTGGTTTTCCTCAGAGGATAAGGCAGGTTCCTGACCACCCTGCAGGCTGATGAGGGGCAGAGCCCTCTCAGGCCAGAGGCTATGCAGTACCCAGAGGGGCCAGAAGAGGGCGCCAGAAGCCGAGAGTTGGATTACACGTTGTTAAGAGCTGCCCAGAAAAGGTGGTGGGAACCAAACCCTGGTCCTCCGGCCAAGCAATGAGTGCTTTTATCTGCTGAGCCATTCCTCTAGCCCCTTGGTGGCCGTTTCTGAGGTCGTCTGCCACAGTGTGGTTTGAATACTCAGTGACTCCGGTATTAATGTGGAGCCAGGAGGTACTTCTGGGACTGAAGTGGCCTCTGTGTACTTAAGAAAGAGCCCGTTTTAGCGACAGGTGGGCTCTTAGGAAGTCCAGTGAGCTGCCCCTCACAATCACGCTGGGAGCCACCAATGGCTCTGTGGCGTTTGGTCCTCAGGGCGCTCAATGGACATCCAGTCCTGATTCTGATGACAAGGCCACATCTGGGCAGAATCCTGGATTCTTATACCACAATGGCTACCACACCGTTGAAAGCCAAAGAACCCGAGGATAGAGCTCTGGGATAGAGAGCTTGCCTAGTGTGTGCAAGGTCCTGGGTTGGACCTCCAGCAGCGGCACAGCTAGAATGTAGTGAAGTCTGCTTCCTAATGAAGCTCTCTCTTGTGGGCTGATGGAAGAGACCAATAGGTTGACCTTCTTCCTTTAAAGCCACTGGTGTGAAGCTGAGCGTGGTGTCACATGCCTGTCCTCTCATCAGCAGGAAGGAAGGACCAGAATCAGGGCTAGCCTCAGCTACATGGCAAGTTCGAGGCTAGCCTGGGCAACATGAGAGCCTGCCTCAAAAAATTGAATGAAATCAATTATAGGACAAAAGCAAACCATGATGTGCTGGTGTTCCCTTGGAGCAGGCCCTCGTGTGCCACCGGTGTGAGGTGGAGGCCTAACTGAGTTGGGTGTGTCTCGTCCCACTCCCCTGAGCCCCATTCCCCCACCATGCAGTTACCCAGCTGAGCCAGAGTCCTCTGAAGTCCAAATCTGTCTTTCCCTTTCTGGTTTCTGGGACTGACTTTTCCCATCTATTTGAGTGTGCCATCCATGTGAGCGAATCCTTCCCAGCTTCTCACTCTGTCCTTGTCCTTTCTCCTCCCCCTCTCTGTCATCCTGACGTGGTGACAGTCTTGCTATCTGGTGGGCAAGTTCTCCCCAGCCCAGCAGCCTTCAGAGAAGTCCCAGCTGCTCGCAACCCGTGTGACTTCATCATAATTCAAAAAGGCAGGTTTCAGGAGTAGACCTAGCTGCCGTTTCGATGGGAACGGTCTGGATTTATGGACACAGTTGAGGAGAGGAAGAAAGACCTTCATCCTGGACCGTTTCCTGGCTGTGACCACAGCAACTTCCTGCTCTGCTCTCTTACAGGCCCGAACCAGCAGGCTGTAGCACGTCCCTGGGGAACCAAGGCTGGGTAGGGTCCCCAGGGAGTGCAAACTCACCCACTCCAACCAAATGGAGAGTCCTCATGACAAAACTAATGTATGGTCGTACGAAAGTAAATAGTGAGGCTGGTGAGATGGCTCCAGTTGGCTCGAGCTGCCGAGCCTGGTGACCTCAGAGCCATCATGGGCTGGCTTCCCACGGTGGAAAGGGAGGACTCAGTCCTGCAAATGGTCTTTTTTAAAAAAACAAAAGCAAAAAAAACACCTTTAATCCCAGCACTTGGGAGGCAGAGGCAGGCGGATTTCTGAGTTCGAGGCCAGCCTGGTCTACAGAGTGAGTTCCAGGACAGCCAGGGCTATAAAGAGAAACCCTGCCTTGAAAAAAACAAAAACAAACAAACAAACAATTTATTTTTATATCGGTGTTTTGCCTGTGTGGGGGTGTCAGATCCCCTGGAACTGAAGTAACAGACAGGTGTGAGTTGCCATTTGGATGCTGGGACTCAAACCCAGGTCTTCTGAAAGAAGCAGCCGGTGCTCTTAACCACTGAGCCATCTCTCCAGCCCTGCAAATTGTCTTCAGACCTCCACGTGTGCTGTGGTATGTGCCCATACCTCCCCAAATAAGTAGTTTTTGTTTTTTAAAATTTATTTTTAAGTGATTAAGACCTGAGAGTGTGGCTCAGTAGCACGTGACTGGCCTATCATGTGGGGAACCCTGGGCAAGTGGACTAGCCCCGTGGGCCAGTGACAAATCGCACTTCAAAAAATATGGTGGGTGGTGTCTGAGGTTGACACGTCTATCTGCCACATGCTCACACACGCGTATATGTGTGCCTTTGTGCGTGTATATATGCATGCATATTCAACGAAACAAATTTAAGATGATGCGGAATTTAAGAAGCCACCAAATTCATTTTTTTCTTTATGGCTGTTTGACGTCTTTTCCTTTGCGTCCCTCTGGGAATGTCCACAATCCTGCTGCAAACCCGCAGATGTCTAGCTGACTAGTGGTATTTCACAGACATCTAAACACGGCCTCAGCACACAGATAAATTGCCCTTGCCTTCTTCAATGATGGAACAATGCTTTTTTTTTTTTTTTTTGTCCACTCTGCCAGGATGTTGCGTTCAGTTACCCACCCACTTGAACTTTGCTGTTACCGGTAGTCAAAAGATCTCCGAAATGATAGAATGGAATATTCCAGATCGTGTACCGGGCAGGATCTTTTATGTCGGTGGGCCATTATACTGACTGGTTGACTGTTTTATGACGACTATGGCTAAACTCGTCACGTCTAATGAACAAATGACGCTTCCTTATAGGTAAGTGTGTTCGATCACAGGTTTCAGGGATCCCCTGAGAGCCTCGGAAAGTGTCCCCTCGCACCTAAGACATGTTGTGGGTAGGGCAATGTTGAGGTCTTGGGTAAGAGGGGAAGTCACAAACCCCTAGACCTGAACGGGACACCTAAGGGAGCAGGTCTTGGAGCCAGTGAGGAGGGGGAGGGGGCAGTTAGAGAAGAGCTGTTGAAACTTGAGGGAAACAGAGAGGGACACTGGGAGCCAATAGCCCCAACTTCCTCTCTTCCCACCCTTTGATCTCCAAAGACGCATTCCATTGGTCAATCCAAATGATAGTCAGACAGCAAGGGCGCCTGGGAGATGTAGTCCACTGAGGTCAGCAGGTGCAGTGCCAATGGGGGAGGGGAGCTTAAAGGGAATACCCAACCCACAGATAATACTATTGTTCATTTAAGTAGTGTTGGCCTGGGAGGGGAGTTGGGTCCAGAGATCCTCTCCCACTAGTGGGGTTCCTTGGCAGTTCTGATGGTTCATGGGGAATTGGCACCTGGCTGAGGCCCGCATCCTGGTTTTATGGCCCGTTCTTCCTCTCAATCTCAGATTACTGTGAACAAGCTTGGAGGCTCTCCTCACGCTGCCTCCTTCACCTATGTGACCTGAAACTTGCCACTTCTTAGGACCTTAAGCGTTCCACCTGCAGTGGGGACCCTGCACCCATCCTTGCCTGTCCCCCCCCCCCAGAACGCCAAGAGCCGGAGGCCTCGGCACATTCTCAGTGCTTCACGTACATCCTTATCACAACACGGGAGCATTATTGCACTGACACCCACGAGGAAAAGAAACCACAAAGGCAAACTGGGTTGCCCGGGTCTTTGAGGGGCAGGGCCAGACTCAACACCCAGTCTAGCCACTCTGTGTGAGTGACTGACATTTTTATCTGTGGTTTATTTATGAAACGCTGGCAACCACTAAGCGATTTATAAGGTGGTGGCTGCCAGCATGGGGCAGAGGAATTGCTGGTTTGGTCCTTGCTGCCAGTCCAAACAGAGGCTGGGAGGTGGACTTGATCCGGCCCCAGCCTCCCCGAGCCGCCCCCACGCAGGAGACTGCCAGGCTGTGTCCCCTCTCCTTGGTTCTCGCAGGGTGTTCACACTTCCAGATTAATTCCAAGGCTTGCTTCCCTCCTTGCCTGGCAGCTGCGGTGGGCGATGCCGGCCTCTCAAAGGGCATATTCCTTTTGTTTCAGCTTTGATGCCGAGATCTCTCGAATATCATTAAGCGTGGGGCTGAGGACCTGCCGGCGGCTTCCCGGGGATCCTCGAACAGTTTATGAATTTCTCCAAGGGTCCTGGCTGCTTCTGCTTTCAGGATGGGCTGCCCCAGAAGGCGTCTGTGTTCTTGTTGTAATTTTCTCACATTGATCTGGGGAGTGGGTGAGGCTGGGAGTCCAGAATTAATCAGGGGCCTGCTTAAGTTTCTTTCCATTAATAAAGATGTGAAAAGCATTTTTTTCCACAACAAAATTTGAAATCGTATTGCCTTAGTTACAAGGACACTTGATTGCTGTGAAAGTCTGAATTTCCTGACTTTCATGGACTACCCATAATAATATCACTTCCTAGAGCTAACTCCACTCAGGGGCTAAACACTTAACCGCTTAATTCATTATTGCTGAGTCTGAGACGGCTACAGATGTGGCTGGAACGGGAGCCCCCCATATCTAATAAGGCTCAGGCTGGCGATGTGTGCTTGGAACGTGGCTGCAAGAGAGACGGCTGAAATTTATTTTGTGAATAAAGCAATAAGCTGCTAAACAAAGCTAATATGTTTCAGCCAAGACAGAAAGACACGATCATTCAGTATTTATGTAGCAGCCGGTTCCTCAGTGGGACTGCAAGTTGCCGCCATTAAAATGGCCGGAATTCTTCAGAGACTCGGCTGTATTAAGTCATTTAAAAATATCACAGACTTAAAACAATCTGAATTATTGGATTTTCTCGCTGCTCCTGGGTAAGCTTATGTTTGCTGTGGCAATTTCCTGCTTGGTCAAAGGTGCAGCCTGACTCGATGAGGACGGAAGAAAAGTTGTGGGTAGGCTCCTTATGTGGTTCCAAACGGCTGCAACGAAACCCGATCTTGATCTCGTGTCTATAGTTTTGACTTGATTTTGGCGTAATTTCAGATTCCCCGAAATGTCTGGAAGAAATGTAGACTATGTGTGTTGAGAGACAGAATCTTTAAATGTCAGCAGTGGGTATGGTTCAGGTCTCAGGTTCTGGACAGAGAGGAATAGATAGGTCTTGTCTTCATTTGCATCGTATTTGAGTTAGCCACAGACATAGCTTCTCCCTTTTGTTTCTCTCCTAGACACTTCTGTGTGTTTTCTAAAAAGACAAAACCAAACCAAAAAAAGCTATTTTGTTACACAGGACCCAAGGCAAGGATCCAAATCAGAGGATCAAACTGTTAACATATTATCTTATCTGTTGACTTTGGTCCAAATTTGCCATTGAGTCCAGTTGATGGCCTCTGGAGACAAAGAAAACCCTTGGTTGTCCTGTTGTCGCTTTGTCAAATTGGGTTGGCTTCCTACAGCTTGGAATATGTGTTTGGTCCTCCTGTTTTGAGTAACACTGATATAATTTTAAAGAGAACAACCCGTTTATTTTGGAGAGCCGCCCCCCCCCCACCGCCACACTGCCCCTCCATTTGGGATCCTGTGATATTTCTTCACAATTAAATTTAGACTCTGCACTTTGGGCAAGAATACCAGACAGGCACAAGTCCTTCTTGATATGGCATCCAAAAAGTCACCATGGAAGTGTGTCCCACAGAGGCAGACATATGTTAAAATATGTTGAATCTCTGTTTGTTAAACCTGTTTTGAAAAGGTCTCACAATCGCTAGTTTGTTGGTTTTTTTCCCCTAAAATTCTTTATTACGGGTTTTTAAAGAGCAGACTCAAAGACATGGGGACTGCAAGCTGCACAGAGAGAGTCAGGAAGAAAATGTAGCCATTTGAAAAAAATCGCAATGCATTAGTTATGAAATTTGCCTAAATTCATTTTGCGAAATGAGAGCCGTAATTTGAAGGCAGAGTTACGGAGAGAGGAAATAAACCACATGTCACGTGCAATTTAATCTGGCAGGGAAATGGGCCACTCAGAATTGCTAACTCGGCCTGATTCGTTTCCTCTCTGGAAAAGCTCTACTTTTGGTCTGAGGAGTCTTTTCAACTCCTGCGTTAATGTATTTGCGCAGACGTCACAGGAAAAATAAAATGTATGAGGACGGCAAGAGAAATACTGTATCCTACTTTAAATCACACTGCAGGTTTTAAACGGCTCGACGGATGGCTCTGGCTCGGAGCGATCACACCTCCCCCTGAAGCGTTTAAGAAACAGTTATTTACATTACATTAAAAACTTTAATTGTCTTGAAGCACGTGCTCAGAGACACAAATATTGGAAAATCATCAAAAATATCCATCATGATTCTCCCTCCTTTACAATCTTCTAAACTTCATCTTTTTTATAACCCACCGTATTGATCTATTGTCCCAGACCAAGAATGATGTCAGAAGTCCAAGCTCAGCCATAAAAAGGGAATATGATTTCGGTTGGCTGTCCATAAAAGCTAGTCTTTGGGCAGAGATGAGGGGGGGGACTAGGCCTCTTCTTTGGAAGGGAAGTAAGTGGGGGTGATGTGCAATGACGGGGGTGGGGGGCGGTTGGCAGGCAAGGAGGGTGACTTCAGGGTCCGGAGGTTCTTTTTAGGGGGTTGGTGTACCGAGGCGTGATGGGTTTCTGAGTCCCTACTTTAGGATAACAAGTTGGGAGGGCTCATAGACAGAAAAGAAGAGGAGTATGTGAAATATGACCCCTTTTGGTCCAGGGTCTGAGGAACTGCAAAAGCCAGGACCTCCACTCCTTGGATTAAAGATCAAGGAGAATGCAGGAACTCTACGCTCAAAGGGCTGGGGGTCCCCGGGTGGGTTGGCCACGGTAATGATTACTTGATCTCCCTCCGCCCCCCCCTCCGGTGATGTCAGAGGTCCGGAGCCGCCACAGCAGGCCTGGAGAACCTCAACTGATCCAAGTAGCAGTTGGGGAAAGGCTTCTGCAATGGTTTCTCTAAGGACATCCTGCAGTAATGTTCACTCCGCGCCCGGGACTTGCGTTGTAAAGTTGTGGGGTGCGTTACGCCCTCTAAATAATAAAGATCAGGGCCCTACTGTAAAGACTCAAAGCATAGACACACAGGGAGGGTCCCTGGTCCCCAACAGGACTTGTTCCGGTGTTGTATGTACAGCACGGTGCTGGGCGCCCGGAGACTTTCCCACGGCTCCGGCGCGCCCCCTCGCGGCGGTCGCCTGCAGCGCTGGGAGCGTGTGGCCCGCGTGTGGGGGGGACCTCGGCCGGAGGAGGGTAGCGCGTGTGCTCCGTGCTCCCCTCGCGTGAGGCCACGCCACGCCACGCCGAGAGCGGCCGCACGTACCGCAGAGCGCTCACTTTGTTCTTTACGGTCCCCGTCGCCCGCGGCCCCTCCGCGCTCCCGCCGCCCCCCTGCGCATCGATCCGCGCGCGCGGCGCTGTCGATAAGTTTGCGAGGAGCCAAAGTCAAGTGCGTGCGCGCAGAGCCGGGCCGCGCTCCCGGGGTCCAGCCCGGGTGTTGGCGGCAGCCGCATCCCCGGCCGCGCGCCCGCCCCCAAGATGGCGGCCGAGGGGGGACCGCGGGGGGCCCGGGGGCCGAGGCCGGCCAGGGCTGCGCGGGCGACCAGGGGGCCGCGCGCAAGACGGCGCCTGGACCTGCGGCGGCTGCAGGTGAGCGGACCGGCCCGCCTTTGTTCGCTGCCGCCGCGAGCGGCCTCTGGGACGCGGGAGCCGCCGAGGCGGGAGGAGCGCGGGGAGCGGGAGGAGCGCGGGGAGCACGGAGAGCGCGCGGCCAACGCGGGGAGCGGGACGCGGCTGCGCAGCCATCCAGCCGCCGCCGCCGCCGCCTCCTCCTCCTCCTCCACCGGCTGCTGCAGCCAGGACGCTCGGTGCTCCTCCCGGGCCGATCCCTGCCGGTTAGTCTCTTGCGTCTTGTTTCGCCCTCTCTCGGTTTGCTACCCACTCCGCCTGCTTTCCCTCCCGCCGCCTGCTTTCTGCCTCCCTCTTTCCTACCTCTCTGCCTTGGCACCCCCTCCCCCGCCCCCTCGCCGGTCTTGCTTTTCTTCTCTTGCTTCTCCTCCTCCTGCTTGATCCCCATCATCCTGATAGTCCCCTTCTCTGTCCGCTCCTCCCTCCCCGCCCTGTCCCCTCCATACCAGTCCCGCGAACCCGGAGCCCCAGGCCCGAGCGCGCAACTTTGCGCACCTGCCGCGGGGCGGAGCAGGTGCGCGGGCTGCAGCCCCTGGGAACTTTTGCACTCGCGCCCCGGGCTGCAGGTTCTACCTTGCCTGCTCTCGCACCCTGCTCTCTCTTTCTCTCTGCCCAGGGTTCCCCTGGTCCCCCTCGTTCCCCTCTCCTCCCCCGGGGCGACACTCTTTGCAGCCCCCCAGCACTTTTTCCGATGTTCTTGGTGGCGCGGGCTCCAGGTTCCTCCAGGTTGGGATGTTCGCTGCCGTCTTTCTGAGGCCCTGGGATGGGGAGAGGGGCAGTGTCACAGTACTCCCAATTGGAGACACACTCGGGTGCTCATTATGCCCGCAGAGGCTCCCCACACCCTGCCGTCGAGCAGAGTCGCGGCAGGTGCGGCGGGTGGGGTGGGGTGGGGTGGGGGGAATGACCAGGGGCGGGGAAGCCTTGTGGATAACCGCGATCTGAGGGCATTCTGCTTGGCCAGTGTCATTCTCAGAATTCGTGACAGCACGTCTGGAGATCAAAAAAATAAATAAAATAAATAAATAAAATAAAGGGACCCACTTTCCCTTTTTAATCCGCCCGCAGATCTCGTTAAGTTGCTTCTGATAAGTGGCTCCAGCCCCCCCCCTTCTCTGTCCCCACTCCTCGCACCCCTCCTCCCTCAAAGCCATCGAGCCGGAGAGAAAATCGGGGCACTCAGGCATGCAGTTAATAACTGCAAGAGCTGTGCAATTTCTGGTCCGCTCCCGAGTTGAGGTTACAGTTTGGTGGCCGGCTAGGATGGGCAGGGCTGTGAGCTAGGCTAGCCTAGTCGGTTTAAAGGATGCTCAAGTGGCTTTGGAGGTGGGGAGCCGGGGAGGGGGTGTCAGGGAGGGAGGGAGAGAGGGAGGGAGGGAGGGAGGGAGGGAGGGAGGGAGAGAGAGAGAGAGAGAGAGAGAGAGAGAGAGAGAGAGAGAGAGAGAGAGTTGGGTAGCCACATTGGGCTTTGGCACGAAGGCCAATGGTAATCGTATTCCCTGCTAATGTTTGTAAATGAGACCCCGGCAAGCTGGGGGACAGCGTCTTTATTTATGATTGATGTTCTGTAACATAAGGAATGACAAGAACGCGGCAGACGAGAGGGGAGCAAGCAGCTGGGCTGGCGGAAGCTCTTACCCTGGTGCTATTGTTATTCTCCTGGAGAGAATTACCACGGTGAGCTTTACAGCAGCCCCATATTTGCCCAGAGTCGCTGGAATGCCAGTTAACACGATTCTCATTAGATAACTCGCTTTCCATCCAAGAGCCTGGGCTGCAGGCTTGGTGGGAGAGAGAGAGAGGCTGGCCTGGGGCTGAGGCCTGGGTGCGGCTCCCCTGCGTTGGTTTCAGAGCTGTTTGTGGTGATTCTTGAGGTTCCCTGTCCCCAGTCTTGGTGGGGGAGGCTTTTGTGGAGCTGTGGAAGGTCACCCCAGTCTTGATTCCAGCTGACTCCCCATGGTCTGCACGCCTTTTGTTAGGGTCTCAGAATGCGCAGAGATGGAAAAGAGAGATTTGAGCTGGAAGATGGTGAGTGGGGGGCAGTGGACAGGCCTGTCCAGGTGGCAGGGACCGAGAACACCAAGACCTCTCTCCCAACAGGGAATATACAAGGGTGTGTGTGTGTGTGTGAACTCATTAAGACAATGGCTGTGTGTCTGGCACAAACCGGCTCCCGGGAGGGGGGGCTCATCTGAATCGATATGAAGAGGAGGGGATGTCCCCCCAGGGAGTTTGAAAGGGCTGCATAGTTCTAGAGCTCAGAGGAATGACTGTGGAAGCTGCGGCATGCATCCTGCCAGGCCCGGGCTGGCGCAGCTGCCCACTCTCTGCCTCCGCCTCAGACTCTCCCGTGGTCTCCTGCACAGCGTGCAAAGCCCAGGGTCTTCCGGACATCCATCTCTCTGCCCTTTGCCAGGGACCCTTTCTGGTACATCCTCTTAGTGACTCCTCCTCCACGCTCGCTTTGTTTCTCCTACTCTGCAGAGGAAACTTCTACCTATTGTGACATACAGGTAGGAACTGTGGGTCTCTGCAGGCCCAGAGCTGGGGGCTCCCTCACCCAGGACCCGGGAGGACCGGGGAGGACCGTGTGACTTGTATCCCTGGTTGGTTCGGGTGCAATGGTTTCTTGCATTTCTGAGTCTTAAAGTGACCCAGCCAGTGAAAACAGCCCCATATACCCAGACTGGACCACACTGCTGACGCTGTCCTGTTGGGGACAAGAAAGGTGACCTTGTGCCAGCGGGGCTCTCAGTTCTCTGGAAGTATATATATTTTAAACATGGAAGCTGCCCAGTTAGTTTTTTTTCCCCCTAGCACATTCTTTGAGTGCTGGAAGTCTATTCTTTGACTGGATGGAAGTCAGTCAGACAACCCCGGGATTGAGGGGTGGGGGTAGGGGTCAAGGAATGACTCCAAAGGTCATGGGACTTGGTTCCCCCACCCTGGCACTCCTCAATCACCCGTCCCCACTTTTCTTCTCCGTCCCCCACTTCCCTGCTTATAGCAGCTCAGGAATGAGAAGAAATAAAATTCCTTCCTGAGTTAATGCTGATATATTTCATTTGGTTATAGGATGGTTTTACGGTGAACATCACTAATGCGGGTGTATTTTATGGCTTTTCTATGTGTTATCGTTATAACTGGATTCATGGGTTCATGGTTGTCTTTTCTGCTTTCCTTTACCCCCTACTCCATACCCTTTTTAAAAGATGTTCTGAGTCCTGGCCCCCACACCATCTTTTTTTTCCCCTCTAAGGAAGAGAACGCTAAGTTTTGGGGGGCACCAGTTTGAATGAGAGGGTGTGTGTGTGGGGTCCTCTCGCCCAGCTGTGTTTGTGTGAAGAGGGAAGAGGTGTGGCTGGTGGCCCCTCACAGAAGACTCGGGTAGAAAATTGCCCATTCCCCGAGGAGGAATCAGCATGACCCTTAGGATAAGCCTGCGAGGGTGGGCTCGTTAAAGGTGTCTTACGGAAACTTCTGGAATGTCTGGAAGCCAGGTAGTACTTTGAGGAAGACTGTTCCGTGCTCAAAGTTCAGAAAAGAGTGTGGATATAATTAAAATATTGTAACCTTGTGATGTTCTGAAGCAGGTAAATTTTACATATCAGCTGCCGAGAGCTTAGACATCCATTAGAGCCCTTGACAGCTTGACTCACCTAAATGTGGTATCATTTAGCAATGTGTCAAAATCCCCCTTTCTACCCGTGACAGCGGTAAATAAGCTATCAGCCTTGTTGGTGATTCCTAACTTTGGAAACTTCCCGACTGCCTAGAATCGCTGTCTGTCGGAATGGGGAGGCAGCAGAAAGGCTTGGTGTGCCAGCATGTGGGGGGGACTAGAGGAGCGGGGAAGCGGTGTAGCTGGAGGAAGTATATGGGATCAGAGGAACCTTCCAGAAACATCTCAAGATTAAACCCAAACCCAGGATGCCTTCAGTAAGTCCAGCCGACTGGCTAGCCATCCCATCTGCCTTCCTGCTTTCTGATACGTCATGACGGGAGCCCTTCCATGGGAAAGACTAGAAGCAGATGTTGAGTGTGATTAAGGAACCCGGCCGTCGTTTCTGGGCAACCCCCTGCCCCTGTTCTGGTTTCTCACCTGGCCAGAAATTGCTTCTTAGAGATGGGCTCCCTTTTGGAGTGCCGGGCATGAGTGGAATTAGTCTGCCCTCCGCCCCTCAGCTGTGTGTGTGTGTGTGTGTGTGTGTGTGTGTGTGAGTGAGTGAGTGTGTGTGTGTGTGTGTGTGTGTGTGTGTGTGTGAGAGAGAGAGAGAGAGAGAGAGAGAGAGAGAGAGAGAGAGAGAGAGAGAGGGAGAGAGAGAGCTTGGGATTTCATTTTAGGAAATGAAGGCTGTTCAGTGAGCCGGCTGAGTACTTTGGTGTCTGGGTGGCCTGTACAAAGCTGGTCTCATGGCTTCGGGGTGGGGTGGGGGTTGGGGGGTGCCTGCACACGCACACAAATAAAAGAATTGGCTCCCACCATTTCCATCTCCCTTTCTCCTTTTCTTTTAACTTGCCCATTAAAAGAGGATTCTGACTTCAAACTTGACATTCTGTGAGGTAACCTTTCTTCTGGCAGATGGTGCCTTCCATGTGAGCACCTTAGCTGCTCTAAATTTGGGCCTGGTTGATGGCAGTCGGGGGCCGCCCAGAAACTGTGGGTTCGTGAGCCTTTTTCTGCAGGGGGATCAACTGCCAGGAGGTTCTTAGGCACCTGGTACTGAGGCAGGGCCTGGCACAGGTCAGGCTCAGGCGGGGCATAAGGCAGGAAGGTGGCTTGCCAACCCACCTTTTCTAGCCGTTTGGAGGTTTGTTTTTTTTTTTTTTTTTTGAGATGGAGCTGATTAGCCCAGGCTTACCTCAACCTCTAGCTCCTGCCTTAGCTTTTCAAGTGCTAGGACCACAGGCAAACCTGTATCAATCTGCTTTTGTTCCTGGCCTTGGAACCTGCATCTTTTTGGGGTGTACAGGGTGGTGGAGATCGTCAGCCAGTACCCCAGATCTCCCAGATGATTGAGCTTCTGTGGAGGGAGGCTGAGGTAGAGATGGAGGGTGTGGGCTCACTCCGGACCAGTTCTGGCGGCTTAGTCCCACCTTGAGCCCTGCTGTGACTGGTGTTGGCGACGGTGGGGGCTGTTGACCCTTTAAGCAGTTATGTTTGGGGGTAAGGAATTCTCAAGATGGAGTTCACTGCACACGGAGCCTCCCTGACTCCCTGGCAGTGTTTCGTAAATCGTGAATGATATATGTGTGTATATATATGTATATATATATATATATATTTATGCATTCATTAAATTTTGAATACCTTCCTTCTGGTGAATACCATGCGGCTTCCCCCACCCCTTCTCTGCCCCCCTTACTCTGCCCCTCCGGCACGCAGAACCCACCGTACCCTACCCCATGGCCTTTGCACATGCCTTTCCCTTTCCAGGAATGTCTTCCCGACCTTCTATGGCCTCCGTTGCCCCTAGTCTCAGTAATCACCATGGCTTCTTACTAAGTCTCACAATTCCTGTTTTATTTTAGCGGTGCCTTTTGTGCATGCGCCTGTGTGTGCGCAGGTACACGCGGATGTGTGCTGCGGCTGGTGGTTGACGGCAGGCAGGTGCCTTCTGCAGTTGCCAGTCATCCGGTTTTTGAGGCAGGATGTGATAATTCTGATTGTCAGCGGACACAACCTAGAGTCTCGTGCGTGCGTGTGCCTGTGTGTGTGCATGTGCGTGTGTGTGTGTGTGTGTGTGTGTGTGTGTGTGTGTTCCTGGCTGGCCTGGGATTTGCTCTGTGTAGATCAGGCTAGCTTTGAACTCAGAGAATCACCTGCCTCTGCCTCCTGAGTGCTGGGACTAAAGGTGTGCCATGCCCCCTCCCCTCTCCCCCTGCCCCCTTCTGTGATACTATGCATAGATATACTCAAGGTTTCTAGGTGCCTTGCGATTCCCCAGTGGTTGACCTCAGAACTTTCTGGGTGTGGTGGCTCCTCTATACATCCTAAGTAACAGTGGTTTGTCACCAAATGTGACCACCGTCTTTTCCAAAAGACTCGGGATTATCACAAACGTTGAGGTCCCTGGTGTACCTGTCTGGAGCCTTAGCCAGTGAAAATTGGATGGGCTATGGCTGGACGTAGCCAATATGTACAAAGATATGTGGACAATAAAACTTTATTCACACAAGCAGACAGTGATAGCCACGGGTTGGCACGGAGGCTGAGGTGTCCCATATAGGCGATCGAGCAATTCCTGGCTTTTCCCTTTTCAAATAGGAATGCATCTCCTCTCCTTTAAGATGGCAGCCCGACTCTCCAGGATGGTGGCAGGTTCCCAACCTGGCTTGGAATCTTGTCCTCATCTCAGCTGTGTGACCTTGGGCGGTGACTTAGCTTCTCTGTGCCTTTCTCTCTCTTTCAGTGGGACTGTTAGTATTCTCCTACTACACGGAGTACGGCGGTGTTCGGCAGAGCGTGGGGCGTGCGATCATGCGTTGTAAGTGCCTCTTCGTTCCTTCTTAGGTATTTTTAGAGGGTGTGGGAGCGGCAGCCAGAACCTCCCGGCCGACGGGCTGTCTTGAGGCTTTTTGGGTGTTGCAGTATACTTTCCCGGTCTCATGCAGACTGCCTGCAGAGACGACAGAGGTTGCAGGATGGAGTCCTTGTCGGACCCACAGACGCGTCTGTCTGTGTGGAAGAGTCAGGATGTGAACTCTTTTCTCGTGAAAGCTGTTGGCATTTAGAACACGGGAGATTTCAACTCAGAAACGGAACAGAAGCGGCGGCTTCTGTTCTCCGTCGACGAAGGGCTTTGGGTGTTGGGCGGGAACCACTAGGAAGGGATGAGATCTGGGAAGGGTGTTCGGAGCTGAAGGAACAGCCAACACAAAAGCTCAGAGGGTCAGGACTGCTGGGGGGTGGGTCGGGCTGCCAAGGTTACCATATTCGGGTTGCTTAGCTGCCTTACCTTGCCTCAGAAAAAGCCTCTTCTAGGAGTGCCGTGGCTCCTGTTGAGAGAGGCGAGAGACACGGTTGTGGTACAGAGTCAAGCGGTCCCAAGGCCGCCTGCTCAGACCCCTTCCCACCCCCACCTCGTCTCTGCCATCCTCTAGACAAACCAGATTGCAGTTCCCGGATATACATTCGTCATTAAAAAGAAAGACAGGATAAAAAAAATCAATCCCCAGGCGCTCTGGTCTGAGTTGGTTGTCTGCCCAGGGTGCTTGGAGCCCAGCGGTGCTTAAGACTGTGCGAGCCGCCGCCGTCAGTCAAACTGAACAGGACCAAGGACTCCCTTGGAGCCGTTCTGCTGAACTGGCCAGTCCAGCTGGCTGCTTAGATGAAGGTGCTGTGACTGGGGAGACCGCAGAGATCACTCGGGTCTCCTTGGTGAGGCAGATATCCCTGAGAGAACTGTCACCAGCTGCTTGTCACTCAATACCCACTGTCTCTCATGAGCGATTGTAGAATCCGTGGGATATGTTGGGCTCAAGTTCTCTGTCTGTTCGTTACCGGCAGTGTGGCCTAGGTTGAGTCACTTAACCTCTCTGAGCCGTGGCTCCTCATATATAAAGTGTGGATAGCAGTCGGATCCCCTCAGACTGAGGTAACACACCCAAGAGCTGGGGGCCCAGCACACAGTAGTAGCACTAGAGAAAGCTGAAATTTACAACTGCTATTGTCTTACTCCGTAGACGTGAGCTTACCACTCATGGGGACACTAATGACGATAATTAGTAATTATATAAACAATAGAATAACAACATAATTAAGATAGCTTGTAAACTATGTAGCAGAGGATACAGATATTACGTCGATGTTAGCGGGAAGGCCGGATGCCAGGGAGCCTGGGAGGCGACAGGCAAGAAGGTGAACACAAGACATCTGGGCCCTGATCTGGTCACCAGACATTGGGAATGTAACCCAAGGAGTCACCTGCACTTGGCTTCCTGGCAACAATGAGTTTTCAAGGGGGAATCCGAAGGCCACGGGCAGTGACCACTCGTTACTGGGGGAACAGGGTATGCAAAGGCCCCAGTGGGCAGAGAGCAAGTGTGCTCGTGTGTGTGTGTGTGTGTGTGTGTGTGTGTGTGCGCGCGCGCGCCCCCCCCCCCACACACACACACTCAAATAACACAGAACTAGTGGAAGACAGTTTTACCAACTGTCCAACTCCGGAAAAGCCTTGAGAACTTTATTTTTTAGCTAGTTAACTAGATAACTCGATCCCCCCCCCACCTCCCCCCCCGTTTTAATCTTGTGACTGTGCGTGGCGCTGCCAGGGTTCAAATCCCAGCTCTGCACTCACTACCTACGTGTTCTTGGGCGACTGTTCCCTCTTGTGAGGCGGGTGGGTGTGTTGGTAACTCGCTGGTCAGGGCTGCAAGGCAACGGTCTTGTAGGTCTCTGACTTTAGCGAAGGTGACAGAACCGAACACTGTCCCTGGAATCGCAGGCCTCAGCCTCTGTGGTGAGCTGCAGGTCCCAGGGCTGCTGGGATAGGCCCAGTGCATTGTCTATGCATGGACACCATCTTCCTGTGTGCTTCTTGGAGGCGGCAGACAAGAAAGTGAGGTCACTGGCCTAGGCTCCCACTCCCTCGGAACACCCTGTAAGGTGTCCATCAAATCTCGAGGGAGCCGTCTCTGTCCGCATGCTCTGTGGTCTGGCCTCTCTTGGTCCACAAGCCGCACGCAGTTCAGCGTTCCTCCTCTACCTCCGCCCAGAACCTCTCCCTCTTGCCTCCTGTCTTCCCCCATGTCTGGCATCGGCACTGTTTTTTGGTAGCATCCGCCCATTTAAACCACAGGCCCTTTGCACTTACAGTTTGTCTGTCCCTTCCAGAGCTCCCTCCTTTGGCTCAATGACTCCTACTTTTTTTGGGGCAGCCCTCATTTTGAGAGATCCTCATCGTCTTTTCTGAAATACTCCTACTTCGCTCGCACTGAATCGATTGTTTGTTCTCATTCATTCATTCATTCATTCATTCCTCCTTCTCTGCTCCTCCCCTCATGGAGTCATGTTGACTCACTTGAGCTAATGGAAACCGTTTGCCCTCAGGCCACTGGTGAGCCTGGTTTATCTTTAGCTCTGTGCATCTTGCTTTAGAAACTGGTGACCCCAATTCGAGCCCGGGCGGTGACCCCCTTCTAATTAATGTGTCTATGAGTTAATTTCTGGTGGCTGTGGGACACCTGTGATGGTTTGCCAGCCTCAGTCAAAACCCAGAATACTTAGGGACAGCTGTCACGGGAAGCAGACATAGCCAGGTGGCATTTTTCACTAGATACCATGCTTGTCAACTCAGGGGTATCAGAGAGTTGCTGAGGGTACGGAGACGGGGACCCCAGTCTAAAGACTGAGTCCAGTCTGGAGTGTATCTGGGATGAGCTGCCCTTGAACCTGGACAGGGAGGCCTGGGACAGACTCTCTGCCTCAGTTTCCTTATCTGTAGAATGGGTATTAGATCCAGCCAGCCCCTCCTCCTGGGATGTGAGACGAAGCACAGAGGTCCTTGACCACACCCTGGAGCCAGCTTGTTCCTCAGCAACCACACCAGTCTTGGCATGTCTCGCTCCTCTCTCTCACTCTGGGCCTCTCTGCTTAGCTCAGACGTGCCGAGCCTCTAGGTGGAGGTGGCCGCTCTGACGTCAGAGGAGAGGAGGCACCGTTCCGGGAAGGCACGGGTGTGCCCCACGGCCTCCTCTCCTCCACCGTGACCAGGCTTGTCCTGCTTGGAACCAGCAGCCAGGAGATGAAGGTTCCTAGGTTTTGGGAGGTCAGAGTTCACCCTCGGGGTCCCCCTGCAGCTTGGTGGTTCTTGTGTCTCTCTTCCAGCCCTTGGCTCACATTGCTCTGTGAACCCGAAGCTCCTGTCGGGTCCCAGTTTATTGCTCAGTCCAAGGCCACAGCTCCCTCAGGTGTGCCTGTCAGGGCTGCAGCCCAGGGCCTGCTGGGCTCCGAGAGCCTCTGATCCACTACGGCCAGAGGTGCCAGGGCTGAGCCCAGCCACCCGTGCCTGCTCAGGCCCGCTTGTACTTGCCACGTTTGCCTCCCCCCTCCCTCCCTCCCCTTTCTTCCTCTTCCTTTTTAAAATAAGGTCTCATATAACCTAGGCTGTTCCCAACTTGCTATGTAGCCAAGGATGACCTTTAACTCCTGGTCTTCCTGCTTCTTCCTCCCCGGTGTGGGAGGATGTGCCCACCACCCCTGGTTTGTACGGAGGTGGTGGGGCGCAGCCCCGGGGCCTTGTAGGCAAGCACTGTACCAACTGAGCCAAGCCCGCAGCCCCCTTCACACAGCCTGTCCTTAGCTACTCAGAGCGGCCCAGGCAGTTGAAGCTTAGTGACTCTAGAGCAGTGTTTCTCAACCTGTGGGTCATGACCCTTCCACAGGGCTGGCCTAAGACCGTGGGAAAACATGGATACTTACTTTACGGTTATAAAGTAGCAATGAAAATAGTCTTACAGTTGGGGGTGGGTGGTGGGTGGGGGGGCTGGTCATTAGCAATAATAATGAGCTGTATTAAAGGGTCACAGTGTTAAGAAGGTTGAGACATTCCCCTGTCTGGATGGACACTAAGCACGCTACCCACTGCCCAGCCCAGCCTCCCGCCAGTGTGGGGCTGCATGGCGCCCCAGTCCTGTGGCCTGTGTTCCATAAGATGAAATTCCGGGCTGGCCTGATAATAAGCAGCTATTGATTCCTGCTGTGGTCGTTATCAAGATTTATTTAGTCAATATGGCCTCCCCGCTCAATAAATCGTGTCGTTGATAAAGAAGGAAGGAGACGGACTTGTAGGCTGTATTAAAAAAGTTTTTCATATTTTCTTTTAATGGCTGACTCCATCCCCCATCCTTCCTAAGCGGAGTCTGTAGCCCCAGCACCTGCTGGGTGAACCTGACAGTGGTGGATTTGACTTTATCACTTTCCTTCCAGGATGGGGTTCACCCCATCCCGCCAGCACTCCATTGTCTTTCGGGGTTGACAGTGCAGTTACCCTAGACTGTAGATGAAGACTCTGAGGTCCAGAGTGGTCCACGTGCCCGAGGTCACTTAGGACTCCATCCCAGACACTCTGGCTGGGGCTGGGGCTGGGGCTCAGAATCTGTCTTTTGTGCAGTAACTGGCAAACTGTGTATGAACTAGGTGCCGTGAGCAGGGAGTAGGGCCTGGCGGAGGCTGTGGGGTGCAAGCCGAATTGATGCGTACGGAAATAGAGGAGAGGGGTGTGTTGCATTCTGATGTGGGCAAGAGAAGAAATTGATTGGGCAAAATGCAGGCAGAGGAGAACTCTTAGCCACGGGCAGCACGCTGCCCCGGGGTGGGTGGACCACACCAGACTGCTGGTCTGAGGGTTTGAATGTGAACTGTCCACCGAGGGCTCGTGTGTAAACAGTCAGTGAGGGCTCGTGTGTAAACAGTCAGTCCTCAGCTGGTGGCTCCTCTGCTCGGGAGGTTGGAGAACCTTCGGGAGTCCAGGCACTCTGGGAGAGAGGGTCACTGAGGGCTGTGGGCCTCGAGGGTTAGGAGTCTGGCGCCAATGTCTGTCCACCTTCCCTCTTTCCCCTGAGACACGAGGAAGTCAAGTGTCTCAGGGGACACTCAGTGAGGCTGTCTGCCACCGTGCATTCCCCAATAGTGTGGACTGGGCTCTGTCATTCAGAGTTGCCCTTCCTCCTTCAAGCTGCCCATCAGGGATTTGGTTTCAGTGAGGAAACAACAGCCCAGGGTGGCTTTGTGTGTGTGGGGGGGTCTAGCCCCATTTTTCTGTTCTCCAAGAAAGGCAAGAAATGGCCACCCCTTCTGCTTCTGGAATGGCGTCCCTCTATACCGTTTCTGTCCCTATCTCTTCCGCCCACTCTGCAGCTACTTCTAGCTCCAGCTCCCACAGTGTCCCCACCCCCAGCCCCCACATGTCCTCAAGGCCCCCACGCCCCCCTCTTCCCCTCCCACCTCTTGAAGTCACTTCCTGTTTATATTTCAGGCCCATCACTCTCTGGTGGCCTCTAAATTGTGGGCCCCTCTCAGTGTCTCTTCCCTTTGTCCCCTGGGTGACTTGCCATGCCCACCCCTCTTCCTGATGGACTCTCTGTCCTCCACCCCGTCTCCCAAACCTCCCAACTTGGCAACTTTCATTACAGAGCTTTCAGAAATCTATTTATCAACACCTTAAAAATTTTTTTTAACATTTATTTACTTAATTTTATCTGTATGTTTTGCCCCCATATATGTATAGGAACTTTCCTGGTGCCTGTGGAGACCAGAAGAGGGTGTCAGATCCTCGGGAACTGGATTCTTAGGGTCGTGAGCTTCAACCTTATAAAACATCGCTCACGTACAACCTTCTGTGCGTGCTGGGTTCCAAACCAAGGTCCCCTGCAAGAGCAGCCAGTGCTCGTAACCACTGAGCTGCCTCTCCAGCCCCTGTGGAGACTTTCTGACCCTGTGTGGTAAAGATGTCTCTAGCTCCAGATGACCAGAATTGAGTTCTTCTCGGGGCCTCCACTGGCGGGCCGCTCAGATCCACAAGACAAACTGTTGGCTCCTTGTCTCTGTCCTCTGTCCTGTTAATCATACAGTCCAGCAGTTCACTCCCCACTAGCCATGAGTCCCATTCTCTCCTCCCTTCTCCATCATTGGCAGCTGGCCTAAGTTCCAGTCATCTCCCCTGGACTTTGCTTGCCTGGTTCATTTTCTGGACTACCTTTGGCTTCCCTACCAAGCCCACGCAAGGGGGTGCCTATAGATCCGGTAAGAACCAGCTCCACGGGCCACTTTCTGCCCTTGGGGTTTGTAGCATGGTTGAAGTTGTGCCTCCCGCATTGATGGTTCCAGCTATTGCTGTTTGGTTGCCTATTTCTCATTTTTGCTTTGTTTTCTTGTTCGTTTACTAGGTGCCTGTAAGTTTATACTGATTATGCCTTCCTAGCGGATAGCCCTTTCTTCCATTAGCACCTGTTTCATTCTCTAGTCATAGTAAAAGGTTTTCTTTTTTTTTTTTAATTTATTCTGTTTCCTATCGGAAACTTCTTTTAAAAATTGTGTGTGTGTATGTGCATGCACATGCATGCACGTGTTTGTGCACATGCATATGATTCCCCTTGGAGACCAGAAGTGAGTGCTGGACCCACAGAGACACGTATAAGCAATCATGAGCTGTCATATGGGTACTGGAACTGAGCTCGGGTCCTCTGCATGGACAGTACATGTTTTTAAACTGCCGAGCCATCTCTGCAGCCCCTATTTAAAGCCTCTTTGTGGCGCTTTCTACTTTCGCTCTATTTGTATCTTTGACTCTTAAAATGTCTCCTGTAGATCATGTGCAGCTTTTAATCCAGTCAGAAATCCTTTGCCTTTTGATTAGGTAGTTTAACCCACTCATACTTAGTGTGTTGTGGACATAGCAGAGCTCGTATTTGCCATTTTTTTCCCTTTTGCTTTCCGTATGTCTGGTGTCTGCTGTGTTCCTCCGTTCTTTTACTGTTTCCTTGAGAGTTTTCTAATGTAGCGTTTTAGTTTAATGATTTTTTTTTTAATTCCTTGGTTGTCTTAGTAGTTACATATGGTTTGCCGTATTCGTTTTGGCCCATCAGATTCTAGCTCAGGTTTACTGCTGTTTGATTCCTCCATGCCCCAGTTCCCTCACTTGCTAGGTAAGTTCTCTGACACTGAGCCATACCCCAGTCCCTGGCCTTTCTCCTTCACCTGATCCTGAGTCTCGTTCCTTGTTCTTTCTACTCTCTAGCCGCAGGCCTCTGGCAGATCCCCCGCCTCACGCTCCTGGCATATTGACATACGCCCTGCACCGTGATATACTTTTCTTTCTCCCACTCCGCCCCCCTTGACTCCTTCTTTCCCTTTAGTGCTTGCAAAAATGGTTCACCGGGGGCCTGTCCTGTGGGTGTCTTGTTCCTGCTCACTTCCTGTCCACAGCGCAGTGGAGCTCCTCCGCCACATGCTCCCACAGCTGGGGTGTTCTGCAGGCACGTGGGGCCAATGGAACCCCCTGAAACAGACCTCCTTGCCCTTCGGTAGCTTGATGTCAGGGGTCACAGTGATGAAAAAAATAAACAAAATGGTGGGCTGCTGATTAAGCCCGCCTCCCCTGTGTACTCCTGTCTCCTTCACGATTGGATTTCTCTTGTATTTCGTGCGGCTCTGAAGTCACACACTCTAGGGATCTGCTGTGGCAGTTCTGTGACTATGTGGTGGTGATTGTGCTTTTTTTTGGGGGGGGGGGCTCAGTGTAGCCTGTCTGGAAAATGGGCAGGATTTACATCACCACAGATGGAAGAGGTGCAGAAAAAAATTTGGTTTTTGAAAACATGTATAAGTATGTATTTTAAGTTACATTTGTGTGTGTGTGTGTGTGTGTGTGTGTGTGTGTGTGTGTGTGCACGCACTCGCGCGCGAGTAAGCGCACAGTATAAATGTAAAGGTCAGAGGACAACTTGCAAGGGGTCAGCTCTCATATTTTACCACGTGTCCTGGGAATTGAACTCAGGCCATGAGCCTTGGCAGCAAGCACCTTTACCTCCTAAGCCATCTTGCCAACACCCATGGATTAAGCTTTTATTTTGTTTATTTGGATTTAATGAGCGTTACATACTCAGTGCTTCCTAAATGCCCCTCAGATGATTTTATTCCCACCGCAGTGCTGTGATGTAGACGGTGTTCATCTCCCCTGTTTTCAGAAGAGGCAGCTGTGCTCAGAAAGGTCAAGCAACCTGCCTCAGGCCACACAGCAGAGACAGGCAGTCCAATGACAGAGTCTGCACACACGGGCTTGCTTACCTGTTACTGCAGTAACTGGGCAGTGGCTGCTGTTTGCCCGGCTGCCTCTTTCCTCTGCTAAAGCCAGTTTGTGTGGCGTCTTACACGAGAGTGTGCAGCCCACCGGAGACGGATGCCTGGCAGGAGGAGGGGGAGCCAGGGCAAGAGTCTCCACAAGTGGGCACCGCCTGAGCCTCAGGTCCCTAGAGCAGGCGTCAGGGGAATATCCGTGTCCTTTTCCTGTCCCATCACCAGCTGAGGTCACTGGACCCGATCCCTCAGGCCAGCAGGCTGGAGCCTCTCCGAGCCAGCCTGGCCCTCAGAGGAAGTCCTCCGCAGCCTCCGTGAGCGAGGAGTCGGTCCCACGGCTTGTGGCCTACTTTGAGAACTAAGCTTGGAAAAGAATCCTTTGGAGCGGGAGCCGTGCTGGGCTCTGCAGAGGCCTCTGCAGTGTGAGGCCCCAGAGTTCCAGGAGGAACAGGGGATCAGATGCCTTGCTGCCAAGGTGCGGGGAAGGGGGGATCCCCCAAGGGAGGCAGCCCCCCATTCCCTCTGTCCCAGATGTCCCCTCACGCCCTGTCCAGGGTCGGGCCAGCCTGAGTCCCGCAGGGAAGTGACCTCAGCTGAGCCCACTCCCTCTCTGGGGACCTCAGTGTAGGGACCAGAGGCTCAGGCTCCGGGCAGCCCTGTCATCTGTGGGAGGGTCTCGGGTTTGTCCTCCGCCCACTTTTCAGGGCTCTTGGCTAGACCCTGCAACTGTGGCTTGTGCTTCCTGTGGTACCCTGGTGGCGAATGATGCTTTCTTTGGGAATAGGTGAAGCAAGGGAGATTGGGATGAGGCAGATCTTGCATCTCAGGATGTATCAGTCAGCCATGGCTGTGTAACAAGATACCCAAGAATGACGATGTCAGTCGGGAATGAGGGTAAAACCCATTGTTTCAGTTAGAGGTGACATGTTTGACTCATGTTTGACTGATGCCGGCTGCGGGCTGAGCCTCAGCGGCCTGTAGGAATGCTACCATGTAGCCTGTCCTGTGCCATCTTCTCACCGTGCGGTGGCCAGGTTTCCAGAGGTGGAAATTTGGCTTTCATCATCTAGGCTTTGGACAGTGGTTGTCACTTCTTCAAGTTTGCCTCAAGCAGTAGTCAGTCCAAACGGAAAGGTCTAGAGTCCACTCCTCAGTGGGAGGAGTGTCAGTCATGTTCTATGAAGAGCCAGGGAAAGGAGAGCTGTGGCGGCTGGCGTCTTGGAAGAGATCTTTTCTGTAGGAAGACTGGTGCTGATTCGTACGGTTCAGGTCCAAGTGTGACAGAAAGTGGCGGAGGGAGACAGGAGGTGATCTAGGTTGTGTGGAATGACTGGAAGCAACAGGAAGTAGCCAAGTAGGGAGCGTGACAGGAGAGCCTGTGAGGGGAGGGAATGTGATGGAGAAATGACCAAATAGGAAGTGTGAGAGGGATTGTGTGAGGGGAATGGGTGTGACAGGGCTTATGTGAGGGGAATGGGTGTGACAGGGATTATGTGAGGGGAATGGGTGTGACAGGGATTATGTGAGGGGAATGGGTGTGACGGGGATTGTGTGAGGGGAATGGGTGTGACAGGGATTGTATGAGGGGAATGAGTGTGACAGGGATTGTGTGAGGGGAATGGGTGTGGCAGGGATGGTGTGAGGGGAATGGGTGTGACAGGGATGGTGTGAGGGGAATGAGTGTGACAGGGATTGTGTGAGGGGAATGAGTGTGATAGGAATTATGTGAGGGGAATGGGTGTGGCAGGGATGGTGTGAGGGGAATGGGTGTGACAGGGATGGTGTGAGGGGAATGGGTGTGACAGGGATGGTGTGAGGGGAATGAGTGTGATAGGAATTGTATGAGGGGAATGGATGTGACAGGGATTGTGTGAGGGGAATGGGTGTGACAGGGATGGTGTGAGGGGAATGGGTGTGACAGGGATGGTGTGAGGGGAATGAGTGTGATAGGAATTGTATGAGGGGAATGGATGTGACAGGGATTGTGTGAGGGGAATGGGTGTGACAGGTATTTTATGAGGGGAATGGGGATTGTATGAGGGGAATGGATGTGACAGGGATTGTATGAGGGGAATGGATGTGACAGGGATGGTGTGAGGGGAATGAGTGTGACAGGGATGGTGTGAGGGGACCGAGTGTGACAGGAGGTAAGGGTGAAGTGAAAGTCACAGGAAGTGGCCAAGGAGGCCAGTTTGGCTTCACCCGAGTCTGCCATGATAGCAATAATGATGTAAGGGAGATTCTGGGGGCACCATCACTTCCCTCTCTGAATTAACCCCATGAGTGCCTTGGTGTGACTGGCCAGTTCTCACATGGGGAGCCAGGCCTCACCCAGCTGCCTGGACCCCTGCCTTGGCCTACTCCCGCTGCCTTTCTTCCTGTGGGTCTTGGTGCCCCCCACATCCCACAGCTGCCCCCCTTCTTCTCGAAAGCTCGACTCCCACCTCAGCAGCCTGGAAACCCTCCAACTACCACACTTCTCTTCAAATAAAAGCAGCTAATTAACATTATTCTTTAATTATTGCCTTTATCAACAAGGGGTCTGATTGCTCCAGCAGGGTAGTTGCTTCCCCTTAAACTACTCAAGCGAATGCTTCAGTTCCTGGTGCTTTTGAAATGAATTTGATGTCATCTGCCCAGAGTCACTTAATGGGGACGCCTGGGTAATGACTGAGCGCACTAACTCCGTTAGCAGCCCTGGAAGCATGTAATTTGGCCCCTCAGGCAACCACACTTTGAAAATCTCTGGATAGTTTTGAACTCTCTGTTCTTAATTAAATATGCAATTTTTCACGGTAACCAGGTTAATTCTTTTGTGTTGTGTTGTAATACTGTTAGGAATTTTCATAGTTCTTATTAAACATTATTCAGGCATTGTGAATTCCATAATTAAAAAAAATGAAAAGAACAAAGCCTGATTCCCTCCTTTCGTTTTTTTTTCCCTGGCTAATTTATCAAATGAATTTTGCAAATTTTTCTTTCTGTCCCCAGACAGTGCGGCAAGTGTTTTAAAGGGGGAAGGATTTAATTGCCCTGTAGGGAATGACTGGTTATGAAGGATTTGGCTGTTTGATTAGTAAACCCAGTTGGGACCAGTCTAATACTCCATGATCTTAAAAATTGTCTGATTGTACCCTCTCCGAGGAGCCTCACTGCTCGCTCCCGCCAGTCCGCCCCTCGCAAGTTTGATTATGGAGCGGTGGGGAAGAGGAGGAACAGCCGTGTTGACTTTACTTTAAATTGAGGATCTTGGGAGAATTTTTTTTTTTTTGCCCCCATCCCCCTGGCTGGGGAGGGAACAGGAGAGACAAAGACAGAGACACAGAAGCACACAAATGAGGGACACACAGACAGACAGACACCAAGATCGAATGATTCTCAGATTTCAGGTTCCTTGAAAGATGGAGGGTGGGGTCTGTACCTTTGCAGATGGTGACCCCCCTGCCTCCACCCCGATAGCTGGGGGAGGTTGGGGGAGGCAGCTCCTAAGCTGAGGAAACTCCCCCCTGCAGGGAGGGGAGGGAAGACCCATTTCCATTCTGGGACTGGGACCTGTTCCCAAAAACATGCAGTCTGCCCTATTCTGAGCGAGTGAGCTGTCAGCAAAAGGGACAGAAGCCCTAACTACCTGTAAGCAGGCCAGGCCTCCCGGGGTGGAGGGGAAAGGGGTCTTGTAGAGAAAGCCAGACCCTTGGCATGTGGAGCCATAGGGCCTTTTGTATCCAGAGGGACTGCCTGCTTTTGCCTCAGTTTTCCCCATCTGTGGAATGGGGGAAGTTGACTCCTAGCCCTTTCTTGATCTCCTGCTCCTCCCAAATCTGTGTTCATACAAGCACACATGTATCCAAACACGTGAGCGCACAAATATGCACACAGGTGTACGTGCACACACGTACAACCCCAGGAGGCCGGCACAGCACGGCCTGCAGCTCCTCTCCCCGTCTGTCTGTTTTTATTCCCGTTCCAGTCATTGGGGACAAAGAGAAACTGAGGATTTCTGGGATTTGGGGCAAGGAGGGGGAGGTACGGGCTCTGGAGAGGTTTGGGGGAAATCGTACAGCTTCCAGAGAAAGAAGGTCCATTTATACAGGGCTTCGAATACAGAAAAGGAGGTGTGACCCGGAAGCAGGGCCTGGAGGACAGCTCTCTGTGGTCTGGTCCACTTCTTGTTCCTCCCCCCCCCATGTTCCGGGACACCATCATCCATTTTGGTCCTGTCTTTCACTGAGCAACGGCAGCTGTTGATTGTTCGTTTTGTGTATTTCGCGCTGGTTAGAGCAGGTTTTCCTAGCTGGGACCCTGGTGGCCCCTCTTCCACCGTCCCCCCACCCCAGGCCAGGGTTCAGGCGTCTTTGCCTTGTTCTGTTAGGAGGGCTGGAGGCTCTCGTGTGGTCCTGTTTCCATCAGATTGGGGGGGGGACAATAGAGTGAATTTTATACAGGACATGCACAAGGTAGGTACTCTGTAAAGCGTTAGCTGCACAGTGCCCAGACTGGTGGATCCTTCCGTGTCTCCCAGGGTGCAGTGGGCACACCTGCTTCCGGAATGCGGAGCTGCTTTTCTGCCTAGGCTGGTAGGTGCGTTTCTTTGGGGGGGGGCTCTTGTGTGCAATGCAATCCCCCAAAGGGGGGCCCCCGTGTATATTGTATACGTATATGCACACGCACAGCTACGTCAGAGGAGTGTTCATACAAGGCCGTTCCAGCGGACAGTCTCTCTTATCTTACTGTGATTAAAGATTTATCTCGGGCCTGGAGAACGCAGCCCCTGGCAGTAGATAAAGTGAAGTGATGTCATACGTGAATGATACACGAGAGGCTGTGTGCCCAGCCCAGTCTGGAGGAAGCAGAGTGGGAGGGGCTGGGCAGGGATGACATCATTCCTTCACCTGGTGATGGGCCAGCAAGCTTTTGCTTTGCATCTCCTCACTGCTAGGCAGTCAGCCACACACCAGGGCTGCCCCTGGGGATCAAAGCAGACTCGCTCTCTGCCCCTCACAAAGCTGCGGGTCCCCATGCTGTATAGACACGAAATCTTTGAAGAGACAACGTCCGTCCATGAATCAAATAATCACACATTTGAAATTGCATCCCGTGCTGAGGATGCTTGGGTGTGGGGTGAGCGAGGAAGGAAGAGCTTAAACTGGGATCAGATGTAGTCTTAGTGTCTCGGAAGAACTCGTGGAGTGACAGGGGACGTAGTTGTCCAGGGAATGGGCGTGTGCAAAGGTCCTGAGGTGAGGAGACTTGCCTGTAGTTCTGGGAGGGAAAGGGAGCTTGGTGTGGCTAGACCCCCACTGGGAGGATGGACAGTTTGGCTCTGAGGAGACTGGTTTCCAGTTCTGCTGAAGTCTGTATCCGGGCCAGAAGGGGACAGCATCTGCAGGAGTTAGAGGAATGGATAGGGGCTGGAGGGTGTTGGGGCTCAGAGCCTGGGGTGGGAGGAGGGGCAGTCCAGGGTGCTGAGCTTCCACACCACAGTTCATCTGGGAAACTGAAGAGAGCGGCAGAGCAACTCAGGGACAGCCGTGAGGCACCTTACCTGCCCGGGCAGACGGAGAGGGGCGGGCGGAGCAGCTTCTCCACAGTCAAATGCGTACTTACTGTTTCTTCCTGCCCTTTATTATTTACTTAGGGGTTTGTAATAAAGGGAAAGATTAAAAAAAAAAATCCACCAGTCGGGCAGTGGTGGCACATGCCTTTAATCCCAGCACTTGGGAGGCAGAGGGAGGTGGATTTCTGAGTTCGAGGCCAGCCTGGTCTACAGAGTGAGTTCCAGGACAGCCAGGGCTATACAGAGAAACCCTGTCGGGGAAAAAAAAAATCCACCATTGCTAGAGGCATCTGACCCACGGACCAAGCATTTATATAGATGTGCATGTATGAAGTGTGCTGATGTTCCAGGCCCTGCCAGAATAGGGCGTCCTACGCTACCAGGACTGGGGTCCCTCCATCCCTTGGAGTAAAGTTAGCATAGCAGGGCTGTGTCTTAGGGTTTTACTGCTGTGGACAGACACCATGACCAAAGCACCCCTTATCAAAGACAACGTTTAATAAGGGGCTGGCTTACAGATTCAGAGGATCAGTCCATTATCAACAAGGTGGGAGCATGGCAGCATCCAGGCAGGCATGGTGCGGGAGGAGCGGAGAGTTATACATTTCATATGAAAGGCAAACAGGAGAAGACCGGCTCCTACATGGCTAGGAGAAGGGTCTCACAGCCCAGTGACACACTTCCTCCAACGAGGTCACATGTACTTCAACAAGGCCACGCCTCCTGATAGTGCCACTCCCTGGGCCAAGCACAGTCAACCCACCACAGACTGCCGTCTACAAGATGGTGGTGCACCTCTGGTCCACCTGGAGGTCCAGCTCTTCGGTCACGGTCACGGCGGGACTGGATGCTCTGTTCCAGAGGCTGCTATCTGGCTAGAGAGATTCCCTGAAAAGTAGCTGGGGTTGGGTGATCTGCGGTACTTGGTGGTGGCCCCTGCATATTGGCATCATGGTCACCCTAAATATTGATTCATGGTGGCATTTTGAGCTCCAGACCTGCTGCTGGCATCTGACGGTTCCTTCTAAACCCTCTGGGCTGTTGAGTAAGTGCTGCCCATTTTCAAGAGTCGGATAAATGTGTGTTTATGTCAGGCTGGGTCCGGCACCAACCACATTGGCATCAGGGAGGCTCCAGGCGAGATGCTCAGGGACAGGGGAACACCCATCTTTCCAGAAGTGGCCCTCTCAGCCCTGATGGCACTGGAGGCAGGCTTCTAACATACAGCCTGGAGGTAGGAAGGGACCTGCCTCCAAAAATCAAGCCAGAGAGGACCTGGGGAGATGGCTCAGCAGGACAAGCATTCGCCACACAAGTGCTCGGGGTAGAGTTGGGGTCCCAAGCACTCATATGACAACCAAGACACTCCTGTAATCCCAGCTCTGGAGGTGGGGACAAGAGGATCCTGGGAACTCAGACCAAACAGGCGAGCTCCAGGCTTAGTGAGAAACCCTTAAAAAAAAAAGAGGAGGAGGAGGAGGAAGAGGAGGAGAAGAAGGAGGAGGGGAGATGGTTCAGTGGTTAAGAGCCCTGGCTGCCCTTCCAGAGAGGTTCTGAGTTCAATTCCCAGCAACCACATGGCAGCTCATGATTGTCTGTAGCTCCTGTTCCAGGGAATTTGACACTGTCTGTCTGTCTGTCTGTCTGTCTGTCTGTCTGTCTCTCTCTCTCTCTCTCTCTCACACACACACACACACACACACACACATATACACGGTGGGTACCTGGTGGTAGTATTCCAGCACAGGCAAGTTTGAGGCCAACTTGGTCTATACAGTGAGTTCCAGGACAGCCAGATACACAGAGAAACCCTGTCTTGAAAAACCAATAAATAAATAGATAAATGATAGTGGAGATAAATAATAAATAATAGATAAATAGGTGGAGAGAGTGGTGTACTGGCTGGTTTTGTGTGTCAACTTGACACAGCTGGAGTTATCACAGAGAAAGGAGCTTCAGTTGAGGAAGTGCCTCCATGAGATCCAGCTTAAGGCATTTTCTCAATTAGTGATCAAGGCGGGAGGGCCCCTTGTGGGTGGTGCCATCCCTGGGCTGGTAGTCTTGGGTTCTATAAGAAAGCAAGCTGAGCAAGCCAGGGGAAGCAAACTGATAAGTAACATCCCTCCATGGCCTCTGTATCAGCTCCTGCTTCCTGACCTGCTTGAGTTCCAGTCCTCACTTCCTTTAGTGATGAACAGCAGTGTGGAAATGTAAGCTGAATAAACCCTTTCCTCCCCAACTTGCTTCTTGGTCATGATGTTTGTGCAGGAATAGAAACCTTGACTAAGACAAGTGGTTAAGGAAGAAAGTTGTCATTGACCCCCTTCCTGTCTCATTCTCACACGCATAAACATGTATGTACATATATGACACACATAAACAAATAAAATAGAGGCAGGAAGAGCCTGGTGCTTCCAGGCATGGGATGAGAGGGAACGGCCCTGTGCTTATGTAGACACATGGCTGGTTCTGACGGTGGCTGGTCATTAGGTCGTTTGTTGTAATACTCCGCACTTTCTCAGCCTCGTGTCCTGTGATGTGGGATAGCCGAGGGGCTTCTTACAGGGTCTCTGTGGGTGTAAACAGATGCAGGAAGTCTCACTGGCACTTGTCTCCTCACCCTGACAGGCTTTGGATTTTTTTTTTGTGTGTGTGTGTGTGCGTGACGTTGAGCAAGCTGACCATCTCTTTGCCCGAGTCTTTAAAGATGTCTTGATTTTATGGTATTCTTAGGAGTGTTTTATATGTATGTGTATGTGCACCGTATGTGTGCCTGATGCCCTCAGAGGTCAGATTCTCTAGAACTGGGGTTCCAGACAGTTGTGACCCACCACCTGGGTCCTCTGCAAGCACCGTGCCCTTACCTGCTGAGCCACCTCTCCAGTCTGAGTCTTACGTCGCCATCATATGGGAAGGAGGGTCCGGGACACGGGAAGAGCTGGGCCCAGTGCCCTGCACACAGTAGGTGTGCAATAACGGTCACTGCCATTGCTATCACGAGAGTAAAAAGCAATCTCCCACACATAGAGTCGGCTCCGGGGTTGCTTTTGGAATGTTATGGTTTACAAAGTGTGATCTCAACCTGTGGGTCTCGACCCCGTGAGGAGTCACATGTCAGATATCCTGCATATCAGATATTGACATTACAGTTCATAGCAGTAGCAAGATTAGCGTTATGAAGTAGCAATGAAGTCGTTATGGTGGGCGGGGGTGGTGGTGGGGTCACCACAACATGAGGGACTGTGTTAAAGAGTCGCAGCATTAGGAAGGTTGAGAACCAGTTATTTAGATGACAGATACCTCACCCTTCCTCAGGCCCCAACACTTGGTCTCCAGCTGCTGGCTGATCTAGGTTATTGTGAAACCTTTAAGAGGCGGAGCCTTATAGGAGGCAGTGGGTTCTGTGGGAGTGGGGGTGGGGGGGTTAGAGGTTGATTAGCTTTATTCCACTTCCTGTCCAGTACACTCCTTGTTCCACCCCGATGGGAGGAAGTGAAAAGGCTCAGCCACAGGCTCCTGCCTCATCCCCTCCCACTGTGAGCCAGAGTCAGTCCTTCCTCCCCTAAGTTGCTTTTGAGGTAGCAGTGAGAAAAGTAACCAATCCGGTAATAAGCCCGTTTTCAGAAGCTGCCTGGTCTGATCCTGCTTTTATTGTGGATTGTAACTTTGGACCAAGAGTTCATCTCAGGACGGTTTCCTGGTGAACTCTATAGTCTGGATGGACCCACATGCCGGAAGTCAACCAAGTAAATACTGTTGGTTTTGTTACCCAAATACCAACTTCTTGCACAACGGCTTGCTCGACTCTGCCCTGTGGGAAAGCACGTATAAATAAATAGGGGCCAGCCAGTGATGGGGGGTGGGGGGAATTTGGTCTGGGAGAGAAAGCCCAAAGATCAGAGGTCATTCACCCCGTTCTGTTTGCTTTTACTGGATGTCCAGTGGTATTAGCAAGTAAGAACAATGTTTTCATTAATTTCCTGGACAAGGTTTTTTTTTTTTTTTTGTTTGTTTGTTTGTTTCGAGACAGGGTCTCTCAATATGTAGCCCTGGCTGTCCTGGAACTCACTCTGTAGACCAGACTGGCCTCAAATTCAGAGACCTACCTGCCTCTGCCTCCCGAGTGCTGGGGTTAAAGGTATGCCCTGCGGCTGTTGGGCTTGGCTCAAGGTTCTTGGGACCTGCAGTGTCTATGCTGTCTGGGAATCAGTTTGTTCAGGGCTTTTTAAAAACCTACTGAGTCAGCATCCCTGAGGCAGGACCTTGCAGTCTTGAGCCTAACAGGTCACCCGGGTGATCCTACTGTGCCTTTGCTTGGTTCCACGTGAGTGTGGACTCACAGGGCCGGCGATCTCTTTCCATTCCAGTAGAGAAGTCTCTTTCCTCTCTAGGGAACTTGATCCCCCATCCAAGGGTTTTCCCTCATGGTCGTGGAGTCAGTATGTGGGTTAAGAGCAGGGGTCCAGAGTCTACTGGTGTCAGGTTCCGCTCCAGCTCTGACCCTGAACAAGCCGTGTGTTCTCCGCATGGCCCCGCGGGCGCGGGCGTGTGCCTCTCTGAGCCCCAGCTTGTCCTCTTGTGGGATGGGATGGCGGGGTTGTCCACTCATGGGGGACCGGCTGGGCTTTCAGCGTGTGGTCCTATTTGTGACCCGTCTGGCCTTGTGAGGAGGCTTCCGTGATCATGGACTTGGGGAATCTCTACCTGGTGAGGCCGGCAGATCCTTGTGCACTTTGGGACCAGCAAGTGGGCAGGGGCCGTGGGGTGGCAGAGATGCTTGTTCCTTGTGCCACCTGACTCCTGGAGTAGCCATCATGCATTCTATGTCTCCATCAGTTCTGTGACGACTGAAGGAACTAGGGGAGCTGTCATTCCCACACCCATTACGTGCTCACAGCGATTGGCTCAAGGGGAAGTCACATGGCCCAAACTGGGCCAATCAGAGACTTTCCTGGTATTTTTCAGTTGGTGCAAGGAGGGGAGGTTTTCTCTCTTGTTGAGTTCCTAAATGAATAGAAGTTTAGAACTAACACCTCATTTCTGTGGGGACACGATGAAAGCCACCCGCATGGAGTGACCGAGAGAGTCAGGTTTGAGTCTCTCCTGAGACCATTGTCTTTGTCTCCATAGCATGGCCACAGGAGTATAGCTGGGTCCTTTACGTATTTAAAAGCTTCTTCATATTAAATTGATATTGTCTCTAATCAAACACACACACACACACACACACACACACACACACACACACACACACACGTGTATGCTATAATCTCCTAGTTTTCTGGAAACTCTTGACCATTCCTTGTTGTATGATCATAATTTTTATAAGGGTAAGCAGAAAAAAAAATACATGGCTGCTGCCTGACCTGGTGCATTGCATTGTTTAGAGATCTTCATACTGATGACAGGGATAGACTGGGGACAGACCATATCGCAGCTTCCTGGTCTCCAGGGGTCTGAGTATCCCCTTCACATGGGAACGTTCGCGCAGTGACTCACAGTCTTTTGTGTCCAGGTCCCTGGCAGAGCCTTTAGCACAGTGCGAAGGTTTCTACCCTCCAAATGTCCCAGGGTTCAGGGGTGGCTGTAGGGGCTCCCCGAGGCTGCTTTCCCACCCCTCTAGCATAGGAGGTGTGACTCTCTGGGTATAAAGTTGCCTGAAGACACCTCATTCCTAGCATCTGCCTGAACTCCTCTCACCTACTGTCAGTCAGTGTGCTCTCCCCTTGTGACCTTACGAGAGTCGTCATGATCAAGGTCACTCCTCAGGCTTCGTTTTCTCCCGGGTGCCGCCATGTCTGATTCTGCCGGGATGGCCCATTCCTCCTCATCTCCCTCTCTCCTCTCTCTTGGCTTTATGTTGGGTTTGGCCTCAAACCAAAACAACTCGGAGGGCACAGGAAAAACCATTCCCATGTACGGAGTGACAGGGGGACAAAAGCCAGTGGGGCTGGCCCACTGTTGTCCTTTGAAGGAGCTTGTCAGTGAGCTCCGTGGTGAGAAGTGCCAGGTGTCACCCGGTGTGACTGGAGATGCCCGTGAGCTTGTTTTTTTTTTTTTCCCTTCCTTAGAAAGCCTTCGCTCAGCTTCCGGGCTCTCAGGGGGCCTGAAGCCACATCCGTTTTCTACAGAGTTGAAAGGAGACCGGTGGGAGCTTCTGGCCCTTGCCATGGGCACCCAGCAGGGACCCCGAGGCCATGGCTTTGTAAGCCCACCTGCTCTGCCCTCCTGGCTCCTCTCTGCCCCTCTTTGTAATCTGTGTGGCCATGTGTGGCTGGCACCTCCTGGAGGAGCCCTGAGAAGGGGCAGGGAGCTGGCCATGTCTCTCCTTGCTCCCCTGTGGGATGGAAGGGAAATCTTGGGGTTTACATGGATCTGGAGTCAGACCTAGTCCGGGTTCAGATCCTGACTCTGCCATCCTTACAGAGGCAGCCCTGTCACATCTCTGAGCCTCTGTATCCCCATCTATAACTAAAGCTGCAGGGTCTATAGTGACTCATGGGCGGGTACTGGGGATGCAAACTCAGGTTCTCCTGCTTCTGTAGCAAGTGCTCTTAGCCCAGCTCCCCTTTGATACACTGTCCCGTGATGGGTCTCTGATGTTTGCGGAGTAGGGTACAATGCTTGAAAAGCCATTACATCATTCCTCTTTATTCAAGGGCACACATCTTTTATAACTTTTGTTTGGTTTTGGGGTTTTCTTTATTTTTTTTTTCCTTCGGTTTTTCGAGACAGGGTTTCTTTGTGTAGCCCTGGCTGTCCTGGAGCTCACTTTGTAGACCAGGCTGGCCTCAAACTCAGAAATCCTCCTGCCTCTGCCTCCCAAGTGCTGGGATTAAAGGCGTGTGCCACCACCGACCGGCTGGTTTTGGGGTTTTCAAGACAGGGTTTCTCTGTGTAGCCCTGGCTGTCCTACTGTAACTCTCTCTGTAGACCAGGCTGGCCTCGAACCCACAGAGATCTGCTTGTCTCAGCCTCCTGAGTGCTCTAATTTTTATTTATTTTAATTTTGAGACAGGGACTCATGTAGCCCAGGCTGCCCTCAGAATGTTGCCGGGGATAAAACATTTGTTTTTATGGCGTCGTCCGGGGATTGAGGCCAGGGAGCCACACCCAGGTCCAGCCATTCCTTAAGAGACAGCACACTTGGCATGTGGGGACAGGGCTTTCCAGGACAATCGAAGTGCACTGGCCTACAGGCTATGGGCGTTCTGTTCTGCGGAGGAACTGAGACTGACAGGAGACCTTCAGTGAGAGGTTGGAATAGCGTTCAGTTTTGTTACCAGGTAAAGAAAGAAAGAAACAAACAAACACAAATAAATAAATCTACAAGTATAACGACCAATAATAGTAATAAAGAACAACCAGGGAATACCCAGTTAAGTTGGAAGTTTGAATAAATAATTCTTACTGCAAAGATGTCCAACAAAATATTCGAGATATATTTAACAGTTAAAAAAAATAATCAGTGCATCGAGTCTGTGACTCATGGTGATGTGTTTATTTAGCTGGACAACCTGGGTGGCTTGTTTTCTTTAGTTCATTTATTTTTATTTTACTCTTCTTTTCGGTTTTGAGACAGTGTCTTGCCGTGTAGCCCAGGCTCACCTCAAACTTAAAAGTCCTCCTGCCTCAGCTTCCTGAGTGCGGGGTGGGATTTGAACCGCTCGCTGGTTGGATCTGCTAAGCTCCTTACCTTTATAGTCTCTCTTCCAGGCGCCAGGGTCGCCATCCTGGAGGCGACATCCTGGCCCTTGATTGTGTTTCTCATTTGCTGCCGGTGAGCTCTGTTAGAGGAGCGCCTGGCTTCCCCCACACCCCGTGTTGACCAGGATGCAGGCCTGTGAATTCTTCAAGCCAGCGAATCAGGGTCCCATGCGGCTTCACCTGCACCAAGAGGGTCCCACATGGGCCGCGCCCTGCAGTCGGCTCTGGGCCGTGGATGAGCGGGCTGGCGCTGTCTGCTTATCATCCCGGCAGACGCCCGGGAGCCAGGCTGGGGACATCCTAGCATGAGCTCGGAGACTGAACCCGGACTGCAGGGAGCCTGGCTGCGGGGAGCCAGGCTCGCATTGATCGCAGTTCTTGGAAGGCCCGTCACGAGGACAACAGGCAGAGAGTAAACACTGCCGGGGGCCAGCAGCCGCCAAGGTCGGGCCAGCTCACTTCTAGGGACTGGCCATTGCCATCTAGGACGCGCCACCAGCCCTTCCTCCAAGTCCGAGGCCTCCTGAGACCCTCTGGCCAGGTAAGGTTGGGCCTGGCTCAGAGTCTGGTCCCTGGGCCCCCTGCATTGCCTCCTTCACCGAACCTTCCCTCCCGGAGCCTCGGGGGGCTTCTGGCTCCTTTGTTCATTCCTTCCTTCCTAACCAGACCCTCTCCCAGGCCTGGCAGCACTGTGCTTTGTAGAGAGAGAGGGAGCATCTTCTTGCCTCAGCCCCTAAACCTTGAACTGTCTCCTGCTTGGTTCTTGGGGGGGGGGTGTCAGGCTGGTATCTGTGTGGCCGTGGGCTGTCACCCAATGGATGGCATAGTGACAGCCCGGAAGGGCCCACGATGCAGGTCCTGGAAGGCTCTGCGGCAAGAACAGTCTGTGAGTAGCTTGCTGGAGGGTCGGGCGTCTCAGTGGCCAGCGACATGGGAGCCCCGGGGTGCTCTCGATGCTGGTTCTTCTGCGTGCCTGCGTGGCAGAAACGCCTGTGATGCTTTGGCTTTTGTGTGTTTGTCTGAGGCCTTGCTGATGTTCAGTGTTGAGCTGGACTGTGGGAAGAGGGCCGTGACCGTGTAGGTCTCAGTACTGATGAGCCCAGGTTCAGAAAGGCCTGATGTCTGAGCTGGAGGTCCAGGCCTTGCTGTGTGCCCGGCAGTATGGTCAGTGAGCCGCATGAGGCTGGTGTTTGTAGCATCCTGCTTTAACCGAGAGGGCTGAAGCACAGAGAGGTTAGTTCTCTCTTCCACGGTCACACAGCCGGTACCTGGTAGAGCCGGTCTTTGAACCCTGTACCTGACTTTCAAACACAATCCCATGCGGTGAAGGTACCCTCTGGGATTCGAGTCAGACTCTCACGCCCTGCAGCATGAGTGGGGGTCGTTGTCACAGAGGAGGTGGGGCGAGTTTAGCTGGGTGTGCAGGTGGCCATATCAAGGACTCCAGGGGGCTGGACTGTGCCAGCGAGCTCAGTACCTGTCATTTCCCTGTCCTCCCATCCTGGATGTGACCTGGAGAACCGGCTGGCCATTGGAGGCTCAGAGAGGTGTCACTGTCTAAACTCACACAGCTGAGATTCAGACTGTTGAGCTACGTGCTTACCCTGGCTTTGCTTCTCCCAGAGGCCCAGGTCAGGGAGCATCTGACTCTCCCGGTCTGTTCTCCCAGTCTCCAGGCCGACCCACTCCCAAGCCCTATGGAAGACGCTTCCGTTTTCTCCCCCCCATATTTATCATTGGGTCAGTTGTTGAACGCAGGCTGTGAAGCTACAGTATTACATTCAGATGGCCTTGTTGCCCTGAGAGTCCCTACTTGCTCTGCAGAATGTAAACTGACAGGGTATGTGTGTACTGGGGGAGGGGGAGGAGGAAGGAGAGGAGGAAAGGGAGGAGGGGGAGGAGGTGATGTGATGGAGCACAGTTCTTCGATCTTGCTTTGGTAAGATTTGGCTCTCAGGAAAGGTTCTGATTCAAGGTCAGAGAGCATAGAAATCAGTGAGAAGGCCAGGGCCACCCCAGGGGGCCCCACTAAACACACCAGCAGCCTCTAGGCACCTCTGGCCAGCACCCCACCTAGCCTCAGAGCCTTCCTTTGTATGAGGAGGCAAATATCTGAAGGAGATAGTTTGGTGGGCCTCTTTTGCCAAATGTTACCCCGAGTCTTTATTTATTCATTCTGTTTCTGTAGTTCAAGGGAAACCATCTCTTAACTTGGGGATCAGGAATGGCCTTCCCTAAGTCTTGTGTCCCCAAAGGCCCTGACCAGCCTGCCCACCCTCCTCAGAGAGGCCTTTTAGTCAAAGGCACAGCCCAGGCCAGGCCCCAGCGGATGCCAGTAATGTATTCACAGTCGTGACATGCAGCCCCCAAGTGTCCTGAACCCCGGCCTCCTGGGATCGGTGAGGCCACGCCATCGACCCAAAGCCCTGGACCGATGCCCTGGTCTAAATCCATCAGGCCCCGCAGCCCCCCTGGTCGTGGGCCACTGAATAATTTACGGTCCCTGGGAGCAGTGGGGAACGGGTCACTGGAGTTCATGGGTTAATAACAGGTTTGGTTTTCGATGTCAGCAGCTCTCCCGATAACGTATGAAAGAATCCTATTCTGTTGATTAGATTTTGAAATGGATCAATTTTTAATCAGCCAAACACCTGACTCACTCAATAAGCCCCGCATTGTGCAGACGGGATGAAGGCTGGCTTTATTTACAGGAGTGTTTGTTTTTTTGGGGGGAACCTGTACGTAAATGCCCACCCCACCCTCTCCTCCTGGCAGAAATTGACCAGGCTATCTCTGACCTCAAACGGCAGTGTTTGATTCCCTTTCTGATTAGTTGGGAAATCCATGGGTCTGTTTAAGAGATAAGAATGACAGCTAACAGTTTGATTTAAGTCCTCGTGCTTATTGATGGAGAGAGCATTTATTTGCCAATGAAGAAATTTTGCTTAATGTAACATCGAAAAAGGGAAGAGGAAACGGAGCGAGCTCTGGCCCTGGCTGTGCCTGGGGGTGGAGGGCTGCTGGGTTCCCCAGCGCTACCCTGTGAGGTTCTTAAAATAGCCTCAGTGAACAAATGCACCAAATCGTAAAGATGATGGTAACTGAACAGGGTGTGGCACTCAGGGTCGTTTTGTTTATTCACTCAACAAACACCGGAACTGGTAACTTCAGACTCCAGTGAAGGATGGTTCCAGGTCCCAGGTCAAGTGTCGGAGGAGGAAATGGTGTCGGGCCAGCCCTGTCTCGAGTGTCCTTAGTTCATGGGGGCAGAGGGCCATTAGGGAATCTTACCACTTCACTGTGGGTGAGGCCTCAGGTCTTCCTGCAAACTCAAGAGCTGGGAACAGGGGTCGGAGAGGATGTGTTGGGCTGGACTTCCCCACGCCTTCCCAAGCTGGGGTCCTGAGGAGACAGACAAGCAAATGAGAGCAGCGTTCAGTATAGAACCTTCTAGAAGAATTCATCAGAAACTGCAGGTGGTGGGGAGTCCCTGAGGTGGGTTCCTGGGTAGGCCAGTTTGCTCTTTCCCCTGGGGTGTGCGCTGTCATTTGGAGAAGTACCTTTGGCAAGCACCTGGGGACCAGCAGTGGCTTCAAAGCTGGGACTAGGAGTTAGTATCCCCATGAGGGTGTGGCCACCTGCCTGCCGCTGTGATCATTCAGCAGTGCAGGGAGTGGGGGTCAGGGCAGCTACCATCCTCCTCCCTGAAGAAGATTCCTCCTCACTGTGACCGGTGGAAGTCAGGACCTCGGTGGCCCCTGGAGCATCCTCCGTAGGACTCCTCCCTCCCACGGCCTCTTAGTCCAAGCTTGGTAGGTGTGGCAGCTCATCACCTCAGGGAGACCTCAGCCAAAAGAGCCGGCTGGACTGGTGTTAGAGCAAGCTCAGGGTTCTAGTTCTGGCCTGTCACTCACATTCCTTGTGACCTGAATGGGGTCTGGTTTTTTGGGCCTGTGTTTCTCGAGTATAGAATGTGAGTAAGAGAAACATCACAATTGTCTCAGGATCTGTGGGTCAACTGTCTTCTCACGCAGCCCCTTCATTTGTCTGGTAGCCACCCCCAAAAGAATGCTCCTTGCACGCCCATGCACAGGACGCGGCTGGGCTGTCCTCCTCCCCTCCCCCCTCCCCAGCTCTCAGCACGAAAAATTGTAGACTCTACACACTCCTTTTGCTGATCGATTTCTCTCATTAAAATGCCAGCACGGAGAAGGCAGGGGCTTTTGTTTCTTTTGCGTGCCTTTGTGGGCCAAGCACCCGCAGTGGCACCTGGGACCCTGTTAAAAGTTCCTGTGGGGGGGGGGGGCGGGAGGACCAAGATGAGTTGACGTCATCTTGGCTCTTGTGGGGCGGGGTGGGGGCGTTGCTCTCGTGACCGCCGGGGGCTCTTTGAGCTGCGCGGTTTCCTCCTCTGTCGGATGCTCAGGTCTCTCCTAGATGTTGGAAACAGTCAGCAGATGCAGATACGGAGTCTTTCCTGCTCCACCACTGGAGCATGTGACTCTTCAGTACTCGGGCTCGAGGAGCTGTCGGTTCGCATTTCTGTAGGCTGAAAAGCCACACTGTGCTTGGGGGGGGGGAGGTTGGGGGGGTGAGTCACTCCTCTGTCAAGGGGACCTGACCCAGGTCGCCATGGTAATCAGAGGTCAAGTCTGCTCCCCCAAAACTCCCATGATGAGGGACTCCTCAGACACAGGAGGAGGCGGAGCAGCAGGAGGGGCAGGACAGTGCGACATCACAGCAGGACCTCACGGTGATCAGGGTGACTGCAGATACCCTGAGGAGCCGATGTGTGGAGGTTGCATTGTGGGCAGCCAGCTGTGGCAGAGCGAGAGGAGGCTGGCAGAGTTCACGGGCCTCCATCTGCTGGTGACCGTGTGTCTAGCTTTTTCCAAGACCACAAGGCCACCCTTTCCCAGAGCCCCACCATCCACTCCTTGGGAGCTTTTCCCTAGGGGAAGAGCTGGGGTCTGGTCTGCCTGAGAGAAGTAATCACTGAGTTCAAATGAGTGACAGATACCAGGTCTAGAAGAAAAGGACTTGCCCTGTGACATTCATCGAACACCTACTGTGTGCACACTGCGGGGGTGGGGGGTAGCCCAGTGCTCCTGGGATTGTACTCTGGTGGTAGGGCTTGCCCTGTGACATTCATCAAACACCTACTGTGTGCACACTGCGGGGGGGGGGGGTAGCCCAGTGCTCCTGGGATTGTACTCTGGTGGTAGGGCTTGCCCTGTGACATTCATCGAACACCTACTGTGTGCACACTGCGGGGGGGGGAGGGGGGTAGCCCAGTGCTCCTGGGATTGTACTCTGGTGGTAGGGCTTGCCCTGTGACATTCATCAAACACCTACTGTGTGCACACTGCGGGGGGGGGTAGCCCAGTGCTCCTGGGATTGTACTCTGGTGGTAGGGCTTGCCCTGTGACATTCATCGAACACCTACTGTGTGCACACTGCGGGGGGGGGGTAGCCCAGTGCTCCTGGGATTGTACTCTGGTGGTAGGGCTTGCCCTGTGACATTCATCGAACACCTACTGTGTGCACACTGCGGGGGGGTAGCCCAGTGCTCCTGGGATTGTACTCTGGTGGTAGGGCTTGCCCTGTGACATTCATCAAACACCTACTGTGTGCACACTGCGGGGGGGGGGGGTAGCCCAGTGCTCCTGGGATTGTACTCTGGTGGTAGGGCTTGCCCTGTGACATTCATCGAACACCTACTGTGTGCACACTGCGGGGGGGGGTAGCCCAGTGCTCCTGGGATTGTACTCTGGTGGTAGGGCTTGCCCTGTGACATTCATCGAACACCTACTGTGTGCACACTGCGGGGGGGGGGTAGCCCAGTGCTCCTGGGATTGTACTCTGGTGGTAGGGTTCAGTGTGTGATCACTGATGTGCCCTCCACAGTAAGGGTGCAGGGGGCGATATGTTGGGAGCCCTGGGGCTGCCAGGGAAACTGAGTAAAGAGGTTCCAGGATGACCCGCTTGGGACCCAGAGAACTTAGTAGGTGGCTTTGGTGGGGTCCTTGCCACAGAACCTAAGGAGAGCCTACACAGTGGTATCTGCTTGAGCCCTGGGGGAAGAGAAGTTGCTGGTTGGGAGAGGGAACCTTGGGTCACCAGGGGACAGAAGGGTCTCTACGCCCTTCCTTCCAGAGTTCACAACCTGTGGGTGTGTTGAGAGATTGCCTGAGAGAACAAACTTTTTCTCTTCTCTTTTTTTTCCCCTTCAGTCTTTTTAAGGCCAGTTTAAAAAGGATTTCTTTTTCTTTTCTCCCTGCGAACAGGCCAGGGGCTATTACGGAAATAGTAAACAGAAGTGCTCGCAGATGCTGGTCTGTTTTAATTAGGGCATTAAAGTAGCTTAGCGCTTACACTTTATATTTTTTGCGAACTTGATTGTATAGCATTTTAAATACCTGTGAACGTTTTAAGGACTCTGGGCGATGGATTGTTTGCAGTTTCACAGGAAGCTTCTATTTTAAAAGCAGGCCGGGGTGAGGGGCCGTGCAACCTTCACTGCGGTGCCTCCTGGGGGGGGGGGGATGAGTCAGGCCAAGATGTCGGCTGATGGCCAATGGTGCCTGGTTCTTACTCAGCCACCCTAGGGTCCCCTCTGCAGAGGGTGCACCCTCCTGGGTGCCCAGCCAGGGTCGCCACGAGCCCTGTTTTCTCTCAAGGCCTGATCGTCCTTCCCCAATGTGGCTCCAAAATGTTTCTGTCTCTACCTTTCCCAGCCACTATGTGTGTGTGTGTGTGTGTGTGTGTGTGTCCTCTCCCTCCCCAAGGTCTTGGGCAAGCATCCTGATACCCTCCTAACTCACCCCTCCATTCTCTAACCCCCCACCCTCACCCCTCCGCATTCTGCCACAGCCCAGGTTTGCCTGTGATTCCCCGTTCTCTGAGGGTCTAGTCATCTTATGAACTTTTGTGTATATGTGTTTATGTGCGTACACGTACACATTTGTGTGGAGGAAGTCGAAAGCGTCTTCCTCAATTATCCTCAGCCCTTTCGAAAAATAATTTATTTAATTTTATTTTATGTGCATTGGCGTGAGGGTGTCCGATCCCCCCCCGCCCCCGGAACTGAAGCCACAGACAGTTGTGAGCTGCCAGGTGGGTGCTGGGAACTGAACCTGGGGCCTCTGGAGTAGCAGCCAGTGTTCTTAACCACTGAGCCACTGAGCCGGCTCTCTAGCCCCGCCCCCTCCTGATTGATTTATTTATTTATTTGAGAACAGCATCTTTTGCTGAACCTGGGGCGTGCCAACTAAGCTGGCATTCCAGGGATCCACTTGTATCCACGTCCCCAGCCCTGTGATATGGGATGAAAGAAACATTGCCCTCTCTGTCCTTTACACAGGGGCTGGGAATGGAGTGCAGGTCCCTGGACTGGAATGGCAGGTACTTTGCCTGCTGTATTGGCTCCTACTATTATGAATCATAATGTGAAAATCTGATACATGATCCTTGTGAAAAGGTCCACTGACCCCCCCAACCCCCAAAGGGGTCGCGACCCACAGGTTGAGAGAACCACCGCGTTAGACGCTGCACCAAGCGCACAGCAAACCTCCAAACTTCCCTACCAGGCCGTGTTGGGAGGGGGCGGAGCCTTTAAGAGGCCGTCTAGTGGGAGGAAGTGAGACCACTGGGCATGCCCTTGAAGGGCACTTGGGGACTCATGGTCCCTTCCTCTTTCTCTTCTTGCTTCCCGGCTGAGGGGTTGCACTTAAAGGCGTCCCCCAGCAATAAAAATCCGGTCCCCAAAGAGGGGAAGGACTAAACCGGAGAGATTGCATCTCGTCCCTGCACCTTGCACAGCACAGAGGCAGCCTGGAACCTTTCGTGTTGGGAAGTGTTGACACCATGATGATGAGGACACCTCAGACATCGCCCCAGGGAGCCTGTGACTAAACAGCTACCAGCCCAGGTCAGGAGGGATCTAGGGGAACGTTGGAAAGGCTGCCCAGGGCCTTCTCTGCAGAGAGCAGCTGTTTGCAAGGTTTGGAAAACACCGGGAAGCCAGCGGGCCGAAGGATAAACTGGGTAAAGCCAAAGAAACGCCTTGCTAGCTTTTGGTTTGGACATATCCTGGGTTCGTTTGTGCCGCAGGACCTTTGCACGTGCCACGGCCTTGCATAATTCCTTCAGTTCTCCCTTCCAGAGAGTTCCATCCCTGACCCTTTTAGCGGAAACTCTCCCTATCCGTATCCTATCTACATCCCTGCTTCCTTCTCCACCACGTGGCTCAATCTTCCATCGGGTAGTAGGTTGTTTATTTGAAGTCATACTGTGTTGTGAAATGCTGTTCTCTGCTATCTCCTCATCTTTCTGTTGGGGCTGAGTGGGTTTCCCATTGGTGATGGCCACTGGAGAACCTCCTCTGAGCCACTGTTGGCTAGAAGGTGTTTGTGTGTGTGTGCGCGCGCGTGCACGCGCATGCTTGCATGTGTGAGGGTGGAGACCTGGAATGTGGCGGTAGGTTCCAGCTCAGGCTTCACCCAGCCTGCAGCCTAATTCCAGGCCCTTGAAGCAGCATGTGTCGGCAGACTGAGGATGGACATACAGCGATGGCCTTGGTGTCTACCACCGCCACCAACCGCTGAACCCTGTTATAAAGGAAGGACGGGCTTCTATTCCTGCCAGAAACATTGGTGATATGGCAGGCTGTTGTAGAATTTGTAATCCTGGCTGGGGTTTGTACACTGCCTTTGACCATTTAGTTCCGGATAAAAGACACACACACAGCCTTTGTATTTTCAATAAGCCTGGGCAGACACCTACCCTCTGTGCTGTTAGACTCTACTCTTCTATCTATGACTACTCACTCTGTTTCATCTGGGCCGCTCTTAGCTCCAATCGGCCAGCCCTCGGGGCCACGTTCTCTTGACTCCTAACCCATGGCGGCTTCTCCTTCCTCTTCCTGCACCTTCTGCTTCTTCTCCTGGTTCTCTGACCCCTAGCTCAGGAACCCTAAACCCCACCTATGTCTCTTCTGCACAGCTATTGGCTGTTGACATCTTTATTTACCAATCAGAAATAACTTGGGGGCAGGCTCACGTATCTACAAGCAGACTCTACACACACTTAGCATCTCAATAGACAGCAAGATCAAGCCTTGCCACTGAAGCTGTGTATTTATTCCCTTGGAGCCACAGCTGGCTGGCTCTCATCTGGCCGGGAGTGCCCGGAGGGTAGGTCTGAGAGCCCTATTGGTTTCATGGATGGGTGACGCCAGGGGCTTCGTGGTCTGGGGAAATCCAGTGAGGGAAACGTTCGGATCAGAGGGAGCAAGTTCGGCTGACCTGATGATTTCTTCCTTTTACTGATGAGAGCTCAAGAACATATTGATCGAGGTGATCAACATTTAGATCTTTCATAGTTAATGAGGAGCTGTCTGATTGATATTGGAAACAGTCACTGCCCTGGGCTTTTAATGAAGCCCGCAGAGTGGAGAGAGAGAGAGACACTTGACATCACAGGTGGAGGGGTGTGGGCGGGGGACAGCAGGGCTCTTTTGCAGCCACTGCCCTCCATCATTGAAGCTTCAGGGGCCCGGCTCTGCCTCTCCTGGAGGTGTTTCCTCTGACCCATCCCTTGGCCTCTGGGACCCTTGTATCATCTTCTGTGACGTGGGAGCGGGGCTGGTCTTATTTTCTCCAGGGAGTCTCAGTGGCTTGTGCGATATTACACTCGAAGCTCTCCGCATGATGTGAACATGATGAAGTTTTCTCCTGGTACCTGGCCATGAGGTTGGTGCCTCAAAAACCCTGAAATGCTGGAGAAATGGCATGCTGTTGAATTTTGTCCACTGCTGTGGGTGATAGTGGTGACTTAGACGAAGGTACACACTGCCTTCTCGGGCCAGTATTATCTTCATACTCGTGAGCTTTGTCACGTGCGATCCACCCAGTCACTGGATTCTGTGTTAGCAAAGGCGGTAGGGTATGTGTCAGGGGTGGCACATGGCTTTGGCATCCCTTTGCCTAGAGCAGCAGTTGGCCATAGTAGGAGTCCAGTTTTTGTTGTTGTTGGTGGTGGTGTTGTTTTGTTTTTGGTTTTTTTTTTTTTTGATTGAGTGTCAGAACATGCCTGGAAGGGGAGTCCAAGAACCAAGGGAAACATTCCAAAGAAATGGAAACTTAAGTTGGCACAAACCTGCACAAGAATGTCCCCAGCAACTTTATGTACAGAAGCCTGAGATTGAAAGCAAGCCTGCTGGTCTTCAGTGAGCCCATGTTAGACCTATGGCATTTCCATATTAGCCCATGGTTGTATAATGGTATGCTCATATGAACTGATGGTTAGACTCTGGTAAATCTACCTTAGCTCATGGCCTGCCTGTGGTATGTCCATGTGAACCTTGGCTAGACTGTGGTATGTCCATGTGGGCTTTTGTCTAGACTGTGGTATGCCCATGTGAGCCCTTGCCTAGACTGTGGTGTGCCCATGTGAGCCCTTGCCTAGACTGTGGTGTGCCCATGTGAACCCTTGGCTAGACAGTGGTGTCTACATGAGCCTGTGATTAGACCACGGCACATCTGTGAAAGCCTGTGGTATGTCCACACTGTAGTACTCTGATCATTGCTTAAAAGAAAAAAAAAATTAAAAAATGTTAGTGAACATGGAAGAGAGAGTAAAGAATTATGTAGCATGGACTAAGCCCTCTAACTGGATGACTTCTTTTTCTGGGGGAGGAGGAAGAGGACAGGGTCTCAGGTAGTCCAGGCTGGCCTTGAGCTTACTAGGTAGCATAGGATGACCTTGAACAACTGCTCACCCTTGTCTCTACCTCCCAAGTGCTAGAATCACAGACTTGGGCCACCAGGCCCCTCAAGGATTCCACGTGGTGACGGAAGGATTCCAGGTGGCAATGTCACCATGTTACAGAGAGGAAAACAGAGTACTTAAGGGGCTTGGCTGAAGACCCACAGCCTGTATGTACCTAATGACAAGGGAACTCAAACCTCCTCAGGCCTGTGGCTCAAAATTCATGCACAGAGGGTTCCCTGGGCTTCCAGGCCTGCCTGGTCCTGAGGGAACTGCTGTCCTTGTGTCCCAGCCCTGCCCTCTACCCTCCTCCCCTCACAGGAGGACATTGCTGTGATTTGTTAGATGTTGTTATACTTGTTTATAGGTGGGGAAACTGAGGTAGAGGGAGGAACTGGGGCTATTCAAGCAGAGACAAGGTCTCTCCTAGCCCCAGCTCCCTGGGATTGGACACAGCGGCTGTTTAGTTTATCTTGCTCTGATGTGTTCTCCAGGTCCCCCGTACCGGTACGGTGGCCCAGGATCCAGGCTCTGTAGGCCAATTCTAGCTCAGCGGCAATCTAGTCTGTAGTCACCAGACTGTGGCCTCGGGCACCTGCTGGCTTTTCTCCACACACCCCCCCCCGCCCCCCAGCAGCCTCCTTTCTGAGGAGGGATGAATTGGTTAAAGAAGAAAGCATTTATAGGGCTGGCGAGGTGACTCAGAGCGCATATGTGAGACCTGAGTTCGAATCCCCAGCACCAGGGAGGAAGCGGGATATGGTAAGGCACAGACCTGTAAAAACCCAATCCTGGGAAGCTGGGGTATTGAGAATCCCTGGGGCTCTTGGGCCAGCCAGTGTAGCTGAAGCAGAGAACTGTAGGCCAGTGAGAAACCCTGTCTCAAAGGAGGTGGGTGTCGTTCCTGAAGATGGCACCTGAAGTCATGCATACACACACCACATACAAACATACATGCATAGATATGTGCATGCATGCATGCACACACACACACCACACAGGATGCATAGTCACCTTGTGGGGTGGCTAGAGTCTGCAAAGAGAGAATGACCTAGGTGGGGCAGCTGGCCTCATTTGGCCTTTTTGCTCAGGTGTGTGTGTGTGTGTGTGTGTGTGTGTGTTGGGAGGGGAATAGTCACACCTCAGGGTGACAGGAAAGGATCTGACTCAGCCGCTCCTTTCCAGGAAGGCCTGGAGCCAACAGTTAGCACTAGGCTAGCCAAGGTCAAGGTCCCAGTGTAGGGACCCGAGTCTAGGGGAAAATGCAGCGGGGGTATTGAGAGGTGTGGTGGACCACCTCAGCCAATTTCCCAGTCCTAAGAACCTTTTAGAGATCCCCATAGTTGCTGCCAGTTTCCGCGTGGTCTGTGTAGATGAACTGCTGGCATGTTCTGCAGGCTGGAGCTAGATGTAGCTGCCGTGTGCACCCACAGATCCGGAGGTGACAGTCTGCACAGCAGGCGTTGGGCCACCCTGGCTCGACTGCCCTCCCTGGAACCCCTCGATCAGTTTCAGACTGCTGTCTCTTTCCACTTGGGAGGAGACAGTCATGGGAGTGGGGCCACCCTAGCCCCGTGGGACATCTTTACTTCATTTGTTGACCCTTCCAAGGTCCTAGATCTGGCCACAGCTCAGGTTCTGAGATGTCAAGTTCTGGGGTCATGCTTGAATTCAACTTTGGCATCATCAGGAGACAGTTGTGGTGAGGGTATCCTCCATGCTTGGAATTGGGAGTGGCAGATAAAAATGCTGTCGGGGACTCCCCTAGGGTGACAGAGACAGGGGGCTTCGCGGGTTTGTCTGGGTGGTATTAGTGTCTCTAACTGCAGGAACAACTACAGTTAAGCCACGTGCCATAGTGGGGCATTGGCCAGAGGTTACTAGATGGACCTTGCTGAGCCTGAGGGGTCCCCCCTCCTCCACTCCTTGAATGGTGGCAGCTCGTGCGACCCTCTCCAGTCTCAACCAGTTAGAGATGGCAGTGGGTCCTCCTACGAAGGTCCTAACCTTATCGCCAGGGCTATGTGCGTCCAAGGACATCACTGTTGGGACAAAGAATGTGGGACTTGAAGAAGGTTGGCCCCGGGGACAGGCACTGGTTTGAGAAACTCAACCTTACCCCACCCCCACCCCCCAGTCAGTGATTTGCCAAGGATGGGCCAGCAGGTCTGATCTGAGCCCTTTTCTGATAAAGCCACAGTAGAAACTTCGAGGCTCCTGCTAGGATGACCTTTTCTACCTCTTTTTGTAGACAATGTAACAGACTCAGTAGGGTGAAGTCCACTGTCCACGACCACCCAACTAGCTGGGCAGAACCATCACCCAAATGCGAGGGTTCATGTCTCCTTTCCTTAGGTGACTTCGTGCCTCAGTTTCCCTATCAGTAAAGTGACCTTTCCTCTAAACCCTAACCCTAACCCTAACCGTTTCCTCCAGTGGAGTCATTAGGTCCCTCTCCCTGCAGTGGAACCACCTGGGACTCAGGAAGGTGACAAGATCCCTGGCTTGCCACAGCAGGTCTCAGCTTCCCCGTCCCTCTCTCACACCGCGACTTGAGATTTTTACACGGATGGGTACTGTGTGCGGGGTGGTGAGCCTTGGGGTGGGGTGTGTGTGTGAGAGAGAGAGAGAGAATGCGCGCGCGTGTGTTTGCAACAAATATTTTATAATAGACAGGCTTCGTCTGCCACTTCTAAAAGTAGTGGGGAAAAAAATCCACTTTGAGAAAATAAAAATAACACCAGTGTCTAAACTGCTGAAGTCATTAGCTCTGTAAGGGCAACAAACAGGTCGTGGGCTAGAAACTTCTGCGACAGAAGCTTAAACCCACAGGGAGCAAGTCTCCATGATTAGATTGTGGGCGAACTGACCACCTGTCCACATCTCTCCTAAGCCTCAGAGAGAGTCCTCCAGAGAGATGACCGTCTTCCTTACTTTTACTAGTGACCCAAGGATTGACCACTGCCCCAGCGGCGGCGGCGGCTATAGAACTTTTATGTTGTGGATGCCAAACGCTGCCTCGTGAAACAGGAACTTGGCGGGGCCTTTGTGTCCTTCTCGAGCCACTTGAAAACTTTATTTCCTGTGACTGCCATCCTCAGGAGTGAGCCGGTGTGTACCTGCAGGCCCCAGCTGGGAGGGGACTCTACGGAGAAGGGCTTCCTTGGCGGCTTTGGGTTAGATAAGTATTGGCCACTGATGGGTTGAGTGGCTGGCGGCTTCACCATGGCAGCCTTGATCCTTCCTCTCTCTGCAGGTCACAGAGGAAGCGTGGTGAGCAGAGCCACCGGCCCAACAGTGTCAGGATCGTCAGGGCCCAGAGCTGTGTGAAGAGGGAGGAACATGCTATGGTCCCTGGTGCTGTCGCCTGCAGCCGTCGGTGTCTAGGAGGACCCTGAGGGAGGGAGGGAGGGTCGTCCTTCGAGCCGGGAGGGGTGATGGGAACGTGGGTCTGAGATGCGTGCCTTTCCTCCATGTTCTGGCAACAGTAGGGACTGGCTCCTGACATCACCACCTTTTAAAGCATTGACATATGGTGGGGTCCTGCGGCGTGTGTCTGTTTTGCCTGTGGGATCAGAGGTTTCGATAGGCTCTCCTGGGCTGTGGGGTTCCTCCGTTAAGTTGTTTCTCTCATCTGTATGGACTCCAGAGCAATGGAACCCCGTCTCCCAGCATTGATCGCCACCCCCCACCCCCTACCCCCCGGCAAGCCTCACAGGCGGCTTTTGTTGGATGCCTGACTCGATGTGTGGTTTTCCTGAGGAGAGGAAGGTGGGTCAGAGCGTGAAGCTCAGGCAGTCGGAACCAAGTCTGGTCCGTGACCGGCTGTGTGTCCCCGAGCAAGTGGCTGGCCCTCTCAGGGTTCTGGTCTTTGAAATGGAGGCAAGCATAAATGTGTTGGCTGTTGTACATCTGTTTCGTCATTTGTGAATGAGTGTCCTGGGACTTTCCATCCAGGTTGTCCCGAGGGGCGAGGGCAAGGCTCCCAGGGATGAGGATTCAGGGCTATTCTGAAGGTCCTGGCTATGCCCACTGTCTGACTCGCCATTGCAACGAATGTGATGATGGCCCACACTGGGTGGCACCATGGCGTTTCTCTGTGGCCCCAGGAAGCTTGTGGCCTCTGTCTGCTTTATTTGGTCATTTATTTACATGGTCGCTACCCTCCCAATATCTTTTTGGCTTTTTTTTTTCCCTCCGCAGATATAGGGTTTCTGTGTAGCACTGGCTGTCCTGAAACTCAAAATGTTATTAGCCTGCTCCACTATCCCTGCCTCCCTCCCAACATGTTGAAGCCACAGTTGGGGATACTGTGCTGGCCCCAGTCTGGTCTGGAGAGATCCAGAGAGGAGCTTAAGAAATGAGGGTAGCTCAAGCCACTCTCTCTCCTCCCCCATTCCTTCCTGTGGCATCTAAGATATATCTGGGGCCAGGGCGGAGTGCCTGGGGCATGGCTGATCCTGAATGCAGTGGTTTCTGAGTGGTCGCCAGCCATAAGCTTGTTAGTGCTACTGAGCTCTCTCTCTTGGTGGGGAGAACAAGAATTGCCCAGTGCGCCAAGCGTTTTTTTTGTGCCCGGTACCTGGCTCTCACCCTTGTGACTGCTCCCAGGGCCCAGGAATAAACCAAAGCCTCCTTCTGTAGCTTCTGGCCTTGGCTCTCTGTCTCCCACCACTGTTGTCCTGGGCAACCGTCCCAGTGGCTTCCATGCTTGCAATGGTGGAGGCCAGGCCCCAGGCTGGTGCTCTCGATAGGGTAGCTTGAGAGTCTGAAAAGCAGGTTCTTGCCTACATGGTACTCCCTTGCCCTTCTCACACAGAACCTGTCTTGACTTCCATGCGAGAGTCAGAGGAAGGTGCTATGGGGTCTTCGGCTATTCACGCCACCCGAGCCCCAAGGGTGGCTATGTGGTGAGACCCACGTTATTCTGAGACGGGCCCAAGGGTCTTAGGTACCCATATCACTACCCATTCCCTCTCGCCTCCTTTCCTGCCGCCCCGCTTCCCACACTGTTCCCCAGCCCTCCCCCCTCACCTCAGCCTGGGGCGCCAGGGAGAAAACAGTGACGCTTGGATCTCTCTCTTTTTGGCTTTATTTATTAAAAACAAACTAACCCAAGAGCCAAGCACAGGGTGCCAGCAGACGAGAGCTTAGAAATCGTATTAACCACGGCAGAAAAAAAAAAACCCAAAAAACAAAAATGATAGGAATACACACGTCTAGGCCGAGTGGGGGCTGCTAAATAAGCAAGACAGGCTGCTGTGACCGGGATAGCGGGGAAGGCCACCCGTCTCAGTGCAAGGAGGGGACACCTCATTTGATGGCAGTCAGGGCCAGGACTGGACGTAGCCACAGGAACCCCATGCTGCTGTTGTTGCCAGCGCAGGGTTGGTGCTGTTTCACACACAGGAACTGCACCCGGCACGGGGAGCAGGGGTTCAGGTGAGCATGCATTGGGGTTCTGGCGAGTGTACCTTGGAGCCGACGGGGCTCCCTTTCTTGTGTAGTTTGGACTCAGGGTTGGGCGTTCGGTCGGTCTGTCAACCTTAGGGAGCTGTACAGTGGCTTAAGCCGCAGCCACGGTGACCCGTGCGTTTGACCTTTTAGCAGGATGCCCTTTGACCTTTTAGCAGGATGCGCTCACACCGCAGAGAGCAGGAAGAGCTGGGAGGAGCCAATGCCGCGGGCCAGGCCTGTGTCCAGAGTCCCGAACCTGGAGACTGAGAGTCCCCAGAGCCCTGCTGGAGCCTCAGAGAGATAATCTCTGGCGTCTACTTGTTTTCTTCCAGGCGTGTAGAGGTCTGACCTGGTGCCCCTTAGCAGAGCAGGTAAAAGCCAAGATGCTGTGTCACCTTCCTCCCTCGAGGAACGTCCTGCATCTGTGGAAGGGCGACCCTAAGCTCTAGGCCGTGGGAGCTCAAATCATTTATTTATCAATTCATCGTCCAAACTACCTGGGTCTAGCAGTTCACTGCAGGCTGCCCACAGCCCTCAGGGCATCCCAGGATCAGACAGACCAAGGACTAGGCAGGTAGAAGAAGCTGGCTTAAGCCAGGAGCCGGGAGGCCAGGGAGGTGTGGGTAGATGCCTGGCCAGCCTGGAAGTCCAAGGCCAGCTGCCTGCATGGGGGCAGCAGCCTGTGTTATGCATCCCAGTGCAGGTGGGAGCCAGGCTGCCTGCTGGACACAGGATCCTGGGTCCCCCCAGCTGGGGTACAAAGAAACACAGAGGCTCAGAGGTGGCCAAGTATGTTTCAGTGGGAGGAGGTGGATGGAGCAAACGGGTCCCCCAGAGTCACAGCCCAGAGGGTCTGGGTCCCCCCAGGATTGGAGCAAAGCATTTTGGGGTCTTGGCCTTGAGTCCTATCCACATAGGCTATTCTGCTCTCTGTGTGATCTTCCTTCTCACTCGAGCCTTTGCTAGGTCCAGATTAGGCCCTGCAGGGAGGCGTGGGGTAAGATGGTGTGCAGGCAGGGGGCTATGTGGGGTGGGTAATGGAGCCCCACTTCACATCTTGCCCCCACTGTCAGGAGATCCAGCCACTCGAAAGCTACTGTATGTGGTGCTTATTTCGAACGCAGAGTTGGGGCCACCAGGATCCAACTCACTGAGATACGACTTTGAGGAGAGGTTGGGGTGTCTTTGCAGATCTGGGGCTCCTGCTCACCTTGACCACCTTAGGGGGGCCTGCAGAAACAATGTAGTTTAGACTCAAGTGACCAGTGGGTCTCAGGGCTGGAGCCTGGGACATAGCACTTCTGTGTCCCTTTGACACCCGGCCCTGCCAGTGGTCGGCTCAGGGGGCGAGATGGCATCTAGCTGTCTCGAGAGCCCGGGAGGTGATGCCGCCGCCTTTAAAATTAGAAGGAAGATATTTGTTGCAAAGCAGAACCTGCGTCAGCCCGCGTCCTGCGGGAAGGGCCGCTAGCAGCCTTTCGCGTTTATTTTTGCACATTCTTTGCATGTGCCGAGGCTGCTGGCGGTCCTCGCTCAGCTCGCTCTCGCGGGGGCTCGAGCTGCCCAGCCCTGCTGTCACTGGACATTGCTGCATTGGTGGCCCTGGAGAGGACGGGGCTGCTCAGGGTGAGTGCAGGAAGATGTGGGGTGGACAGGATTCCAGACCATGTTCTGGGGTCTGTCTGTGTCCTGCTGATTGTGTGGTCCGTGTGGGGGAATGTGTGGCTTTAAAGCTTTCTCCCCTCTTGTCATGGCTTTAAGAGCCACCGGTTTGTGAGATCATGTAGGAATCTCTGTCCGTGTGTGTGTGTGTGTGTGTGTGTGTGTGTGTGTGTTCAGGAGTTGTGGCTTCCTGGGTCCCTACCTGTCTTCAAGAGGTGGCCATGGGTGTGGCTGATTGCGGGTCTGCACTCTGCACCCAGGATGGTCTTGGGGACACAGGAGTCTGTGGCTGTGGGTCCCCGTGCTTGCAGGTGTGTGTGGCAGAGAGTGGACGTGTACGAGCCTACACCACTGTCCACGTACAGGGGTGCGAATCAGTGCATTTGAACATGGGTGCATGCACGGGGTCTGTGGACAGTGCGCCGTGTGGGTGCACAGTGTGCGAGCATTCTGCGTGAGTGATGGTTCGGGCACATGTGAGCATGTTTGACACACGTGTGCTGCATGTGTGTGTGTGTGCATGTGGTACTCTTTTGGCTCCTGCCAGAACAGGACCTGCCCAGCCCTGGAAAGCTGGTGCAGACTGGGGGAGCAGGCAGGCTGCACCCCAGTTGGCCCCAGATCCCGTTCCAAGGCTGTGGCTGGGTCTCTTCCACCTGGCCCTGCTGCGAAGGGTTAGTTAGATATACTTGCTGTCTGGAGTATCGTGGGCTTTGTGGCCCAGTGGATGACAAGGGCTGCCCTGTCCCCAGGCTTCCCTAGCCCCTTCAAGGACGGTGTCTCCAACATCAGATGGCTCTGTGTTCTTTGGGATACCAGCCTGCCCTCTTTACCTTTTAGGGAGCCTAGTGGCTAGCCAGTTACTTCTAGCCAGGGAAACCTCTCCCCGGCACAGGTCCACCTACCGTAGGACAGTCGCAAACCGGAAGTCAGGCAACCTCGCAGTACACAGTGGACCTAGCCTGTGTGAACATATGTCCAGAGTAGGGCGTCAAATGCCGCATGTCCTTGAGTATATTGGTTGGCCTCTCTGAATCCCTTTGCCGTGGCTGTAAAATGGAGTTGGAAGAGCTTCAGGGTTGGTGACTGTTCTTCATTTGTTACTGAGAAAGTCTTTCTTGATCAGTACAGGTCTGTGTGCCAGGTGGCCTGCGTTGTGTGTCCTAGCCACGTGTGACCCTAGCCAGGCCATTCTATCCGTGCCTCAGTTTCCTTACCCGCCGGGTTGCATTATTAACCGTGCCTGCTCCTCGCTGACGCCGTGAGGGTGTCTTCTCATTTTACATAAAAGGTTACAGAGCATGTACTATTGTTGTTATTTCTGGAACAGTGGAACGCAGATTAAAACATCCCCCAGCCTGCAAGCGCTCGCAGGCTTCCATTGTTAAACCCCGGGTGGAGGTTGCTTCTCTGAAGCTCCGCCTGTGTTGGGTAACATGGTATGGGGTTGCAGCATGGTGCCCCCGTGGGTGGGCCACTCTGCCCTCCTCTCTTCAGTAAATTGGCACAGTAGCTACAGACTTGGCTGAAGCCGTCCTGGGCAGGAGCATCTGACAGGGGAGCCCTGGCAGCTCTCACCCAGCGCTGGTCCAGCCGGTTCAGGCTTGTGGTGGCTGTGGCCACCCAAACTGGCATGTGCCCTCGGTAGAGTGACTGACATGTGAGTGTTGGTGCAGACCTCAGAGGCAAGGGTGGGATGGTGTTGCCCCAGAGCCTGGCAGAGCACTATGCCCAGAGCTAACCTGCCCTTCAGTCGCTGCTAAGTGCTCAGGGGTGCAGCGCCGGGCATAGCCCGGGTGGGTGCTCAGACCTGCGGCGCGTGTGGAAGGTATTCAGGGATAGTCCCCAAAGCCCTTGAGCCTTGACCCTGTCTTCCAAGTCCCTATAGGAGTCTGCTTTCTCTAGTTGCTGGGTGACCTTGAGACAGCTGCTTAATCTCTCTGACCCCCTCTAGCTACTTACATTTATTTTTTCCTGTTTAAAAATTAGGCGTGTAATCCGGGTGTGGTTGCCTACACATTTAATCCCAGCGCTCAGGAGGCAGAGGCCAGCGGATCTCTGAGTTTGAGGCTAGCCTGATTTATAGAGCGAGTTCCAGGGCAGCCAGGGCTACACAGAGAAATCCTATTTCCAAAAACCAAAATAACAACAACAACAACAATAATAATAATGTGTATTTGTTCAGGCATGTGCATGTGTGATGTGAGACAAGTTTCTTAACCTCTCTGAACCTCTCTTTCCTCATCTGTCACGCTCACTTTTCTGTTGAAGGAAGGAACTGAACGCAGTGTCTGTGGGCTCCCAGCGTGGTTGCCAGTTACTCCGATTCCAGTTAACTGGAGGAGGAGCGAGACCCGGGTGAGCCTGTGAGACACCCCAAGGTCACGAACTACGAGGGTCAGTGTGCCCCGCCCACTCAACTGGCCTCCCAGGCTGGCCCCTGCTCTAAATCTTGGGTCTCCTGGTAAGGATCTTTGAGATTGCAGTGTGCCACAACCCTTGGAGAATGGCGGCGCTGCATAGAGGGGTCAGTGTGAGCGCGGCGGGTGTGTTCACAGCGCTCCGTCCCTCAGGGCCTGGTTGGTACCATGGCATCCAGTGTCTGCCCTTGGCTGGTCAGCCCAGTGGTTCATAGCTGTCCCTATATAGCTCCGGGCCACACGGAGGGTTCAGGTGCCAAGAGGCATGGCCCGACTCCGCCCCCTGCTCCCCCTTTCTTTCTGTCCCGCACCTCTGGAATATTGGGGGCGATTTAAAGGAAATGTTGTCTTAACGACAATAAGGTGGAGTCTGGGGTTCCTGAACGAAGGCCGTGGCCTTGGGGGCCCCTTGTCAATTCATTTGATAGGCAATGGGTATTGATTTTTCTACCTGCAAGGGCTGAGGAGGAGGTGACTCAGCAGAGGGGATGGTTTGAAATTCGGGCCTGGGCTGGGAGGGGAGCAGGAAGCTCCACTCTCCTCAGCTGGCCAGAGCTGTGCAGGAGGGAGGTGGCCAACAGAAGCCCGCCCTTGTCTCCTCCCCGGAGGTGACTGTGTGCCACTGGCTTTGCCTCCCTGTGACTCAGTTTCACTAGTCGGCATGGCGGGCGAGTGAGCCCTCACGTCTGTGGAGTGTGCTGTGGATGGAGAGGCCCATCTCCTGGTAAATGACAGGCATTGTGACTGCTGGGGGTGGGGTGGGGGGAGGAGACCCCTCTCCACCCCATGCTAGGCAAAAGGTCTGCCACCAAGCTTCACCCCGCAACCCCATTGAGGAGGTTTAGTTGCTAGCAAGTTGGCAATGCAGTTTATGGGACACCAAAGGAGAGGATGAGAGTCTCGGTCAATCCTAGACAGCTTCCTGGAGGAGACGTTTGAATGACTTCACCTCTGACAACGCGTGACCAAAAGGGGTGGTACGGAAGACACGGTATTGTGTCAGGATTTTATGGACAGAGAGGGGTGAGTCAGAGTCTCAGGAGATACGTGAGGACGGTGGCTGTCCACTGGGGACAGGACAGAGGACAGGGATGGGGACGGTTGGGGTCAGGGAGAAGTAAGGAAGTGACCACATTGTGGAGCTATGTTGGGTCAGCCACCCACGTGAAATGGTCAGTGGACAAGCTATGGTGACATCAGGCAGCAGCCATATACTCCACGAGGTGCTGAGTGACAGCCTACCATGCCATGGAAACCGCAGCCCTGTCCCCATTTCACGGTTCCTCTGAATCTGGCCAGTTGCCAGCCAGCCCACAGCTCTGTCCCGTCTTGGCTCACAGGCCCCTCACCCGGCCCAGGGCACAGCTTTCCAGTCTCTTCCGTGACACCGGGGCACACTTGATGCTCCCCAGGGCTCCCAACTAATAAACAGGGCATGGCTGTCATTCTGAAGCTACATTTTGTTGTCCCCTGAGAGGGCCGCCACAGCTACCATTCGCGCATGCGTGTGTGGGCCCAGGAGCGGGAAGGTCAGGGCCTGACAGGAAGTGTTACTTCTAAACTTTTGATCCAGGACACCAGCAGCAAGCATCCTTCGTTGCCTGTTCAACCCCAAACTGGGCTCTGCTGCCTCGAGTTTCCCTAGTCCAGAGCCTGTTTCTGCTCCATTTAGTTACCATCATGATTTAAACAAAAAAAAAAAAAAGATAGGTTCTGATGTAGCCCAGGCTAGCCCTGAGCTTGCTATGTAGCCAAGGATAGCCTTGGGCTTGTGCTCTTCCTGCATCCTCCCAGGAACATCACCATCACACCTGATTTACATGGTGCTGGGTGGGTACCTCCTCAACAGGGCCACCTCCTCAATAGGGCCACCTCCTCAACAGGGCCACCCCCCAGCCCCAGTCCCCCTTAAAGCAGCACAAGTTCTTCAGTCTTGGTCCTTCCAAACCCGGCACTTCGGATATGGCCCGACCTTTCTGCTCTGCGGGCCGGCTGTCCTCGGACGCCTGCCTGCAGGTTGAGCAGCTGTGTCGGAGGAGGGAGGCTGTGCCTCCTCAGGGCACCCTGTCAGGAGGTGCCACAACGGTCCCCACTGTGACCCATACTGACCTGATATCAACTGGCTTCTCCCCTAAAGGGTTCTCCCTTCTCCGTGAGGGATCGATACGTCTCCAGGGGCGAAACGTTTGGTGACTTGCTCCGCTGTGCATTTTTTTGACCCCCCCACTAATTTTAGCATCCAAGATGCCCCTTGCCTCGATCTGTGACCGCCGTGGGGTGTGCCAACTGGTGATTTTCTAACTCCAACATCCCTTTTACACTGATGAGTTGATGCACTTTCTTTCCCCCTCCGGTGGTTTATCTTTGCAATTATTTATTTATGTTTTACATACTTGAGGCTTCTGACATCATATTCCCCCCTTCCTGCCCCCCCCGAACTTATCCTTTCTGTCCCCGTCCCCCATGTATGTATCTTTAAGTCCCACATACTTATGAAGGCCAGGGATGTCCTCCCTCAGCCAGGCAGTGGTGGCATACGCCTTTAATCCCAGCCCTTGGGAGGCAGAGGCAGGTGGATTTCTGAGTTCGAGGCCAGCCTGGTCTACAGAGTGAGTTCCAGGACAGCCAGGGCTACACAGAGAAACCCTGTCTTGAAAAACCAAAAAAGCCAAACCAACAACAACAACAAAGGAATGCCCTTTCTCAAGTAGTGCCCACCGTGGCTTTTAGAGACAGGGTCTCTCATCAGCTTGGAGTATGCCAGGTAGCCAAGGCTAGCCCACAAGATCCAGCGATCTGCCGGCTCTACCTCACCAGTGCTGGAGCTACGAGTGTGGTGTTTGACCATAGATGCTTGGGGATTCATGCTTGTGTGGCTGCCTCCTCACCGACTGAGCCATCTCCCCCCTTTCTGCCCTCCGCTCTCTGCGTCTCCTACCCTCCCCTTTAAACTTTGAGACAGGATCTCATGAAACCCAGGCTGGATTCAGACTCTCTGTGTCCTAGGTGACTGAGTCCAGACACAGATGACAGGTGTGGGACACCATACCCAGCTTTCTGTCCCCTTTTTCCTCTCTCCAGTCCCTTCATCCCACAGGTGCTCTCTCTGCTGGGGGTAACTGAGCAGGACCCCTCAAATCACTTAACATTCTCGTGTACCTCTGGGGTCTCCTGTGAGCCCCTGTCCAGAGGCCTAGGCAGGTGCCTGTTTGACTTGGTGCTTTTGGCAAGAACCCCGGCAGTGGTCACATGGTGTGGCACCAGTCGGCACCAGATCTGGCTGTCCTCCTCCTGGCACTGAGAGTGCGATCGGTGGCTTTAGCTGTCACCTTGAGCTTCTCATTGTCAAGGTCCCTACCCTCCGGCTTCAGTTCCTGGGTCTGCAAACTCATTCTCAGCCTCTTGTATCTGGCTGGGACATTTCTCTGTGGAGAAAGCTGCCCTGTGTGCCCATCAGCTCCCTCAGAAACGAGACGGAAGGGACAGGTGCTTCCCTCCTCCCCTTCACCCACCAGTCTTCCGAAGAGTGACATCCTCTGACGAGTTCCAAAGAAATGTTTGAAAATGTCACCATCAGCCCTCGCATGGGCGTATGTGGGAGGTGGAGTGTGTGGGGTGAGGCACCTACTTCCGCTGTGACCGTCTGCACCCGTGCCACGGTTGTCCTGTCTCTGGTATCTTGGCTTGGGATTGTCGTTTCTTGGCTCCTGGACCCTCTAGGCTTGAAGGTGACATGGGACCTTCCTCCATTTCTGGAAGGGTACACGGCTCCAGGCTCCATGGTTCATTCCTGTAGCAGATCTCCAGACACAGTGGACCTCAAGGCAGGGGTGGGATGGGGCCGACGGGAGCTCAGTATGTGGGTCTCTTCTCTTCCTTCACTCTGGTCCACGTTGGTGCCCCCCCCCCACCATCCTCTGTCATCTTCCCTCAGGACATGCTGGTGCAAATCCCCACGTCTGACTTCTAACTCTGGCCCGGTCTTTTCCCTGGCGCCCTGAGAGCCAGGCAGGCCCTTACCTGTGGTCCCTTAGTCATGTGTGGCTCTGACTCCAGGTCCCTTTCTGATATAATTCAGCCCAAGGGGCTGCTTTACTCCTTCTGCCTTCCCACATTTGAGGGGCCTCCTCTCCCCTGGCCAAACCCAGACCAGAAAAAATGACATGTACTATCCCTTCACCGGAGCGACTTAAAAATTAATACGGGCCTCCACGTGCCACTCCACCTCCAGGGGAGCAGCCCGCACTCCCTGTGTGAGATTAAAACTCACATTTCATTTTTATATGCTGTGCTTAATCCAATAATGATTTTGCGTTGCAAATGGCAATAATATCTCTCAGCATAGTTAATCAGACTAGACTTAATGCTGTCACTATTTATTAACCTTTGTTGAAAAGCAAGAAGTCTCTCTCTAATCTGCGATTGTTGGTCCTGTCAGAGTCTATCAACTGAGAAAACAGTTTTGGCGCTCATTAAAACGGTGCAAATCCCGAAATGACAGTCGGGGCTGGGTGGGATCTAGTGCGTGAAATCCTCGCCCCGTTTATCGGGATGGCGGAGGAGCTTGGGGGTGCGGTGGGGCTGTGGGGGAGGGCATTCGGGGTGGCGGGGACTGAGTGACCCAGCCCCAGTTTCCTCTTGACTAAAACTCCCTTTTCCAGGATTTCAGGGAAAGAGGAGGGAGTGTGGGAACTGACTTGACCAGCCTAATGTCTTTAAGCTCCCCGGGGCCTGCCTGGCCCAGCGCTTGACTTTGTCCTGCCGTTCATTAGGAAGCTGAGCTGTGCAAATCGAGCTCCTGCTCGAGTCCGGAGTCCATCAAACGTGGCTGTGGAGATGGCTCAGTGGGTAAAGCAACTGCCTTCAAAGCATGAGACCAGAGCTTGAACCTCAAACCTCTGTAAAAGGCTGGGGGTGGAGTCCACGTGCTTGGCGCCGGGGAGATAGACACAGTGGTTAGACCTCCGGGGGACTTCCCGCCAGCTCATCCTACTTGGTGGGTTCCAGGTTGAGTGAGAGATTCTCTCTCAAAAACCAAGGTTGATGGTGCCTGAGGCTTCGAGGCAGGGGGATCGCAGTGTGCTCAGCTGGGACCTATGTAAGGACCTGTGGGAACTCCCCGGCACCCAGGAGTGGAGCAGGCCCGAATGTCTTAGAGTGGCTCTCTAGAAAGTTCCTGGGTGAGGCAGGAAGGTGCTGGGGTCTGGAAGCCCAGGGAACCGGTGGCTTGAGATTTTTTTATGAACCTGGCCGGGATATCACTGCTGGGCCATCCATTGACCTTGGTTGGCAGTTGGATTAGGGTGCATTGTCGGGGGGGGGGCTTGGTGGCTTGAAGCCAGCACCTCAGTCTCCTGCTGGCTCTATTCCGGCCCCGCCCTGCCCACTGCACATCTCAGCTTTAGTTCACTCAGGTGCTGTCCAGCACCGGGATAGCCTTATAATGCAGGTTCTGATCGGCAGGGCACAGCGGGGTGTCCTAACGGGTTCCCAGGCTGTGCAGAAGCCGGCGGAGGCCATGTCAGGCAGACATTGTGTCCTAAGGCTCCGCCCACTCACGAAGAACTTCAGCCAGGTCACCTGGCTGGGCCGTGCAGAGGCAACCCTGTGTCATGCCCATTTCCCTGATGGGAAACCAGCTTTGAGGAGACGGGAATTGTCCACCCGCTGAAGCCTCTGACAGAGGCAGGCTCCAGGGTTCCCCTGTCTCCATTTCTGAGAGTTCCAGCCATGCCTCTGGGTGTCCCTGTCGGGTCTTCGCTTTCCAAAGATGGCTTAAGAGGAACCAAATACGGGGACCGGAGGTGTGGCTCGCTTGGTGGAGGGTTTGTCCAGCAAGCATAAGATCGTGGGTTGGAGCCCCCCAGCTCCACACAACCAGTCACGATAGTAGAACACACCTAAAACCTCAGCACTCTGGCATGCCAGAATTCTTCGGGAAATCTGAAGTTCAAGGTCAATCTTGACTACATAGAGTGTTTGAGGCCAGCCTGGGCTATGTGAGACCCTGAGACCCTGTATCAAACCTTTTCTAGAGGAGTCGGTGAGCTGGTGTGATTAATTATTCAGGAAGGCTGAGGGCGCCTGGGACCTTGCTGCCTCGGCTCTGTCTGGTGATAGAGGCGGAAGGGAATGTGAAAATCAGAACTGTCCCTTGCCTCAGATGGCAAAGGAGCTCGGGCTGTCACAGATGAGGGGAGGCCCTTGCTACGCAGAGATCGGTGCTGGCTGCAGCGGCCGTGGCCCAGAACCCACTTTTTATTTCTGTTTTGGAAAACCAGAGCCTGAGAGCGCTCCGGAAGGCAGCATGCCCAGATGCCTCTGGAATCGGTCTGTGTGCGGGGAGAGGAGTAGATTCTTGCACATTGAGGTGGGATCTGAAGGCCCCGAGGATGGCCCCGAGCACATGTGGTCTGTCCTTTCTTCTCTTCTGGGTCCCCCGAAGCATCTTACCACCTCCGTAGGTTAAAAGAAACCATGTGGAGGAAGTGTGTGGACTTCGGCTGCGCCGTATCCCCCTGCCTCTCTTTGCCAGGCGGTGGTCTTTGCGGATTGGGGACAGCTAGTTCCCTTCAATAGGTACTTTCAAGACTTTTTTTTTTAAAAAGTCAAGTGTGCTTGCACAAGTGCAAGTTCCAGTGGGACACAGAAGAGTGTCGGGTCTCCTGGGTGTAGAGTTACAAGGGGTTGTGAGCTACCCAGTATGGGTGCTGGGAACCCAACTCAAGGACTCTACAAGAGCAGTAGGTGTTCTGGACCACTGAGCTAAGTCTCCTGCCCCCACTTTAATTTTTATTATCTTTTATTTGTGTGTATGCATGTGTGTGTGTGTGTGTGTGTCTGTGTGTGTATGTGTGTGCGCACACATGCACACACAACATATAGAGGGCAGTTCTCTGTCTCCGTCAAGTGGTTCTTGGGAATCAGCCTCAGGTCAGCGTGCTTGTCTGCCGAGTGTCTTCACTCCATCCATCTGGCCAGCTGTAAGGCCACTTGGTCTGAGATGTAGCCTGGCACTGTGTTCTTAGGCACTGAGGCATGGGGCAGCATCTGTCGCTCACCCGGCTGGGCTCAGCAAATCTGTGATCCCGCTACTGTGTTTGGCACTTTGGGTCACTTCTCAAGGAGGTGATGTGTGAGGGATGGAGTTTGCCAGGGATTGGGGTGGGGTGGGGTGGGGGCGGGAATAGAACGCCCTGGGGCGTACAGGAGCTGGATTAGAGCTTGGTGGATCACGGTGAGCTGCCTGGCAGAGGGGGCTGGCAGTGGAGCAGTGTGTGACAAGTATGGAGAGCTCTGGCTGGGTGGGGATGGCTGGGGAGGAGCTCTGAGTTCAGAACATCTGAGGAGGGTTTTGGCTCTCCCCAGTACACAGTGGGAAATGCCTGATCAGGACTCCAACATGGGGGGGGGGTTTGGACCTGTAACCTACTGGTTTATTTTCATAAACTGTGACCTTTGACACTCCCCCCAGTTTCGTCGTGTTAACCCTTTGTAGTCAAACCCTTCTCCCCTTTTCTGTCTGAGCCTGTGGTGTGACTCAGTTTAGCTGAGTCTGTGGTGTGAGGGAAGGGTTTGAGAGTTCTTATTATTTCTTAGATGGTCTTCCGTCTCAAGGATCTTTTTAGATTTTTTTTTAAATGTGTTTTGCCTTACATGTATGTCTGTGCCTCACTTTCTCGCCTGGAGCCTGTAGAGGCAGGAAAGGGCATTGGATTCCCTGGAACCAGCGTTCCAGATGGTTGTGAGCTGCCACATGGGTGCCGGGGATTGAGTCCAAATCTTCTGCAAGAGCAGCCAGTACTCTTAGCCCCGGAACCAACTCTAGGTAGTCCCTGGACACCTGATTCAACGCCGTGCGCCTTCGCTTCTCTATTCCAAGAAAAAAGTAAGCGTCTGTGTGTGGTTTGTTGCTTCCCACAGAGCAGCCTGTCCACCTTCCTGGGAACCCCGTTATTGTCACAGAGGAGAGGACGTGAGTTTAAATCCTCTGGTTCTGCTCTTGTGGTTCAAGACTTCTCCCCATAATCCGCGTCCTCTGACTTTTCAGATTGAATTCAGAAATTGACTTTTCCCCCTTCTCCTACTGAGCAACCAAAGCGGGCCCTCGGGGGTAGATTGTGATTGCAAGGATGGAGATGACTTAGGAGAACGCAGACGTTGTGAGATGCATGCCATCTTTCATCCACGGAAAGCGCTGCTCCACACCCCACCCCAGCCGCCCCTGCCCACTCCCACCTCTTCTCGTAATCCGTCTGTATGCCAGCGTAGAGGCCTCCTCTGCCCCGCGACTGCACACGGCGTCTCCTGCTCTGCCCTCTGAGCCCTCTCTTCCTGGCACTAATCACCATGGCAGAAAGTTCTTTGTGTGATGCCACGTCCTATGAACTCTTGAAGGGCAGAGGGACCAGCTCTGTCCAACCCAGGGGCTTCCCCATGAAGATTTATGAATGGGTGAATGAATGAATGAATGAATGAATGAATGAAGGATAAGTCCCATCCTTTCACACACACCTGTGGCTTGCTGGCTGCTCTCATTCATTGCTCCACATGCTCCGTAGTGTCTGTCTGTAAATGGGGAAACTGAGTCCTCCTTCAGCCCTCTGCTGGGCCTTGCGCTTCATACTCCGCTCCGGCCGTCATGTGTTGCACCTTGAGAATCCCTGTTCATACGACAGGCAGATGTGTGTGTTTGGATTTTTTACATTCATGGATGTGTTGTGTGCATGTGTGTAGTTGTACATCCGAGTATGTAATCCATGTGTGTGTGTGTGTGTGTGTGTGTGTGTGCACACGTGTGTGTGTGCGCGCGCGCGCACTTCAGGGTGGGTGTGGAGGTCAGACACCAGCTGCAGGAGTCGGTTCTCTTCTTCCACTGTGGGAGTCCTGGGTTTGAACTTGGGCTGTCAGGTTTGGCCGTGGGCACCTTTATCCACCTTGCCGGCCTGATTGCAGGCAGTGATGATAATGGGGTTTTTATTTCTTCGATGAGGTACAGCGGTACCACCTTCCAGCATCACTCAGAGCATTAGGAAAACCAGCAGTGGGTCTTGATCAAATCAGGCTCTACTTGTGAGTAGGAAAATCCGAGTCTGTAGGATGCTGCCAACAGATAGTGAAGACCAGAGACTGCAAGGAGAGCCCCGCCCCTGACCCGCCCCCACTCCAATCCCCGCCCCCTTCTCCCAAGGAACCATAGCATAGGGCTGCTAACTAATTGGTTTGTGGACAAGCCTGGGCTACATAGATTTCATTGTGCTTTTGATCTCAAGTCGATACAGAGGTCGGGTGTTAATGGAGTCCCCTGGGTGAGGACTGTAAGGAAGACTTAGGAAGAACTTCCTAAGGAGACCTCAGGTGGCCTGGCTGTCAGGATTGGCTGCAGAATGTGGAAATTCAGATTGAGAAGCTTGGTGCTGTGCAGGAGCCCTGAGGGAGGTGGAGGGGGTGGGGCCCTCTGAGCCGATTGTCTAGGTTAACCCAGACTAAGCAGAAACTTGAGTGACCTCATGAAGTCCCTTCCCACTATAGCCGGTATTTCCTACTCCACTCAATCTCATGTTAGTTACAGAATAGCCTGGAAAAGCAGAGGCAGCAATGACTATTGTTCTCCCCAAATCACAGATGAGCAAACTGAGGCTGGTGGCCCTGGCCTGCAGCTTCAGGACTAGCCAGGAGGATTCTATGATACCAGTCCCACTTCTCTGCCTTGCTCGGTATTTCATTGTCTTTGGTGATGCATCTGGTTGGCTTTTATTTGTGACTCTAGAATCAAATGACACCTGATACCACAGGGGCTGGAGCGGTGGCTCGGAGGTTGAGGTGCAGTTCCGGGCACCCATGCGGCAGCTCACGACTGCTTCAGGGGCTCTGACACCCTCAGACAGATAATACACGCTGGCAAAACACACCAATACATATAAATGAGAATAAATCACATTAAAATATTTCTTAAGAAAAAAAATGGCACATTAGTCCACAAAACAGAACAGTGTCGCCTTGGGGCACGCATGGGCCACAGGGAATGAGAGGATAGCCGGTTATCGTGCTGATAGCTGGCTGTCATCATGAGGCAATGACAGGGAACAGAGAGATGGAGGTGCAGTGGGCTAACCCATGTCCGGTCACACTGACCGACTCTTCTGTGAGAGTCACGGCAGACAAGCTTCCCTATCAAGTTTGACTCAGGTGACTGGACCCACTCACTGTGGTTACAGGAAGCTCCTGTTTTGGGAGTCAGTGGTCCATGTGGAATCTGACAGTGTGCCTGCTTGATTCCGCTGTACGCGGCATGAGGGACTCGGTCTTGCTGTGGTCTAGCCTGCTTCATCCTAGAAAGCTAGTCTCAAACCACGGCCTAGAAAGCTAGTCTCAAGCCACGGCCTAGAAAGCTAGTCTCAAACCACGGCCTCCCAGTCATCTTGTTTGAGAAAGCAAAAATGCCTCTATCGTGTTACTTAGCCCCTGAACTCTGCAGAGTGCCCGAGAAATATGAATTCAGGCATTTGGAGGGTGAACAATATATTTGAGGAGCTGAGGTCAGCGTTAATGAAGGAGCTTCAGCTGGTTACCCATGAGGGAGAGGGATGGATGGGACAGCGTACTCACGTAACCCTGGCACTGTGTAGGCAGAGGCAGGAGCATTACAGGTTCCAGGCTAGCCTGGGATTAAGATGGCTGAAATGGGTTTGTGTAATTTCAGTGTGGTGTGACACTTAACTGATTTTTGTCAGGTTGGGTAGGGTGGACTAGGACCCTTCCAGAAGCCCTCATTTCCTGGTGCTCTCAGATGGCTCTCAGGAGAGAAGGGGGACTTCTGGGTGGCGTGTGTAAGGGGAACATAGCAGTAAAGGACTGTGAGTCAAGCCAGCTGTCCTTCCTACAGACTATCATATTGTGATGGTTTGTATATGTTCATCCCAGGGAGTGGCACTATTAGAGGGTGTGGCCCTATTGGAGTAGGTATGGCCTTGTTGGAGTGGGTGTGGCCTTGTTGCCTCCAACAACAGCCGTGTGTCACTGTGGGGATGGGCTTGGAGATCTTCCTCCTAGCTACCTGAGGATACCCGGTCTGTTCCTGGCTTCCTTTGGATGAAGATGTAGAACCCTCATCTCCTGCACCACACCTGCCTGGATGCTGCCATGCTTCTGCCTTGATGACAGTGAACTGAACCTCTGAACCTGTAAACCAGCCCCTATTAAATGTTGTCATTTATAAGAGTTGCCTTGATCATGGTATCTGTTCACAGCAGTAAAACCCTAACTAAGACACCTACCATGGCGAGGGAAGGGCCTGTGTGTGCTTTGGTGGCTTCATGTCACGCGACACATCCCTCACGTATGTCAACCACTCATCATAGTCACGTAGAGACACACAGTGACAAAGCAGCTGCTCCTAGCTCTGATACAGTGGCCACCACGCTAGGAATCTGGAAACGTCTGCCGAGTCTCATGCTAAACATAAAACACTTCGTCCTAGAGGGGCACAGACACTCTAGGCCAGTCAGACAGCAGTTACAAGCATGGGAACCCATGAGAGTCCCATACATTAAAAACCAGGTGCAGGGTCATGGGCCATGATCCTAGTGCTGAGGGGTGGACAGAGGCAGAAGGGTCTGTGGGGCTTGCTGCCCAAGCAGTGTAGCTGAATGACAAGCTATATGAGAGACTCCATCTCACAAATGATGGGGACAGTGACATGATTTTTGATGATGCATACATAGCCTTAGGTCAGTGCGCGTGTCCGCATGCGCACGCTCAGAATTTTCCGACTGTGTTCCCCATCTCTCAGAATACCTCACTTCTGTGTTCTCGCTCAATCTTGGATACCGTTCAGCTTGTATGTAGTTCAGACTTCGTCATGTGGCCTCCCTCAACCCTAAGGAGGCAGGGGAGCAGAGACAGGAAGCTTCGGTAGGAGGAGTCCTGTCTGTCATGTGCACTGGTACAATTCACTTCGTCTGACTCCATGGCGAACCTGGTAAGAATACCAGGAAACGTAACTGATAGTGTGCCATAGGCTCTGTGCCATCCGCCCAGAACAGCGCGCTTAACCACAGAGTCACCCCATCCAGGAGTCACTGGAATAATTTCCATTTTACAGATCAGAAAATGGAGGCTCAGAGAGGTAAGGTTACTTGCCCAAAGTCACACAGATAGGAAGTAGTAAACAGCATTTGAACCTGAGCTACTTTGGCTACAGAACCCATATTGTACTAACCCAGTCACCAGTTTGAGGCCCAGTAAGTCTCGTCTACCCTGCCCGTAGGTCTCCAATAGGAGACTTCCCTATTCAGTGTGGCCATTGGGAATTATCAGCCACCCCTCCAGGGTCTCTCTTGGGTGGACATCTCACAGCCCTAGCTAGGTCTCCTGAGTTCCTGAAGCAAGTCTGTGCTGCGCCTGTCTGGATGAGTCAGCTCTGCAGGAGCCAAGATCTTTCAAGACCATCACAAAACCCAGACATTATTAAGCATTAATGCCGGGGCTAGAGATATGGCTCAGCGGTTAGGAGCCTGTGCTATCATTGCAGAGGACCAAAGTTCGGTTCCCAGCACCTACATTGGGCAGCTCACATCCGCCTGTAAGTCCAGCTCCAGGGAATCCTCTGGCCTCTGCGGGCACCTGCACTCACGTGCACAAAACCTCACACACATCAGAGTGCACTTGTGCACACAGATACACAGCCTCGTAAAGATTAAAGGATAAAAATAGGCCACCGGCAATTTTAGTAACTTGCCTTCCAAAGGGACACAGTTCAGGACACGGGCAGATGTCTGAAAGCCCAGGTAGTTTCCGTTAACCCTGTATGAGCTGTGCTTTTTCCTAGGTATACAAACCAGGGATGACTTTTAATTTTTATAATCCAGGCGTGACTGGAGATGAGCCAACCATAAAGCCAGATGATTTTAACAACATACCGTAAAGTTGTGACAGCAGGCTGCGGACATGGCCAGTCAGTAAAGCAGTTACAAGCTTGGGGACCCATGAGAGTTCCATACATTAAAAAACAGGTGCAGGGTCGTGGGCCTATGATCCCAGTGCTGAGGGGCGGACAGAGGCAGAAGGGTCTGTGGGGCTTGCTGCCCAGGCGGTATAGCTGAATGACAAGCTATATGAGAGATTCCGTCTCACAAATGATGGGGACAGTGACATGATTTTTGATGATACATACATAGCCTTAGGTCAGTGCGCGTGTCCACATGCGCACGCTCAGAATTTTCCGACTGTTCCCCGTCTCTCAGAATACCTCACTTCTGTGTTCTCGCTCAATCTTGGATACTGTGAGACGGCGAGGCGCATGTGCAACAAGGGCGGTGACTAGGAGAGATTCATGGCTGAGCTAGGGTTTAAGGGTGCTGCGAACACAGCCCTGCCATTCTGTGATAGTCAGTGTGAAAACCGAGAGAGAGCTACCAGGCAACTGGTGGGTGGGTAACGCATAGAGTATAGATTTAACACCAAAAGACGTTCCAATGCCACTTCCTAGCCAGGACAGAGTCTGAGCGTTGTGACATTTCATGCACTACTAGAATAATACATTATTTCAAACTTTTGAACTGTGTATTTCTGGAATTTTCCCTTTATTTTTGGACAGCAGTTGATCGCCGTCAGATGAGACCATGGGAGGCTAAATCACAGATACCATAGGATATTTTTTTTCTTTTCCACAGAGGGCCATATGGTCTCTGTCACGGCTACTCCGCGCTGCCGCGACACAGGCAGTGTGCACACTGAAAGGCGTGGCTGGTTGCCAGTAAAACTTTACAATACCGGATGATGTGGTCTCGGCTCACAAACCAGAGTTTCCCAACTTTTGTCTAGAATGTCCCTCACCTGCCCAGAGAGTATTCTTAAAATCTGTTCATGCAGCGGGCTAGGGAGGGGTTCATAAGTAGGCAAGATGTACCACGCAAGTGCAGGGGCCTGAGTTCTGGCACGTGCCTGTTATCCCTGGGGCTGTGAAGCTGAGGCAGGAGGATCCCTGGAACTCACTGGCTAGGTAGCCTCACTGAAGTGGCCAACACCATCAGTGAGAAACTCTGCCTTAACAAAATAAAATGGAGAGCAATTGAGGACTCCTAATGTCAACCTTGGACCTCACACACACCGCGTAGACACGGAAAACCTATGCACGCACTCACCTTAAGTGTCCCTCCATGGCTGACAGACATGGGGGCCCCCCTTCACCCCCGAGGTTCCGTGAGTGGTTTTAGCCATTCCAACTGACTGACAGACAGACTGGCAGACCTGAACCTCACTCATCGGGTTGTTATTTAAGTGGGGTGTCACCCCACTGTGTTCTTGCCTCCCAGTACCTGACCTGGGGTCTCATCCAACAGATTAAGGAAGTAAACAGACTCTTTGTGAGGAATCGGGAAGGCGTATAAAGGAGAGATGTGGAGAACTCACATTTGGTCAACCCCAGAACCAGGTGCTCCGTGAGACTTTCTCAACAACCTAAGGACAGTGACTCCCAAGGACACCCTCTGTGTCCCTGTATGCTCTGGTGGGTCCAGGCCTGGTGCAGGACAGGTACCCAGTTGTCAGATACGAGAGGGGTGAATGACCCACCCGTGTGTTTGATTAGCAATACTCTTAGCAGTTCGTCAGCTGCTACACGGATATGGGAGCGAGGGAGAAATGAGGTCTCCCCTGCACTTCACACCCCAGAGAGCCAAGAGCTAAGGGTCAGCAGACATCAGGATCCCGAGATCAAGACCGGGTCTTATGCAACCCAAGGTTGGTCTTGAGCTCACGTGTCCAAGGATGACTTTGAACTCCTAATCCTCCTGCCTCAACTTCCCAAGAACTGGCACTACCGGCATGCCCCATGGTGGATTATGTGGTGTTGGGGACAGAACCCAGGGATGTGGGCACAGCTGGCAAGCTCTCTTCAGGCTGAGCTACACCCCCAGCTCCCAGGAACCTTCTGAACCACATTGGTCCCCAGCTCCCATTTCTGGAGTTGGGTCGCTGAAACAAGGGAGTGGGTAGGCTTTCTCTCCAGAGCTCTGGACATCGAGGACGTGACAGCATGTGCTTCTCCGTGGCCTGATTTAAACCCTTTAAAGTCCTCAGGCTGCCGGCGATGAACTCAGAAGGGGCCTTCCCCCACCCCGGCTGCCATGGTGAGACGTATGCTTCTGCTGCCGGGAGAGGATTGAGTTTGCCTTTGTTATTTCTGACGGTAGAACATTTATTTGTATTTTTCGTGATAGACAGAACCCAGGACACCCACAGAACAGCCTGGGGGCCTCTGCCTCCCAGCGCTCCCAGGGTTTTTGTTTCCACTAAGTTCAAAATCTCCATTTTCGTTGTGTGCCAGCCTGTCCAGTCGTTGTGTGCCAGCCTGTCCAGTTGTTGTGTGCCAGCCGGTCCAGGGTCCCGCTGTGGCCATGCGTGCTCAGTTGATTGACTTTAGGCACACTCGTCATGCTAAAATCGTTACCCCAGACAAACCTAAATGCTGCATCTTGTATTTTAGAATGAATGGGTTTTTCCCCAAGTTGACCCAACGTGCGCCGAGGTTAGACCTTACCGATAATGACCCTCCTCATCCATTCCCAGGCAGAGTGGGGTGACCAGGGAAAAGGAGATCCTTGGACAAGATCACAGAACTTGACTAGAAGGAATGCAGAAGCTTCACCCTGGGAGGCCTTCCCAGAGCACTCCCCATCTTGGCCTGTTGGTTGATCGGGTGGGAGACAGGGTGCTAAGGATATTTTTCTCTGAGCTGACTCAGCAAGGAAAGGTGCTTGCCACCGACGCACCTGTACCCCTCCGTGGATTAGCAGAATACATTTTAAATAAAAAACAATTAAAAGCCAGGCACGGTGCAGTGGTGCGTGCATGTAGCTTTAGTGCTGGAGATCGGGGAGGGTAGAGACGAATGGAACCCGTGCACTTTGGGTTCAGTGAGAGACTATCAAAAAAAAAAAAAAAAAGCAGACGGGCCTACAAGATGACACAGTGGGAAAAGTCCTTACCGTGTAAGCCTGACCACCTGTGTTTGATCCCCAAAACCCACATGGAGATGAAAGGGGAAAACTGGCTTCCTAAAACTGTCCTCTGGCCTCCACGCATGCGCTGTGGCACGTGCTCCTCCCCCCCCCCGTCCCCATCATGTGCGCAATAATAATAAAATCTGGTGAGACTGATAGAAAACACAGGACTGACATGGACCTCTGGCCTCCACACGTGTGTGCTCATGTGTACACATAAGAACGTGTGCGCGCGCGCGCGCACACACACACACACACACACACACACACACACGTCTGAGTTGTAAAGGTGAACGCCTGCAGTCCTAGCACTCAGGAGGCTAGCCTGGGCTACATATCTAAACAATAAACTGAGCTGTACCAAAACAAAAGTATAAAGTACAAGCAACAACAGAGAAGGGGCCAAGGGCGGATGTGTTCCTTGTAGGGTGAACTCTGACACTTAGGGATTGTCCTGCTGTTTGGGGCAAGGTCTGGCCTTTGTTTTTAGAGACAGGGTTTCTCTGTGTAGCCCTGGCTGTCCTGGTAACTCACTCTGTAGATCAGGGTAGCCTTGAACTCAGAGATCTACCTGCCTCTGCCTCCTGAGTGCTGAGGTTAAGGGTGTGTGCCATGCCTGCCTGGGTGTTGCCCTTTGACAGGCTTGATTTCTCTGGGTTCCGACACTGGACAGATCCTTTTCCACAGATCCACTGGACCGACTTCTATTTCTGCTCAACCAGATCTGTCTTGGGAGTTCCATCGTGTCCTGCACGTGCAGCCCATAGCCAATTGGGCCTGTGTCCCCTATGCCCTCAGTGGTTCAGATTCTGCCATCCGAATAGAACTGTGGGAAAAGAAGATTCCAGGCCTGTCTGCCTGGGGTTGCCGAGAAGCCTTTGCCAGGAGCTCCCAGAAGCCTAGCGCTTCTCACACTTAGCATTAATTTAAAATAGAGAAATCGTCTCTTGGCGGCCGGGGAGAGGGATCAGCTAGTAAAGTGTTTGCCATACAGGCATGAGGACCTGAGTTTGGATATCTAGGGCCTGTGTAAAAAGCATGGGGTCCCAGCACTGGGGGTCAGAGATGGAAGGACCTCTGGGTCTTGCTGGCCAGCTAGTCTGTCCAGGGGTGACCTGTGGCTTCTGTGAGATAATCTGACTCAAAAAAATAAGATGGGGAACAACTGAGAAAGACACCTGGTGTCTGTCCACTTCTCCCTTAGACACACACACCTCACAAAGCAATGATCTGAGGTCATCTGCCTCTGTTCCCTTCCCTTCCCTTGTCCCCTCCCCAGTCCAGCGGGACACACCTGGCCCTTCACGAAGGAGGAATAGTTTTTACAAGTAGCTTTCTGGAGCAGGGATGGGCTAAGCGGTGTAATTTCTCGCAAGGCTGTTTTTATAGAAGAAAATCGAGTCAACGCTCTGGAGTATAGTCGGCTCTTTGCAGAGATGGGAGAATTAATCAAGCCGCAGAGTTCGCTGTCTAAGGCGCACGGGGTGGGAGGGCTGCGTTTCATCAGCAGATTGGCTCGGGGAAGGCGCGGATGAAAGGAAGGCCGGCCCTCTCCTGGTGCCTTAAATATTGGCAGGCAGTGGGGTCTAGATGTTTCCTTTTCTTTTGTTGTTAAGGAAAGCCATACAGATAATTAATGCTGTTGAAAGGAACTCGCTCTGCTGGCGTCTGCCAGGCTAGCCTCCCCCAGGGTAGCCTCCCCCTACCCCACAGTCTGGGATCTTCTAGGAAGAAAAAAAAAAAAGTGAAACCCCCAGGGGGACTCTGGCAATTTACACAAGCAATAAATATCATCCAGAGAGCAGACAGGACCAGTCAGGGCCTCAGAGCTACAGACATTTGAGAGGGGGGACTCAAGTCACAGTGTACACCAGTGAACTTGACACAGGGAATGCTTAACGCCACCCAGTCCTGCAGCATGGCGCAGCCATGGGGTGTGGCTGTCACACGGTGATTATTTGAAAAGATAGGTGGTCACCAAAGCCCAGGGAGGGTACACAGTGGGTTTGATGCTTGAAGGTTTTTGTCATGTTGTATGTCTGGGTACCAGGAAAAAAAATCTGTTACCATTCCTAGATGCCAGAGGCAGCCATGGGGTCGTGCAGTCCTGCACCGGTCTGCTGTCTCCCGCAAGTCCTGTGTGAGCCTCCGTGTGCCCAGACCTGCAGTGCTGTGTGAGCCCTGGTCTTGAACACTTCTCGTATTCCAGCCACTTAAGTGTCACTAAGTGTTGGAAGGATTCTTGCTGGCCCCATTGTGCAGATAAGGAAACTGAGGGTGAGATCAGATGGCTAACTGGAGTCAGAACCAGGATTGGAGCTTGTGTAGTCAACTTCAAAAAATGATGCGGGGGACAGGGGGTGGGGGTGGGGTTAGGGGATGGGAGGGGCAGGTGGGAGGAGATAGCCGGTGAGGAAGTAATGATGTACATTCTCGCTAGTCAGCACACTTATATGATATAAAATTAGCCGTTCAAAGCAAGCACCCGAGACTGTTAGTACACTCACGGTGTCATGTGGCGGTCACTTCTGAAGCACGCCCCTCTCCTGACTGATAACAGTCCCCACAGGGGAGCTCACACCCGCGCCCCATCCCTCTGCAACATGTTCTGTTGTCATGGAGGTTTGTCTCTTACAGACATCTGGCAGTGGAACTTGGAGGCGTCTGACCTCTCTGCGCCAACCTCTCTCTCTCCTTCAGGGTTGTGCTTTCGGGGTTTCTGGGTGCCGGAACATGCCTTGGCACCTCATGCCTTTTCGCGGCTGATTACTATTCCACCACTAGATCTCCTTTTCTCCCTTGGCCGTGGCTGGCATTTGGACCACGTCCTTTTGAGCAGCTGTGGCGGCTAGTGATGCCAGGGAGTTGTAGAGACAGGCATTTGCTTGAATTCTTGTTCTTGAGTCTGCAGGGTGTGGAATCGCCAACTGGTCAGGCCACATTGTGCCTCCCTTTTGTGGGATGAACCCTCCAGACTGTTCCGGGGTGATAGTCTTTACCTACGGCTAGACCTCCAGGGCCCCCTGTGTTGTTGAACTAGATCATCTCACAATTTAACTGTTTTGCTTCTCCTTGGGCCACTCTGCCAGTGGTAGGGAGCAGTACCTGAATGGGTGACATCAGAGAGAGCTGTCACAACACCCCGCTTGCACACTGTGGACCCTTAGACATCTCATCAAAGTAGAAGGCACCTGAGTGCTAGCCGTCAAGTGCCGACAGCCGGCCTCCGTACCCGGTATCGGGGCGCCCTCTCTGTATTTAGATCTCCCCAGCTGAACACTCTGCTTCACTGTAGAGCCAGCCTGCAGGGAAGAGCATCCCACGTTCCTCTGGAAGCCTGAGCCCCCTCACCAAGGTGTCCTCACAGACACGGGGTCAGTGTCTGCTGGGTCCTCCCGTAGTGGGGGCGTCAGACCTTGCTACTGCTCGCCGAGCCTCCCTGCCCCTCCCTCGGACGAGCACAAGGGAGCTCCAGGGTTTCTGGCTCACTCGCAGAGGTCACCTTCTAGCCACGGTTCAGACAAGAAGCCCAGTCCTTTCGCAAACCTGAGGGGCAGCAGTGAGTTCAAACTTCTTCCTAGGAAGGTCTGGGTCAGTACAGCCAGCCCCGAGGAGCCCTGGCTGCCCTGGAACTCACTCTGTAGATCGGGCTGGCCTCGAACTCATAGAGATCCGCCTGCCTCCCAGGTGCTGGGATTAGAGCAAGCTTTGCGGCTGTCGCCACCGCCACCCACACTTTAATGCTTGCTCTCTCACACTGGGTCACACCAGGGCAGCTGCTGTGGGAACCACGCTGATCACAGTTCTAGGAGCCTCGGCAGCTCTGCCCCCAGGAGTGCACCCACAAGAACACGTGTACACAAAGGGTCCCGGAAGCAATGAACACACAGTCAGAAGGTAGAAGTGACCAGATTCTCTGTCACCCATTGAACAGACAAGCAGAAGGAAATGTATCCAAACAGCGGAATAGTATTCAGCCATAAAAAAGTATCCAATAGTGCTCTGTTCTGCCACTCAGACCAGTGGTGAACACACACACACACACACACACACACACACACACACGCACGATGCTATTGACAGGTGGGCCAGTCTTTACGTGACTGCTTATATGACATGTTCAGGAAGGGAGAGCCACAGATTTGAGGCTGCAAGGTTGAAGGGGGGCTTGGGGGGGGTGGGAACTGAATGCTTGCTGGATTGGGAGTTTCCTTTTAATTCTGTAATTACGGTATAACAGTTTAAATTAGCATTCAAAATAACGAGTTTCATTATGACATGCTAAATCCAGATTCTGCCTGTGACAGAAACCATGAGATATTTGTTCCATCCTCATCCGTCTTCCTGAGGCCCTGGGTTGTTGGGGGTTCCCTTTTGGGGTGCGATGAGAATGTTCTGGAACTAAAAGGGGGTGGCTGTCCTGGTCGTGAGTGTTCACTGTCGCCGGTCGGACTCTGAAGTGTTAGTGTCAGTGAGTGTGTGTTCCCCGATGGCCGGGGTAGTGGAACCCAGTGCTGTGTACGCCTGGTGGGGACTTGTCCTTCCCTTAAGTAGAAGGTTTAGGGTAAAGGATGGGGAGGACCAACTGTTGGCTCCAGAACAGATCAATCTTCACGTGTAGAGGAGACTCGGAGTTGAGGAGTGGGGGACCCTGAGGATGAAGGTGAAGAAGAGTATGGAGGGATGAGAAGGGTGGGGTCTGAGTCTTGGGTTCAAGGTCGAGCAGGCAGACCTTGAATGGGAGACGTTAGGCAAGAGTTCATCAGCCTGAGCTCCCTGCAGGCTGAGCTCCACTGAGACAGTGTCCACAGCTCTGCAGCCTGCAGTGACAGGGTCACAGGGTTGCAATACGGACCACAATGAGGTTGCTGCTGATGGGTACGGCCTCCCGGGGGTGGGGGGTGGGCTGGAGGTCGAGGCCTCTGGGACTCTGAATGTGCCCAGGTTATCAAGCCTGGCCTAGGTCACTTAGTGTGTCGAGTCAGTGATTCTGAATAGTAGGTCGTCCATTTGTGATTAGGTGTGATTAGGCTGAGACTCTCCCAAGATCACTTAGTAAGAGCAGACAGCTTCTGTCCATCCGGGGTCTCTTCTTGGGTCTAGAAAGGTGACCGCTGAGCCAGGCGTGACCGTATAGAGTGGTCGTGCTAGCACTTTGAAGGTTGAGGCAGGAGGATCAGGAGTTCAAGGCTGGCCTGGGCTGCATAGTAAAACCCTATCTCAAACAACAAACAAACAAAAACTCCAGCTTTTTTTATTTAATGGAAAAAGCCATCGACAAAAAAATAATAAAATAGTCCTCACTGTCCCCATTATACAGGTGGAGCCTGGCCACTGCCAGTTTCTATTGTCCCTCTGTTGTCCCTCTGTGCCTTTAAACAAACAAACCTGAAACGTTAGAGACAGAGTTTAGGGGTATCTGTAGGCCGTGGCAGGGTCTTAACTGACCATTATTTTTGTTTTCTACCTTGCACATGGAGTTTTCTTTTCTTTTCTTTTTTTTCTGTCTGATTTAAAGTTGTTGTACTACCATGGAACCCACACTCTGAGTGTCTTCATTTCCTCATCTGTGAAATGGGCCTCCTGCCTCTCCCCTCCCGGCCGAGCTTGGTCCTGTAAACCAGTGGGGACAGGGCCTGCTCTAATGGCCTTTATTGGTTTTGGTGTGTGTGGCAGGGGTGGGGTGGTGGTGCACACGTGTGTGGAGGCTGGAAGTTGATCTCAGGTGTCATCCCCGGGAGCCACCCCCTCCTTTTTTTGAGACAAGATCTCTCGGTCTGGAGCTCACTGGGGGCCGGGGGCGGGGGTGCCAGTCTGACTGGCCATCAAGCCCCAGGGCTCAGCCTGTCTCTGCCTCCCCTAAGCCTGCAGACGCACACTGATGCGCTTGGCTTTTTACATGTGTTCTGGGGATCTGAACGCAGACCCTTGAGTTTTCCAGGGAGGCGCTTCTCCCACTCAGCTGTTCCCCCGCCCCACCCCAGCTCGAATTTTCATAATTTTTATAATGTGAGTTTTAAAGTGCAGGTTCTACCCTTGAATCTCTGGAATCAGTCCTCTGTATATATCCTCCCCCCCCCAAGAGGACCGTTGGGGTCCCCCGATCCCAGAGGTGGTCTTCTAGAGATGTCCCTGGTTTGGGGCTGCAGTTGGAGCCAGGCTGAGCTGGCAGCTCCGACTTGGGTATCTGCCAGGACCTGGGCAGATGCCAGCCGATGCCAGCCTCTGAGCCTCAGTTTACCCTTTCATGAGTAAGGCTTGGAGTTGGTTTGCATGGATGTAATAAAGGTGTACAGTGTCAAAAGTTGAGTTAAGCTGTTGACCAGAACCTTCTCTCTGTGCCTACCTGGTGATTGCTGCTATGGACTGTAGGAGCGGGCTGTCTAAAAGGATAAATAACCTGGATCACTGTGGTGGGAGGTGGGGGGCTCCAGCTGTCAGGACCCCTGCTCCGCTAGCTCCCTACCCCCCATGCCCTGGTGTGGCCACTCTGGGCCTGCCACTGCCAGGAGGGGCTTGGCATGAGAACCAGCAGATGCCAGCCTCGGCCCGCGCGCACAGATGTATCTGCCAGTTTCTGACGGGAAGACGCGATCTGGGACTCGCTCACTTCATTGATAATTAAATTCAAATTAAGAGAGATTTGCATTTATGAAATGCCTGTTTGACAAGGTGTCACTGTACCATCCACCACCAGGGTGCTTGGGAGCTGACGGGGAGGAGGGAGGCAGCTATGGGAGGGGCAGGGCGGCAGAGGGTCACAGCTCCGTAGGGAATGCACCACGGGGTCTCTGCCAGGCCACTTAATGTCACCGAGTTCCACACCCCACCCCTTTGGCTGCCCCTGGGGTCCCCCTGAGGGTTTCACAGCTGTAAGGAGATTTTGAATCCTGGGAGGAATTCCCCCCCACCCCCATGCCTGTCACCCTTCCCATTGAACATTAGCAAGGAGACCCAGCTCGTCTCTGGGGACTTTGGTGGTGACCCTGATTACCATGCAGGCAGAGTTGCAAATCCCCTGTCTTCCCCTTGCTTATTAAAACGCTGGGTCTCTGTATCCCAGGTGTAGCTCATGAACCTACAGGGGACCTCAGTGGGACCATATACCTTCAATGGGTTTTTGTCCTTCTTCCTTTCCTACCTCCTCCAGAGTCAAACGATCACAGGCGCGCGCGCACACACACAACACACACACACACACACACACACAAATTCCCTACCCCATCCCACCCAGGTTCCCCCCACAGACCTCAGACTCCCAAGATGGCTGCTTGTGCCCCGCCCATACCCCCTCCCCCCCCACCTCCCTGAGCCCATCCTCTTCCAGAGCTTGCTACATCATCTTCCCATTGAAGATGTTCTTCTTCTCATAGTGCTTGAGGATTGGACCGGGGTTGCATGTGTGGAAGAGATCTTTTTGACACAGAAAGAGACTCAGGTGGCTTTATTTCCCAGCCCGCTAAGACGAGACATGCTCGGCTCTCGGCCTCGCGGCAAGCCTTCCTCCTCCTGTCATTTCTTCTAGCCCATTGTGAGAGTTGGTACCCAATCAGGTCAAGGCAGCTTGCGCCTGCTGGCTGGGGGCTCTGAAGAAGCAAGGGAGAGATGGGGCGCTTTTTTTGTGATCAGAATAAGGGGACTCCTGGAGCCTGTGTTATACCCTGAGCCCCATCAGAGTCCTTGCGTTACCTCCAAGACTGTGTGGCCTTTGGCAGACTCTGCCACCTGGAGCGGCATTACATCTCGTTACAACGTGTCTGGTGTGACATTGCTGGGGCTCTGTTTTTCTACATGGGACCGGTAAGTGGGGGACCTGTGAGAACCCCCACATGACTCAGGACTCTGCTCGTAGTTTTCAGTGTCCCCTCAATAGTTTGGGTGACCCCCAAACCTTGTCGTTAAGATTATGTATTCAGTTGTATCCCATATGTGTGGGCTTGTGTGTGCAGATGCATGTGCACATATGTGTGTGTGGGAGGTTGCGTCCACACGTGCATGTGGAGACCCATGGCTGCCTTGCAAGCCTTTTTGATTACTCTCCACCTTATACACGGAGCAGGATCTCGCACATGGACCCAGAGCTCATTTGTTTAGGAAACAAGCTTTCTCATGCCTCTCTACCTCCTGCGCTGAGATTACAGACTGACTGCCACCCCCACCCAGCGCGTTCCTCGTGGGTTCTGGGGATCCGAACTCTGGTCCTCTTGCTTGCTTGGTGTTTTCACCCCCTCGGTTGCTTACGCAGCCCCGAGATTATACGTAAATCCTGTTTCTCTTTAGGTGATCTTTGGGAACTTAGGGTTTGGCTCCACCAATACACATGCACATGCACACACATGCACTCATGGACGCACACACACACACACTTGGTAGGGAATGCCTTCTTCAGTGCCATGGTGTCTGAGGAACAGAACACTTCTCCAGGCCTCAGTGTTCCTGTCTCTGAAGTGTGTACAGTGTGTCTCCTTGGGCCGACTGGAGTGACGGTAAAGAGGCCTGGCCTTCCCTAACTGTCCCCATGCTATCCTTGGTCATCTTATGCTTTAAGAAGCCAGTGTCAACAGGCTTCTTACAGGAAGGGGAAACTGAGGCCCAGAGAGGTAAAATGAAGATCTTTAAGCCACACACTGGGTAAGTAGCAGATCTGGGCTACCTCAAAGCCTGGAGCCCCCAAGTCCTGACACCCCAATAAAATGTCAAGGTCTTGCCTCACACAGTGTTGACAGAAAAGAGCACAGCAGTGGTGGCAGGCAACACTTGGGGAGGAAGGACGGCTTCTGGATGAGAAGGCACACACAGCCCCGAGTTGAGTCCAGCCAGGCTTCCAGGGCACAGCCTCTACCAGCGCCCCCAACCTGCTATCTCTGAAGCCAGGTGGAATATTCTAGAGCTAGGTGCGGTGGCATGAAGTATCGCCCGCCTGAAAATCCCCCTATATCTGCTGTGCTATCTAATTACTGCATTAGAGAAGTCTTCAGACCATGTATTGAACATTATAAATGGGAATAAGATGGCTCTGGTAATGGCTTAATAAAGCAGGTAAGGCAGCCCCGACCGTCTGCCGGGTCCTTGGATGGCGGCCAGATTGATCCGGCAGGGAGGGAGAAAGCAGGGCCTGCGTGGGCCCCTGGAGCACTGTCTCTGTGAGGGGTCTTGGACTCCATTCTTCCTTTTCCTTTGAAGCACTGCTCGGGATTTCTGGCTAATAGCAGTCACCTGGTTGGATGGAGAACGGTCAGCAGCCAGTGCTGCCTTCTACAGCCGTCAGCTTCTGACTGGTCGGATGGGATGGATGGAGGGAGAGCAGCAAGTCCCTGTGGCTGAGGATGCGTGGACCCACTGTGGTGGCAGTGGCCAGGGAAGATGATGGGCTGTGTGTGGAGAGACCACACGGCAGTCTCGGGGCCTGAAAGTAATGCAGGAAGGCCGGAGACTGGTCTGTTGTGTGCCCAGGAAGCTGCTGGTGGACGCGCGTATGTGGCGACTTGAGCTGTAGACTGTCTGCTTCCACTCCCCCTCCAGGAATAGTGTCATTGTCCTTCCTCATCTCCGTGCCCGGTTCCTTCACACCCATCATTGCTATTGAGAGTGGACTCTTCCCACTGCTTAGAACTGGTGTTCCCCAGAGAGGCCATGAGACATAGTGGGCACATGAGGTGCCACATCTCAAGGGAAGAGTAAGGATGTCCCTAGGTGCTCTGCACAGTCCCAACCCTGCTCTAACTTCTTGACCTACCCAGACTCCTGTGCGGGAGTTGGAGGTCACGTTCCAGCACACCCAGAGCCCCTCCCCAGGCCTGGCATTCTCATCAGGCGTCATCCTCGTCGTCATGGCGACGGGGCCCAGGACCCCAGGGACTCAACGCAGAATTAATGGCAGCGCTGGGTAAAGGATTCCTGTCTGGGCGAGCTTGATGGATTACGTTGACGAACCATTTGTCATACTGTAATTGTTCTGGCAAATGTAATACCCACTAGTATAAACATCGCAGTGCTTTGCTAATAAAACCCAAAATAGGAAGAGAAAGGATGATACAGTGCCGTGCTCACTTAAAGAGACAGCGCCTTCACTCCGAGTGGGGCCCCTGCTCTTCCCTGAAGTATTAGCGCCAAACAGTGGCCGCCTTCTGAGCATGCGCAGTGTGGTTACCGGATTGGCCTTTTCTCACCTCCTTTGCGGTTCTTGGTGGACATATGGTGTCCTCAGTAGATTCTATTTGTGCAGGGCTTATAGTCACTTCCTCTGAGGAGTCCTCCTGGACCAGCCTTCTCTGGCCAGCCAGTCCTTCTCTGAGCTCTTTTGTGTTAGGCTCCCCGCTGCCAGATAGAAGGTTCCTGGGGCTAGCACGAAGGTCCGAGTATGTCCATTTCTCTACCTCCGGTGATCAGACATATGTGTCTGGGACACAGATGGTGCCTAATGGATGCTCAGTGAGAGGTCTAGTTGAAAACACTCATGAATGAACCCATGCCAACATTTTAGGACCCCATACATTGTCTGGAGCCATCTGTGACTCTGTTTGGCCCTGCCCACCTTGTGTCTACACTCAGCCCCTATTGCTCTCCTTTCCAAAATCCCCCGCGGCTTAACTCCCAGATGCCACCTGTCTCAGGTAGCTGCACCATGCAGGGGCCTCCGTCAGCCCTCAGAGCCCGGGGCTTCACACTGAAGAGACTCTGTGTTTATATACGCTTCACTTCTTTCCCTGTGTTTCACCTAGAGGAGCCTGTTGACCTGCTCCTGAGCCCAGCCAGCAGTCAATATCCTTGGAGTCTCTGCTGCTGTAGGCACCACATTGGTTGCCTGGAACAGGAAGCCTGAGAAACTGTGTCTGACCTTACCTGGCACATTCACTTGTCTCGTAGGGCAGTTTTAGGTTCACAGCACAACTGAGTGCCTGTCCATCCCCTCTTCACAGGCATCCAGGCAAATCCTTATCCACATGCAATGGCTGCTTTTCCTCTGGGGCTCACCTCTGAAGACCAGGAAAGCACCAGAAGGAGGCCAAAGATGCAGAGGGGGAATTTCTCAGGAAGGGAGGAATTCCTCTCCTCTTTCATGACTGGCTACTCATAGCTGCAAGAGAACCGGGAAGAGATCATCACTCCAAGTTCAGGTGTCCACATCTTGATTCTCGGTACCTCAACTGAGCTGGGTCTTAAAGAGGTAACAAGATCCACATGGGTGGGGTATCCCTAATCCAAATTGACTGCTGTCCTTGGAAGATGAGGTAGCCGTGACACAGACACACAGAGGAATGGCATCTGAGAACACCGCAGATAGCGGTGAGACAGTGGTGAGGCTACACAGCATAATGCAGTGTGCTGCAGTGTGCCGACACCACAGATCAAGGACCTGGGATGGTCGCATCATGGACATTGTATCATGTGTGACTTACCATCTTTGTAGTTACTGATTGGAATCACTCTCCTTGTGGTACCGAGCTATGCTGTGTCTGTCTGTCTGTCTGTCCTTCTCATTCTTTCTGGGCTAACTTATTTATCTATAGTGTTGGGGATGGAGCGAGGGCCCTTGTGGATGCCAGGGAAACACTTTGCTGCTAAGTCAGTCCACACCACAGCCCTCTACTGAAGCAAATCTTTCTGATGGACCTAAGAAGTAGATACTGTTAATGCCTAGGCAAGGACACCCACCCACAGTGTGTAACAGTGTCACGGTTCAGAGAGGGTACAGCACTTGTCCAGAGTTGCTCAGCTTGCTGGCTGCTGCACTGGTCTTTGAATCTGAGACCTGTTGTCTTCACCCCTCCTCCCTACACCCACCCAGACTGTGATTAAAACAGGGCCGTGCTTTTGTTGTCCTTCTTTGGCTGTTTTCTGGGCAAATAAACCTTCGTCCGCTGGGACAGCCCGTGCATTGCAGAGTCAGCAGCAGGCCCCACAGCCGCTTGGTCCTCACGAGTTGCCAGTAGCATTTGTTGACTTGCGATGAGTTTATCTGTTGGCATCATCCTGTGTCCCCAGGAAAGACACCACCTGGTTGGGCTGGGTTTGGTTCCCTGGGGCTTCTGGGCCACACCCAGGATGCCCTGTGGCTACTCCTACTACACCTACTGCCCTGTGGTTTGAAGCTCACATCCATCTGGTCTGTGGAGGTGCAGCAGGTTGGTGGAGAGGTTATTTGAAGAAAGCGTTCATGGACACTTTCCTTTGCCTGTTGGAAGGACCCCAGGGTGGCCCAGTTCCCATTACCCTCAACCCTGGGAATGACAGAATGCATCTAACGCCCATTTCTGCAGTTCCCATTTGCAAGGTGGTTTCTGGAAACAAAAGGAGTCCTTGTTTAGTGTGTGCCAATGTTTGACCCCCACCCACCCAGGGGTGTTTCTGTAAACAAAGCCCAGGCCTCTCTCTGTTGAATCCACAAAGCAGTAAGCACATTGGCCGTTTTTGATGAGAAATCCTACTCGGGGGCTCATGTGGCACTGATGTACACAGTAAGTGCTTAATTATTTCTCTATGGCCAAAGGTATAGCAGCGAAGTAAGACATCAGCTTTCTCCTTTGTGTATGTCTTCATTACTTGAATATGTTTTATTACAAGAGCATATAATAACTTAGTGGCTTTATTTAAAAAAAAAAGCCTTCCTCTAAACAAAAATGTACCATTAACTTGACACACAGGAGCTTGTCCTATGGAAGCCACACAGAGGGTGAGGCCGTGTGGTCCTGTTGAGTCGCTCCCAGGTAGCACCAGCCTGCTGGCAAAAGCAGCCATCTTCTCGGGCTACCATTTGCCCTGCCGTTTGTGGGGGTGGTGGGAATGTGGAAGGGAGGAAGGAAGCTAAGAGCCAAGGACCTCAAAGCTTCTAGCTTGCTTCTGCTTCTGTCCCAGCCAGGTGGCAGAAGGCTAGACCAGTCTTGGGGACTCCCAGATCCTTCCAGACTCACTGGACAGCAGGACAAACCTTGTGGGCTGGTGTGTTGGAAGGGAATAGAATTTTAGCAGCTTTTGAGGAAGCAGGTATCTGGGTCTGGGATGATGGTTACTTTTCAGATTCATGTGGTGTTTGTTTGTTTAATTCTTTTGTTAGTTGGTTGGTCAGCTATCAGTCGTGTGAGGGAAGGGAAGACCTCCACACCCAGCTTTGCACATTTCTCTCATAGTCCAAAGCTCTCTGAATTGATGCCATCCTATCCCTGAATTTGGTGGTTTGGTATTTTTTTTGTTTTTGTATTTGTTTTTTTTTTTAACGTTTACAACTGACTGGGGTCGGTGGGAAGCAAGACAAACGCCTCTCCCATGTTTGGAGTCCTGCGTAATTTCTATCTCTTGACCTTTGAATGTATTTGAATGTAAGCAGCAGTAAAAATGAAGAGCTATGACCGTCATTTCACACCCCGGCTGTACTAACCGGTTCCTGCCCGAGCTCCGGGGGTTTTAAATTGGCTAATGCGGAATGCTCGCTGAGCTAATAATAATTCAGATTACTTCTGTCAGCTATTCCGGTTTCATGGGTAATTTAGTAGTTGAATAAATTTTTTTTAAAAAAAAATTCATTCGTTACCATGGGCTGCGATGAATCAGTAGATGGTTTAACATTGGCAGCGGTAACTGTAAGAAGATTTAAATCGCTACTGAAAAGGATTTGAGTGAAGGTAATGTTTTATAATGTTCTAAGCCATATGCACTACTTTCAGGCCTCATCAGTTTTACATTGATTCCTAGTGAAGTGTTTAATTGCATCGTGAATGCTATATAATTCAGTTCTTTCTGCTAATATGGTATATATCTCAAAGTGATATACAGCCCTGACAGGGGGGATTCGCCGTTTTGTGTCTGGGTTTAGGAAGACAGTGGGTACTGGGTGCCTTCGGGGCTCGTGGAAGGGTGGTGCCCCCGGGGAGGGGGTGGGGGTTGGAGGACCGGTGGCTTGGCTCCATCTCACTGAGACTTGACGACATTGTTGGCACATGCTGGGTAGGTGGTGTCTGTCACCAAGGGGCCCACCAAGGGGCCATGCCAGCCGGATGGGTCAGGGGGGTGGGGAAGTCCTCCCAGCTGTCTGACACGATGCATAGAGCATTGCATAGCTGGCAAGGGCTGTGCATGCTGAGGGGCCACTGGCAAGTGGCTGCTGGGCCTTCTGTTGCCTGTTGTCGTCTGTTTAAGCATGTGTTGAATATTCACAGAGGCCTCTTGCTGCACGTGGGGGGGGGGTGGGTGTTGGAGGGGGGGCGGTGGAAGACTGACATGCACACTTCGGGAGGGAGACTTGAGTCATGTCAGTTGATGGAGACCTCGAGGGGCCCAGGGGGACTGGCACAGTTGGCAAAGTGGTTGCCTTGCAAGTATGGGGGCTTGAGTTCTCATCCCGAGAATCCACATTAAAAAAAAAAACTGCACCGTAGTGGCGCCCACTTGGGATAACAGCATGGGGGAGGCGGGACCAGCAGCCCTTGGAGTTTATTGGTCAGCCACCCTGTGTCTGTGATCTCCCAGCCAGTGAGAGACCACGCCTCAAAAAAGATGGAGCGTGATAGACACCCGATGCTGACCTCTGGCCTCCGCACGCATGCGCACACATGTATGTGCGTGCGCACCTGTACACATACAAAGACAGAAGAAGGTGGCAGGTCGAGTCCCACGGGATCCGCCGGCAGTGTCTAGTCGCGAGGATCTGAGCTCAGGGGGCACATGGGAATCCGTATTCTCAGAAGGGGGACAAGGCAGCCCACATCTCCAGCCTCGTGTCCCTAAGCTGCCAGAGCTTTCCATCTCCGGATTTCTGCAAAACCCCTCCTTTTTTTTTTTTTTTAAAGAAAAATTCAAACGTATACACCATCCAGGCCAAACTAAATACAGTATGTCTGTGGGCACGGGCTGCGTCAGCCACCTGTTAGCCGTGTCTGTTCCCGGGCAGGGCTCTGCTGTTAAAGCAAGATTTTTTTTTTCCTGTCAGCTGACAGAGTACTTGCAGTTCCAGACAGGAGAGGCAGTGCAAGGCGGCCTGCCAGGCTGGGATAGATCATCAGAGTTGGGTATGGCCATGCTGTGCGCAGGGAGGAAGGAGGCTCCGGCTTCCCGCCTGGCAGGTCGGAATTGAGGAGGGCACTTTCTTAGGTAAAGACAAAAGGGACAGACAAGGTGGGCAGGGCTCTAAAAGGTGCCCGTGTGGGCACAGGGGCAAATGCACCCCATAACCCTTTTCTCAGCAGCCTGAGGCTGCTGTGTCCCTGCTGGAAGTGCCAGCTTCTTTTTCAAAGGACAGCAGGTGGCCGCAAGACTCAAACTCACAGCCCTCACTCAGTTGCTTACTGCTGCTTCCGGGGAGACAGTGGTGACTAGGGGTCATGACTGCCACAGGCTGGCTCAGCTGTCCCTGACCTGGCACAACAGGGACCTGTTTGCCTAGATCTCCATCTCCAGTTGTAGGTAAAGACAGGCTGTGGTGTTCCTCATGGTGACCCTACTTCTGCCTGCCTCACAAACCCGTCTTCACCTCAGTCCCCATGGGGAGCCCAGACTCCGGGTGGTTCCTTCAGGGCTCCCTGCTCCTCACCTCTCCCCAGCACAGGCAGTCCTCCTTTGTATTTTCACAGCGGTATTTGTCATATCCTAAACATCCTCTTTCCAGAAGGACAGATGTCTCAAGCCCAGCGTAGTGGCACAGCACTTGGGAGGCAGAAGCAGGTGGCTCTCTGTGAGTTCCAGGACAGCCGGAGATACATAGTGATACCCTGTCTCAGAAAAAAGTCAGATGATGACAATGACAGAGGAGGAAGAGGAGGAGGAGGAGGAGGGATAATTGTCAGACAGACCCACCCCAGTTACCCTATTTGAGTTTGACTGGTCTACCCAAACCTTGCCTCCAAATAAGGTCACATAAAGTGTCACCATCCAGCCCTTCACACTCTAGTTAGAGGGACAGTGGGGGATGTGGTTGTGATCAAACAAAAGAGACAAGAAAAATGCCATACTGACTGGCTGGGGACGGAGGCATCTGCCAGCTCTCAGGGATGCCAGTCACATCTGTCCCAGAGCGGCAGGACCTTCGAACGCAGTTGGTGCCTGTTTAGCCATCTGATCTCAGCCATGAGAAAGTGGCCTGGCTCCGCCCTCCGCACGGCGCCAGGGAGATGTAATCAGAGCTGTCCTTTTATCTTGCCTCTCCAGGAAGGCCAGCCAGCTAGCTCTCTTTTTGATCACTGTAACCTTGACTCGGAAGAATAATTTACCCGAGCCCACGGAAGAGGGGCCGCAGCAAGTTCTTTATGAAGGCATCCGCCGGGCGCATTTCTGGTTCCCAAGTTTGTGGGTGTCTCCAGGATGGAGAGACACGGGTGATACCTGGTGATAAGCAGTGGCCTTGCCTGTAGATGGAGAGGCCGCCTGCGCCCACGGCAGAAATGAGGGGTTGCATCCTGCTTGGAGATGACCCACATGCCTTTCTGGGGGTGCTGGAACAGCAGACAGAATACAGACGTATCTGACAGTGTGAGGTCGGGGGAGGCTGTGGACTTGAGCTTGGCTTGGAAGAGTGTGGGGGCTCTACAGTACTAAGGCCCCACTGAGTTAGCTACCCATGTGGCCTGGCCCTGCAGCCTAGCCTTGCTTTTCACCTGCTGGAGGTGGGGGGGGGGGGGTGAAGTCCCTAAGCAAGCATTCAGTACCAGCAACATCTCCTGGGCTCCTCTGGGCCATGAGTCTGAGTGGCCTTTCTCCTCAGAAGTCATTTCCAGCCCTGGCTCAAGTATAGATGAAGCCTGTCCCTGACTACTGCTAAATGCCAGGCTCAGCTAAGCATTTAAAAGGGGGAGGGGTCAGTGAGGTGGCCGGGAAGGTAAGGGGACCTGTCGTTAAGCCGGATGACATGAGTTTGCTACCCAGAACCCAGGTAGCGGAGAGAATCGACTCCCAAAGTTTATCCTTGGACATCTCCAAATGGACTATAGCATGTGCATGTGTGTGCATATCTGTGCTGTACATGCAAATAGGTAATCATGAAACTGTGTTTCTTATACTCTGCATGGCCTCCAGGTCCCCTGTCATCAGAGTGCCCTAAGCCATCAGACGTTTCCTCCCTAAGGTGACAGGGATGTGTGTTTCCCAGAAAGCCATGCCTGAATGCGGCAGGTGGGTCACCTCACTTGCTACACTAGACCCGCCCGCCACCATGTGAAGACGTGTGGTCCCAAAAGTTCCCCGTGGCCAAGCTTCTGCAGCCTCTCGATACTGAGGGTCTCTCAGATTAGCATTTGGTATTGAATTAGTGCTCGTTTTCTCTAACACACTATAGAAGGATAATCACATTAGCGACTTCCATAGCACATCAGATTAGACATTTGGAACATGTCCCTGCCTAGAAGAGCGATAACGGGGTAAAGACAGATCAGCCAACAACCCTGGCAGGCAAGCCGGTCTCCATCTCCAGTCTCCAGAACGTCACCCTCCCTCTGCTCCAGCCTCCTGGTCCCCACAGAGGAGGGGTTTCATTCTGCCCCCGACATACGTGGAAGCGAGTGTAAGACCTTAATAGGGGCACCAAATGAACATTTGTCTAATCGAGGGGGATACGTAGGTAGAGCTGAGACTGTAATTAATAGCACTAATTACTCTCCTACCCCTGACCTGGCCCTCCAATCCCAAGATGCCCTGGTAGAGCCGTGGGAATGGTTGTCTTTTGCTGGCTGCTGTCACTGTCCAAGGAAGCTAGCTGGTCTGCGAGGTCGGGGCCCACCTGACCTATACATCCTACTTCAGAGCTTGACTGCTGCTTGTCCAGTGCTTTCTCCAGCTGGGCTTCCAGAGCTGCCCAGGCTAGCTTTAATTAATTAATTGATTGATTGATTGATTATTAATTTAAAGAACTTGTTTCTAGAGTGGCATCCCCAGGGCAGATCTCCTGAGCCGTGTTCTCTGTGGACTAGACTTGCCACTACACCATCCCAAACACGGAAGACGACATTCCTTACAGACTCCCTGAGGTCTCTCACTGCAGACTCCCAAATCGGCAGTACCTCCAGGCCACTGAATGAAGGACTCAAAAGTTCTCTGTGTGCAGTAGAAGAGAGTGGGCTGGTCAGGCGTGGAAGGTCTTTACACTTGGGCCTTCCTTTGCTCACAAGAGGTGGGAGGCGCCCTAAGATTGATCAGGCTTACAAATGAGAGCTGGGCTGGGAACAGCTTCCTAAACGACTGCCCTGGGGAGTCTGCATATGTATATCCAGGTGCTGATGTGCATGTGAATGTGTGTGTGTGTGTGTGTGTGTGTGTGTGTGTGTGTGTGTGTGGTTAGGGCAGAGGTCACCCTCAGGAATCATTCCTTGCTCAGTCTTTGCCTTGGTTTTTGAGATAAAGTCTCTCATTGCCTGCTGATTTAGCGAGGTCTGCTGGGCCAGCAAGCCTCAGGGATGTGTGTGTCCGCAACTCCCCGGTGCTGGGATTATAAACACTAGGAGACAAAGAGTTATGTGTGTCTCTTAGTATGGGTGCTGGGGATTGAACTTGGGTCCTCACACTTGCACGCAGGCACATTACTTCCCGAGCTGTCTCCCTGGCCTGGCTGGAGAGTCCTTAACGGTGTTCTGGGTCAACAAAGAGCATCATCTGACCATGAATAGTCTTCAGTGGACTGTGGGGATGTGGCCTTCATGCAATGCTGGACTCCATGGCTTAAAGAAAGCAGACTGTGGCTGGGTGAGGTGGTGGGAGGTAACAAGGCTGACTCTCATGGCACAGGGTAGAGCTGGCATCCTCTGCTAAAAGTAACTCCCATTGGGTAGTTCCCCATGGGAGAGGAACTAGGATCTGGTATGTTTAAAGAATTAAAGCATCTAGCCCAGTGTCACAAGCCTTTAATCCCAGCACTTGGGAGCCTGAGGCAGAGGAAACACTATGAGTTCAAGGCCAACCTGATCTACATAGATAGTTCCAGGATAGCTGGGGCTACATAGAGAGACTCTGCCTCAAAATGAATGAATGAATGATAGGAGTACTCTGGGATGTATAGAGACAGTTAATGGAAATGAAGGAAGAGAAGTTCAAAGAATGGGTAAAGGACTGATTCATTAATGGGTTTGATATGTGTGGCAATCTGTTAGTAATGCCTACCACGGGCACAGGAAGGGCAGCGGCCATATGCATGCCATTCATTTGCTTTCTCTGCCTTGTGAGGCATTTATTGGTTGATGGGATGAGAAGGAGAAAGATAAAGGGTCACCCAAGGATAGTATTTGGTGACTTTAGGAGCAGCTTTGGGTGCTTTGATGGAGCTAGGCACCCACTGATCACAGGAGTGTCAAGCAAAGGGATAAATGGGGACAGGGTGAGAGGAGTCCTCGTTTTCTCCATGTGAGATTGCCAGGAGTCAGTTCAAGCTAACAGAGCTCTCAGAAGATGCAGAAGGACAACCAACTTTCCCCAGACCTGTATGATTCTGTAGAATGCTGTCAGGACAGTTCTTAGAGTCACATAAGACAGGGATCATCAGTGGAGCAGGGAACAGAAAGTAGTTTTTGAGAAGTCTGATGAAAACAAAGGTTTGAGTCTGGGCACAATCTTCTTCCCCTTCTCTTACAGCTGGGAAAGACCCAACTGGTACAAACACAGTAACAAACCAGAAGCATCTTCCAGCTGAGGACAGGCAGGCAGATCTCTGTGAGTTCAAGGTCAGCCTGGTCTACATAGTGAGTTCCAGGACAGCTAGTCTATGTAGAGAAACCCTGTTAAAAAACCCTTTAAAAAAAAAAGAATCTAGAAGCATTTCCCAAAAGACCTGATGCTAAGCCAGATTGGAGAACATCTGTCAGGCCATTTTTGAATGTGAGCTTTACGGAGATGTGTTATCCTATAAGCAACATACGCGTAGCTTTAAATGGAGCAGTTCGGATGAGCGCTGTCGTACAGGCGGGCTTTCAGCCTCTCCCCGGCCCCAGTGTGCACGACTGCTCGCCTTGCTCACACTTACACTATGTAGGGTGGACCGATGCTTGCTGTGTGGAAGACCAACTCCAGGGGAGGCTGGGGACATGGCTTAGCAGATAAAATGCTTGCCGAGCAAGCTTGGGGACGTGAGTTTGAATTCCCCCGATCCACGGGAAAGCCAAGGGTGTGGCACTGTGTTTCTGGAGAGTCTCACGGTGCTGGGGAGACCGAGGCAGGAGGCTCCTTGGGACTTTGCCATCCAGTGTAGCCAAGCAGTGCCCTCCAGGTTTCGTGAGAGACCCTGTCTCAGAACGTGACAGAGGACGAGAGAAGAAAACACTGTGTTAACCTGTATCCTTCACATACACATATATGCACACAAACGTGTACATCATACATATACACACAGGCAGATAAGGAACCAGGTTTCTGATTTTAGGGAGTTGTTTCTCCAGATGCTGGGCAGTAGCAGTGAGGGCGGCTCCTTGGCAGTATCACAGCCACAAAGGGAGCAGCCACTATACAGCCAGCGCGCTGTCGCTCCACTGGGATGGCTGGATGGAGAAGCACATTAAATGCCGTTCCTGTTTATAATATCTCCAACTCACAATGGGCCTGTCGGGGCTCACCCCGTGACCGGTCAGGAGCACCTGGAGTCCTCACTGGCTTTGTGGGACATTGTGCACGGTGGGTGGGCAAGGAGGTGTGGCCCCCCCACCCCTATCCTGTCAGACACCAAAGGGCTTGGAGGGATGCTTCCTTGGCTCTAGTGTGTTCCAGGAAGGGAGTCTCCGTGGTGGGGCCTGTGTGTCCCGCCTGCAAACAGGTGTATCTGTAAGCGCGGCACAGGTCAGAGAAGGGCTCAGGACCCCATAGGCTGAGGCAGAGTACTGCGGTCACTGGTCCCGTGACTGCACATGGCTGTCATCTTAGCGCCCAGGGAGCTGGTGCAGGGTTGGAATCCAATTGTATTTCAGGGGTCCCTCTGGAGCAGTGCTGAGTGGGTTCAGGGTATCTGGAGAGTGGATGAGGGCCACTCAGGCCTAGCTTTGGCAGTGGCCGATGGGTACCCTGGTGGACCATATACGGAGAATGGAATGAACGGAGGTGAACATCTCTCCCAGGCTGGGACCAGGCAGTGATAGACTCACCAGGGGTTTTCTAGAAGAGGGAGGGAAATAGGGGTTATAGGGGAGCAGAAATGAGGTGCTCCCGACTTCCCATGTCAGGGATGTCAGGGCCACAGTAGGCATGGATGCGAGACGCAGCTGGGCTGACATTGGGGCACCAGCCCTGGAGACTGCTGGTTGGCCTACAGTCACCATGCAGAGTGTACACGTCCACCCTTTCCCCAGCACACAGACATCCAGGAGAAAGGGGGTCCTTCTAGGACACAGCCCCTTAGTCACCCCCAGTCTCCAGCCGAGCTGGGGTGGGACAGCTCCCTCAGCGCGCAGGCGCAGGCGCCAGGAGGCTGGGTAACCTCTATGGTGGTGGCTTCCTTGCTGGTTCACTCCCCTCTCTTCGAAAGTAAAGTAAATATATCCTATCTGAAGTAATTCCCCCTTACGCTCAGCACAGGCTACCTCAAAAGCCACCTTCAGCCCCCCCCGCGCCCCCCCCGCCAACTCAGCAAATGCTTTCTGCACCTTCAGGCCTGAGCCACCAAATGAGGCAATGACAAGCCCCCGGCAGCAAATGGCAAGCCTGTGACACCAGTCATGTCCATCTGCACTATATGAGCGGAGCTCACAGGGCAATGGGCATCTGAGCTCCCACATCAGGGATGGCCATCTGAGCAAACTCATGGTAGCTGGGGTCCTGTCCCTCACAGCACCCAGCCAGTGGGGAAATGAGGAACAGCTCACGGGTGGAGCAGGGGGCTTCCTGCTTGCTTCAGCAAGTGTGGATGGGTATGCGTGCACGCGCTATGTGTGTGTTTGCACGATGTGTGTATGTGTACATATGTGTCTTGAATGAGTAGCTGGAATAAGCACACCCAGACTGAACCTCCCATTTGCCCAACTTCCCAGGAGATGCTCCCAGGGCTGGTAGAGCATCAGAGGCTTCGGCCCTGTGCTTGGACCGCGTTAGAATCCCAGCTCTGCTGCCCGCCAGCTGCATAGCCTCGAGCTCGGCCAGTTTTAACCTCCGTGTGCCTCAGTTTCCCCATCCAAGACCTCTGCGTGGTACTTAGAACTGCTTCCGGTGCATGAGGCATACTCACTCTGTACTAGCCAGTGCTTGGTGTCGGGGTTTTGTCTTCGTCGTCGTCGTCGTCTACCGTAACAGGAGAGTGACCACGGATAATGTGGCCACAAGTGGGTCATTAGACACCAGCCAGTGTGGCCTGTCTGGCACTGGCTCAGGGACAGGCTGTATTAAACAGTTGTGCTCAGGTGGTTTCCCTGCGGTCACTTGTGACATCTTTCTTCCTGTTCAGAAGTATTCTTGCCCTCTTCTGTAGGGACAGACCAAGGTCTAAGAAAGGCTCGGTCACTAAGAAGGCCTTGGGTCACGCCACTGCTGAGAGAGAAGGCAGGCTCAGGGCCCTCAGGTTTTGATCCTTGAACCTCTACCCTCTAGGTAGTTACATAGAGGCTAAATGTGGAAGGATTTGGGGGGTTTCGATTCTGGGATGTGAACCCTCTGTCCTTTGTGCTGGAGATCTGGGGAGGGCGGCGGGCAGGGCTGGCAAGTCCCAGTGGCTGTGTTTGCTCTGCAGACAGCATCGCTGTGGTTTTCTGAGATGTCTGCCGTCTGCATTTCTGACAGGGAGGGGTGTTGGGATCTCGGCCATGTGCCTGCTGGCAATGGGCTCCTGGATGACATGTGGAGCACCGTGGGAGTTATCCAGTGGCCTTGAAGGATGGCTGGAGATGGGGTGAGGCGGGGCCGGGTGGGCCTCCTCCTGTGTCTCAGACAGGCTGGCAGATAGGAAGACAGCACATGCGTGCGGGTGCCATTTGTGCCCTGTCTCCTCTGCCGGGATGGGCTGAGGCAGAGAGCACACAGGTAGGTACCTTGGCATTAGGAAAGCAAGACTCCTGTCCACACAGCTCTCTGCTTCATCTGCCTTATTAAAACCTCAGGCTCTTTGTTTCTGCTCCCCCCACCCTCCTTGGTTTGGCTTAAAAACCTCTTGTGCTATGACCCCTGCCTCCTGGTCCTAGCTCCCGTCTTCCATCTTGCATGTCCCTGTGTCACAGATAGGGCTTTCTCTCTGTCAGTGCCTGGCCCAAAGCTCACTGTGACATATAGATTAACTTGAAAGGCCAAGAGAGGTCTGATCGTTCGTGCATCTTAAGGTAGCTTCACCACGCCGAGTCCGGCGCTGTGTCTGAGACTTTTTTCCTACTCCCTTGTCATCTAAGTCTTCCACACGGGGTAGAATCCACTTTACCCTCACTTTCTAGGGGGAAATGGGGGCACTGAGGTTTTTTTAATTAAGTGCCCAAGATGCCCCAGCCGAGACGTGGTGGTGCCAAGGACTGGTGCTCGGGTCCCGTTTGGGGGTTGTCCTGTGTATGTTGCCTGTATGATCCAGCTCAGATTTGGGGCCCCCCCCTCTCTCTCTCTCTCTCTCTCTCTCTCTCTCTCTCACACACACACACACACACACACACACACACACACACACACCATGCTCCAAATTTAGCCCCGCACTATCCCGCACTCGCCGTCACCACGTTCACAGGCTCCTGATCACTCTGTGATGCCCTTAAGAGTCTGATGGGTTGGCATTGGCAGCACCCATCCCAGCTGTCACAACAATGAAGGCAAGGTCTCAGAGGACTGCGGAAGGCGCCCAGTCGCCTGCCCTCTCCTTATCACCCATCTGTGTAGAAGCCGGGGCCTCTGGGATCTTTAAGAGAAGGGGCAGAATGTTCTTCAGGGGTGAGGATATTGAAAAGAGAGAGGCCCGAAGTCTGCTCCCTCTGCCAAGCCTCGCTCCGTGGGCACGTGGCCCATGTTGGCCCTTGTGGCTCTGCTCACAGAGGACACATGACTTCTGCTGGCCCCAGCGTCAATCAACCTGGACCTCTGACGCCATGCCCGGGTGAGGAGTGTCACATTGTATTATCGAGTCCTCGTCAGTCCATGTCATGTTGGGGTGCAGCGTGAAGGCCGGTGCTTCCTCTAATGCGATTCGAAAGTGACTAATCAGAGAAGGCTTCCACATCGTATCCTGGGAAATAAGCAACACAAGCCCTCGCAGAGGCCGCTGCTCAGAAAGCCCTGCTGCTAATGGGACGTGATGGGCCCGTGGGGGAGGTTGGGATTGGCGCTTAAACTTTTCTGAAACTGAGGAACTCTATAGCATTCTCACTCCAAGAACGATGATCAACGTCTGGGGCTGGGAGTTGGCTCAGAAGGTAAAGTACTGCCACTCAAACATGAGGACCCGGGTTCGATCCCCAACACCCCTGGAAAAAAAGCAGGGAATGCCTATAACCATGACAGCGAGGAGGCAGAAACAGGCAGCTCCTAGGAGCACCCGCCGGCCTAACTAACGAGTTTCAGGTTCAGTGAGAAATCCAGACTTAATAAATAAGATGGAGAGTAACCTAGGAACACACTAATGTCCACCTCTGTCCTACACAGTCGGTGTCTGGGCTCCCCTCCCTGCTACTGCCACCTCCACACCCACGTGCTCCCTGTCTCCCCAGATTCATGCTCCCATTGACCCTCTGAGTATAAGGTCTTTGCAGAGGTCATTAAGCCAAGGTCACAGGATTCGGGTGGTTCTAACTGATGAGAAAGTCATATGAAAAAACAGACAAGTTAACGTGACAGGCCATAAGAGGCAGAGATCACGCAGCTCCGAGCCTAGGGACACTCAGGCCAGCAGAGCCAGTTGGCACTGGGGTTGGGGGGGCGGGGGGAGGCAAGGAAGGAGGTGGGTCTGGACTTTGAACTCGTAACCTGCAGGGCCGTGGGAGAACTTCATCGTCTTGTCACAAGGCACCTATCTGGCGGTCATTCCAGGAGACAAGCGGCCCTTTCCCCTCGCCCCAGGAACTTGAAGGACAGTTTCCATCATCCCAAAGATGGCAGGCAGCCTAGGGGTTCTCAGGTGGCATTAGGCCCGCTGACTGTCCCCTGGCTGCAAGTGTCCCTTGAGGGCTGAGGAGAGTTCAGGCAGTAGGGGGCAGCTGGCATCCGGGTGTGTAGCCTGCCTCACATCGCATTAACGTGTGATTAAGGGGGTCTTTAAGGCACCCATTAGTCCCCCTCTGCTATCTAATAGGGCTTTCGGATTTAGAACAGAATATTATTTACTCATTAGCTGATAGCAGAGCCGGAGCGTGCTGTGTAGCAAGGAAACCACAATTAGAGACAATTACACAGGGGCTGCGGAGCTTCTGGTGGGGCTGGTGGTGTGGGTCAGGGTGGCCCCTCATGCACGGTGACAGAATGTGACCTCCAGGAAGGATAGGAAAGCTGGGCCTGCTACTGGTCATCAGAGGCTCAGAGAACGTAGAAGAGAAGAAGCAAGTTCCAGGGCAGGCCCAGCTATCTCCGCACCAGGCCTGGGATTCACCACCTTAGAGCGGGCAGAAGTGTCCATGCTCTGTGGTGGCAAACTGTCAGTCACGCCTCCTAGGCCAGTATGTTAGGTGACTGAATGCCCTGTAGCTTCCTGAGGCAGACGACATGCCTATGACCTACAGCTAGGAAGTGGCTAGATGCCAGCTCTCCTTGAGTAACAAATCCCGAGACCTTCCCAGTGTGCTTCTTTGCCCAAGACAGAGGCACCTAGCTGGATCTCATCTTCTCATACTCCAGACAAGAGAGGGGGTAACCCAGGGACTAACCCCAAAACAGAGGAACTCACCCAACCAGGAGGAGCCTGTCCCTTAGCTGCAGAAACCGTGACTAGGCTAAGGTGGCTGGGTAAGATGGGAGGATCAGGTTGCTATCTGAGATCAGTGACTCTGGCCCAGATGTTTGGAATTGGAGTCAGAGAGGGCAGAGTCCGGGAACGTCTATAGCCTGTGTCTCTTGGGATCCATGCTGGGACAGCCCTCTTTTAACAGACAGGATGCCGCATGCGGAAAAAGCTTCTTGGGGTTTGACCCTGGCAAGTCTGAGCCTCGGGTCATGCATTCCTGATGATTTTGTAGGTAGGCAGCCAACTGATGATAGGGCCTCGTCCCAGTGACCATTAAATATTTGAAGCTCTCTTAAGAGACACGCTCGAGGTGCCTCCTGACGCCTGTCCCGATTGGCGGTACCTCCTGTCATGTCAGGAGGGAGGTGTGGACCAACCCAAAAGAAGATGCACAGCCAAGCCAGCCGTTGAGCCTGCCCTGAGCATGTAGAACCTTCTCACTATCAATACATTGGGAGTCAGGAACTGTCCACACACGCAGAAGTACCAGGCCAGGCAAGCTTGGAGCATGGCAAGTAGCCGATGCTACACAGTTCCCCAGCCTTGCCTCAGATGCCTAAGACTCGAAGGGAAGCTGGTGTAGATAAGGAAATATCTCTCTCTGGCCCAGGGCCCATCAGACAGTGACCCTCTTACTCTGGCTTCCAGGATGTGCAGGGGAACCCGGGCTAGCTCAGTTTCTTCCAATGGCACTGGTCCAGGAAGACTGGACACCTGGCTTCAGGGATAGGTATTCCAGGCACAAGTGGTCTCTGTCACTTCCTAGAGTCCCGAATAGGTCTCGTATGGTCCCTTCCGGCTACTCTGGGATAGAGCCAAGGGAAAGGAACCTTGACAGCAGGAACCTTCAGTATTTTCTACTGTGTACTTGGAACCCCGCCTCTGTTGGCCAAGCAGGGGCATACACCCAAAGAATGAGAGTGAGCGCGCGCATGCGTGCACTTGCCTCTGTTCTAATAAACCTCCCCAGGAATCCGATATCAGTTCCTGTCAGAACAATGCAGCATATCTGGACCAGAACTAAGTAAAAATAAACATTAAGCAATTATTGGAATTTATTTTAAAAATCAGCAGGCTGTGGGAACATTACACCTATTAAGTGAGGCCCAACTGTCAGGCCTTTGAACAACCCCGTGGTTCTTGGCATCTAGGCCATGAACTCTCAGGCTAGGTTGACTCAACAGTGTCACATAGTAAGCAAGCCAGTACTTTGGCAGGCTTCCTGAGTATCCTATGTTAATGGCTTTGTTGGGGACTCGGTGTCCTTATCTTGAGCAGAGCTTTCCATCCAATGTGGTCCCTGCAGCCGAGGGGAATCTGAACCCCCCCAAGCTGCCCCAGACCAATCCACGGACATCCCTTGTTCCAAAGGAGCCCACATCTTGCCACACAGATAGATTGGCAGTCCCGGAACTGATCCCCTCTGGGAAACTGAGTTGGGAATCAGGGAACCAGTGTCAAGAGAGCACAAGCACCCCAAGTTACAGGAAAAGGGGCTATTGCCCCTCCAACGTTGGCTCCAAGAAGAGCCCCATAACTTGCCCAAGTTGAGGGCTAACACAGCCTGCCCCGTCAGCAGGATGCTACAGGCCAGGCAGCCCAGGCTGAGAGTCTTCCACATTAGTGGCAGATTTCCTGCCAGCCGTGTGGAGAGAGTCCTCCCCCTTCCTTCCCCTCTCCCTCCTCCCCCTCCCATCTGAACCTTGGCTGGGGAGTGGACAGAGTGAGGTCATTGGTCCCCAGGCACGCATTAGTTACTTGGCAATTTCTTTGAAGTGATAGCCAGGCCCCACCCCCAGAGTCCCTGCTTCTTCCCCCCCCCCAAGAGTCTCAAGTTAGCAGGAGCTACCTGCTTTTCTTAGGAGTTCTTTAGTGAGTCTGCTGCTGCTGCTGGGACAGGGGCCCTGCTGAGGAAACCACTAGAGAAGCCAAAGCCTGAGAGGAAGAGGCCTCCTACCGCAGAAACTGCAGTGCAAAGGGCCTGGGGCCAGCAGGAGCTGAGAGACCCCTGGGAAGAGAATAAAAACACAGAGTGTACATTAAAGGATCTGACGGGGCATCCTCTGGCCCCACAGGCTGGTTTTGAATGGAAATGGAATAAGGGTCAGAAGTGTTGAGCAGCAAGGAATCAGCATCCAGAATGTCCCTTCTGACTGCTGATGTGGGATAAGGGGCTGGACCGTTGACGCAGCCAGGGAGCCTCACAAGAGGTCTCTGCAGGCATCTGGTCCAAACTGACAGCAGAGGGTCAGAGAGGACCACAAGCATCTGAGTATTCAAGTCCATCCCCATTTCCGGGATAGGTGTAGGTCCAGTGGTTTATCCTGCGAGCTCAGCCTCTTTTGTAGGTATCCATTTTTTTTGTTTGTGGGTGGGGCTACATTGAGTTCCAGTGACTCTGGAGCGCCAGTTGGTCACACAACACCTTACCAGTGGTTGGCCAAAAAGCCTGAGACTCTGCCTTCATATGACTTTTTCAGGCACTCACTCTGAGGGAAAAGGTGGGTTTGTACCTATTTTTCAGATGAGGAAGACTGAGGTTCAGAAAAGGCAAGGGTTTGTCTGAAGCTCTCTTGGCCTGGGTAAGGAAAAGACAAACAGCCCACGAGCAATCATCAGGCCACTAGGAGCCCCTTAAGTGAGACTAACAACGGCCCCCAGGTCCACGGCCTGCCCGCCAAAAACATTCCGAAGAATGGAAGAAATTGCTCTTGTGGGGAGTTTGAAAGAGTCCAAGAGCAACATGTTCTTATGGTCCGACCAAACCCTAAGCATGGGGTAGGGGCGCATCTCCAGAAAATTCTGCCTTGGTATGAGGAAGAGGAGTGTCATACAACCTAAAATCTAAGCTATACACACACACACACACACACACACACACACACATGTACATTCACGCATGCTCTTACATATGTGCACACACACGGACATGCACACATGCATGTGCGCAGAAGTCAGTGGGGCCGTACGGGGACACGCATCCTGGAATCAGTCTATAATGCAATCAATTTTGTATATCCCCGGTGAAACCGCAGCATTTATTTAACGTCTTTTATAAGAGCAGCTGAGTTTTATCACAAATCACATTCCATTTCCAGTCATCGGGGACTCCTTGAAGGCTAAAATGCATTCACTTCTTCCAGAGAAATTTACCAATTCCTCAATAAAGGCCCATTTGCCTCTGTATGTAAAATTGACACATTTATTGACTATTAAACCTCGAAGACTTGAGTTGGGATTTTTGTGCCCCAGCCCTCCCAACACTCCCCACACATTTTCTTAAACTTTCAACTCTATGCTTTCATAGCTTCCCCAGTCACAGGAATCTCTCAGGGGAGCAAGGACACAACGGGTGCAGGTGACACTTGAGTCAAGGGCTTGCTTATCACGTAGCCACCTGACGCCCGCTGAGGTAGACAGCAGGGCCCAACGTTCTGCTCCGTAGTCCTGTAAGCTGTGTGCCTGCCCCACCCTTCATGGTGGGCGTGGTGGAGGGTGTGGTAGGCGTGGTGCTGCACCACTGTCCTTTTTGACTTGCACCAAAGGTTTTTAGGACACACAGATGATGTTTGCAAAAGGCAGGGTCCACCCCCCTCACAACGGCGAATTTCCATGAGGCCTTTGAGTAAAAACAAGAACACCTTTCACTGGTGTCCCTGTTGGGGATGGATGCCAATTCCAGTCAGGATAGTCTCTTCACTGGTGGGCCAACATAGGCAGTTGGAGAGTGGGGAGCAGGAGAGAGGGGACTGAGATGTTGAGTGTGGGGCCCGGTGCTGGGTCCCATCTCTGAATGTGATTAGCAATATATGCTGGTGGGTACCATGGGCCAGGACACCCTCCTTTGGGTTTAATTGTTTAATTTCAAATTTAAAATGACGGATGTAGGGGTCTAGGGAGATAGCTTGGCACTTGCCACACAAGCATAAGGTCTTGAGTTTGAACCCCAGAACCTGTGTAAAAAGTGGGGTGTCCTGGTGTACCATTGTTATCTCAGTGCTGGGGACTGAACCAGCCTGACCAGAAAGCATCAGGCCAGAGAGAGAGAGAGAGAGAGAGAGCCTGAAAAACTCAAGAGAGGATAGAGACTGAGGAAACACACTCAAGCCTAGCCTCCAGCCTCCACACACTCACATAAACGTGGCCGAGGGAGAACGGAGGGATCCGTGAGTGAGGGACTGAGGAGACACAGGTTTGAATCCTGGCTCTCCTTGCCAGCCTCGTGGCTTCCAATATGTTTTTCTCTTAGAACCTTGGGGTCCTGCTGTATATAGTCAAGCCAACCAGAGTTCATCTTAGGACTCTTGGCAAGGTTAGGTGAGGTGGTTCACTTAAGGAAGGTTCTGGAAGCAGCCTCAGTTGGTCATTGCTCCTGTCGTGGGAATAAGATTCAGTGTCTGCCGAGGATGGGAAAAGTTGTCTCTGGGTCCAGCCTCCTGCCTCAGGTTCCATTTTCCCGTCCATAGAAACTGCTCATCTAGTCTGTGCTAGGATGCTTGTGGGAGCAGGCGGCCTTCCCTGGCCACCTCAGTCTACCTTGGGTTGACCTGAACCCTGTTTGTGGGAGCTCCCTCAGACCAAACAGCTGCAAGCTCTGAGCCCTAGGGCAGCTCCCCGTAGGAGTTCATAGACTCGGGGGCGGGGGGGGGCAAATTTCTGAGATTTAGATGAGCCATTATTCAGTAACACCTCCGGGCTGTACCCCTAATGTTGGCAGCACCCCCTGTGGTTTTCAAAGTGTTTTTAGGGCACTAAAGGTCATCGAGCCAGGGAGCTTCAGGCCCTGAGATCCAGCTCTAGACATTGCCAGTTTGGGGGGAGGTGAGGATGGGGTCAGGCAGGGCAGAATCACTTGACTGGGGTCTGCTCTGGCCAGATACCTTCACGCACCCCTGTTCCCTCTGACATACCAGTGTCCTCATGACTTATACTTCCGGGATGTCTGTTTGTCTGTTGCCTTTCTGGGAGCTGACCTCCGTGTACCTGACTTCAGCAAAGCCTTCTAGGGCCTGAGGACCGAAATCCAACAGCTTGGCGTTTCCCACAGCTGAGTCTCCGAGAGGCTGGAACCACAGGAACAGAGGGGCTGGGGCGTGATCTTCAGAGGATCTTCCAGGATGTCATGTGGCCAGGCAGCACTAACTGTTCCCCAGAGATGAAGGGGGGCGTGTCTTGGTTCCTTGCATGGGGCCAGCCAGCTCTGAGTCAGTGGATTTTGTCTCTGCCTGTCAAAGTGATCCTGTATCTCCCAGAGCCTCTGTTTCCTCGTCCGTATAATGGGATAAAAATATTCCTGTCTCACAGGAATATAGCCTACATTAATTCACAGAATTGGTCCACGGGATGCTACAAATATGTCTCATTTTATATTTTGTATAGACACTAAAGTATATAAAGATAAATTAAAAAAAAATCGGAACAGAGACCCACTCCATGCAAAGTGCCTGGACTGTAGGGGTTAGGGATACCGTAGACCCAGCTTGTGGTCGGCACAGGCAGACAGACAGACAGATAGACAGATATCCGAAGAGTGGAAGGCACCCTCAAGGTAGCACATAGGCTTGTATTGAACTCCTGGGGCCTGGTGGACTGGGGACTCGTAGACTATCACTGGTTGCCATTCTCACCCGTTAACAGAACTCGCTTTCGCCAGAAGATTCTCTTTCATTTTAAAAGCCAGCCAGTGTAATAAATCTTGCCCCGAAATCTCGGCAGCACATCTCGGCTAGAGTGCGTGATAAATCTAATATTCTGTAGTCTCGGTGAAAGGGACCCTGGGTGGATCTGTATCAGAATGACAGGCCAACCAGTAACTTGCTCTTGGCTCGACAAGGCCAGCCCTCCCGTCAGCTCTGTGAGGTGGGCTCCCTCTCTCCCTCCCTCCCATCCTCCATCCCTCCATCCACACCTCCCTCTCTCGATGCCCCCTCCCCACACTGAGAACCACGAATTCAAAGATTCTTATCTGTGAAGGGAACAGAATGGGCCCTGTGGTCTTTGGGACACCAGGAGGGTCAGGCTCCTCTCTTTTGTTTGTTCCACAACTAGCGTCCAGGCCCCTGTGGTCTCAGTGTGGTGTTGAGGGTTAGGAGACTATGAAGAAGAAGACAGAGATGAACCGGGAGGTGGGGGGCATTCACGCCGGCCAGAGTGGCTGCTGGTGACAGGGCCTCTGGTAGGAACACAGGAGTCAGGAACAGTGGCATTTGGGAATTTGTGGCATCAGACAGAGTCATGGCAGGGTGTGGCCAGTGCTTACCAGGCTGGCAAGCGAGGGGGGGAGGGGTCCACCTGCTATGCTGTGGCGGGACCCTAAGGACAGAAGTCAGCAGAGGACAAGGCAGGTTTTCTGTTTACTACTGAGTGGTTTAAGGTCAGAACAGATTTGTGTGGCAGGCCGACTTCAGGTCATAGTAGGAGCCCTAGGAGGGCGGGGGCAGGGGATGAACCCCTCTTTATTCAGAGCTATGCAGATGCCCAGCAGGGGCTCTAAAAATGGAGAAACACTGCCCCTTAACAACCCACTCCGTCCCTCACAACATAAAAACTACCCGCTCTGAGCTTCAGTGTCTCGGCCTGGAGAGGGGCCTCATACCAATACCCATGGTGTCAAGCAGAAACCGGAAGTGAATATGGACATGAGGTGCCAGGAATGGAGACTTAGCCAGCCCTGAGCAGATGTTTACTCACTGACCATGTGTCCATATGACCATGAGACCATGTGACCATGCAACCATGCAGCCCAGGAAACTTCTCACCAACTGTTTCCCCATTTGCGTGGTGTCAATTCCGGGACTTCATGGTGTCCCTGGGACCTAGCTCCACCGGGCTGAGTAATGTCCCTGTTAGTTGCTGCTGGCCTGAAGATTCTAGTGTCCTACTGTGTCCCAAGCAGGACCTGTCCCTTGCCATTGCTGTGGGAACAGGTCCCTCTGACCCAGGGGCCCTTTGTCACCCACCTGGTCCTCAAAGGCAAAAGGTTTCCTCCACTGTTCACAGTGGGAATAGCCTCTTCTTAAGCAGGTACCCTGGACCCAAGAGCTCCTCCCTCTCTCTGCCCTGCAACCTATAGGTGTCTGCCAAGAAACCTTTATATCTAACATCTAGACTGTCCCCCAAGAATTCGGGCCTACGCAATAGGCCATGTGACAGATTATTTTGATTAATATCAGTGCAGAAAGGCAAAAGGAACACTGGCTGTAGCCTGCATAGCCCCACCATTTGATTCAGGAATTTTGTTTATGCCAAAAACAGGGGGAGGGGGCTGTGAGGGTCTGGTGGGCTGGAGGCCCCTTGCTTCCCTCTTCTCCCAGACCTCTTAGCTGTATGTGTGGGATCCTCACGCAGCTGTCAGAATGTGTGTGGAAAGGAACAGAGACCAGGCTATCCCCCTCTGCGTTGGACAGAAGGCAAGTGGCTTCTCAACATTGTTGAGAGAAGATAGATGGCCTGGAGCCCTCTCTGTAGAGATCACCTCTGGGCCCCACCTCGATGGGCGTGCAAGAGGCCCTCCCCGTGCTTAGAGAGGAATAAACAGCTTTTAATGAAGTTACATTGTAACATAATGGGAATCATAAAACCACCGTCATCCTGCAGGGTCCCCGGACGGTCTTTATTATCGACTGTGCAGAGCTCAGGCGGCAGCCTCGAGAAGAATGCAAAAGTCTCCTTAAATTACCTGCTGGAAGTAACCAGTGGAACATTCCACGGGTGCCCCCGCCCCCCCCGCCCCCCCCCGCCCCCCATGTGCCCCGGGGATGCTGCCCTGGGGCGGTCTGTCAGAGTCACTCCCCGCAGCACAACAGATGTTCGCCCTGCTCCTCCATCGGCTGTTTGATGAGAAATTTACTGCTCTCCCGCTGGGCAGGCGGCCCCTCTCGGAGGCCTTGGCTATGAGACAGGCCAGCCGCTGGCTGCCGGCCAGGGCCAGGCTGTTTTGATGGAAGCCATGAAAAGCTCTGGCTTGGAAGGCGCCGGCGATAATGCACCGGCTAGACTCTCCTGATTGGCCGATCGATCGGCCTGATTTGATTTATTGATCAATCCCCTCAAATTTGGCGTCTGAGAAGCTGCAGTGATCTTTAACTGCGGTGAACGTCTCCGCCTGCCGGAGAACGGGGCCCCCACTAAGGAATGTATGAAAGGAACCGGGGCTTATCTTAATCACACACCGGCCTGGTGCTGGCCGAGCCCCGCCGCGCGCCGCCCCATCGCCCGGGCAGGCCTGCGCCGATCTATAAATTGATGGAATTCAAAGCCTCCAGCATCGATTACCGTTATAACAAACAGCGGTGCGCAGAATGTCTGATTATTTTTAGACAAAGATTCTGTTCTCTCAGCAGCAATTTTGCTGAGCCTGTCACTGGCTTAGAAGTCTGTTGATTGCAATTAGATGCAAATACAAAAAAAAAAATTAAACTCTGAAGCCTCACTCCTGTTTCCAGTTATTAAATCTCTCTCTTTGTTTGCTGTTTCCTCATGATATCTACAGCTGGGTGAGATACTTGGTTGGCAGAACAAGATCCTTGGGATCTCATGGGGAAGTGTATGGGGGGAGGTGGCCTGACCTGCATACTGGATTATTCCCATGGGGGACCCTGACTTATCCTGGGGGAGGAGAACTCACAGAGCTGTATAAGGATGTCCATTAAAAGTGTGCAAAGGTGCCGGGCGTGGTGATGCTTGCTTTTTTGTCCCAGAGCTCTGGAGGTGGAGACAGGAGATCAGGAGTTCAAGGTCGTCTTTAGCCACATGGTAGATTCAGGGCTAGCCTGGGTAACATAAGTCTGGGGGAACGGAGAACGGGGAAGATGAAAGATAAAGATATTGGGGGGGGCGGGTAGTGCTTTGGAGGCAGACTGCTCTCAAATTCAAGACCAGTCTGGACTGAGCAGCTAAATCCTGTGTCAGAAAACAACAACAACCAAACAAACAACAAGGGAAACCAACCCGAAAGGCTGCAGATGGCTCGGTGGCTCCGTGGGTAAAGAGACTGTCTCGCGGGCGCGAGGCTCTTAGTGCGTGTTCCTATGTAAAACCCAAGCACAGCAGCGTGTTTTCTGGAATCCCAGTGCTTTGAGGTCAGATGTGTGCAGAGACGGAAGGAGGCACATCTGATAAAGATGGAGAAGAAACGAAGGAAATAACTAACACCTGCCTCTGCGTGCGGGTCCACGCACACGCGCACACATACACATGGGGCTGGCCTGGGCTGGATGCAGAGGTGCTGAAACCCAACCCAGGACATCAAGTGGGGACTCAGGACCAGCTTCGCTTCTCTGATGAGTGGGTGTGGTCACCCCCACCCCACCCCACCCCATTCTGCACGGCATATGAGACCTGGCCAGGTGTGCAGGCCCCGTCCTGGGAACCCCTGGGCCTCGGAGGTTGGCACCACTTGGAATAATGAATTCCGCCCAGGGACCACAGGTGGCACCCTTTCTGCACACCCTCGCGCTGGCAAAACAAGCTCCAGGTAATTGTGGGTACAAGCAAATTAGGCACCCCCTGTTGGCCAGCCTGGCGGCCAGCATCCTGGCTCTCAGAGAGCCCATCCATCATCCTGGCATCCTCTGGTTGATCTGTGTTCTTGGAGCCATTAGCCCCAGAGTCCTTGACAGCAGAATAGCTGTGAAGCTGAGCCCGTCAGTGGGGCAGCAGAGACTGGCAATTCATTACGCGGTTGGATGGAGAGAGGACTCAGGTGACAGCGCCAAGGCCTCTCGGTTCCCAAAAGCCAGCTCCACGCGGAATTGGCAGCCTTGGGCTAATTTTAGAACACTTGACGTTGATAATACAGGAGGATGGGCTGCAGCTTGGACTCTGGATCAGATGGACTGAGCGCAGAAAGGCATTGTTAGGCCAAGGGCATCTCTTCCACTGCCCTGGAAGGATCCTGCAGGAGAGTGAGCGGGGAGACTGAAGGTCACCATGGGACAGGTCAGAGGTCAAATGCCTGCTCCTTGCATACCACTAGCTGCTGCAGATCCCAAGCACACAGCCTCCATGCACCTTCCTGCTCCTAGCTGCCCAGGTTCAGTAGACTGTTATACAGATACTGAGGCCCAGAGACACCAAGGGGCCTGCCCAAGGTTGCACAGCAAAGAAGACTAAGAGTGAACTGGGCTTGGAGCTGAGGGTCTCACCCCATGGAGGAGAAAATGCCATCAGTGTTTGGTGGATGGATGGATGGATGGATGGATGGATGGATGGATGGATGATACAGGAGCCTCCAGTGAGGATCTATCTGGGCTCCTGAATAGCCAAGGATAACCAAGCTATCTTTCTGCACAGGCCTGGAGTGGGGAACCTGCTTCCTATTTATGGGCATTTGGAGAAACCAGTTTGGTCTCACTCTGAAGTTTCTGTGCAAGGACCCTTTGGGGTGCTCCTCCAGGAGGCCCTTGCACTAGGATGTCCAGAAGCAGATGCTCTCACGGGTCACCTGTCTGGGAACTAGACCACTTTGGGCTGATGATGTCATGACCAGCAATGCCAATCGTGAGGTCACATTGACCTTTGCTGGGACCCCAGGTTCTCTGCATTCTCTGTGACCTTGGGCACATGATCAAACATCTGCAGACCCCTCCCTGTCCAGGGGACTGAGGTCACAGGCAGCAGACATCTCTCTATCCCTGGGGTCAAGCCACGAAGTATGTCTGGTCTGATGGCCCCTGGAGGACAGTGGTGACTAACACGGGCATATGGCTTGGGAGCCTCCCAGGCAGGGACCAACAAGAGCGGGGTGACTCTCTGAAGTCACTGAGCTTGTGACCACCCAGCCCGTCATCTTTCTTGACAACCCAGAAAGATTACCTTCTGGGCAGTGGTTTCCTCTGTGTCTCTCCTCTTCCGCCTCTTCATTTCTCTGTCTTGACCCATTTGTAAGACAGGCCTCTGCATGACCGGAAAGAGAGATAACTTCTCACAGATGGGGCAGCAGGACCTTTCGGGGAGGAGCCCGGAGCCGCTGTCACACTGACAAGCAACCCTGTCTGTCCCCCACAGCCCCATGTTGGTGTCCCTTAAACACACCCATTTGCAGACACCTAAAATGGATGTCTAGGGGTGACTGGAGGCATATCAACAGTAAGAGCTGAGGGTGACAGCGATGTGGGTGTCCCTGCTGCATCGAGGATCAGAAACAACCTGTGTTTACGAAGAGGGAATCGTAAATAACTTAAGTGTCCAGGAGTGGGGGGCTTTAAAATGACCTACGAGAGGACTGGGAAGATGGCTGGGTCGTTGAAGTACTCGGCACGAGGGCCTGCGTTCCTATACTGTGTGAAAGGCCAGGCATGTCTGTACTCTTGCAATCCCAGCATGAGGGAGGCGGCGACCGATGGATTTCTAGTCCTCTCTGGCCAGACATCTTAGACAAATCAATGAGTTCTAGGTTCCTGTGCGCGACACTCTCTCTCCATGTATACACTTGAGATTGACCTCCGGTCTCCATACATGCAAACGTGTATATACATACATGCTCACACATGCACATTCATGCCCACAGACATACCCACTCTCACACAAACACAAAAACGACAGCAAGAATAACCTCTGTTTCCACGAGTGAGGGATTCAGAGTAACCGCTGTGTCCGTGAGTTGGGGATCAACAACAGTCTAATGTCGGTTGGGGAGCTGAGTTCATGGGTGAAATCACATCCCCACAGAATACCCCGTAACCGTGAAAATGAGAGAGATGCCTTGCGTGTGCCGGATGTGAAGGCTTAGACATGGTAAACCCGTGCAGACGGCTCACTGAGTGTGCAGACACGGGTAGCACCCATTACAGGAGAAGACAGAGTTTTGCGGCGGTGGCCAAGGTGGTGTGGGCGTCTCTGAGTGGACACTGACGATGACCACATCCAGAGAATGATACCCTGTCCCGAGTCCCTTCGCTGTGTCAGTGTCTGTCCTCTACCGATGACTTCAGACAGACAAACACCAGGGTTTTTACTCTTAGAAACCCATGCAGGGGCATGAACGTAGATTCTTGGCATCAGATGTGGGTGCAGATTCAGGCTACTCCTGGCTGGCTGGGTGCCCTTGGCTCTGCTATGGCATGGCCGTGCCTCCGTTGGCTGGCCTGGTCGGTGGCATCAGTGAGTTGTGGTGACCGGTGTCTGCAGAGCTGCTAGCCAAGTCCTGTCATGGCTGAGACCTCATCTTGGGAGAATGGCTGTTTGGTAGCTCTAAGCCCAGAGCTCTTCCTGAAGGGGCACGGGTGGGTCCCCAAGTCCCTGGGAACCCCACACTTTCTTTGACGCTCCCAAACCCATTAGCTGTGAAGCTCAACCATGGGCTGTCGCAGAGCCCAGCTTCTGTCTCCTAAGAGAGGCCTGGGGCAGTGGCAGGGCCCTGATGTGGTTGGAGCTCGACGGGCTCCTCCTGTAGCCTCTTGTCTTCCGTGTCCCCCACTTTCCTGGCTTCCTCCCAGAGATGCCATCACAAGCCCTCGCTGCCCTACTCTCCCCTCATTGCTTATCTCCCTTAGACCTTGCACAGCCTGGGCAATGACGGGGCTTCCTGGAAGCCGTGACATTTGAGCAGAGCTCCAAAGTACACCCGCGCTGTGAGATGACAGCCAGAGAGAGCACTGTGGAGAGAGGGGCTTGTGAAAAGGTCCTGTGGTTGAGTGGGACAAAGGTGAGCTGAGCCTACTGCAGCCACAGTTGGATGGCATCACCATTTGAAAGCTGCACAGCTCTGTGTGACCTTGTCACTCGGTGCCTCTCTGTAAAGCCAGAGATGGGCCGCCTTGAGGTACAGATCACACGCAGTATCTGTGGCTGAGCCTGAGGTACAGCCAGGTTGTCTAGGTCTCCCGTGACCTCTGACCTTCCTTGCCCCTCCTTACCACTTCCTACTCCCATGCACTTCCTCAATCAAGTAGGCATGTTCTGCTGCCTCAGGGCCTTTGCACTCCCTGGACCTCTCAGTCAAAGACTCCTTCCCTCATAGCCGCATAGCAAAAGCCCCCTTTCCCGAGAGTGCCCCCTGGTGGCTCTGGGAAGAATTGCATCCCATCCCCCACCTCACTCCTGTTCCTTTCCCTGCTTGGTCTTCCTTTGCTGGTCTGCAGTTAAAAAGCACTTCTGCGGCTCCCATTGCTCTTGGAGATTGGGAAGGCACTAGGGCATCCCTAGGCGCCCTAGCCCTAAGAGGTCGATTCAGGAGTGCTACAGCGGTGGTTCAAATCCCAGCACTGCTTCCTGCTTGCCGTGTGGCCCCGGGCAAGTTGCTCGCCATCTCTGTACTTATTGTAGCTTCCTCAGCTGGTGTTGCTTCATAGGGTCTGTACGAGGATGGAAAAGAGGCACGTAGTGTGTGTGTGTGTGTGTGTGTGTGTGCACGTGCACACACGTGCATGCTTTCAGGGCAGTGGCCAGGGCCTCTGTGTGGGTGGTCATTCCCGACCTGAGGCCCCTCCTTGCACTGGTGCTGTGTATATATCCTCCATTCCCTCATTCCCTCCTGAATGCCGGTCTGAGGTGTGAGCTGTGAGCCTGCACGGCTCACAGAGGTGGCGGTTTCCCCAGGGCACACTGACCGGCTCCATTTGACTCGTGGATGCTCTCCTGTTCTCCGTGTATGATGGTCACTGCCCTGGCTCCACCCATATTGGCTCCTGATAGCCTTAGTGGTCTCTCCAACTGCGGGACAGACCCAGTCCATTTCAAAGTCCCCCTAAGACGTGGTGGACAGGGCAGGGGTCCTGAGCCCATCCCTGTGATACCTATGACACCTCTCACATCCGAGTCCGCCTGGCTCTGGCAGTGCCCGCAGCCTCTGGGACCTCTGTCTATACGTAGATAAAATGGGCTGAGACAGAGATAGGGTGGGACTGGCAGCAGACAGGGATGGTGGACCTTGAGCACTGGGCCTCGCACACAGGACTTGGTCAGCAAGAAGGGGTCACCCCCTTCCTATCATTGGGATCCCACGGGTACAGAGCCAGGGTCAGGGAGGGCTGCTTCCCTCTCCCCTTCACAAAGGAGACTTCAAGGATCCCCAGGCTCTCATCCTAAATGTAAGAACTTAGGGTTTATTGGTTTTGTGGTTTGGTTTGATTTTTCAAGACAGGGTTTCTCTGTGTAGCCCTGGCTGTCCTGGAACTCACTCTGTAGACCAGGCTGGCCTCGAACTCATAAATCCACCTGCCTCTGCCTCCCAAGTGCTGGGATTAAAGGCGTGAGACACCACCACTGAGCAGGAGCTGAGTTCTTGAAGGATTTAATCAGAAAGCCCATCTGAGTTAAACGCATGAAGTTTTTCAAACAGAAAACTAAGAGCTTTGGTTTTGTCTCATGATTGTCTATCTGTCTGTGTCTCTGTCTGTCTCTCTCTCTCTCTCTCTCTCTCTCTCTCTCTCTGTGTGTGTGTATGATGTATGTTGTATGTGGTGTCTGCACATGTCTAATGTGTGGAGGCCAGAGGAGATATCCATCTCCACCTTAATTCTTGGGATAGGGCTCTCCACCGAGCCTGAGGCTGGTGACCAGCAAGCCCAGCCATCCTCCTGCCTCCACTCCCAACGAAGCTGGGGTGACAGGCTCATGAACACCCAGTGCAGCCCTTTCATGTAGGTGTTGGGATTTGAACTCAGGTCTTCATGCATGTGCAGCAGTCACTTTTACCCACGTAGTAGTCCCTCCAGCCCAGGATTTTTTTTTTTCCTGTTAGAATACTGTTTGCTATGTAGCTCAGGCTGGTCTCGAACTCAGAATCCTCCTGAGTGCTGGGCTGGTGGGCCTGTACCACCTTCCCTGGCTGGAACATGAAGTCTTCAGCTTGTCTGGGAATCCTCAGGTCCAGTCTGCTGTCTCCAGCCCTGCCTACTATTCCTCCAGTGGTCCCAGGCCCCACTTGGCTCTCCCTGACCCCTGTCTGTGAGGGGCAGGGTTGACAGCTGATCCATCTCTCTACCACCCCCACCTCCTCCAGCCAGAGCCATCGATTGGATGCTTTTACTAAGTCACTTTGATTTTGAACTTGACCCCTCTGTCCATCTCACTTTCTGCTGTCCCTCAAGGGCATATCTTCAAAACTGCGAGTGGGCCAGCCAGCCAGCCAGCTGCCCAACCGTGGGAATCAAAGGCAGCTAGCTAGGCATCCAGAGGTTCTCCGGAGCACACGGCAAATACACATCTCGAGGCTCTGGAGCCCACCTCTCAACTTGATCTGGCGAGCATTTATTGAGCACCCACTGCATGCACTGTCCCGAATGAGCAGTCTACTTCAGCTGCTAGGTTGCTCACAGTGTATTCCCAATATCAGGAACAGGAGAAGAATGAACTTGGGGAGGATGGGAAAGTATGGGGGTGGGGGGGGTGAGAGAGGGTAGGCTCATTTTCTGCGCCCAAGGGGTAGAGATACTGTGCACCAAGTGTTGCTATCAACAAGAGGCAGAAGCAGAGACATAGACAACCCTGCCTCAGCCTAGCTTGTAGAGGCTGCAGTGGAGACCAAGTACTGTGAGGGTGGCCCCGCCCCCCAAGTCAGGACTGGGTAGGGGAGGGCAGGGAGGCCAGGCTGAGCCAGCGAGAGGGGCGTCGGAGGGAGCGCAGCAGGCACAAAGGTCCTGGGGTAACCAAGAAATAAGGGAGGCATGAGGGGAGAGAGACCTGAGCTGGCCCAGGGACTTCACCCTCTAGAGCTGTGGGAAGCCACTCCCTTCTCGTGACAGAGTTTCTGGCCCAGTGACCAGACTTAATTCACACTTCTGAAAGTGTCTCTGGGTGCCATGGCAGGGATGATCTGGAGGCAGGAGACTGCTGTGCTTTGTGCGACCCTGGAGCGCATGCTCGCCATCTTTCTGTTGAGTCACCGTCTCGCGAGGGCCTCATAGCAATGTACGTGGGGGAGGTGGGTGGATTCTAGGGTTCCGAGGCTTGACTCAGCAAACAGCCACGTTCCCCATGGCCTTGTGTCCAGCACTGCTGACATCCAAAGACGTCCCCATCTCCTTCTCCTCCCAGCCGTGCCCATAGTAGGACTCCAGCCCTGGCCGGGATCTTCAGTGTGTGCCCTTTGGACTCTGGCGCCTCTGCAAGATCGATCCACGTTACTGCCGACGCGTCGCTTGCTCACGCTGGAGGCTATGTGGGCCATTCTGTGGGGGTAAACACATCATAAGGCTCTCAGCCATCCATGTTAATGGGCGTCTGGGTCATTTCCAGTCTCGAGCTGTTATGAATGGTGCCTTGGTGATACATTCCTCTCCGTCTTGAACACATTCATGAATTATCTGGAGAGCTGGGGTGAACCACAGAGCCAGCGGCTTCAGGGCGCCTGGCAGGGCCACAGTCATTATTCCTTGAGACATCTCGGTGGTTCCCCGGCTGCTGGTCCACAACCGCATGGACAAGGGGGCTCTGTGGTGGTGGGCAGATTTCTCGGAACTGCGTGTGCCACGGGGGACTGTGGTAGCACAGGGAAGTGTGTAAGGATCTGACAGGCCCTGCCATCTCCCAGGTGGGTGCCAACTGGAGCCTCTCTGGCAGTGCCCAACATTTAGGTTTACCCTGCGTCCTTGCCAGCACTTACTACTGCCTGTTTTTACCTTGGCTCTTGCCTTGTGACTCCAGATTAGCCTGGTGTACTGACTGATTATGTGTGTCAACTTGACACAGGCTGGAGGTATCACAGAGAAAGGAGCTTCAAGTGAGGAGATGCCTCCATGAGATCCAGCTGTGGGGCATTTTCTCAATTAGTGATCAAGGTGGGAGGGCCCCTTGTGGGTGGTGCCATCCCTGGGCTGGTGGTCCTGGGTTCTGTAAGAAAGTAAGCTGAGCAAGCCAGGGGCAGCAAGCCAGTAAGGAACATCCCTCCATGGCCTCTGCATCAGCTCCTGCTTCCTGACCTGCCTGAGTTCCAGTCCTGACTTCCTTTGGTGATGAACATCAATGTGGAAGTGTAAGCTGAATAAACCCTTTCCTTCCCCAACTTGCTTCTTGGTCATGGTGTTTGTGCAGAAACAGAAACCCTGACTAAGACACCTGGCTACTTGAAATGTCACGCAGGCTGGCCTTGAACTCACAGCAATCCTTCTGCATCTCCTCCCAGCTGTGGGATTACAGGTGCTCACCCCTACCCCTGGTCTAACGGTGGTGTGTTTGGTGGTTGTGCTGTCTTGCGTCTTGATGTGGGCGATTTTCCTGCTGTTTTCTCTCCTCTGTCCTTCTATTTATTTGCCTTTCTTTAAATCTTTAAGAGTTTTTTGTTTGTTTGTTTGACGCTGGACATAACTCTTTATCAAACCAGGTGCATATCCCTTCTTTCCTGCATGGCCTTTGTGCTCTCATTACACACATAAATACATAAATAATAATAAAATGGGTTCTAATAATGTCACCTCATAGGTTTGGTTTTATCATTATTATGTATTTAATGTCTCTGTGTATGTGGCGGTCAGAGGACAAAGTTATCTCTTTCCCCATGTGGGTGCAGGGGATCGAACTTAGGTCATCGGGTTTGGCAGCAAGCCCCTCTACCCACTGAGTCATCTTGATGGCCCAGCTCTAACTTAACGGTTATTTCCCAGGGTATCGGTGAGTGCAGTGACCCCATCTGCTGTCCTGAGCAGGTGGGGACAGTGCTGGGGGAATAGCACTTGGGTGTTTTTGTTTGGTTGATTGGTTGGTTTTTGTTTTTTGGAGGCACACCCTTACTTGGTAGCTGGGGCTTACAGCTCATAGACAGGCAGCTTCTGATCCTCCTGCCTCCAGCTCTCAAGTGCTGTGATTACGGACATTCGCCACCGCACCTGGGCATACTCAAGCTTTCTGTCGCTTCAGGTGTGGGCGTGATGACGTCACGCAGGCGGGTGCGATGACGTCACTCTGGCCGCAACAGGGATAGAACAAATGCGTTCTTGTTTTTAATTTTGGGCGTGGTTAGCCCTCAAGCCGTATCTTTGTCCCTCTCCACGGACAAAGCTCTTTGAGATCCTCTGTCACTTTTAAGGGTGTGAAAGATCCCGAGACAAGAAGCTTTGAGGACTTTGTACCTTCAGTGGCTAGCAGGGAATGGCTGGGGTGCCCAGAGCCTAGGAAGTGAGACCCGAGTCTTTAAGGATTGGCAGTTTGGGAACAGCACCCTGGTGGCCATGAGGGAAATCCGTTCGTGAAGGATAGCAATGATTTTTTTTTCCCCCTGGGGATCACTTGAACCAGGCCATCCCCTTACATCTTCTTGGGCCTCATGGTGCCCCCCCCCCAACGCATCCCAAGGCTGGCACGGGCGCCCCAGGCACAGCCTCCATGGACTGAGAAACCCCAAGGTGTTTTGTATAGCAGAACAATTTAAAATAATTAGAAACTTTTCCAGAATGTCTTTAAACACGCTGGCGTGGGCCTCAAGAGCAGCTCTTATTAGCAGGGACGGCTGCTGACTGACAAGGAGAGGCAGCGATAGAAGGCCCTTGATTAAGTAATTTGAATATCTTTTGGAGAACAAATCCCGAATCTCTTTCTATTTTCTCCCATTGTACCGGCTGCACATCTGCTGGCTGGGGCTGGGGGATGGTCATGAGCCCCATCCCAACCACTCTCAGCCTGCGACGGGGCAGGGCTCCTGACGGGTGGCCACCAAGCCACACGGGGACCTCATGCTGTCCAGAGAGTGGAGTTTGTGGCCATGCCACTTCCTTTCATTGAAGTGTCAGGGTCTAGGCAATGCGTATAGGAGGCAATGTGATTTCCCTGTAGGCCCCTGGGATCAGTTGGGGACCATCCCAGGACAGAGAAGACCAGCCTGGGTCCCATTCGACAGCACGGCGTTGTCTGAGTAAACCTCTCTGTACTTTTACATACACATCTCTAATGGGGGGGGAGATAATAACAGGGCCCCCTTCCTGAGTTCCTGTAGAGCTGAGCTGTGCACACAGCAGGCACACCACTCTGCACTTAATTAACAGACGACACTGCAAGTGGCAGGCTGGGTGCACAGCCTCACCAGTGAGTCTGTTTGCAAGCTGGCGGGCTGGGTACAGAACCAGCCGTGTTTACAAACTGCATTATTGGCAGGTTCGCCCTGAGCTAGTTCTCGAGATTGAAATTGGGAGATGTTTGCATATGGAGTAAGGGTTTGGAACTTTGGATGGGAAAGTAGCTGCCTACTCCTGTCCTGTGTGACATCACTGTGCCGGAGCTGAGCTCCTACAGCAGCGAGAGGACATGTCCCTGCTGGCCGCTGCATGACATCACTTGCTGGGCTCTTGCTCTCTCTGAGCCCAGGAGGTCTAACAGGGACAAGAGAACCCTTTCCAGATGTCTTCAATGACTGTCACCTCTGGATGCTGCTTAAAAGCACATTTGGGCTGGCAGAGCGCTCACCCAGCATGCTCGCCGCCCTGGGTTCTGTCCCAGCTGCGTGTAAGCTGCATGCCTTCGGTCCCGGCCCTTAGAGGTGGGGGAAGGGTCTGAGGAGTTCCAGGGCGTCCGCTGCTGCTTACTTAGCAGGTTCAAGGCCTGCCTGGGGACTATGTGAGTCCCTGCCTCAAAAATCTGTGTCCGGATATGAGTGTGGGATCCGAGTCTCCTGAGTGAGAAGCAGTCTCTGGCGAGGACATTGGGCATGAAGATGGTCCTGGGGAAATGGTGGTGGACACTGCACACTTGGGTGTGTCTGTTTGAGTTCACTCACCCGGCTCTTTTACCACCCAGCAGCTGCTGGAAGCCAGCTCTGTCCCCTCTACCCCTCTCCTACCTCCAAAGACACACACAGTGTTGTTCACATGTACCCCCTGAACCCCAAGACCCATGCAGCCACTGGTCCCAACCATCTTTCCTTCACATGAGACCTTTTTTATTTAGTTTGAAACCTTTACAAAGGAAAGGAGGGCTGGAGAGATGGCTCAGCGGTTAAGAGCACTGACTGCTCTTCCAGAGGACCTGAGTTCAATTCTCAGCACCTGCATGGTGGCTCACAACCATCTGTAAAGGGATCTGATGCCCTCTTCTGGCATGCCGATAGATCACTCATACATAAGCGATACATAGCTAAACACCTTTTATAAAAGAAAGAAGAGGAAGGAAGGAAGGGCAGGAGGGGAAAGGCTGGGCTGAAGAGATGGCTTGTCCTATACAATCCTTTCTGCATAAGCCCAGAGAACCAAGTAAAAAGTCAGGTGTAAGCGGGGCACTAGTGGTGCATGCCTTTAATCCCAGCACTTGGGAGGCAGAGACAGATTTCTGAGTCTGGTCTAGAGAGTGAGTTCTAGGACAGCCAGGGCTACACAGAGAAACCCTGTCTCGGAAAAACAAAACAAAACAAAACAAAAAAGTCAGGTATAGTGCCCCGAGTGCATACTTGTGGTCAGGGCTAGGAGACAGGCTGATGCTCTTTGACAGCCTAACCAGCTGCTGAACTCCGGGTTCAGGGGAAGACTCTGCCTCAAACACACACACACACACACACACACACATACACGCACGCACGCACGCACACACACACACAAAACAAAGCAAAACAAAAAATCCCAAGGTGTCCAGATTCCTGAGGAAGAACGTCCAAGGTTGACTTCTGTCCTGTGTACGCTTGTGTGTGCACACACACATACACACCACACCACAGCTAAACTTGCCTTTAAAATCTCTGCCTCCCCTGCCTGTTTCCTTGCTCAAAAAATGGCTTAACCGATTTGGGTTATTTTTAGAAAGATGCCTGGTATGTCGGCTGACAGAACTTACATCCTAAGTTTCCACCAGGTGGGAAAAGACAGTTTCTATACTGGGGCTCTGTGTGTGTGTGTGTGTGTGTGTGTGTGTGTGTGTGTGTGTGTGTGTGCGCGTGCGCGCGCGCGCAAGCGTGCGCGCACTATTGAAGACTAGGAGCCACCTAGAAATGACCGGGCTGGTCCCTGAACACCTCCAGAAGACCCAACATTTGAAGGGCATGGGTGGAATTCTTTCTTAGAACTGTCTCTAACATCACAGGATGCTCTCAGCACCCAGAGCCCAGGCAGGTCAGAAGGTCCACCCAAACCCTATTTTGACTGGCTTCACATATAAGCAAAACTCACAGGCCCAGGGTATCAGGATGGGTGGCCATGCCTGCTCAGTCATGTTTAGAGTCCCACTGGGTTCATCCCAGTCATCCAGAAAGTTCCCTGCCTCTTTTCATCCCTCTCCTGTTTAAACCCCGGAATAAGAAAGTGTTGAGATTACTCATTAGCTTCCTATATCTGTATATGGATTTTGTAGTGTTCAGATCTTTTTTTCCATATTCTTCATGCATACACCCATGTGTGAACATGTTTGGAGGCAGAGGGGTGGCTTCCTGTGTCTTCAGCTATTGCGTTCTCCCCGACACTAGAGCTCACACTTCAGCTAGACTGGCTGGCTAACAGCACAGCGCCACGACCTCTGCCTGACCCCACCTCCCACAAGGCATGCCACCGTGCCTGACTTTCATGGGGGCAATTACACCTATACTTTGTAAGTAGGGGCTGCTGCTTTACTTTATGGGGATGGAAGAGGGGGTTCTGCTTCAGAGGTGAGGGGAGCCAGAATTGTGGGGATAAATAGAGGTTTCAGGCAGCAAGGGCTGTGTATGCAAATGTCCTGGTGTGAGAAAGGGCACTGGCATCGTGGGACAAGGTGTGACTGGAGAGTCAGGGAGAGGTGTCTCCAAAAGGTCGGGGCCGTGAGCAGTGACTGGCCCCCAGTGAGCCCCAGAGAGGAACCTGATTCAGTCTGAGACAGTGCGTAGGTGAACTTTAAGCCGAGGAGAGGTGCAAGCCTATTGAGAGCTTCACATCCAGCTCCATCTGCCACACCAGGGTGGGTACCAAGGGAGGAGGCAGTGGCCCAGAAACAGCCTTCCCTGGGGGTTAGCAGCTTGGACGAAGGCGGGCAAGTGGTGGTGGTTTCTGGAGGGTTAGGAGTAGTTAAGAGAGTAGCCGGGTTCCTCTCCTGTTACTAGTGCCCTCATGCAGAACTGAGGAACAGAGATTCGGGAGCAGTGACTTGCCTGAGGTCAATTGAAAGTGAGGCATGTGGGATTCGAACCCCGGGTCTTGCCATGCCACGGTCCTGCCCTGTTCTCCAGGACAGCCTCTGGGTCCTAACCTGACACCCAGCCTCCATCTCTCCAGTAAAAGTGACATCTATTCAGCATTCTCCCCATTTCGCAGACCAGGAAACTGAGGCTCAGGCAGCTGGAGACAGGATTCAACTCCATCCACACTCATGCTGAACAGTGAGCCTGCCCCTGTAACCCTGGACTAGCCAGGCTGGGCATAGCCTCTGACCCAGTTCTCAAAGGTGTTCTTAGTCCAGACAGCTCTGTTCAGACTCTGCCTCTGAGTCTCCCATGATTATGTGTCTGTGAACTGTCTGTGTCTGGTTGAGGCAGGGGGAGTAGGGGAGGGACAGAAAGAGACTCAGACAGACAGACAGACACACAAGGGATGGAAGAAGCCCACGGCCTTGGGCAGAGGAAATTGCCTGTGCAAATGTCCTGGGGTGGAAAAGGTCAGCTCACTACCACTAAACTTTAGAGCTGGCCTTTATCTTGCTGTGTGGGGTGGGGGTATCCTTGTGAATATATGTACTTTCCATGTGTATGTATGCACCTATCATGTTTTGTAAGAGTCTCTATGTACACATATGTCGCTGTATGTGTCTTTGGCTATGTGGGTGTCTCTCTCTCTCTCTCTCTCTCTTTCTGTGTGTGTGTGTGTGTGTGTGTGTGTGTGTGTGTGTGTGTGTTTGTCTGTCTGTCTCTCTATATATGTCTGTCTTATCTGTCTGTCTGTCTGTCTGACTGCCTGTCTGTCTGTCCATGTGTCCCCGTACTCATAGGGAACTTTCCCTGCAGGATAGACTCTCCCTAGAGCTTGCTCTTGAGTGCTGGACACTATCCATCTCTAGCCCTTCAGTGCCGTGGTGACACCATCTCTGTCACTCTCGTGTCTTCACCAGGGGACACGTGCCTTCTCTCTAGGCTGCAGGCTGAGGGCAAGGGCTGTGTTATAAAGTCTCCTGGGGAGGATGGGGTGCTGGGCCAGGTGGGTCTTGTGGCCAGAGCCTTTCAGCTCACTCAGATACTGAGTACTGAGGGTACTGAGGGGAGGTGGGACCCCTGTTGATTTGTGGGACCCATCTGGAAACCCCTCAAGAGACCCCATAATTCCTTTCAGTACAGGCCTCCCTGGTGGAGGTGTCGGTGTGCCAGCAAACACCTCAGAACCGTAAAGGGCCTGTCTCTGACCTGTGGAGAGTATCTCCAAAGGCTGCGTGTGGGGCACCCATGGGTCCCCTGCTTCTGTCTTCCTCTTTATCTTTAAAATGGTTGGGGCCGGGGAACCAGTTAACGGAAACGTTTCTGTCTCTCCTCCCACCAGTGAGGCTTGCGAGGTGTTCGTTAGGGGTGCCTCTGCTGGCTTAGGAAGTTTCATCTGTGGCAATCTTGTCCCCCCCCCATGCCCCATCCTCACTGAGCCTCTGGGGGTAGCCTGGAAAACACTGTCTACCAGGCACTTGGCAAAGCCACCACTGAATTGGGGGAAGAGGCTGTATGGCTTCCAGCTACAACCACTGCTGCATTGAGCTGCTTGACATTGGCCAAAGGTCCGTCTGGTCCCCTACCCAGCCACAAGGCAGGTGCACAGGGGACACCTCTGTTCTCTCCCAGCCCTGCTGGTTGTCTCTTACCCGAAGCCGATAGAGCAAGTGCCCCTTTCCCAGCCCCGCGTCTCTGCAGCCAGCTGCCTTTGACTTTACACTGACTCTCTGACCCAGTCCCCTGAGTCGCTTCCAGACATTCCCAGTGGCCTGGGTTTTCAGCCACCACCTCAGGCCCCCGCCCCAGAGCCACCTACCTGTCCAGGAAGCTACCACCTCCTGTCCACTGCTCTTAGGATATCATGAGTGGCCATCTTAGTCCTCTACCCCATGGAAGCTCTCGGGTCTCCACCTGACTTAGGGAAAGCGGCTGAGAAACGTTCTTCCTTGCTGACATTTTGTAGCGTTTGTGGCTCCGTAGATGTGAGACCTTCCCTGGAGCCTCCCACCGCTCCCCCAACCCTTCTTCCTGCCCTGGGCCTCAGAACAGAAGCTGATCCAAGTGTGACCGGAGGGAAACAAGTCACAAGTGCATGAGCGTCCCAGATGGTGTGGCGATGCGTAGAGGGGCAGACGGGTCCAAAGCCCCTGTTTGGCCTGCTCCTCACCGTGAATTTGGGGCAGCGACACGATCTTGGGGGACTGCAAGGACACTTATTAGGAACACAGACCTCTAGGCAGCTGAGGTGGTAGAGTAGAAAGCACCCTCTCATGAGGAACCGCAGTTCCCGTGAGAGATGCAGGGCTGCCAACTGGAGCCCTAGCGAGTGCCCCAGTGCATAGTAGGTGCTTGGTGAATAGTGAGTGAATGAATGAATGAATGAATGAATGAATGAATGAATGAGCAGGTAACTGAATGACTGTGTGAACAAAGGAAGTGGTGAATGAGAAGTTGGGGAGTAGGTGGGGCAGTGAATGAATGCATGACCAAAGGAATGAATGATTGTATTCTGCTGTGTCCCTCCCCATCTCTTCCTTTGGTAAAGGAAGGGACAGGGTTGCCCACCCTCCTACCAGCCTCACCCTCCTACCAGCTCTGAGCCAAGTGAGAGGAGATCCCAGTCCCTTCATTGATACCCTCAGAGTTCACCCTAGGGGCGGGGCACTTCCGCAAGGCTGCCTGGGAACAGCTAGTAGCAATCAAGGCAGGGGGATGCCATCGGATGTGGCTCGTGCCAGGTGATTATGTGTTTGATTGGCGCCCTCCCTCCAGGACAACCGCCTCCGGGTCCTGCCGTGGCAGGAGCAGGCTGCCTTCCGGCATGATACCTGGGGAGTGACGGGGAGCCTGGGGGTGGGGGGTGCGTAAGCAACCACTGAGTGTGGGGGTGCGGCCAAGTCTGGCAGGTCCCTCTTTCATTTGTCCCTTTACTCAGACATTCGTTCACACTGCAAGTAGTGAGCGCCTGCAGTGTACTGGGCATTCCAGGTAGTGACCCGAGCCAGACACTCTTATCTCTGGTAGATGCTAGAGGATTCTGGGTGTAGACACAGTTTGTAAGTAGCCAGAGTAGTAACTACCTGAATGGGTGGATGGTAAGGGGTATTCGGAGAAATGGCAGAGGCCCAGATGAGGGTGGGGGGATAGATAAACAGACATCTGCTGTTCTAGGGAGGAGTGGGGTAGATTTTTGTAAGGGCTGAGACTCTCAGGAAGGTAACAGGAAAACCCACGGGCCTTCCCGAGAATAGCCTTGCCGGCAGATAACCAGCCACTGCAAAGGGCCTAAGGCAGAATTGTGCTTGATGTCCTCGGGAGCCAGGTAGGACCCCATGTGACCAGAGCAGTGAGCCTTGGGAGGGTTGAGAGCAGGGAACACGTACAGTGAGGGGAGCCTTGGCCAGCCAGATGGGAACGGGATGGACTGGAGGGCAGTGGGAGCCAAATATGGACACTCTAGGGAACAGAACCAGAAACCTGGCTAAAGAGTGTTGGGTCGAGCTGACAAGACTTGCCAATTTGTCACCAAGGACATGGCAGAACAGGTGATGTCACCTGCTTTCAGAATCTCTGCTTTGGGAGTGGCCTTTACCCAAATACCAACCTTGAGCCCAGGCTACCCTAAGGTTCTAGAGCACCCAGCAGGTTCCCAGGTGCCTTGCATGACTTGTGTGGCCAGCCTCTCCTACTTCTAACACCCCAGAGGGAGATGAGGCTAACTCCTCACAGGGGCATCCCAGCTGCTGAGAGGCAAAGGGCTGTCCACCAGGCAGCTAGCAGCATGTGACTTCCTGTCCACCAACCAACTAGCAACAAGTGACTTCCTGTCCACCAGGCAGCTAGCAGCATGTGACTTCCTGTCCACTAGGCAGCAGCTAGTGTCATGTGACTGTCCACCAACCAACTAGCATCATGGGACTTCCTGTCCACCAGCCAGCCAGCAACACTTGACTTCCTGTTTACTAATCACATATCAGCTCAGGGCCTCCTGAGACTGCAAGCCAGTGCTTCCTTGGACCTCCGGAAGCCAGAGCTAGGGGAGCTGGGGGAGCTGATGCAGGACTCAGGAGTCTCCCACTGTCTGTACTTCCTGTATGACCAGGTGTGCCACATGGGCAGGACCTGGGCCTGCCCTTGACAATGTGCTAGGAACTGAAAAAATAATTGTTGAGTGAATGAGTGGAGGGAGGATGGGTGAAGAGGCAATTGTGTATATGGATAGATGGATAAATGATGGGAGTGGATGGATGGACAGATGATGGGTGGTTGAGTGGACAGATGAATATTTGAATGCTGGAGGATGGACAGTTGACTGGATGGATGGATGGATGGATGGACTGACGGATAGATGGGCAGATGATAGATGATGAATGGATAATGGAGCCAAGGTAGCAAGGTAGGTAGATGGGCAGGTGATGGATGGAGGAGAGGCAGATGAACAGAGGATGATGGGTAAGATGATAGACATATTATGGATGGATGGGTGGATAGATGATTGATGGATAGCAGATAGATATTTGATAGGTGGGTAGATGGATGACTAGGTGGGTGGAGGATAGAGGGTGACCAGATTATAGATGGTGGAAGCAAGGACAGTTGGGTTGACGGATAGAGGAAGAGACAGTTGAGAGACGGGCTCCCCTTGTCAGTGCCCAGTGCTCATCCCCCAGAGCAGTGCAGAAAGAACCACTGGGCACACAGCCATATCTGCTTGCAGAGCATGTGTCCGTGTGCCCAACAGCACTTACACTAGGCCAGTCGCTGTGAGGGCAGTTTATACCCAGGCTCTGGGGTTTGGCCTCTTTCTGAACTGTCCCGGGCTGGAATACAGTAAGTTCAGCCTGGCTGAGACCCCCTTCTCTCAGGCTCCGCCCCTTGCCCCAGCCCCAGATAATTGGCCCAATACATCTTGGTGCTGGAAATTTACATACAGCCCAGGAAGTGATGGATGACTCCAGTAAACCCGTCTGTCTCCGCCTGGCGCAGCTATCCATCTCGGTGGGTTGCGAGGCCCATCTGTCTTGCTGTCTCCTTGCTGGTGGCAGGCCAGCGTGTGCCCTCTATCCTGGGTCGTCCAAGGCCCCTCTGCAGGCAGCATGCGGCTGGCTGGCTGGACAGCCCTCAGAGCTTGATCCTCCTCTGGTGTTCCTGGGCCTACCTTCCCTGGATCCTCGGACCTGTCACGCTTGCTGCTGTGACGAGGTACATCTCGTGGCTGCTCCACAGACAGGCCTGCAGCAAATGTTTTTTGAACACCTCTTAGACACCAGGCATTTCCAGGGACTGGAGTGCAGGCCCAGTCAGTTAGCTGAGGCACACTGCCGAGCTCCCCAGCCTTTCGTCAGAATGGTGGCACTGGGTATTTTTATCTTATGCCTCCATTGATTTGATGTCACAGAGTGTAAGACAGGGTTTCTTTGATTGGCTAGACGAGCTGGCCGTGAGCTCCCAGGAGTCACCTGTCTCTGCCCCAGCTTGGCTGTTGGTGGGAGGTGTTAAAGAAGTTCATACCTTTAATGTCTCACTCTCTACAGGTCACTGGAGATCTGAACTAGGGTCCTCCCTCATATATGTGATATGTGTGTGTGTGGGGGGGGTATATGTGTATGTGTGAGTGCATGTGTGTATGGTGTGTGTGTGGTGTATGAGTGAGTGGGTGTGTGCATGTGTGTATGATGTGTGTGTGGTATGTGTGTATGTGTGAGTGAGTACATATGTTCATGTGTTTATGGTATGTGCATGCATGCGTGTGTGATATGTGTATGTGCAGTATGTATGGATATGTATGTAGTATTTGTATAGGTATGTTATGTGTGTATGGTGTATATGTATTATGTATGAGAGTGTGAGTGAGTGTGTGCCTATGTGTAATGTATGTATATATGTGAGAGGTATGTGTGTGTATGTCTTTGTGCATTTGTTGGTGCATACATGTGTGTGGTATGTGTGTATATGGTGTGTATGAGGGTGTGAGTGTATGTGCATCTGTGTGTAGTATGTGTGTGTGCATGCACGTGTGTGCATGTATGTGTGTGTGTGTGTGTACCTGAGTGTAGTATGTGTATGTATGTGAGAGGTATGTGTATGAGTGTGTTTGTGCAGTTGTAGGTGCATACGTGTGTGTGGTGTGTGTGTTTATGGTGTGTGTGAGGGTGTGAGTGTGTGTCTGTGTGTAGTGTGTGTGTGTGCATGTGTCTGTGTGTAGTGTGTGTGTATGTGTGTGTGTGTGTGTTACTAAGCATTCTATCCACCAAGCCTTCTTCCCAGTAGCAGGTAGTGGAGAGGGATGTCACTATTCAAAGACCAGGGACAGGCAAGCTGTGACACACTAGGTCAGACATGGCAGCATACTCCTGTAATAATCTCAATACTTGGGAGGGAGACTGAAGCAGGAGAATCCAAAGTTTGAGACCAACCTAGAATACATAATGGTTTCCTGTCTCAATAAAACGTCAAATCAGGTGTTCAGCTGTGTGGAATCCCAGCAGTGAGGAAGATGGCAGCAAGGAGGTCAAGAGTTCAAAGCCAGCCTGGGCTACATAGTCAGCATAGTGTGAGGTCAGTTTGGGGTGTGTGTGTTGGGGGGGTTGGGTGTGTGTGTGTGTGGGTGTGGGTGTGTGTGTGTATACACATACAATAATTTAAGTGGAGTAGCATTGTGGTTGAAGTTATGCCAACAGACGTGTTTCTAACCTCCAGTCCATGAAGTTGGCGGTGGCTCATCTGTTCTAAGGCCCTGGAAGTCCCAGGGCTGAGGAGCCAGACTACCCCAGAGCTGAGGCACAAACCCGTCACAGAGAGCAGGGACCAGTGGCAGAGCCCCTGCTCGTCCGGCTGCACCCCAGCCTCCCCTCTCCCCGCTCGCTGGCTCCAGCCTCAGCTGCATCTGTCATCTGCTCCCAGCTCATTAAAATTATCTCTTTTTAGTTGCAAATGGGCTGTTTATGAGAATCATTACTTGAATGGTCTGCACAGGGCTCCGGGCTGTCTGTCTGCCGTTGATGGCTAGTTAGGTTAATTGCATGTGTTTCCTCCCTGCCTGGGTCTGGCCCAAAGTCTGGGACTGTTTAGATCATGGTTGGAGTCGGACATGAAGTCTTGCAGGAGCATGGCTGGTAAGGCCCGCTAGCCGGATGCAGGGTGTCTCTGAAGCCGGACTTGAGAAACACGGCTGGCTTATGTTTTGGAGACGTCTTCTGTTCCCTTGAAATAAATATAGTTCTGTGGGCTTTTCTAAGTGTGTTTATTTTAAAAGCCCAGTTGTCGATCCCATCTCGGGGTTTGTTGATTTTCAAATGCCCTTTCTTTGAGAGTACAAGGGGATCGGTTTTAATGTCTCTGCTTGGCACCCTGTCCCTTTTGTGTGTGTGTGTGTGTGTGTGTGTGTGTGTGTGTGTGTGTGTGTGTGTGAAAACCTAGGACATTTGGATATAGCAGGGTGTCCTCTACACCCAGTGTGTCTAAGAAGGAGATGAGTATCAGCCAGTGTTTATTGAACTCCTGGCAGGGTGCATTATGATCTTGAATTATTTAAAGCAATCTCCCCTAAACACCCTCAGCGGATGGAGAAAAGAAGCAGAGGATAGCTGAAAGGCCAGGCATTGAAAATTTGCCTCCAGAGCCCACGGAGGAGCTGCCCCCACCTCAGTTATTAGGTCTGCCTGTAATTCACCTCCTAGCCCCTGGATGAGTCCCCTCACAGATGCACAAGCCCTCAATAAATGGTAGTTACCATAATTGTATTTATTATTGTCACGGCCGAGTCGCCTGCATATTTACTATAGAAACGCTGCAAGAATTCTGCACCCACTGAGGTGGAGTTGAGGTCCTCTTGTCTGTGACAATGTCTGCTCCATCAGGACTCAGCAGGACAGCTGAGCTTGCAGTGGTTCAGGGCTAAGAGCTCCTGATCTCTCTCCTGCCTCGCCTGGCCCTCGGACTTGGTGGAGTCAGCAGGCACCCTGCCAGTCAGATCTGTACCCACCAGCAACCAGCAAGGAATAGATAGAGGGACAGTCCTGAGGTATACCACACTGGCAGCTAGAGGTGCTCTGCATGGCTCTTTCCTGTATGGGGCCAGGCATTCCATGTCTGCATGTTCATATGTGTGTGACCATATATACGTCTTCAGTTACTCTCTACTTCGTTTACTGATACATACTCTCCCGCTGAACTCCAGACTTACACACTTGAATAATCAACCTAGCCAGATTACTCTATGGCATGCCTCTCCCCCCCACCCCCATCTCTACCTCCAAAGTAGTGGGGTTACCAATAGGCCACCACACCTGCCTAGCTTTTAGGTGAGTGCCAACGGCCTGAACTCCAGTCATCTGGCCTGTACTGCAACCCCTTTATCCACTGGACCGTTGCTCCAGCCTCTGGTGGAATAAGTAAGAGCCGGGCTGCAGCCGCTGATCCCAAGAGTGGCTGTGTGAAAAGGTACAGGGTCCCCGAGAGGGGAGCTTACACCTGCAGGTGTCTCCACGCACCTCCAGGATCCCAGCGCTTGGGAGGCTGAGGCCGGAGCCTTGGGAGTTCAGGCCAGACTGGGCTCGAAAATTTAGAAATAAGTGCTCATGAAACTCACAGTGTCAGATAGGGAATAATCCAACCGGGCATCCCATGTCCCATTCCGTGTCCTGGGACGAGGAAAATATGCCTTTAAAAACTAAGAAAAACTTCTATTCTTTCTCCCTTACGATGTCAGAGCCTTATATCCTGGTCTTACCAGCCATTGCAGTGTGTGTGTGTGTGTGTGTGTGTGTGTGTGTGTGTGTGTGTGCGTGCGCGTGCATGCATAAGTAGTGGCAAATGTCGTTTCTCTTCCTTTTCCTCTCTATTCCATCCCTCGCCCAGCTCAGAAGCCTCCCTGGTCCTCAGGCTGGCAGCTGGGAGGCGGCACTGCCCAATGCTGACGGGGGAATTTGTTTCAGCACCTCGGAGAGCGCCGCTGCCCTCACCCAGGTTTGAAGCTGTGTAGGTGTCTCTGACGCCCTCCCACTCTCCCCCAGTCTCGGGACTTTCGTCAAAAGTTAGCTGTTTTTCTAGAAACAGACATTCCTTCTTAAATTCCCCCCCCCAGGCTGTCCTCACAGGTCTGGGGGGACCAGGTCTATGACACTGTGGTAAATAGCCATGGAACAGGAAGTTCAGACACTAGCTGTCTTTTACAGCGGGTTAACGGTACTTTCATTTCATTATCTAACAGTGAAAGGGTTTCATTGTGTGTGCAAGACGAATGTGTATTAGCGGTGACAAATGGGGTCTTTCATTACGCGCCACACTTCGTCATACATATGTTGGATTAAAGAGTGCGCCCTGGAAATGCGCTCCCTGCATCTGAGCAAGAGGGTTTTTTTTTTTTAATAAATCTGATTGCAGGAATTTATTGCACCACCGGATTTAGGAAATTATGGGTCTTGATTGCTGCAAATATAATCGGGTGATAGATGCAGGAGTGTTCGTGGAGTTATTGTCCTGGGGGGGTGGGGAGCCCTGTTCAAGTCCGTGCCAGCAGGCCACACAAACAGAGCGTTCCTTGGATTATGCAAATGAGTCATGACAACTCCGGCTGAATTGTACTCCTGTGGAAACCTCCGTCCAGACAGTGGAGGAAGCTTTGAGAAGGACAATCCATCAAGCACATAGATCCCAGTAGCAGGCCCCACCATGGTGCGCACACACACACACACACACACACACACACACACACACACACACACGTCCATCCCTCTCCCTCTCCATCCTTGGTCTTGTGTGGCCAAACCCTGGCCTGATTCCTGAGTGCGTACAGTCCAGCCAGTCCCTCCCACCCCACCCAATCTGTTCTGGAAACCCTTGATGATTTACCGTGGGGTACACCCGAGGTCAGCGTGCTTCTCTTTGCCACCTTCATTTTTCCAAAATTTGCTGGAATTAAAAAGCCATCTATATCTTAAGAGGCGAATTTATGAGCCTTTAAGGGAGGAAGCGGCAGTTGGAGCGGCGCCCGCCGCTGATGTATGGAAGCTGTCGGCGGCACCCGCGCGCAGGGAAAGTGCCCATACAATATGCCACGCGCTGCTATTTTGACACGCTTTGGAGATGTTTTCTTCAGTTACTGACAGGCTTATACCATCACTCCTTGGAAATTTAAGAGGTGCGGCTGTGGGGGGAGATGGGGAGGGATGGAGGGCGGGTAGATAAAACGTCCGTTCAACTTTGTCCGGCCCAGCTCCTAAGGACAAGAATGGGAAACTCACAGTGTCCTGGGGACCTTTTGTGATTCATTCTTTTGGTTTGTTTTTTTGTTTGTTTTTTTCTTAATTTTTCATGCGTGCCAGGAGTCAGTATCTCGCCCTTTCTCAGCCCTGTAAGTTAGGGAAACTTGTTCAGAGCACTGTTGTACAGTAATTCAAAAGCAAAGAAAAGACAAATCTCTCCCTTCTCTCTCTCTCTCTCTCTCTCTTGTTCCAGAAGGAGCTTCATTCTGTCGCCTCGGAGCTGTCTGCGCCACAGGAAGAAATCGGGCGTTCTCCTAAACATTTAATTGAACTCCGCCGGGAATTTAAGAAAGATGTGCCAGAGGTAGAGTTAGTTGCCTGCCTGCCTGCCGCTGTACGGCATTGACTGGGAAGGGATGCAGCTCCCCTCCCCACCCCCACCCACCCAACCCCACCCCCATTTCAAACTATATTGTGAAAACTGTAGACATAAGTGACTAACAAGAAAAGAAGCTAATTAGCCACAAAGATAAATCACAGCCTCCAGCCTGTGGGCTCTGGCAATGTTGGGGGAGGGAGGTTCCCAGCGCTGACTGGAGTTGCCCCCCTTCTCCCCCCACAATGCCTCAACCCAGATTCCAGGCCGACTAGGATCTCTAGTCAGAGACCTCATCTCGGGTGAAGTGGTTGGCATTTGATGGCAGGGCAGTTTGGCTTGAAGTCAGGGTCATCTTCTGCCTGACGCCGGGCCTGGGAGACACGGCTAGGCCTCTGGAACCCGCCCCTTCCTGCCAATCAATGCCCCCCATCCCTCCCATCCTCACATCAAGGTTCCAGACCCCAGTCTTGGCCTAGAGAAGGCAACGCCCAGGCAAAGCCTGCTCACTCCCTCTCCCTCGAGGAGCAGACCGGCCCAGACATGTTTGTTCTTTCTTGAAGTTGAATGTGAGAATTTCATCCGCCCCTCCCCCCCACCTGCCATCAGGGCCCCTGTTGCTTCTCAAATTAAATATATATATAATTTAAAAATCAATGAGAGTAAAGGGAAAATGGAGGCCTTGGACCTTGCATCACTTTGACAGGGCCGAGACATGCCCAGTGTGGGCAACAGATCCAAGACCCAGCCTTAAGCTCTATCCGGCAGCCTTCCCTCTGACAGTGACTGTCTGAGCTTACCTGTTAGAGTATGCTAGACCATGGAGGGAGGGGGTACTGAGGATGGGTTCCTCCTCTTGGCAGTGGAGGAGGGGCCTCGGGTGTGAGAGGCAGGACAGGCAGGCGTAGAGGGGCTGAGTATGCCATACCTGAAGCTGTAGAGTCCCATCATGACGTCAGAAGCAACCATCATGATGGTTCTTTGGGGTAAGTTGGGGATGAGGGCCCAGCTAGGACTTGTCTCTGGGGTAAGTCTAGAGAGAGCCTCAGGAGACGGTGTGTGTGGGAAATAGGCAGGAGCCTCAGACTTGAGTGCCTCCCGCCGCCGTCACGGCTTCAACAAGCACACGTAAGGCTTTCTGAGATGGGGTCACATGTAGACCAGGCTGGCCTTCAGTCCCTCATCTCCCAGGTGCTGGATGGCAGACATGCACTATCACACCCTGTTTATGTGATAACTGGGAAAGAGCCCAGGGCCTCGTGCCTGGGAGCTAGGCCAGCACTCTGCAAACTGTGCCACACCCCCAGGCCACTCTTCTCTTTTAAAGAGACCAGAGCACGGTCTATAAATGGTTTTCAACCCACACAGAGAGTGCCTCTGACCCTCCCGTCTCAGGGAAGCGTGGCTGAGTCCATTATAGATCTCCATAGCCTCACACACTTCTCTCACTCTTTGGTCTTCTCGGGCCATCTGTCCCATCTCCTCCACACAGCATGGAGAACTCAACCTCAACCATTGGTCCACACGGGAGCCCTCAGGTAAGGAGGGAAATCCAGGCCAGGTTTTCAGCCCGGGAGTCTGACTTACATAATCTCCAGTGCTACATAAAATTATGCAATTACATAATTAGAAGGGATAAATTTCCACTCCTGTTATAGCCACAACTCTGGGAACTCTCACGTTTGGAGCTCATCCCTCCCGATGGAAGAGTCGTGACAGCTTTATTTAAGAGCACTGTCTGGGGGGGGTCCAGTCCACCTACTACTCTCGTCCTACCTGTCTCCCCCTAGGACTTACGTGGTCACGGTCATGGGTGGGGTGGGATTTGGCCCAGCTCCCACCCACTTCCTCTCCTCGTGGCTCTCAGAGGTGAACCCCTAACCTCACTTGAATATAGGGTTATGGGAAAAGCCTGTGGAAGGTATCTTGAGATGTGAACTCAGATTCCAACTATGCTGCCTGCTTGCTGCATCACCTGAGCAGGCCAGCACCCTTGGGCCTCAGTATCCCCCTTTGTAAAATCAGGGGCCTTTTGGTTTTAAAAGTGAAACATGGTGTTCGACTCTCTCCAGCCAAATGCTTCCTCTGAGGCAGTGGGTCCACCCTGCTGCCCGAAGCTTAGCCATCATCCCCGGTGACAACTCCTCCAGTCTGGGCTGTAGTCCACGGCCACCTTCTCCTGATGGCGTCTTGCCTCTGTGCATCTAAGCCTTGAGGTCCCGACCTTGAGCCTCCCAACTCTGCCATCACCCAGCCTGGAACCCTGGCTTCTGAAACCAAAACTCCAGACACTGTTTGTGTGTCCCTTAAAGAGCCACCTTACATCCAATTAGCAGCCACTCTGGGAAGTTCCAGAGACAGACATCAGTATGGGAGGGTAGCTGGGACCAGAGCAGGGACCTTGTCCAGGGGGAGAAACAGCAGAGAGTGTCCCCCGTGGTTATAGGATTTTCTCTTTTACCTCCATCCCTCCACCCCTTCCTTCCCCTCTACTTTCCTGTCTCCCCTCCCATCCTTTCACCCCTCCCACAGGGTTTTCCTTGTGATTTTGAATGATCGTGGCAGAAGGAAGTGTCCCCCAGGAGATCCCTGAGGACCCACAGGTTTCAGGGTTGGCACCTTAGAGCACTTGCCTCTCCTGAGTGATGGGGGAACCCCAGAGACTGCCCCTGAGGTCTGGAAACCCTGAGGTCACATAGGAAACTTGGGACCTATGGGTGTCTAGAGCCAAGCCCACCTGTGTGCTCAGGGCATTGGTGAGCCCGTTGGTCAGGGCAGGGCACCACAGGGCTGGTAAACAGCCACATCCCCAGAAATCACCCTATGACCTGGTGAGGAAAGACAGGTAGGAATAGAGGTGATTTGGGGCAAAATTTAAGATGCAGATTCCTGGGAGATGACCACATGGAAGGCAGACAGCTGCGTGGAAGGATCAGCCTCATGCTGTGCCCAGAAGGGACTTCCCCAGGGGACTTTGCCCACCTAGTGCTGAGTGTGGAGAATCAGGGCCAGCTCTCCAGCCCCCATTCCCCTGAGCTAGGTCGCAGGACCTACCATACCACACACAAGGACAACATGAGCCCCATCTTCCCGGTACTCAGGAATACTCAGGAGTTCATGAGTTCAAACCCGCCTGAGCTACATAGCAAGACCCTGTCTCAGAATATTAAGGGCTGGGGGCTGGAGAGATAGTTCAGTAGTTAAAAGCGTTGGCTGCTCTTCCAGAGGTCCTGAGTTCAATTCCCAGCAATCGCATGGTGGCTCACAGCCATCTGTAATGGGATCTGATGCCCTCTTCTGGTGAGTCTAAAGACAGCGACAGTGTACTCACATATAATAAATAAATATATTTTAAAAATATATCAAGGGCACGGCACCTTAAAGGCTCAATGGCGAAGCATGGTGTGCTTAGATCTATCCCTAGTGCCACTAAAAAGGAAAACAGGTGTGCATTTTGGAAATACCCTTCCTTGCCTCCCTCTCCAGAATGCTGGGATTTTAAATGCTCTAAGAAGAACCGTGTACGTGTGTGTGTGTGTGTGTGTGTATGTACATGTGTGTGTGTACGTGTGTGTGTACGTGTGTGTGTGTGTACGTGTGGGGGGGAGGCTCAGGGGTGGGCTCGGGACACTCTGTGGTAGACCCTCTGTCATCTCTTTCAGGGAATCAGAGCGATGGTAGCCCCGGTGCTGAAAAGCTTCCAAGCTGAGGTAAGAGTCAATGGCGTTACCCTTGGGGAGATGGGGGTAATGTGCACCGGGCTTCCCTCCCTGCAAGCTGTGGCTCACTTTCCAGGCTTCCCCCCCATACCCCCAGTTGAAATCTGAGGTCTGCAGTAGATGTGCCTCCCCACCCCCACCCCTGATTTCCCACTAAGTCCCGGGGGTGACCAACCCGCCCAGTGTATCTGCCCCCCACCACTCTCCGGGTGAAGCAGGCTTCATGACCTTTGCTACGAGCCCACGTGACAGTGGCTCCCCCCCCCCACCTGCCCATCCACCCCGTGACAGCAGAATGTCCTACCATCTTCTCTATGGTATTGATAATGTGCCTTCACCTGCCTGAAAAGATGTTGTAATCGTGCTGGGCTGAGGAGGGGATCGTCTCTAATGCCCCCCATGGGCAAGGGCTACCCTTGGTCTCAGGTAGACCAGAAGCCCCTCCCCCAATAGCCCAGAGATGGAGGGGAGGGCTTCTTTTCATTCCCCACAGCCGTCTCTCCCTCAGAAACACCTACGTACATGGGTGCATATACATGCGTGGACATGAATGTTGGTGTGGGCGTGGCTCCGCTAAAGCCAGGGAATCTCCATTTCCTTCTCTGTACCCTGGGGATAAAGAAGTAGAATGTGGGGCATGGGTGGATATGCCCGTCTGGCACTCCAAGAGTGTCACAGGAATGAGTAGGTGGGGTTACTGGCTGTGTGACCTTAGGTGAGTTACTTGACCTCTCCGTGCCTCTTGTGTCCTCATCCGTCAGATTGGTGATGATTTTTCTCTCTGTCATAAGAGCGAGGCTGAGGGAGGAGCAAGGCAAATATGAAGGAAGGTATTCAGAGCACCACCTTGGGTGTTGGAAGCCTTGGATAGCTAGATGTGGTCCCAGCACTTGGGGAAGGTAGAGGCCATCCTAGGTTGCGTGGAGAGACGCCATCTCCCCTTTTCTGTAGAAGAAAGACTTAAATGTTACAAGCTCTCAGTGATCAGCAGACCCAAGGCCCAGCCTCAAGGATGGCAGGCTTGGCATTTCAGCCCTGTTCCTTCAGCCATGTGGCCCTGGGGAGGTTCTTCTACCCATCCGAACCCCCAACTCTCCTCCTGTTTCATGCAAAGCCAAACTGACAAATCCAGAGAAGTAAACAGCTACAGCCACAGCCTGGTGCACAGTGGATGTCCCCAAGGATAGGGAGGGAGAGACGTCTTAATTGGAGTTCACCAAGAGGGGAGCTGGCTTCCCATACCAACCCAGGTGGACAGTTGTCCAAGGCGCTTCTCGGGTCATGACCCATAGGATTTGACTGTGCTCCCCTGCCTTCCTTATGATGGCTGCACTGAGCTGCCCTGGCTGCAGGTCCCTCCTCACCCCCCGCGGGGAGAAAAGCAGCCACCAAACCAAATGAAGGTGACTCTCACAGGGGACCTCGTCAGGTCCATTCCTGCAGCCTTGGTGTGCACAGTTGGGGTTCCCCCCACCTCAAATCAGTTGTCTTTCCTGTGAGAGGTATGCTGGGGAGGAAGTGGGTTCTCCCCACCTCAAATCAGGGGCTTCCTTGATTCCTCAAAGGACAGTTTAGGCACCCCCATCCCAGCCCTCACCCCCAGGAAAACAAACAAACAAACAAAAAGCCAGCCAGGGAAGGTGGCTTCTGGGATCCAGCTTGAAATGGCCGAAGTTTGAGCACCCTTGCACGGAGCAGGGGAGCCAGCCCGAAGGCCCTGCTAATTATAAAAGTTGCTTTTATGAAAGATAATTCAAAGCAATAATTTAGCAAACATAATCAAGCCACGCAGATGGGGCCGCTGATGGATGGATTGCAACATGCAATTAGCGGCTCTCACAGTTACATGTCATTAACCCTCCACGCGCAAAAATTATTTTCTCATTATTAGTTGAAAAGGTAAAATTAAGCTGACTAGACACTAAAGGAACAAACCACAATTAATTACCTTCATTTATTACAGTCATTATCTTAGAGTTATTTTTGCTTGGAGACAGAGAGATGCAAACATCTAAATTAAAAGTTTTGTTTTCGCTAAATCTGAGGTGAGACGCTTCCAAGCAGTGTGTGCCTCAGCCTGCCCCCTAGACCTCGGGGCCACCCTAGTGGGCCTCCTGCCCCCACCTTCCTCCTCATAGGGTGGCCTGTGGGATGGTAGAAGCCCTTCTGGTTGGCCTGGAGTGGGGACAGTCACCTGAGTCTAACAGGAACACAGCAGTTTGGGGATCAGTGGGTTGACCCCAGTGATAGAGCCTATGTGGCTTTGGAAAGTGTCCTAGCCACACCGTTGAGTTCTGTGCATTGTGGGACAATTCCCTGGGACTCCGAGAGCCAGTGAGTTGCTGAGGTGACGGGCTTGTCACCAATTTATAACATGGCACATGTGCCACAGCGTGCACGCCAACCGTGTCCTCCTCCCAGGAACTGAGGGAGCTCACCTCAGAGTCCAGGAGAGCGTACCAAGGGAAGATTTAGGTGGCTGGCTAAGTCCACACAGTCATTTACCATTCAGGAAACACTTAGATCATCTGGGAAGGTGGGTAAGCATCTGGGGAGTACAAGGATCAGGGTTTGAACCCTAGAACCCACATTTAAAAAAGAAAGCTAAGTACAGTGACTCACCCTTGTAACCCCAGTGCTGAGGAGGAAGGAGAGGAGGAAGAAGAGGAAGAGGAGGAAGAGGCAGATAGAGATTTCTGGGGTCACTGGCCAGGCTGCTTGGCAAGTTCTAGGCCAATGAGAGACCCTGTCTCTCCTTAACAGCAGCTGAGGAATAGCATTCAAAGTTTTTCTCTGGCTCTATGTGCACACACACCAGAGGCGCGCATGTGCGCACGCAAACACACACACACACACACACACACACACACACACACACACACACATATGTTTTCACAAACATATAGTAGATACTCTCAGAGTGTCAAAAGCAGTCTGATGTCAGCCTTGGGACATCACCCACAGGTTATAACCTCTGCCCCTCTGGGCATGGAGACAGCAGATGTTTTTTGCAATATACTCAAAGACTTCCCGGGGAAGACAGACCACTTTCCCATTTAGCCCTCTGCAAACGTCCTTGGATGGTATTCTCTTTGTGTCAGGTTCCTGTGAAGCTGGAGAAAGCTGAGAACTGGTGGGATGTGGTCCCTAGCCCTGGGGAAGTCCTGAGCGCCAAGTTCTTCCATGGAGAAGTTGTCCAAGGGGGACCTGGTGTATTCTCCCCGAACCCGTGTCGCCAGACTCAATGGTCTTGTCCTGTGATGGCCATAGCCATCCAAACTGACCTTATCTGTCTGCATGGGTCCTGGAGTACCTCCATGGAGCCAGGACTCCGTGTCCCTGTCTTTCAAACCTGGGCCTGCTGTCACAAGAGCCCAAAGTGGCAGTGATATGGTGACCCTTAGCTTGCCTGGTAGTTTCACTTCCTGACATGTCCTGCTGGCTTGCGTACTCCCTGCCGGGAGAACCAGGTCACAATGCTACCCAGAGAAGCAAGGCCACGAGCCGATGGCCGAGCTCGGTTGGCTGTGGGACCAGTGCCACTACCTGTGACCTCCTAAGCGACACCAAGAAGAGCCCAGGCGTGCTGCAGAACTGTGAGTGATCGCTAAGGGGTGACTTAGGAGCGTGGTTACTCCAAAGATAAAGGGAGACCCCACATTTCCAGTGAGCCTCCTCTCCCGTCTCCTCACTGCTCCGGAGAGTGGGGGCAGGTAGCTGTGGTAGGCCCAGAGATTCCGCTTCCCTCAGAGACCCAGGCAAGGGGCATCTGCTGTTGGAAACTCGGGAACTTTCCCTTTGAGTGTCTTTTCAAGGGTTCGAGGGCAGCTCTGAGACCTGAGCGACTAAGGAAGTTTGGAACAGGCCTGAAAACCATCCTGGGACAAAGGGCAGATTGTTGAGGGGAGCGCCCGGGTCTTGCTGTGGCCACCGTCATAGCACTGAGCCTCGCATATGACGAAACAGACATGTCCAACCCTGGCCGAATCACTCTCTGAGCCGTCTGAAAGACGGGTGGTGACAGCTGGGGACCCCCCCCCACCGGTTGCCGATGTAATGTGTCACGATGTGTTTTCTTCCATGCCTTTCTAGAACCTTCCCTGTAGACTTTGCCCAAGCAGACATATCCAACAGTCTACCTTGGTGCTTCCATTTGCAGGTGACAAGGGGCTGGGACACGCCCTTCCTCTGCTTGTGTCACACACTACCATTGTGGTGGCTGCTCAGGCCAGCAGGTCACAGAGTCAGTGTGAGCGAGTTCACTAATGACTCACCATGGCCTAGAGTACTCGCTTGGCGCATAACTAGGTGTGGCACAGAGGCAGATGGGCGCTGTCTTCCTCACAGATGGTACCCATGGCAACTTTGACTGTTAGGTTTGTTATAAGTGTCCCAGTTGCGGAGGATTTGTGGTTAGCCCTAGTGGGGAAACTGAGGCTCAGAGAGGCAAGGTGGTAACTGGTGTGTATCAAGGGCCCAGGTATGGAACTGAAGTAGGGAGAGAACAGAAGGAACCTGGGTGTTAGGGCCTGGTTGGCTGCACAGACTGCTCCCACCCGTTGTTAGCACAGGCTGCCCTTACCTGGTATTACACGGAGGAGCCCTTGAACCAAAATTCAAGGTCACAGGACACTTGACTATCTGACCAGGCTCCCTCTGCCCTCAGATGGGCCTGGCCTGGCTCCTCCTACCCCAGGGAATTGGCATTCTCTGTTCCTTCTGAATGAGCCTGCTTCCTGTGTCTCACACAAGTCAAATCCAACAACCCCAGGGACAGGGCAGTCACTGGACGCTTAACCAGCAAGGCATGTGGCTTTATACCTCTTATGTGGATGGGGTGCCGGAGTGCTCCAGCCTTGGGGCTACCGTAATGTGGACAATGACTGTGGGGGGGTGAGGGGGGAGGCAGCTTTAGAGTAGAGGCAGGCCCAACTCCATCTCACATTTTAGGTGGGCTCTGCGGGTGCCACTCACCTGATTTCAAGGATGATAGCAGAGTCTGTGGGAGCTGCTGGCCCTCTCCTGCCCACGCACCCCCCCCCCGCTCTGACCCTGCGTTCTCGTTCCCTTTACCAGGGGACCTAATCCCAGGTTTCTTCCTGTCCCTCCGCCATCTGTGCCATCCGCTTCCTCCCTAGGCTCCTCTCTGTGGCTCTCCCTGCACAGACTTGACCATCCCCATGGGCCCCACACAGTCCTAATGAACAGAGAAGGCCAGGAAAATCCTGCCCTGGCGCATTGGGACCTCCCTCCCTCCTGGGGGGACAGGTGACAGGGCAAGCCTGGGCTGTGGAGCTGATTGGGAAGGAGTTTCATCCCAGTGTGGCTTTTCTTGACTGTCACTTAACTTATCTGGGTCTCTGTCCCTTCCCATCACAAGATTTTTTATTTACATTTATTTAATGTGTGTGTGTGTATGTGTGTGTGTGTGTATGCATGTATGTTCATGTGTGCACATGCATTACAGCGTATGTGTGCAAATCAAGGGACGGTTTGAAGGGGTCGATTCTCTCCTTCTGCCTTATGGGTCCTGAAGATTGAACTCAGACTTGGTGGCAAGTGTCGGTACCCAATGGCCTCTGCTTTAAATGAAGATTCTGATCGTGCCTGCCTGGTTAGGTTCATGGAGAGCTCAGTAAGCTGATAACTGATACAAGGAGAGTCGAGGACAGGAGGCTGGCAGGCACTTGTGCCTCCCCCAAGTCCTGTGTGGGAGGTACCACTCACCCATCTCTTAGGCGAGCTCACTGAGGCTCAGCCATGGCCTATTAAGACCTGACTCAGGCTGGGACCAGTGAGGCCTTGACACAGCCTAGACTCTACCCTTCCGTAGGTCTTAACATGCTCAGACAGGGCAAAGCACTTGCCCAGTTCTGCACAGCCTTCCACCCGTAGCATTGAGGCTGGGAACTACAGTTCCTACAAATCCTCCATTTGGAAAGCTAACTGCTCGCCTCAGCATACAGGGGAGCTGGGGGTGCTGAGAAGACCAGGCTGGGGAGCCCGTAACATAGACAGAAGTGAGATTTTAATTCGGGGCCTGGTTATGTGATAACTAAGTCCTCAATCAAGTCCTTAGAGTATCTTCCGCAGTGGGAGTCAGGTACAAGCAGCCGGCCCATGACCTCCCTGTGTCAACCTCGCCTGCCGCTCTGGTGGTGTCACTAGCCTGTCCCCCCTAGCTGTCCTGCCAGCCAGGGGTTGAAGCTCCCTCAAACCCACGGGTCCATCTGGATCTGCAATTAACCCACCAAAGCATCCTGGGGCTGCGATGCAGAGTTACAACCAAATTAAGAACCCACAACCTTCCTCTTTAATTCACGCTCTCTGCCTTATCAAGTAAATTATTAATGCTCCTGTCCCCGCATTAAGCAGATACTTGCAGCCATTCCGGGTCCTTCTCATTAGAAATAACATCATCTAAAGAAGGGTATCGATTGCTTTTTTTTTTTTTAATCTTGGAATCGTGGACGTGAAGCACATATTTACACGGCGTTTCCTCTAACTCGTCTTCCTGTGTTTTATTTTTATGTTATTGATCGGTTTTTTGACACGAATTGCTTTTTGGCCTCGCGTGCGTGTTGTAAGCTTTCCCATCCAGCAAAGGAATGGGCTGGGCCTGGGCCACGAAGAACGATGGCTCTGGCCGCGTGGCAGGAACAGTCCCACGCCTTTAACAGCAATTAGTCTAACCCACTGCCCAGACGGTCGTGTATGAAAATTTACAAGGCTTTTAATAGACTGAGCTCTGGGGCCGGGGCGGGCCTGGCGCCGGGCAGACCAGGCCACCGGGTGTGCGTCCATTGAGCCGCCTCCGGGTCAGACAGGGGGTGGGCGTGCCGTGGGAACGACTGGAAACACTGACTGCCTACTCCAGCAAGGGATGTGCGGCCTGGCACACAGTCACACATTCAGCTGCTCAGTCGATGATTACTGAAGGCCTACTATGTGCCAGGCAGGGGGCTAGGTACTGGCGGTACGTGCGAGAGTTCACATTCCTCCCGAGCCTGGTGCCCAGGGTGGAGGAGAGTGGGCACAAGTCCTGCGTCATACAGACCTGAGTTCTTTTGGTGGCCCTGCTTGTGGCCGTGTTCCTAAATGAGCCTCAGTTTCCCTGGCTGTCCAAAGGGGAAACGTATATAGCATCTGCCCCTCAGAGAGATGGGGAAGATTCATCAAAATAATGATGCCTGGGCCTGGTTGTTTGGTCTTTTGCCCACTGGGTTCTACATACCTTCCCTAATGTCCCTAGAGCAGAATGTTCTCCCTAGAGCAGAATGTTCTAGTTACAGCCAGCCTCCCTGTGGACTCCCAAGATGGGGCTCCCCGACCTTTCCCTGTGACCCACAGTGGCTCTCAGTCCCCCTCTTTTCACTACTCTGTCAGACCTCATTTGGCAAACATTGATTTGGCACCTGCTGTATACCAGCGCATATATGTGTAGGTGCACGAGTGTGAGCATGCAGGCGCACACATGTGGGCATGTATGTGGAGAGCCTTCCTGGGCTCTGGGGCTGGCCAGTGGGGCGAAGCCAGCCTGCAAATGGGCATCTGAGGGCTGCCTGACTCCGTCTCCCCAGCACTGGGATTCTGACTGTGTCCTGCCTGCTCTTTTTATTTTTATTTTTTAGATGTGGCTCCCTGGCATTAAGCTCAGGTCCTCATGCCTACAAGGGAGCTACGTCACTGCCTGAGTTATCTTCTCAGTCCCTGAAGTCTCCCCTCCTTCCCCTGTGGCAATGTGACCTCGTGGAGGGGGGGGGAGGTGCCAACAATGCTCACTGATGTTTCTGTGGCCAAGGGGGGGGTAGGGAAAGGCTAAACAGATCCATGGGCCCTACTGTGTTCAAACCCCACCCTCTGGGGACCATGGGCATCCCATGGGGTTCCAGATGCAACCTCTGTGCTCAAATTTCCCAATGTCCAACAGGAAGGATAAGCCCCCATTGTGACAGATAACCTGAGAAATCCGGGGAGGAAAGATTCTTTGGGCTCAGGACTTCATTCACTCACTCATTCATTCATTCATTCATTCATCTGTGGGGCAGGTCTTCCCAGGCGCTTGCTATGCACCAGGCATTGTTTCAGGTGCAGGAACAAGTAAGACACGAGATTCTGGTTCCCTCCATGACACCCAAAGCCAGCAGCGACAGACTTCTGGAACAGAACAGGGACCGGGTCCTGAGACCAAGAGGGGCGGGGCTTGCACATCCCATTACCCTAATGTGTGTCCCACCTAGACCTGGTTCTCTGACAGCAGGGAAGTTGTGGAACATTCTAGTGGATTCTCACATAGGGGCCATGCTGTTTCTTCTACAGGTAAGGTACTGAGGTGTGGAGAGACTGAAAACAGAGAGGCTGAGAGTTGGGGAGGAGTCAGGACTCGAACCCAGGTCGGTAGCGTTGGTCAGAGCAATGGCTTCTGCAACAGCAATTTTGTGCACATGTGATCTCGGTGATACCTTGTTCTAGGCGGTTGCAGGAGGGGGTGCTGTGTCCAGCTGTGTGCCACAGAGCCCCCTGGGGACCAGTGTCACCTGTCACCCTGGTGTCACCTACTTTCTGCTGCTTCATGGATGAGACAGACTGAAGCAATTATATCACGCCTGTCCCTGAGGGAGGAAAGCCACTGGGGTCAGAAGAGAGCCAGGGGTGTCCGTCAGCCCAGTCTGCTGTGCTGTAGTGCCTGAGGGGCAGAGCGCCTCCCTGCTGCTGGGGGAAAGCCTGGTGCCCTAGAATAGGTCTCGAGGAGGGACAGGGAACCTGCCGGGGCCGGGAAGTGGCAGTTCAGTAGGGGACAGTTGGCCACAGTGGTTCTGCTCTGTGCTGGGCCATGAGGAAAGGGAGCCTAAGCCCCCATTGGCAGTCCCCCAGGGTTCACCAAAACAAATGCAAATGAACACTAGAGTCCTGCCATCCGCATTGCGCCAAGGAGGGGCTGGTTGGTGTTTAGGCAGGCAATCAGTGAGGGCTTCGTGGAGGAGGTGTGATCCTAACAAGAGATTTGTGGAGATGGGATTTGCTGGGATAAGCAGTGACCTTGGCCTTGGCCTCAGCGATCCAGGATTTGAGCCCAAAGTCGGTTACTGGTCATGTGACCTCGGGCGGGTCATTTCTGAGCCTCTGTGTCCCTGTCAGCCCACTGGCAACTGGTGTGTGGGTTTGTGGTCAGGACTGAGGTGGTGGTCCGTGCACGGTGCTTGTATGGAAGCTGAAGTGAGGAGATTTGTCTCTGGATGGGCAGCTTGTGACCAGGGTGGGGTGGGGGTGGGGGGATGGGAGATGAGGCCGAGGCACAGTGGAGGCCTGATTGTGGACTGACAAGCTGCATCTTATATGTGGGCCTGGGACAGTGATGGAGGGACAGTGCTGGAGCCCTTCCAGGGGCTGCTGACCCTGTGGACCCCCCGGGCTAGAGCCATCAATGATGTCACCAGCAGTCGGGGTGGCCTGTGCACAGAACACGCCCGACCCTCGTTGAAACAGAGCCCGTTCTGGGCGGTGACTGTTACGTCACCAGGAGAGACAGAGTGGGTCATGAGGACTAGGCAGTGGGAGGTGGGCTGAGCACCCTGTGCCTCAGTTTACCCAAGTCTGCCTGTGTAGATGGCTCTGCATGAACCTGTGTCTGGTTCTGTTAGCTCAGAGAGGTCTCCGGGCTGCAGGCCACAGCCTGTGGTCCCTGGTCAAGAAGGGCCCATAGCCTGGTGACATACATGTCATCCCAGTACTCAGGATGCTGGAGAAGGGAGATCACTAGTCTGGCCAGCCTGTGCTACACAGTAAGACCCTGGGTCATCTCAAGTAAACGGAAGGAAAGACTCTCCGTGTCCCTCTCCGCCCCTCTCCGGAGTCCCAAGATGTTCACTCACTTTGAATTTTATGATTCTTCTCTTTCATGATTACAACAGCCTAGGTTCAGTCCTCAGTACCCACACTGGGTGCAGTGGCACAGGCCTGTCACCCCAGTCCTTGGGAAACAGAGGCAGAAGAGTCAGTTCAGGGTCATCCTGGGCTACATAATAATACTAAGTTCTGAGGTAGCCAGGATTGTGAGACATCTGTCTGGCTTGAAAGACACGTGACTTGTCCTTTACCCGCTGCTCCTGAGAACCTCAAGATTAGCCTCTTTGCCTCTCTCCAGGGCTGATAGTGTACAGTAACACACACACACACACACACACACACACACACACACACACACACCATCACGACCCTCCAACCGCTTCCAGCAACTCCTGGGATGGAATCCAGATGCCTGAACATCCGTTTGAGACTTGGTACCGCCCCCGACCCCCCCTGCCTGCCCTCTGTGCCCTCCGTGCCCTCCCCTTCCTTTTGGCAAACACTTCCTTGATCACCCTCCCCTGCCTCAGGACCTTTGCACGTGCTCTGCCTGCATTACCCCCATTGCTGGGAATTTTGCCCACCACATGCAGAGCTCTCAGCCTGGGCACTGTAAGGTTCTGGGTCAGGTGACTCTTGGTGACAGGCTAGCCTCTGCCTGAGAGGGCATTCATCAGCCTGACTAGAGTGTCCCCACTAATCACCCATAGCATCTCCCTCCGTGACAGCCAGAAACAGGTGAGGCATCACCAGGCATCCCTGACATCTGTGGCTCCTCCAGGTCACTTGTCACCCCTATGGGGAACCATTAAGACTACCAATTCCTTTGATGGGCCCTTTCACGCAGCTACACACACACACACACACACACACGCGCACACACACCTCTAGGCTCCTCTGCTCCCTGGTCCCCCATGGTCCCCACTCAGCAGGAACCTGGAGAGGCACTCGTGAATCGAGTATTGATTGACATGCGATAAGACTGGCAAGCATGGTTCTTGGCGTTTCTGTCCGCAGGTGCCCTGTGGTTCCGAATTAATTATTCCCCGTGACCTGCGTGTGAGCTGGGCACCGTCTCTGTCAGCATCTTCCAATACTAGCAAGAGATGAGCCCAGGGGACTAGAGCTGCTTCTAATTGGCTGCCGTGGCCTTTAACCATGATTTATTGAGCACTTACTATGTGCCAGGTCTGGAGGGATACAATATAGAACAGAAGAGAGCCCTAGGTTACATACTCACACACATACATGTGCACACACATGTGGAAAAATGGCTCCTTTTCCAGGCACTAAGATTCCCCAGATGTTAAACAGGGTCACATAGACCTTCTCCTCCTTCTTCCGGGCCTTGTATGTTTCCCACTTCCTACCCTGTCCACAGAGCAGGGACACTTTAACAATCTAACCAGTCAATTATAATAATATTTTTCTCTCCAGATGTTTAGAAGGAGCGAAGGGGGTTGGCATGCTAAGGTATAATCATGGCTCAGAGCCCGAGCTGACATTAGTTATTAATTAGGCCATTATGCATTCCACGGTGATAATTGCTTTGTGGTGGAGCCACCAAGCATGAAACGGACCCGGCAAAGGAACGCAATCTATCAGTTCTTGGATCCCCAGCGCGGCGCGCCGGCGCTCACCTTGAGCTGGTACCTCAGCAGGAAACAAAAAGAAATTAATGGCGCTGGTGAGAGACAAGAACCCGCAAGACCCTCCCCTCATCCCAGCCCTGGGAGCGGCCCCCGCCCGGCCACAGGGACAGCACTGAAACCAAGCGAAAATGGCCGTTTGTCTTGGGGACATCTTTTCCCATCTTCTCTTCCCAACCTGGCCCTGTGTTGGGGAGACGCAGCTGCCGGCTCCTTCATTTCTGCTCTTGGCAGTGACCAGGGCCGGGTGAGTCAGGGACGGCCTCTCCGCCTATGCTCTGCCTCCACCCAGGTTCCAACCCTGGCCTCCGTGGATGGGAACTGCTCCCCGAATCTGCTCTGGAGCCTGGGGTGAGGGAGGTATCAGTAGCAGACACAGCCGGAGTCCAGTCTTAGCCCAGGACACGGAGATCTCAGGGTGGAGACGCATCTGCTGGCAGCCATCACGGTTACAGAGTACCCGGCGTTTGCTAGATGAACCCATTGCTGTTCGGTTTCTTGGTGGTTGGTCCTGAACTGCCCATTTTACAGATAAAGGTTGGCTAGGATGATCCATCTGGCACTGGGCCCACAGCTTCTGGTGTAGCTGGGATTCGAACCCGGGTTCCATAGAGGCGAGAAAGCAGAGGTGGGCTCCCAGAGAGCAGGGCGGAGTAAACGCAACCCTCCCCGGAACCGAAACAGGCATCTTCCCACCAGGGATAAGACAAGGTCATCCTCGTGCCCGTTTCCAGGCCAACTTCCTCAGCTTCCAGGTGTTCCTGGATGGACCAGGTTTGCCTCAGCTGAGAAGTGACAGCCATCCAGGTCTGGGGATGTAAGGGATCAAGGTAACGGATGCCCCTGGCCCAGCGTGAGGCCTGCCCGGCCCATCAGCCCCGATCCAACCAGCTGCAGAACAGAAGTCAAACTCAGCACAAACATGGCAGCCCAGGTTACCTCAGGGAGGGAGACAGCCCGTAGAGCAGGACCTGACCCTCGGCCTTGTATTGATTGGGTCTGCCTGGCATAGAAGTTCCTGAACAGATGGATGAGTATCTTTGATGAACTCCATCCTTCCCACACTGCTCCCCGCTCCCCTCTTCCAGCCTTGCTGTGGGTGTCACTCCCTGCAGGAAACAAAAGGGGACTCTGTCACCAAAGAGTAACAGGCACAGTCCACCTCAGGGACCGGAGAGCTGTGACAGGGAGTGGATGTCATCCGGCCTCCACGGAAGCGCTTGGACACAGAGAGGTGATTAGAGGCCGCCACCCCGGTGGCCTGTCAAGAGTTAGTTCCAGCACATGAGAGGCTAAACCAGAAGGACCGCTGGGACTTCAAGGCCAGCCAGAGGCTGGAGAGATGGCTCAGCTGTTACACTCTTACAAGAGGACCTGCGTTCAGTTCCCGGCGTCTACATCAGGCGACACACAACTGCCTGTAACTCCAGCTCCAGGGGATCTGACACGTTCTTCTGGCCTGTGCAAACTGGACTCACACACGTGCACACACATGCACATACAAGGCCCTCTTTGAAAGACATACCAAGGAGCTCCGATGGCACTGGAGACTAGACAAGGCGTCCCCACACTTGCCCTGTCTCCCGGTTTCTCTAAGCCAAGGCCCCATCCCTGGCTAACCCCCCAGATGCTCCCTCTGTTGCTCCCTCTGTTGCTCTGACATGTCCCTGACGCTTTAGACTCGGCCATGCACTGCACTGCATGGTAGTCGGTCTCAGTACCGTAAACCTCGCAGCGAAAAGAAGGGACTTCAGTGGGGACATCCTGCACTTGGGGCAGCGGGGAGGAGACCCTGTCCTCCATCCATGTGCTTCCTTCTCTGGCTGGGCGCAGACGCCATCATTCATCATTTAGGCAAATTTATCGGGCTTCTCCTACAAGCCAGATGCCGTTCTGAGCGCAAAACACTCTCCCCAGATGTGCGGATCGATCGGTGGCCTTGTGGCCTGCTGGTTTTTGAGGCTCACTCACTGCTGGGGCATCCTCTGCCCGGTCCTCACCCCATCAATCCAAACCAGATATAGGGCTTTTGTTCCTTCGGTTTGATACAGGGGACTCAGGTAGCCCAGGCTAGCGTGAACTCCTTGATCCCCCTGCCTCCACTTCCTAAGTCCTGGGGTTACAGGTGTGCCCCATCACACCCAACCAAGACTGTCGACAGCCCAGTGACTGTCCTAATGCCCAATAGCAAATAAGTAGCTACGGAACCTTCTAGATGGCAGCACGGGGCAGGGGGCAGACTCTAGGCTGAATTCCAAGCTCACTGCCTGTCCTTATAAATAAAGTTTTATTAGAATCCAGCCTCCTGTGCATATGGCTGCCGCCATTTTTACAGGATATGGGCAGGGCTCAATGGCTGTGACCGAGACCATAGTATAGGCCAAAGTGTTTAAAGGATTTACTCTGGCTAGAGGTGGGCACATCTTCCGTGTCCCATCCAGCTAAGGTTCCCTCGGGACTTCCTCAGCCACTGGGAAGAGACTTCCCAAAAGGCCACCGCTATATTTAAAAGCCTGGGAAGGAGGGCGCTTTGATGACATTTGCGTGGCCACCATTCCTTAAAGGGCACACATGTTCCTTTAGCTTTGCACTTCTGGGCTGGCATTTTGGAAAGTACGCCAGAGTGGCCTTGAGAGGAGGAAGTACTACCTGGAGTCCCCTCCACCCCACCTCCTGCTCCCAATGTCAGCTTCCCAGGGCTGGGCCACTGTGCATGTAGCTGAGAGAACGTGAGGTCACTAAGCTAGCATGGGCAGGCAGACACGATATAGAATCCTCGAGGGGACAGCCCAAGGATCAGAGCAGGTCGGTGGTTCTTGCCAACGCTGGCTCTGGGCCCTCACCCTTGTCTCCAGGTTCTGGCAACTTCCACCTCTCAGATGCCGCGACCTCTAACTCATCCTTGTAGTCCTTTGGTCCTCAGCCTTGGCCCATGTTACCTCATACTTAACAGTGACAGGCCTCTGGAGTTGAACACCTGCCTAGCATGAGCAGAGGCTCTGGGTTGCGCTGCCAGCACCCTTAAGAGGAGAAACAGCAAATAAAGCCTGACTTCCAACTGCTAGTGTCAGACACGTCCGCTGCTATCCGTCTCCTGTACTGGGGAAACTGAGGTACAGGCAGAGCGGAGACAGTCGCTGATTTTTCTCAGCTGTGCACCCCCCGGCACGCACTTGGTGGAGGCTGGCCAGGCTCTACAGCTCTGCCTCTCACTGAGGAACTCCAAGCATCACCAGCCGCACCTCACAGCGGAGACTACATGGAGCCCACACGTCTGCGGACGCGAGTTCCGATCTCAGTAGCTCAGAGCCAATTCTAAAGCCCATAGGGCCCTTCCTCAAATCCGTAGGTCTTTATTAAGCACCAGCTGAATGCATGCCTGTACATTCTCCCGACGCTCCTTCTGGCCCACTCTCCTCTGCCAGTCACCCCTCCACTCCGCCAGGGCTTGGCTTGCATGGAATTATCTGGGTGCCCAGAGGGATGAGTGGACAGAGCCCAGCTCATCCTGGGGCAGGGATGAGGTAATAAAGGGCTTACTGTGGCTTGGGGAGGCAACCTGCCGGATGTGTGCAGCACCCAGCGAAACGAGGCTATGGTTGTCCCTGGGTTCCAGCCCTTTGTCACCTAGCTGCACCTTTGGGGACATGGGGTATACGGGACCTCGAGGAGAGTGTGGGGATACGGACCTGAGGTGGACAGGACTCTAGGGCAGGTGCCCCAGGCCTGGGGTGGGGACACTTCAGATCGTGGCCAGTCTGAGCAGATGGTTCCAGGTGGCCGCTGTTGATGGAAGCCTGGGCCCCCGGGTGGCCAGATCTTCCAACTCCCCGGAGAAGCTGACAGTTTCGGCACTCTTCTGGCTTTAAAATCCTGAATCCTTCTAGATGCACATATTTACATATTCCAGTCCTTTCTGGGGTGTCATTTACATACCACAGTCAAATGTGCAAATCCGGAGTGTCTGGCTTGATGGATTCTGACAGCTCCAATATTTTTTAAACACTGGAGTATCCAAGAAAATAGGCTCGCAGAGCGGCTCCAGCCCACACTACACGGCCTTTCTCGGCTGTCGCGTGCCGCGCGACCCAAGACTGTAGCATCCACGGGGCAGGGCCTGGCCTTGGGAAGATACGGATGATAATGTCGTGGTATCTGGCAACGGCATGGGCTCTGGGGCCCCGGTTCGAGCCCTCCTTCGGCTACTTGCTCTGTGGCTTTTTGCTGCTTGTCCCACCTCTCTGAATCCTGGTTCTCGCTGTTGTTAACATGGGGAATATGACGGTGACCTCACAGGACTTTGGTCTAGCTTGAGGAGGTTCATGTGACGACGAGGCTTTAGCAAAACTTCAGATGTGTGGCCCAGCCATAAGCTGTGTGCGGCCTGTTGTGGCCACATTGACGCCCGCCCTCCACCCGTGCCACGTGGCACTGTGGGTTTTGATAAGTCCATGACACCAGGAAAACCCATCTTGGTCTTCTGAAGGACAGACAGTGGAGGCAAACTGTCACATCCAACACGGAAGCCGCCATCACCCACTTAGGTTGCTAGGAAGTCACACAAATTCCATCCCCTGTCCCCTCCCACACAGCCAGTTCTACAGCTGTCGTCTCCTACGACCTTAGCCCTCCTGTGTGGCTTGAAGCCACTGTCTCTGCCTCTCTGGACCTCTCACACAGGAACCATCTCTCCCCCGGGGCTGCCTCCACTCCTTGGTGACGGCTATCTGGGGGTTTACCCCTCTAGGGTAAGGTCACGTAAGGTGCACCATGGGTGTAGGGGCAAGGTCACACTCCGAGTGGCCACTTTAGCTGTTCCGGTGGCAAGGCCAGCAGGCCACATGCCAGTCAGCACAGAGTCCCCTTCGCCCAGCTAAGGAAACTCAAGACAGGACCAAAGATCTTCTCAGCACCCTTGACTCCTGGTTCGTCCTCGGCCACACCCTCACAAAGCCAGAAGTTGTCCCACTCTCCTCTCCAGACACAGCCCTGAGGAATCCTTGGCTTCTCCCAGCCCAGAGCCAGGTTTCTTTTTCCCTTCTCTTTCCTTCCTTCCTTTCTTCCTTCCTCCTTCCCTTCTTTCTTCCTTTCTTTCTTTCCTTTTTTTTCTACCCTCAAAGCAAAATTTATTTGTAAGATACTAAAGGAAGCCTCCTGTCCCTTTTATGCCGGCAGCCCTCAGCCCAGAAGTGAAATCGTGCATTTTGCTGCTAAAAAAAGCCCCGGCTTATACAATTTTAACAATAGAAAAATGATCTTTGCGCTCCAATGCGCGGAGGCTTGGAGGAAAACCGGCAGTGTTCAGGTGGCTGGCGCTTTACAAATGAGCCGTTCTCCTTTGTTTTGAGTGACAGGCAATTTAAATGCAGTCTATATGGAGGCCAGGGTTGGGTGTTTTTTTGTTTTTTTTTTTTACCCCAGAATTGGGAGGGGGGCAAAAATGGTGGGGGGAGCAAGGAGAACTGAGGAACTGATGAGAAGTCCAACTTGAGCTGGCTAATTAGGAAATCAGGAGTTTCCGATTGGAGTAATTGGTAATTACGACATAGCTAATAGTAGTCATAGCCTGGCCTGCTGAGCTACACGGGGGTGGGGTGGGGTGGTGGACCTTGCTGAGTCCCCAGAGCCTGGCACAAGCAAATGGGGGACCATACTGTATCGCTTGAAAAAGTGTTCTCAAGCACCGACATCTCAAAACAGTGCCCACTGCTTTACTTTTAACCTGGGGCTAAGAACAGATATGGTAATAAAATTTCCAGTGGTTCCTCCTGCCCCAACGGACGTCACCCTCGGGCTCTGCATCGGGCCTGGTGACAGTGACACATGGCAGAAGGGGCACATGTGCAGAAAGGAGTGCCCACTGTCTGCCTGGGTGATTAGAATTAATGCACCTGAGCTAGGAAAGGCATGGAGCGCCTGGGAGGATGGCTCAGTGGTTAGATAGAGCGTGCTGCCTGTACAAACGTGGGGAGTTCAAACTCCTAGCCCCCATATAAAATCCAGGCGTGCAGGCAAAGACAGGAGGACGCCAAATTTGCCCGGTTTTAAACGCCGGCAGGCAAGAGCTAGAGAAACCCTGTGGCAACAGGTCTCTTTTTCTCCCAATTTAAATGCTGCTTCTCTGCCAGGATCCTGTCAGGTTCCTGCACAGAAAGCCATATAACCGCCAAGCTATTGCTGTTTCTAACGTTGAGCTCCTGTGGGGCGTGGGACTGGCCACTGCTGACTCCATGTCACCCGTGTGACCTCCAGATGGTGGCTGTCCCAAGTCTGGACGCTTTACTCCTATCCTTCTTCGTGACCAGGTAGAGCCATATGAATAGCCACCGCAGGGTCTGTCCCTGCTGCGGTGCTACTCAGTCCTGGAAAATCTGAAAGCTACTATAGACAGTGCATGAAAGAATGGCTCTGGCTGTGTGCTAATAAAACTTTATTTACAGAAACAAATGAAGGGCCGGAATTGGCCTACAGCCTGTAGTCTGCCAACCCTTTCTGAATTGGATGACACTCCAGGAGAGAAACAGAGAGAGAGAGAGAGACAGACAGACAGACAGACAGACAGACATATGAAGCTGTTTGCAATTTTCTAGAAGTTATATTACATTTTTAAAAATAAGAAACTGATGGATTTAAGTTTAATAATAGCTTTGATTTCCCCTAATCCGTCCTCAGCAATGTCATGTCAACAAGCAGTTGATATAAAATAATTATCAGGGATCTTTCATCTCCTTTTCTGTGCTAAGAGTTAGAAACTCCCTCTTTCTTAAGACTCATCCAAGTGTTGAATGGCCATCGTATTTTTTTTTACATGTATGTATTTGTATGTGAGGGAGACACACGTGTTCCACAGAGTGCACGGAGAGATCAAGGGACACCCAGCAGGAGTTAATTCTTTCTTTCTACCATGTGGGTGCAGAAAATCAGACTGAGGACAGCAGACTCTGTGGCAAGTGTCTCTAGCCACTGAGCCATCCCACCAGCGCTGGATTGGCCAGTTTTGTTTTGTTTGGTTTGGTTTTTTATTTTGTTTTTGTTTTTTTGTCTTTGGAGACAGGGTTTCTCTGTGTGACCTGGCTGTCCCTGGAACTCACTCTGTAGACCAGGCTGGCCTCAAACTCAGAAATCTGCCTGCCTCTGCCTCCCAATTGCTGGGATTAAAGGCGTGTGCTGCCACTGCCCAGCTTGGAATGGCCACTGTTAAGTGGCCAATGGTGTGTGTGAATGCAGTGAGCGTATTGGACAGCTCAGCTCTCAGGGGCATTATACAAAGATGGTCATAAACATAAAAGCACCACTACAAACTGGTGGGCACCTTGATACTAGGATAGCTGCAAAGGACTCGGCCAGCCCTTGTCCCTTCTCGCTTTTACAAGAATGTTCTCACGGCCAACTGCAAACCCCAGCCAAGACCGTGTTGGCGTGGATGATGAGAACCAGAGGGTCTGTTGTTTTTTTATGTATTCTCCGTCTCCAGATGGAGCAACATTGTTGCTTCTTGTGGCCACCATTAGCTACATGATACCAAGCAGCAGCCTCTAGCCTCAGGAAGCTGCAGGAACTCTGGGGAGATCGCAGCATCCAGAAGGGTCCAAAGGAACACCTCCTTCCCTGGGACTCTGGCCCTCCTAGGGACAAAGGGTCCCAATTTGCTCGCCCACACAGACAATGGCAGAGGTAACTTGGTGACTTGCTTTGGTGATATGTCTTTGGAGACAGGTGTTCACAAACAGGAGTATGTGGTTTGCCTCTGCATGTTATTGTCATTGATGTCATCCCCAAATTCGGTGCTTCGACACTTCCAAGCACCGCTACGGTGCTATGACTCCTGTTCCTTTCTTTGCTTGGAACAGTCTGTCTCTGAGGGATGGGAAATCTACCAGCATTGGGTGACTCCGTTTTCACACACTTCCTGCCCTTTTCCTTCCCCGGCACACCTCCCTTCTCAGGAAAAGATGTTGATTCACCAAGTTCCACCACCAAACTGGGTCAGCTTTCGCCCATGTCCACCCGCCCCTCCCCCCCCGCCAGCCCCGCCCCCACCATTGCTTTTCCTTCCAAGCATTTAGTGCTTGTAACAAATCGTGGGGGTGGGGGAGGGGGTGGATTGCCGTGAGTTGCATGTTCCCCCGGTTTGTGGCTATTCTTAGTTCTCAGGACTGGACATATGACAGGGACTCTTGGGAAACGTTGGTTGAATGAATAATAAAAAATCGTCGCAGAAGGTCGCAGAGACCCAGGGTCTGTTCCCTGAAGTGAAAGTGCTGTGTTCAGTGGCCTTTGAAGTCCTCCTTCAACACCGGCCTGGAAATTCTCTCCACTTCTCTAATGCAACTCCTATTCTGAAAGGCCTCTGCAGACCCCCCTCTGTCAGATAGAAACCTAATGATCACAGACAGAACCTGACACTTTCCAGGTAACCACGTTGTTAAATGGTAAAAAGCAACTACACATTGTCACTTCAGAGTGAAATTTCGTTTTTGGCAATGGACTATGACGTCTTTTTTTTTTTTTTAAACACTAAGTCTTTGAAATCCTGTGTGTATTTGGAGCTCGTTATACTTTGATTTGGACTTCCCATGGTTCAAGTGGTCAAGAGCCACACATGGCTTTGGCGGCCATAGTTGGGCAAACTGGTAGCCACATTTGGTATCGTGGCAGCCATATTGGGCAGCATGGCAGCCACAGTCAGAGTGTGAACCTCTCTATCGAATGTGGTTTTTCTTGATGCGTGATATGTTTTTCTCTGTGCAAGGGAAGTTTTCTCAACAACAACAAAACACCGGAGTGACAAACACAATTGAAATGTTCACTCAGGGCTGACAGCCAAGGAAGAAATTGGTCACCCTCGGTGGTGAACACATCTGTGAGGCGCCAGGCATACCAGAAGCTAAAACACTGGAAACTTTAGGACCCCTTTGAAGGAGGTGTGTTATTAACTTCTCCCCTTTACAAACAGGAAAATAGAGGCGTGAGATTTACGTGACTTCCTGGCTAGCTAGCCGTTCGAGAACTGCATTTTAAGCCCCTGATGTCTACCTTTCTGGACAGGTTTGACTCAAATGGCCTCTGCCGTTGGAAAGCAATAGAACCCCAGATGCCATTTTGGCTGGACATAGAGTTGGTGCAGTGCACTCAATTTGTTTATTCAGTAAATGACAGTGAAAGGCTTGGGAGCAGGGCTAAGTAGAATGTCAGCTTAGCGTACATGAAGCCCTGGGTTCGATCCCCAGCACCGCATAAACTAAGCAAGGTGATATACACAAGTAACCTTAGCATTTGAGGTGCAGCAGAAAGGCCAGTTCAGTCAAGGTTTTTCTCAGTTACAGAGTGAGTTTGAAACCAGTCTGAACTATGTAAGATCTTGTCCTGCCCCACTTGGGAAAAAAAATATATGTTGGGCACCGACTTTGTGCCAGAAAGACCTCTGAGGGCTGTGTTTAAGGAAAACTTTGGCCATCCATCCATCCCCCTATCTCTTCGAGCTCGTCACTGAGAGTTACAGGAAACGCCAGCACAGACAGAAGACTAACGGTACACACAGGAAGTTGGTGCCAGGAGGGATACGTGCTGTACCAGCACGAGGCTCACTGCTGCCCACCGTGGCCCAGCCAGCAAGGACCCTGCAGATGAGTGGCTGCCGTGGGAGCCTGCCAGGGGCTAGCCTCAGACACAGAAGGCCCAGGACTCTGCATGGCAACTGTCCGGCAAGAGCTGAGGTCAAAGCAGCTCGATTTCACTGCCTGAACCAGGAAGTGAGAGTCCCGAGCCCAGAGGTCCTTCTGCGGCCAGGCCACACGGTGCCGGTGACACCGTCTTCCACAAAGACTCATTAATAAGAACATGAGTGAGAACAGGACCATGGGTGAAGCTCCTCATCACTCCACTGCCTCTTGTGTGCCCAGCCATTCAGCCAGGAAGCATTTATTGAGCACCATCAGTATACCAGGAACTCTCATCTAACCTCGATTACTCTGATGTTGGCTGGAGCTGTTCGTGTCTTCTAAGAACTGACAGTTTCACAATACTGGCCAAGCCTGTCCCACTTGAACTCAACAGCACTGCCCCTCGAGTAAAGATGAACAGCTGATATTATTAATAACCTACTGCTTGCCTTTCCATGTTTAGATCTTTTAAGGGGGTTAGGGAGTGGGTCCTATTATGATTTAGCCACCCCCCACACCACCACCATTTTACTGATGAGGAAACAGGCTGAGCAGCACAATGACTTGTCCAAGGTCACACAGTCAGGCACAGTCTAGCTGGGCTCTGAGCTGAGATCTCTCAATGGGGGGGAGGCTTAACTTGTAACCTCCTTCGTTGCCCCCCACCCAACCCTTTGCACAAAAAGATACTGGTCACCTTGCAGGTCCAGGGCCACGGCTGCACATGACACTTTCTCTTCTTTCCAAAGGTGGTGGCTCTCAGTAAGAGAAGTCAGGAGGCAGAGGCGGCATTCCTGAGTGTTTATAAGCAATTAATTGAAGCGCCAGGTAAGAAGCTCTCGGGCTCCATAATTGAATAATTACCACCGAGGAGCGTCCTGAGTGGGTGGCACAGGGACCACAGTGGCTTCTTCGTGCTGGAGTCTGGGGACAGGACTGAACCCAGGGGGGAGGCCAGGCCCTCTGGAAGCTAGAGATGGGGTGAAGTGTGTGTGTGTGTGTGTGTGTGTGTGTGTGTGTGTGTGTGTGTCATTACCAGCCTGCTGTGAAGTTACCTCATGGCTCCTTCCATCCGTTATTGAAGCTTTCTGCCTTGTGGGTGGGAGGGCAACTCTAATGTGATGCTTATCTGGGTATCCTTGTCCCTATCTTGCCCCTGGGCAACAGTGGGCAATAGAAGGGTAATGCCATCGTTCCCACAGCCAACCTTGGAATCTCAGTATTGAGGGAAGCCTGGCTCAAAAGAACAAATACAGGGTAGTTCCCCTCACAGTGTGAACACAGCAGGAATCAGCCCCTTAGCCTGCTCACCATGGTTAGAACCAAACACCGCACATGCACATACATACATATACATACATGCATGCACACTCACAGACATACATATATATACACATACATGCATATACCACACATACACAAATGCACATGCACACATATGCACACACACATGTACAAATGCATACAGACACACATGCATGTACATACATGCATGTATGCATGCATACACAGACACATGCACACACACATACATGCACACATGCATACACAGACACACATGCACACACACATGTAAGTGCATGCATGTATACACATTTGTTGTCAGATAAACAGGTGTCCAAGGCATGTTCCATCCACACTGCACCATGCGTCAGTCGTGACAAGGAACACAGAGCCCGTGTCACTATGGCAGCATGGGATAATGTTCGAAGGAAGCATCTAGAACAGGCATCTAAATCTACTGTGAGAGACTGCAGGGGCCAGAGGGGGAGGACAGGGTTTCCTGTGGGGAGAGAAGATTCTAGAACTCCAGGGAGGCAGGGCAGCTGTGCCCTGTAGGTGAGCTGGATGCCCCCAGATGGTTTCCTTTCAGTAAGAGGTGAACACCACCTCAGGTGAACACAACGGCCTTCTGCTGTTGGGAGCCAGTCGCCGTCTCTGAGGTCAGGGCTCTGGGGTGAGTCACGACAGTGTGACCCTTTTGAGGATGTTTGCCTGAAAATACTTGGCCCCTGGCCGCTTTCCCATTTGTTGGCCCTTGTCCACTCCTCACACAGCAGGGGTCGGGGCCACACGGCCACCACTCCAATAAACTGCCGTGTCCAACCCCAAACTGCCATTCCAGTGCTTGGGGTATCCAGACTCAGGTCATACAAGAGGCTTCATGTTGTGTGTGCTAGCTCACACCTGTGATCCCAGCACTCAGAAGGCTAGCCTGGGCTACCAGTGAGACCCTGTGTCAACAAAAAACAAAATACAATCGCTGGGAAAGTGGCTCCGTGAGTAAAATGCTTGCCTAGATCCCATCTCTAGCATCACTGTAAAGTCCTGAGTGTGGCAGTGAATGCTTGTGATCCGGGGGGAGAGGTGGAGCTGGGCTGATTGCCAGAGCTCATGGGCGGGCAGCCTCTAGCCTAAGGAGGAGCTCCGGGACAGGAGACCTGTCTCAAAAAACAAAAGAAGTAGATGCCTCCTAAGGAAGGGCAGCTGAGGACTAATGACCTCCACATAGCACACACACACACACACACACACACACACACACACACACACTTGCACAGAGGAAACAATACTTCATTTCTTGAAGCCGCCATGGGGCCTTCATCTTTCTGGACCCCAGGCTGTCTTAGCTCAGTTGTAAGCCCAGCCAAGAGCCTCGTGAACTCCCGAGACAGGCACGGAACCTTCCAGAAAATCCTCACTGCTACACACACCTGTCCCCAAAGCCTGGGTACTCAGAGGTCACAAGGAGCCTAGAGAGCCCAGCGCTGGCCTCCATGGTTGTGACTTCCCAGGTCTCCTCCTGTGAAGGAAGAGAAGGGAGGGAGGAGGGACAGGATGCCACGTCCCAGCTGTCACAGAGCTAGAAAACAAGGAGCCTTAACGGATGGAGGCCAGCCACACAAACAGCCCCTTTAGGGGCTCTAATTCATTTTCGAGACATTTAAGAATAACACAGTGTTTTAATGATTTCTTCGGGGAATCGAGAAGACGTATTTTTGTGCTCATTAAATGTTATCCGCAGACATGAGAAGCAAATGTCACATGCGGAGGTTTTGGGGGGCTCAGAGCGCGCATGTGTGCGCGCGCACGCGCACATACACACACACACACACACACACACACACACGAGTGCACGCACGCACACACCCCTATGCAGCCAGGATGCACCGAGATGCACCGACTCTCCTTTGGTCTGTGTCTTGACAGGCACATTATTTGTCGCAGTTCCCCCCACCCAAGTCCTGATTCAACATTTCCGTCTGAATGAGTGGCTTCTGCCAGCAGAGTCCTTGGCAGGCAGCGAGACGCGGGCTGATTGCTCAGCAACTATTTTGATAAGTGCGCAGTCCGTGTATCTGTAATTACGGAAGAAAACCGTAAATCTTTTGGATATTGTTCGCACAGATGTGGCACGAAGTGAGAAGAAAAAAAAAAACCCAGTAAAATGTGTTAAAAGCGTAATTAATGTCATTGTTGTGAGAGAAGACTTGATTTAAACCCCTTGGCTTCAGCGTGCCGTGTTGACAGCCGATGTCTTCACTGCACCCGAGCCAAGTCGTGGGGGGACCCGGCCCGGCCTCAGCAGGAGAACTTGGGGACCTGGTGACTAGAGCACAGGAAAAAGAAAAAGGGCACAGGAGGAAGAGAGAGAGTCAGGGAGGCCAAGGGAGACACGTAGACACACGGCTGAACCCACTGCAAGGCAGGTGAGTGGCCCAGATGGCTTCTTCAATTTTGTAGGGGTCTCTGACCTCCCACAGGTGTCCCTTGCTCTGTCGTGTCTTCTGGGGAGAGGCCGCAAGCAGAGGGGAGAAGCTCCCTGATGCAGGGGCCGGCACAGTGGGGACTCCATCCTCAGTGACCTGAGCCCGGAACCTCACCCTCTCTGGTCTCTGGGTGTTTAGAAAAGAGAGGGTCGTAGACCCTTCTGGTGGACCGGCATGAGGGTTTGATGCTCTGTGCGTGAGGGTGTTTAGGGGAACATCCCATAGCCTGCGGACGTCGGGGGTCCAAGGGATGCAAGGGTTCATTGTGGCTCTCACGGGGTCGTTCCCTGTCTAGGACTCGGGAAGCTAGGTGGGTGCTACTGAGTCTGTGCGTTAGGGAGCTGCCTGGCCAGGTTTCGGGTTTTTAATGCATCTTCCCAGCCTAAAAGAACAAAAGAAGAAAGGAAGTAGCTTTTGCTTTTGCCTGTCCTCCGCTCAGAGGACAGGAAAGCGGAAAGACCTAGAGCTGGCCCTTGGTACCTCATCTCATCCTGAGTCAACTTCTGCGAGTGGCGTCTGACCCCCGTGTGGCCACACCTTCCCCGGCATGAGTACAGGTCCTCCCTGTGAGACTCCAGACTCAGCATCGTGTGGTTCTGTCTCTTATGTGGCTATTCTGGAGTGTTCTGAGCCCCTCCCCACACTGCCCATGTATGGAGGGTTCAGTGCTGTGACACGGGGTTCCTTGGATAAGAAAGAAAAAATGTGGGAAGGGAAGTACGTTGCAGCCTTATCTTAATCCCAGACCCTGTAGTCAGAACAAACGAGATTGTTTCCCCCTGGTTAGTCTGCCTGGCTCTTCTTTATTTACTCTTTACCCAGTGTGCTGTCATGCAGCATATTCTGTAAGTTGACCAACCATTTGTGCTGTTCCCCCATTTATAGCAGGACTTAATTATTATTGATTTGTCGATGCTCTTTGTATATTAGGGACAGGGGTGTTGGTACCGGTAGACATGTTTGGCATCTTCTCTGTTAAATGGACTTTTGCTTTTTAACTTTGTTCATAGCCTCTCTTTTTTTTTTTCTTTTTTTTTTTTTTTTGGTTTTTCGAGACAGGGTTTCTCTGTATAGCCCTGGCTGTCCTGGAACTCACTTTGTAGACCAGGCTGGCCTCGAACTCAGAAATCTGCCTGCCTCTGCCTCCCAAGTGCTGGGATTAAAGGCGTGCGCCACCACTGCCCGGCGTTCATAGCCTCTCTTAAACATTGTACCTAGTAGACATTCAAGCAACAATTTCTAGAGAGTGGAGAGTCTTACCAAATCTTTCTTTCAGTGTCCTATTTTTAAATACTTTCTCACCTGAAGGTTAGAATTGGATTTTTTAGTATTCTTGCGATCTTTTAAATTTTTAAATTTAAGCCGTGTGAAGTGTATTTTTGATGGAAGCAGAAGGTAAAATCACTAGTTTGGAGTTTTGTCCCAAATGACTAATTTTAGCGCCATCTAGTGATCAAGCCACCTTCACCTCCATAGAAAAAAAGATTTTAGTGTAACTGGGAACATCCCCTCCTCCTCCTCCTCCTCCTCTTCCTCCTCTTCCTCCTCCTCTTCCTCCTCCTCTTCCTCCTCCTCTTCCTCCTCCTCTTCCTCCTCCTCTTCCTTTCTTCCTCCTCTGTGTCTTCCTCCCCTCCTCTTTCTCCTCCTCTTTCTCCTCCTCCCTCTTCTCTTCCTCCTCTTCCTCCTCCTCCCTCCTCCCTCCTCCTCTGCTTCCTTCCCTCCCTTGTGTCCTTAAGGAGTCATAAGGACACAGAGAAATACTTCACCTGAGCTCAGATGTCTTGCCCGGACATTTCTGGGGTGCTCTCTGTGTGACAGGCATCATGCCAGCTCCTCATAAGCACAAGCTCACTGACACTCGCCCAACACACACATACACACACACACACACACACACACACACACACACACACACACGCTCCTGTGGTTCCCGATATCCACCCTTGCTGCAGAATTCATTTTGAAAATCAAAGGACTTTGGGAAAATGGCTATCGGAGATTTGTGCTGTGGAAAGAGGGGGTCTGCACAGTGGGCGGGGTGTCACAGCCAGTCCTTTGGGAGAGCTGGCCTGGGAGAAGGGGGGGTCCCGGCCGAAAGGATGCTCTCTGCTAGCAGAGCTCCCAGCATCTCCTGTGTGAACCCCCAGAGCTGAGGGAAGCAAAGGGCTACGAGTGTGTGGGGGAGGGGCCAGGCCCCTCTCTGCCATCTTACTGCTTCCTCCATGCCCGCCCCTTCCCAGGCCTGTGGGACAGACAGCAGAGAACGCCCAGCCTGCCGCCTGGCACACCCTTATCCCCCTGCCCCACCCATTCGGCAATTATCAAGTGCCTGCTATTAGTTGGCCTCTCTCCTACCACAGGGGCATGGTGCTGAGCCAGACAGACCTCTTCCTTCCACCCTGGGAGGTTCCACACACGTCACACACACGGAGCCATGTTTGTGTCATGACACACGTTTTGTGCCCAGGAAACTGACTCTCCCTCTCTGGCTGTTGTCTCTTCTGGACAGATGAGCTCATCCCCTACCACCGTGAGTGAGACAGCCTCAAGCTCCCGGCCTGTAGTAGCTGCTCAGCTAACAGCGGCTGCCGTTGTCCCCATCAATACCCAGTGCCAGGGAGGAAGACCCTCATGCCAGCCACCTCTGAGACCCCTGAGCCAGCCAGCACAGGCCGTTGTGGGGAGAAGGAGTCAGTAGGCTCATGGCTGTCGTAGAGGAAGGGACGTGCGACCATCTGCTAAGGAAAAGTTAGGACTCTGGATGGAAGTTAGTGTGTGTGCCGCCCACACGGCCACCGCCTGAGCCCAGATGGGTGCAGGCTGCTGCCTGGGCCCAGGCTTGGAAGAGTGTACGCATACTTCTGCATATATGTTCCTAAGCAGACTCGTGGCCAGCCTTCTGGCGACAGGCGTCCCAAAAAAATCCTCCGCGTGCCACTTCGGGCGGGGATGCATAGGGAGGGGAGGGACCACACTTCTCTCCCTGTCTCTCCAGCCCCTGTCTCCCACCATGAGCATCAGCTAGTGACCAGGTGCCAGGTGACACAGGTGACACAGGCCAGGCTTTCCCTGTTATTGACACAGATGCCCCAACCCTGTTACTAGCCATCAAAGAGCAGGCCTTGGCCTCGAGCCACCCTGTTCCCGCTCTCGCCTGTCCCCCTCCTCACCTGTGCCCACCTCGGCCTGGGGGGGGTCCCCCTCTTTAGGAGGTCCAATCAGTTTAGTTTGTCCACAAGCTCTTGTTTGTTCCTGTACGTCGGGTTTGGGGGCTCCCCACTTCTGCTTTGGAGAAATCTCAGTTAGAACAGAAAGTGTCTGCGTCCCCAGGACTGCTGTCCCACCCCCTTCAAATGGGCCCTAGCTGCAGGAGCCACTAGGAGAGGCAAGCAGTCCCTGTCACTTACCACTTACCGTATCCCTGGCCTGGTGTCCCAGGCAGAGAGGAGGGGAGGGGCCTTGTGTGGGTACCAGTGGCCTCTCCGAGCCCCGCACCCTCCGAGCCCCGCACCCTCCTCGGTAACTGGGGCCTGTGGTCATGTGGACCCAGTGAGGCCTTGTTCCTGGAGCAGAAGTCTAGTGGGTAGAAGCCCTGTGCAGGGAGGGGGGAGTGGGGCGGGGAATGGGGAGACGGAGCCTCCCTTCCTCACCAGCCCTGGGCTGCTTCTCCAGATGCGTCCTGTTGACTAGAACATTCTCCGTCATCACCATCTGACTCTGCTCACCGTCACCCTGTCACCTCCCAGACAGGTCTTGCCTGCTCTGCCTATACGTGAGCCCATTCTTTCTGGCATGCACCCTCTCTCTGTCTCTTGTCCCCCTGCCTGTCCTGTCTGTGCGGCAGCTTCAGGAAGCTCCTGTCTGTCACTGCTCCCACAGCCCGAACCTTCCCCAGCACCCAGCAGGCCCTAGCAGTGCGTGGCTTGCGGAAGAGTGTGCCTGGCACTTGGTACAGGGCCATCAGCCATGAACTTGTGTCTGCTGCTTGCACCCCACGGTTCTGGAAGTCAGACGCCACTGAGGCCCGAGGCACCGTAAGCTGCCTTCCCAGCCAATGTCATAGTCACGATTGGACCTTGAGCCTCCTACCCTGGCCCTTCCGCATTTCCTCTAGGGTAGCCTTGAATTTTCTGGAATTAAAGTGTGAGGAATTTAATGACCACACACACACACACACACACACACACACACACACACACACACGACCAGTTGTAGCAGCTCACACCATTAGTCCCAGCACTTGGAGACAGAGGGAGGCAGATCTCTGGGTTTCAGGTCAGCCTGGTTTACATGGTAAGGACAGCCCAAGCGATGCAGAGAGATCCTGCCTCGATCAATAGATAGATGGACGGACGAACAGACACAGACAGGACTTTCTCAGAGTATTTGGCTCAGGGTCCTGTCCCATTCTTCACCCTGGGGAAGTACCGTCACCGTGCCTCAGTTACTCCATCTGTGTGACAGATACATTACTTGCTTCCCGGCACGGCAATGAGAGGCACAGGCCGGGAGGATTCTATTACAGGCTGGTTTGGGGGTGGGGTAGGGGGATAGGCATGGGAGCACCCCCAGAAACTCTCTCCCCCTCCCATTGAGGACCACAAGACCCACAGTGGGTGGAGGAAGTGGCTAGCAGCCTTTGGGGGTCCCACCATCCCCACCTGTGTAGCAGGTTGGAGAGCAAGAGGCAAATGCAGTGAGCCGGCGTGTCTCCGGGGGAGCCTTCTGGGTGGTCTCTCAAGAGTCCCAGAATGGAGTTACCTCAGAGCAAGAACACCGGACACCATTTCTCCCAGGAAGTGATGGCAGCACATGGGGTCACCCTCTGTCCCCAGACTTCACAGAACATCCCTATAGGCTGACTGGACCCAGCGCTCCTGAGCTCTGGTGAGCCCTTGGCTCTTAGAGTGGCCACAACGGCCAGCGCCTGGCCTTGGTCACCCCTCCAGGTCCTGCCCTCCAGACTCTAAGGAGTAGCTGTGCAGAGGCACACAGGGAGAGGGGTAGTTCCCACCCTGAGGCCCACACCTCTCTCTCCCTGTCTCTGATTCATTTATGTAGGCTGGACTGAGGATCAAACCCAGAGCCTCATGCCTGCTAGGCAAGCACTCTACCACTGAGCCACATCCCCAGACTCTTTTCCTTAGCCGAGGTCTGATATAGCCCAGGCTGGCCTTGAACGTGCATCCTCACACTCCCTGTTTATGGTGAGCCAGGGTTGAAGCCCTGGGCTCCGTGCACATGAGGCAAATGCTATACCAACTGAGCCGTAACCCCAGCCTTTGATTTACCAAGTGGCCCAGGCAGGCCTTGAACTTGTAATCCTAATGCCCCAGCCTCCGGAGAAGCTGAGCTGACGGGCCTCACCAGCCAGGCCCAGTTCAGTGTCTTGTTTTGAATCTCCCCATTAATGTCTCCTGAGAAGTAAGACCTGCCCACATTCCTACCACCTCTCCTATGGAGGAGGGCAAAGGGCTGTCCTTGGCCTCTGTAAACAGCGGGTGACAGGAACCTTTTCCTGCCCTCGTGTGTCTCTTTGACCTGGCCTTCTGGGCCCCTGTGGCCTCCTCAGCCTGTGCTCCCCCCCATGTTTATCTAACTTCCCTGACCCCTGTAAACACCCGGTGCCTTTTTATTTTTTCCCTCTTCTTCTTCTTTCCTAAAAAAAAAAAACCAAACAAAATAAAACCAGGCCACAATAGAAAGCAATTCCTTGAACTTATTAAAAAATCTAGCCTTGTAAATTAATTTGTTCGTGTTGTACAAAGGCAGTGCAGATGGGCCTGTTAGCACGCACACAACAAGTAATTAGAGATGAATTTTTAGCCGGCCTGCCTAATGCGCTTGCTGGGTTAATTATGTCAATGTATAATTACACCAGCCCGGGGAGGCATAATGGTACACCCCACTGAGCAGGCCCGGCCTAATGACAGGCGGGGTGCTGACAGAGGAGAGCCACTGCCAAGTCCTACACACCTGCTCACCTCAGTACTGGTGACGTCCAGCCTCCCTGCCACCTAAGCTAATGGGAGACAGAAGAATGACACAAGGGGCCACCCTGTTCCTGCCAGAGTCAAAGGCGAAGGTGCCGCCCATGCAGGCACGGCCCAAGTCTTTCTGCCAAGCAAAAATGTATCAGGCTAGGTTTTGTCAGGCTTCAGCCAGGCTCAGGACGAAGGGAGAGACAAGGATGGGTGTGATCCCAGCCTCCTTCTCAGGCATCTGTCCAATAAGGGATAAGGAGATGGACTTACAGACAGATGAGGCTGACTGTTGTGGACCTATGAAAGGTGCACAGGGTCTGTTCTCGTGTTTGAAGATGAATGCAATGTGGAGGCCTCCCTGGAGGAGGTGGCATTTGAGCCCCTGGGAAGGGTGGGGAGCATGTTTTCTCGGGCGCTCCTCTGCGCAGCCTCTGAGGTCAGGACTGGGGTATCCTGAAGAAGGAATAGTTAGGGCTTCTGTATGTTCTGAGGTCTGGAGGGCTGTGTTGACCATTTTCTATGTGCCTCATCACACACACACACACACACACACGCACACACACGCGCGCACACACACACACACACACACACACACACACACACACACACGGGTGCTGCCATCTTTGGTAAGGCACAGAGAAGAACAGCTGCCTGTCGAAGTTGCACAGGAATCCTAAGAATGAACTGACTGAGTGCACAGGAAAGGGGCTCCAGGGAATGAGAAGGAACTGGGGCCTCGGGACCTGTGTGGTCCAGGACACCTCTGGTAGCATCGTGTACACCTGCCGAGGCTGTGTTTGCACCCAGTGTCACACCACCCGACTCTGAGCCTCAGTTTTTTTTTTTTTACCCATGGGACAATGGGTTGGTTCCCAGCCAGCCACAGGGGACTGTGGAGGCCATTCCTGTGCTGGGATCCATCACTTGCAAGGTGTCTTTCCTCTGTGCTTCTTGAGTGTGGTGTGTAAGATGGTGAGGTTGGCCGAGGCTTACATCTGGTGTGGGTTTTCTTCTACTTAAGTGGGACGTGTCACACAGCCCATGGTGCGTGCGCCCAGGGTGAAGGCTTTCCTGGATATAGGGAGTAAGGGAAGACCATGTGGTCAGTTTGATGACCGCACGGGGCTGGACAGCTGAAAACCAGGTCCCACCAGGTGGGGGTGCCCTCTCTCAGCTTGGCCCACAGTGGTCCCACTGCCTCCGTGTCCCTGGGCATGTGGTCACTATGTGGGGCCTCTTCGTGGATCTGCCATAATAGTAGACGTCAGTTCCATGTCAACTGAGACACTGTGGCACTGGCACAGGGGAAGGGGTCAGCCCCTTATAGTCATGTCCGGCAGCATGGCAGTAGGCAGGCATGGGGCTGGACAAAGAGCTGAGAGCTTTACATCTTAATCCATGTACAGCAGACAGAGAATAAGATGGGGCCTGGCATCTGGGCGTGGTGGTGCACACCTTTAATCCCAGCACCCAAGAGGCAGGAGCAGGCAGATCTCTGAGTTCAAGGCCAGACTGGACTACATAGTAAGTTCCAGTACGACATAGAGAGGCCCTGTCCCAAAACAATAGATAGGTGGATGGATGAACGGACGGACGGACAGACAGACAGACAGACAGACAGACAGACAGACAAGGACGATTGAGCCTAGCATGGACTCTAGAAACCTCAAAGCCCACCCCTGTTGACTCACCTCCTCAACAAGGCAATACCTCCTCAACAGGGCCACACCTCCTCAACAAGGCCACACCCCCTAATCCTTCCCAAACGTTTCCACCAACTGGAAACCAAGCATTCAACCATATGAGCTTATGTGGGTCATTCCCATTCAGATCACCACAGGCGGCTCAGCTTGTACCACTCTTGCAGAGGACCCAGGTTAGCCTTCCAGCACCCTCGGAAGGTGGCTCACAACCACCTATAACCCCAACTCCAGGGGTTCTGACACATTTGGCCTCTGAAGCCACCTGCACTCACATACACACACACACACACACACACACACACACACACACACACACACACACACACACACACACACTTAAAAATTTTTAATCTTTAAAATAAATTTAAGAAGAAAAAGTGTTGTCTGCTTTCTGCAGACATCAGAGTAACTCCAAGTGACTCCCACAGACCATCTCCCCAGCTTTCTGTGGAAGGGTGTCTCAGCCCCACATCCTCCTACTCCTTTCTCTCTCTGTCTTCTTGCAGACCCTGTCCCATCGTTTGAGGTGGCGCGGACTCTAGACGACAGACTGCAGCGTCCCAGCTTCGACCCCAGTGGGCAGTGCCTACAAGACGTGCACATCTCGTGGAAGAGGTGCCCAGAGCCACCCAGTGCCAGAGGTACTGATAATGCCACCACGGGATGTTGGGGACAAACGTAGATGTCAGAGCTGCAGCCTTTAGGGTGAAGAGGCAGAATCTGGGCTTCGCTGCCTCAGGTGACACTGGGTTATGGTAGCAGGGTCACAGATGCTGCAATCTCAGGCCCTACCACCTTGTACACACCACATCCAGTCAGAGCAGTGCTAACCACTGTGACTGGACGTTCCGGTACTCAGGATGCTGAGACCAAAGGACCTTGAGCTGAGGACCAGCCTGAGCTACATAGACCCTGTCTCAAAAAACAAGTTTAAATAAAAGCTGTATAAACTGACAACATGACGATTCCATGGTGTGGTTAAGGAAAAGGCCTTTATTGTAGAGACAGGGAGAGAGCGGCCAGGGGCAGCGAGAGGAGTCCAGAGCAGAGAGAGAGAAAGGAGTAGATCGAAGGTGGCCAATGGACTAGACAAGGCCAGTGAGAAGAATGTACAGCACAATGGAGACTGAGAGAGGGAAGCGGGGCTAAGAGGGAGAGTGTGGGCAAAAGAGGGGGGGAGCAAACATGGCAGGGTTATAAAAAACATGTGTGGCTGGGGATGAGAAGAGCTGGGGACACCGTAGGGACCGTGAAATGGGTAACAGGTACGTGTGCCTGTGCGGGAGCCTGGAGGCCAGCGCGGGCCCTGCTGTGCCAACGTGCACTACAGGTCGCCATTCGTCCCTTCGGCCAGTGCTCAGGGAAATGGCACCTCTCGGTGGAGGGGGACCAGCTCCACAATCTCCTGAGGAGCACTGGCTTTTGTCTAAGCCCCAGGATTTGGGGAAGTGGAGTCTCCCTTGGGCCTGACACATACAAGCGCACAGATGCTATTGTGGTATCCATTGAAAATGGATTAGGCGGTAGATCTTACGTTTATTTTAGCCTAATTCTAAAAGTAATAAAGACGACTAGGGTGGGCATGGATGGTTTAAAAGGAGCCCTGGGAGTGCTGGCTAAGGCTGGACCTTTGAGAGATTGGCTTTGTGTCCTAGTCGGGATTATGACTGCTATGATGAAACCCCACAAAAACAAGTTGGGGAGGAAAGGGTTAATTCAGCTTACACTTCCACATCACTGTTCATTGTGAAGTAACTCAGGACAGGAACTCAAGCAGGGCAGGAACCTGGAGGCAGGAGCTGATGCAGAGGCCACGGAGGGGTGCTGCTGAATGGCTTGCTCCCCATGGCTTGACTCAGCCTGCTTTCTTGTAGAACCCAGGACCAGCCCAGGGATGGCCCCACCCACAGTGGGTGGGGCGGGACCCTCCGGACCCTCCCCATCAATCACTAATTAGGAAGATGCCGCACAGGCCACCTACAGCCCTATATTGTAGAGGCGTTCTCTCAACCGAGGCTTCCTCCCCTCAGACAGCTTCAGCCTGTGTCAAGTTGACATAAAAACCAGCCCACACACTTTGTGAGCCTGCAGGCCCCCTGTGAGGTCCCCGCCTCCCCCACCCCACCCCACTCTCTCTAATGGTAAACTGAGGAGCTGATCCCAGGGGTCCAGGCAGCTGTCCGGGTGACAAGTGTGGTCCCCCTGTCTTCCGCAGAGCAGATCGAGGGGACGTGTCCCACCGGGCACACGCCAGCCAACGGTAACCACCTGCCAGGTCCCGAGGACACCCTCGTGCCAGACACCTTGCTGCAGAAGAATGAGGCCGAGAGACAGAAGTGAGGAGGGGGCAGGGCAGCTGCTCCAGGAAGTCCACCTGGGGCAGTCATGGGTGGGAGGGAGATGGGAAAGGGTGAGGCTGGCCCTACAACTCTCAGCTCACTCTTCAAGCCTCAGTTGCCCTGTCTGGGGAATGGGTACGTTCATCAGCCTTCTCCAGAAGAAAGATAGAGCAGGATTTTTGTTGTTGTTGTTGTTGATTTAGGTTTTTTTTTATGTTTTAAGACACCTATCTGGGGTCACGGGGTCATGGAGCTCTTGTCCGTTGTGACAGTAACAGAAGCCAAGCAGGGCTCCAACCCTCTGAGAACACCGCTGCTTCCCTTACCTTGGTCTTAAGATTGTCAGAGGGTTACACCAGGTCCACCGGCCTCATCAAGGGCCTTCCCCTTGACGCATGAGTGGACGGTAGCCACCAGTGTCACCCAGAGACTGTCTGCCAGCGCCTCAGCTAGCACACAGTGGAGCTGGCGGAAGGACTGGACATAAAGACAGGCCATATCCACATAATGGTGAAGGAAAGTCCAGCAAGAGCGGGGATATTCGATAGGGTGGTCTTTCTAGTGCACTGGGGGCACATGGGGAGGGGGTGGGTAAAGTCCTCAGTCAGTGAGACCCCCGCCAGTGGGAAGGGTATGACTGGCCGAGGGAAGAGGCCGGGCAAAGGCCCTGAGGTAGGAGCCAGCCTGGAGCAGCTGGGAGGTGAGAGAAGGGAACCATGAGGGGTGGGAAGTAATATCTGAGTTCAGGGGTTCGTTTCCTGTTAGGAAAGAGGCAGTCAGATGACAAGGGCCCCTGAGCACCCAAGCTCCCGCCACAGGCATGGGAATCAAACCAGGGAGACTTTGGGGGTAACATGCCGGGCCCCGGGACACCCACCGTGGCGGGGTCAGGTGGGTCCCGGCACGCAGCCCGAGTGGCCAGCCCCGTGTCTCTCCAGGGGCCTCCAAGAAGTCCACGTCACCTTGGCAACCAGGCTGGGGCAGGCAGAGGAGAAAATCAAGGTGTTACATTCAGGTATGACCCCGGCTTCGGGTGGCGACCCTCAAGTGGCTTGGAGCAGCGTGGGGCTGGGGTTGGGGCATGGCCAGGGAAACAATGAACTTGGGGACATAGATCCGGTGTGCCCAAAACCGGGTCAGATGGGACCAAATGGGACGAATCTTTGACCATGACCTGCACTAAGCCGTGTCAGGGGTGGTGGCTAGGGCACTTGGTAGGGCCTGATGGTCAGGAAGGTGGCTACTGCCCTGGGCCAGCTGCCCCTCCTCACCCGGCCTTCACCCCTCCCAGCGCTAAAGGCCACCCAGACGGAGCTGCTGGAGCTGAGGAGGAAATATGATGAGGAGGCTGCATCCAAGTAAGTGAACTGGGGACACCTCCTCCCTCAGTCTGCCCCACACAGGCCGCCTCCTTCTGACTCTCTGAGCAACTCCCATCCCTCAGCCCCAGCCATGCGCCTGACCCATCTTCCCTCTCTACTCACACACCAGAGTCACAGCACCCTTGGACCCACCTGAGTGAGGCCACTAGACAGCCTCACTCCTGACCCTGACCCCTGACCCTTGACCCCTGACCTCTGGTTCTGCCAGGTGCCCTAGATGTTCCTCAGCTTCCCAGCACAACCAGTGGAGGCCAAGTGACAGCATCTAAATGACTCAGAGTGCAATCACTTCTTCAGGTTTAAGACATCGCTCACTTCATAAACACTTATTGAGCACCTACTGTTTATCTGGTGCTGTGCTGCAACCCTGGGGGTGGGAGTGGGGGCAGGGGGGACATGAAGTCTTCGCCCTGTTCTTAAAGCAGACACAGGCAGTAGCAGGCTATGATGAATCCACTCACAGACACTATTGAGCACGTACTGTGTGCTCACAGACACTACTGAGCACTTACTGTATGCGGGCACTGTGCTGAGTGTGAGATTGGTTTCTCCAAGGGAAGAGCTGGACGCAGGGAGAGAAGGCAGGGGCGGCCCAGGCAGACAGCCTCAGCTGACACACTCGGAAGCATACCTCAGGCAGTACAGACAGCATGTGCCAGCAAAGGCCTCAAGGGTGTGACCGGTAGTGTCCCCCAGGTCCCAGGGTCCCAGCAAGCTGGGCAGACCTGTCCTAAGCCCCCAGTGTCACAGTCTGGAGGAAATGGTACAGTAGTCAAGGGACCCCCTTAGGGAGTCACAGCAGGAGCGTTGTAGGAGCTTAGAAGGAAGGGTACTCACTCGCTAGAGATAAGGTGAGAGAAAGCCTCGGTTATAGCGCCCCAGAGATTGGGCACTGGGCTGCCTTTAAGAAGAGCTTTGTGCAGGTAGTAGGCGCTAACCACCTGCCTGAGATTAACACCGTTAACTCCAGCACCCGGAAGGCAGAGGCAGGTGGATTTCTGCGTTCAAGGCCAGCCTGATCTACAGAGCCAGTTCCAGGACAGCCAGGGCTACACAGAGAAACCGTGTCTCAGAAAAAGAGAGGGAGAGGAGTTTTGAGGCCCAGTCTCCAGTTCCCAGCAGTCAGTGTGTTTTTCCACCTGGTGTGTTTTCCCTCTGGGGAGTATGGAGGGCAGCTTCCATGGCTTTCAGAGGTGCATGTGGAAGCTGCCAGCCTGTCTCAGGGCGCCTTTCCTCTGTGTCTCAGGGCTGACGAGGTCGGCTTGATCATGACGAACCTGGAGAAGGCCAACCAGGTGAGCAGTAAGCAGGAGTCTCCTGTGGGTGGGGGGGGAGAATAGGGCTGAGGGGGGAGTGGGCACCCATCCCAGGGCTGGGTTCAGGGTATTTGGACCCAAGCTCTCTGGCCTTACCAAGCTCCCTACAATGCCACAGCATAGGAACAGCACAGGAAAGGCCTACAACCCCTTATTACTGAGTTGTTGTTATTATTATTATTATTATTATTATTATTATTATTATTATTATTATCCTGTCCGCCTGTGGGTATAGAGAAATCCCCAAGATCAGCAGGCCAGTCCTTTGGCAAGGCACACTGCCATTTTGCAGGGGCCCTGGGGCAGAGTCCCTCAGATCAAAGGCCCTGGGGCTACTTTCTGTAGGCACAGTACAGGCTACTGATACCTCTTGAGCCTCTGCTCTGGCCCCCAAGGGAGCAGTGACCACCCAGGAGAGGCAGGGGCAGGGCAGTGGTGATAGTGACTTTCCTGGCTTCTGCTCCTATGGTTGATTGGAATTTGTTTTGAGGCAGGATCTACTGTATCTCAGGCTGGTCTTGAACTCCCAGTGTAGCTAAGGGTGACCTCGAACACCTGGTCCTCCTATCTTCACCTCCCAAGTGCTGGGATTACAGGTGTGTGCCACCACATCCTGTTTATATAAACTGTGTTGCTGATTGGAACTTCTGGGCTTCTCTCATGCTGAGCAAATACTACCAACTGAGCCACTCCTCCAGCCAGCTCCTGTGTTATTTCAATGACCATTAAATGACCCTGAGGCAAGGTGCCAGTGTTTGCTACTTTGTGGGTTCTTCTTTCTTCCGCCCTTTCCCACCCTTTTTTCCTTTTAACCCCTTAGGACTAGGAGAGAAAAGAGGCCAGAAAGGAAGGGGCCGATGTTCTTATTAGTCTACTTCCTTCCGATTACGGGTGTAGAATTCCTTGGGATAAGTTTGATCTTCACCATCAGGATATCTAATTTCTTCTTGCACATGATAACAAATTTTGACCAACAGCAAACAACCAACAACCCACCCTACTTCTCAGGGGCTATCTATCCTCTGAAAAGTCCCCAGAATTCCAAATGTCACACAATCGCAGAAACTCTCTGCAGCTGGCAAAATCACACCCCTGCTAGAGCACGAGGCAAATCACAGTCAGCTGCTGTGGACAGTCTGAAACAGCTCATAACCTGCACCTACGGTTAAAACGAAAGCTCTTATAATATTTCTGTATTTTTAAAAGAAGCCAAAATTGTCACTATAGACCCTTCCCCCCCCCCCCGTTTATATCAGTTGCGTAGCATTTTTAGTGGTTTTGGTTTTTTGAGAGAGGGTCTCACTGTAGCCCTGACTGGTCTGGAACTTGATATGTAGACCAGGCTAGCCTTGAACTCACAGAGCTCTGCCTGCCTCTGCCTCCCTCTGGGACTAAAAGCATCACTATTGCTCAGGCCAATCTTATACTTTTAATTGGTAATTCACTCACATAGTTCAAAATTGGAAAAGATGAGTCAGGGCAGATCCAAGGCAGATCCTCTTTGCCCCAGAAACCCGGCTGACCAATTTCTTGGTTCTCCTCCAGGGATAACCAACCAGTAAACCCATATGAGCCTCATGGACTCTACCTGCCTCTAGGTCTGTCCTGTTCCCACTGGCACACATTCACCCGACATGCAAACCAATCCTACCTTTGCAGGGTCCAGTCTGGCTGTCCAGTGACAAGGCCAGTACCACGTGGCCACACCCACAGTAGGAGGGTGTCTTGGCCAATGACATGGGCTTGAGACAAGAGATCATAGCCAGGTGTGGTGGCACAAACCTGTGGTAGAGACAGGAAGACAACCAGGAAATCAAGGTTATCCTCAGCTACATAGCAAGTTCAAAGCCAGCCCAACTATAGAAGACCCTGGAATAAATAACCAAGGAATTCCGTGAATAGAGTTAAGCCCTACTATGGACTCCATTTAGCTGTGTGCCCTGCTCTCTCTTTGAGCATTAGGGCCTCCTCTGACGTTTTTTTAATACCTCCGTTCTGTAAAAGGGAAACAGGCCTTAGAAAGCCAAGGGACTCACCCAGAGGCTGTGACAGCCGGTGAACTGGGACCCACCTCTGCAGATCCCACCGTCCTCTCGTGCACAGTCTAGGTCCAAAGTCTAAGAATGGACACAAGCCTGTACATGAGACAAAACCACCCAGGGACGGGTGCAGAGAGTCCCCTTTGCCCTTCCCTCCCTGGCAGGAGGAATGGTCTCACGTGTTGAGCCCCGGGTAGCCCAGCATCACTTATAGCCATCCCTGGCAGCCTCTGTTCAGTCATACCATCTCACCAGGAAAGGTGAGCTCAGGCAGCTCTCTTCCTGTGTACCCACCCTGGGGCTCAGTGACAGGACTTCCCAGGTCCCAGCCTGCCTGCGTTCAGGACTGTGGGAACCTAGATCATCTATCTGCTCCCCTCTTGTCTTCCCCAGCGAGCAGAGGCTGCCCAGCGGGAGGTGGAAAGCCTGCGGGAGCAGCTGGCGTCTGTCAACAGCTCCATTCGCCTGGCCTGCTGTTCCCCCCAGGGACCCAGTGGGGTAAGGATGTTCCTGGGATGTGGGGGAGGCAGAGGGAGAGATTGGGGAAGCCCCTGTCTCCACACCTAGGAAAAGGTGGGTGTCACCGCAAGGGCCGAAGTGGATGTGAGCAGGGACGCACGGTCTCGGTACACAGAGAGCATTGATTGTTAAGGTCAGCGTAGTGAAGTACAGGAAAGTAAGTTCCTGTAACCTGTCCTATCAACAGGGTCTTGCTGTGTGTGCACCACTTTAAGTGTTCACACTTCTGTTGACTAGTGTTTAACAACAACAACAAAAAAGCCTAGTGACTTCCTTTGGGTGCCTCCCTCACCTTGCCTGGGAAGGCTGGAATTGTTCCCCAGGTCAAGAAGGTTCGGCCCATTTACAGGGTGCACCCGGATTTGGACAACCGGGCGTTGTGAGTGGTGGTGACCACCAGGGGGTGCTGTTGAACAGTGGTCTCTCAGTGCTTGGAGGGCCCTTGGGACTTTTCAGCCCTGACCAGGGACTGTAAGAAAGCTTGTATTTCAGCCCTTAAGTCCTAAAACTTACAGGTGACTCCATTGGGACCTTCCCCTTCTGCCAGCCACATGCTATAAAGAGTCAGTCCCCGCTACTAACCCCGAGGTCCCTAAGTGTAGTCAATTCATCTTTCTCCTTTTTCCTGACCAGCACCTCCTAGGGTCCTGGGGTCACTGCCTGCCTAAGGACTTTAATCACAACCCATCGTTCTGCCCTTATGTCTTTCTTGTACACCATCAGCCTCCTTCCCGGGGTTCTGTACGCTGGATGATTAGAATCACGATTCCTTACTTAATCACAAGTGGCATCTGTGGCTTCCGCCTTCCTCAGCACTTGGACGGGCGCTGACGTCACAGCAGTCCCTCCGTTTGTATTCTGGGCGGTGTTTCAACCTGTAGCGGTGACTGCGTGCCTGCGAGTGTGCACACGCAGACTTGTGCCTCAGTTTCCTTCCCATCCTTGCTAGCCTACGAGGTTAGAGAGAGAACTGCCTGGCTCGTAGATGGTGCTGGAAAGAGCCCATGCTTTTGGCCGTTACCATGAGGGCAGAGTCTGCCTCTGCTCGCTCATGAGAGTTCATGACCTCTTGTGCCCACGAGTGTGTGTGTCTGGTGTGGTGTGTTTCAGCGACTATGGGTCTTCAGTGGCCGAAAAGTTCTTCTGTGTGTGTGTGCGCGCGCGCACGCGCATGAGAATCCAGAAAGGTAAATGTGATTGTGTCCCAAGAGAGTGTCTTCAATGATTTGCCAGGTGACTGTCCCTCGGAAGCATGTCTGGAGACACAGGGAGCTTTGGCCGCCTGGGGAGGAGTCGAGTCACCAGTGTTTCTTAATTAACCCCCAGGAACCTGCAAATGGCTAAGCAGCCTCGTTGGAATACCGTTGGAATCCCGGCTGGTTTGGGAGGCAGTTTTTCTGAGCACCACAGTAGCACTTGATGCTAATTAATTTAATGTATTAATGGCATCCGCTTCCTGTTTTAATTGCCATTTATCTCCAAGGAAGAAAGCTGGATTAGTAGTGGTGGGGTGGTTGTTGTGTGTAGAGAGGTTTTTTCCCCCCCCCCAAGCACTTCTTAGACGGTGTAATAGAGCCAGAGAGCATCCTGACCAAGGTCCCACAGATAGCAGCCTGCACCTTGTCATAGACGGAACGAAGACTCGGGCGGTTTCCAAGACCCCAGACTGGTGACAGGCGTGGAACAGATCAGGGGATGCCACCGTTACATGGCCTGTGGCTGAGATGTGGCTGCCCTGACCCCAAGGGTCGATGGTTCCCTGGATGGGTCATTTTCCTTGGCAGCGGACCTAGCACCCCAGACCTATTTTGGAATTGCCTTTGCTACCCACTTTTACTTTTGTGTGTGTGTGTATGTGTGTGTGTATATATATATGTACTCGTATGGCTACATACATGTATCCAAGTGTTCCCGTGTGTATTGAAGCCAGGGACAGCCTTGGATGCTGTCCCCCCCCCCCGACTATCCACCTCATTTTCTCACTGACCTGGACCATGTGGATTAGCCCAGGTTCACCAGGGAGCTCCAGGAATCCAACTGCCTCTGCTGCCCTGGCCAGCGCTGGGGTTATACCTGGAGGCCACCACGCCCAGCTTTTTTCCAGAGATGAAATTCAGGCCCCTACTTTACCAACAGACACTTTTTTCTAGGTTTTGTCTTTTGGTTTGGGAGGTTTATTTTGTTTTGTGGTTGCATTTGTTTATTTGCTTGTTTGTTTGTTTGAGGCAAGGTCTCACTGTGTAGCTCAGGCTAACCTGGAACTTGTGGTCATCCTCCTGCCTTTGACTCCAGAGGGCAGAGGTTTTTACCAGTACATCCAGCCGTGTGTGGTTGGACTTCTGACAACCAAAGTCTTGAATGAAGCACCGCTCTGTCCGGGAGGCAGTGCAGGCCGCACACCAGTATCACCAGGGTTCAGCCCCTCAAAACCACTCACATTGTCCCCAGGAGAAGGTGAGCTTCACCCTGTGCTCAGGGCCCCGGCTGGAGGCGGCACTGGCCTCCAAGGACCGAGAGATCCTGAGGCTTCTGAAGGACGCCCAGCAGCTGAGGCACTCCCTGCAGGAGCTGGAGGAGGTCTCCGCCAACCAAATCGCAGACCTGGAACGGCAGCTAGCGGCCAAGTCCGAGGCCATAGAGGCAGGTCCCGGGGTGGCAGGGGCGGTGGTGAGCTGGAAGCACGGGCGGGGGCAGGGGGGCAGCCTTCATTAGACCCTTTTGTCTTCCAGAAACTCCAAGAAAAGCTAGAGGCCCAGGCTGACTATGAAGAGATCAAGACAGAGCTGAGGTACCATGCTGGCCGGGACTATTCAGGAAGCTCCTTACCTCCTCCTCCAGAGGCCCACTCTGGGGTCCACATCTCTCTCAAAACTGGTCGGGTCGGAGCTAGGCATGGCAAATGCAGCATTCAGGAGGCCGAGGCCGAAGGCCTGGCAGCCCAGCCTGGACCTCAGCAAAACAAACTGGTTGTCCTGGTCTGGTTTCTGCTGCTGTGCTAAAGCACCAACAAACGCCATCTTGGAGCTTCACAGGTTCCAGTCCACCATCCAGGGAAGCCCAGGCAGAGACCTGGGGGCAGGAGCTGACACAGAGGCCATGGAGGGTGCTGCTTACTGGCTTGATCCCCATGGCTTGCTCAGCCTGCTTGCTTACAGTTCCCAGGACCACTTTGGTTGTAGAGAGGCTGGGCCCTACCATAGCAATCATTAAATCAAGGAAATGTCCCCACAGACTTGCCTCATGGAGGCATCTTTTCAGTGACGGCCCCCTCTTCCCAAAAGACTCTAGCTTATGTCAGGTTGGCAGAGAAAGGAACCAGCACACTGGTCCTTTTCCATGACACTGTGGAGATAGTCACCTTTGTCACCGTGTGGAAACTGGGGACAGATAAACGCAGGCCGTGGGCATGTGGCGCTCACCAGACCCAGCTCACTGGAACACGTGACTTCAGGCCTGCAGTTGGCACAGTTTTCAGTTGACAGTTGACCCTTGGTGTCACCAGGGTGGGATACCTAAGCCCAGGTGTGATATGACCCAGGTGCAGCCTCCTGTGACTTCGTCGTCTCTTCTCCCAGGATTCCTAGCACAGGGACTGCCTACCCCTCCCTCCCTGTGAGGCCACTTTAGTTCTCAGTGTGCAGCCCCAGGCAGATCCAATGTTTGCATTTTGGAACCTTCTGGAAAAAAAAATATGTATTTGATAGTTTCTCCCTATGTCCAACTAAAACCACAAGGCAGGGTGGCTCAATGGCAGAGGGACAATGTGTGCCAGAGGCCTCGGTTCCTTCCCTAGAACCACAGAGGACAGGAGAGGAAGGGTTGAGGATGTGAGGGAACTCGAGGAGAAAGGGCGGAAAGAGGAGACAAAGGGAAGAGTTGACTGGTGGTGCCGGACACCTGTAATCCCAGCACTTGGGAGGTAGAGGCAGGAGGATGAGGAATTAATTCAAGGCTAGCCTCCACTACATAATGCGTTCGAGGCTAGCCTGGGCTACATGAGACCATGTGTAAAATGAAATATAGAAAAGAAAAAAGAAAGGCAAGTGTGGCTTGGTGTGGTGGGTTTGGTACAGCAGAGGCGGGTGGATCTCTGTGAATTCGAAGCCAGCCTGGCCTACAAAGTGAGTTCCAGGATAGCCAGGGCTACACAGAGAAACCCTGTCTTGGGGGGGGGGGCAGCATAGAGGCAAGTATGGTATAAGCCCACAGACCCAAGGTCACCTGGGAAGAGTCTGATGCAGTGAAGGCCCACTTGGGGCCTCTCCTCCTGCTGGGACCTGCTGACCTCAGGCCCCTCTGTTCTCTCCGGCAGCATCCTCAGAGCCATGAAGCTAGCCTCCAGCACCTGCAGCCTCCCACAGGTACATGTCCCCTCCGCCATCCCTGTCCCCCAAAGCTGGCTGGCCCCCGAGCCTGCACCAACCATACCTCCTCAGCCTTGCTTCCCCTCCCCTCAGGCGCTGGCCAAGCCTGATGACCCTCTGCTCATGGCCAAGGATGCCTTCTTTCCCACACAGAAGTTCCTGCTGGAGAAGCCTGCTCTGCTGGCTAGCCCTGGTAGGGGACAAGAAACACCCCTAAGGGACACTTGGGCTGAGGGCTGGGCAAGGATGCCCCTGGACTTTGTCACGCGCCAGGGTCACTGCAATCCACGAGGCAGAAGAATCCAGACCAGGGACGTAAACTGAGCACCTGCTGGGTGACGCTTCCCACAGTCAGGGGCACAGGTAGACCCAAGGCTCCCAGTGGCTTCCCTGGACCCTGACTCTAGCTGGATCCTGGAGCTAACTCAGGAGTCAGGAAGGGGAGGTATCTATACCCTGCCCTATAGCCAACCCCCAGGGCATGGCCCACAGTTTAAACCACCCTTCTTCCCTCAAGTGGCTCAGTGGCCTTGAAGCCATGTGACCTTCACCAAGATGGCAGGCTCATCACTTGTCTCTTAAAGGGGAAGCGCTGGGTGGGCTGTGAGAGTAGTCATGGAGGCATTAGACCCCTGGGGTGACCGTGAGTCCGTTTCCTGCCTGCTAGGGTAATGTTCCCAGTGGATCCCACAAACTAGCATTTGAAGGGGATCCGAGGAGTTGGGGTTCGGGCATGGAGGGGCAACGGCAAATGTGGGTATTTATGGCCCCTGAGGTTTATAGCCTTTCCCT